>JARQOD010000004.1:3306153-3358498 GCA_033576555.1 Oophaga sylvatica
ATACCAGGCACAGCCACTGCCTAGAGTATGGCGCTGTATCTGGTATGTAACTCCTGCCGGAGCGCCGTGTGATTAGATAATGGTGAATTATCAGCTTTAGGTTAAGTACAAAATTCTGCTCTTATTAACAAAAAAAAAAAAAGATGGCGGCTGCATGTGCCATTGCGCATGTCTGGATCTAGCTAACAACACACACTGGGTCATTATGTCTCCACCAACAAAATGGCGATCGCCATCTCCATTGCGCATGACTGACAGCAGGCGCCGCGTCACTTCCGGTCCGGATGACGCACATCCGGCCCGGCGATACACGGCGCCGCCTATAAAATCCTCAACAGCCCTACATTGCGGTCTGGATACTCAGCACAAGGCAGGGCGCGGGAGCGCCGCCTGTAATCGATTATAACACTTTCCTCAGGTATGTCTCATGGTTTTCCACGTACTCACATGTCAGCGCATCTCCACATTTAAGTCTGACCCTTAACAAAGCCTCCTATATTTACCTAAACAGGCTACATGTGTCAGCTATCTTACCATATAAGACGCCGAAACGTCAGCTGCATTTAAAACTGATTAAGCACTAAGGTATGATGCACTTCTCCTCTACTATATTTTTTCCCCCCCTTAGATCTTCATTAGTATAATCATATATATCTCGCATATAGGCTATTGGCACTCCATCCAGGGCATTTCCTGTATACACTTAGGATATACCTCTCTTTCCCCCTTTTCGCCACACACAGGTAAAAACTGAGTTTATGTTATAATATCTATTAACATAATTCCTTTCATCATGATTAAAAGACGAATTTTGGTAAGAACTTACCTGTAAAATCCTTTTCAGCGAAGGAAGGAAAGGAGACACACTAGTAATGACTAGTGGGTAGGCGGAGCCCAGATAGGATTGACACCTCAGATTAAAAAGAGTGTTGACCGGCCCCTCCAGCTCGGGCTCCTCCTACTCCTGCTTCTTCAGTCGTACAAAAGCTTAGGGAAGAGCAAATATCACCAGCGGAGCAACATAACCACTTCTGAAGGACTTCAGAGAAAAAGCATGAATACAGGTTATGCATGCATGTAGGCAAAAAACCACAGTTCCAGGTACTACTCACTGGACCTGACCACCGCGATGAGCTGGGAATGCTGGAAATGAGCCGAAGCGCGTCAACCTCAGTCCAGATAATCGCTATCAGAAGAGGGTCACGCCGCATCTGAAAACACATCAACACACATCTGCCATGGGCGGGTGCTGTGTCTCCTTTCCTTCCTTCGCTGAAAAGGATTTTACAGGTAAGTTCTTACCAAAATCCGTCTTTCAGCAGCAGAATGGAAGGAAAGGAGACACACTAGTAATGACTAGTGGGACGTCCCAAAGCAGTCCAAAAATTAAGGGTGGGAATATAACCAAGAAAAAACAGGCAGAATCCCAACAACCTTGGTAAATGCGCAACAGGCGCCAAATACAAGTTAACTAGAACTTTACACTACAGCCGCCTGTAGGACCCTGCATCCTAAGGCCGCATCAGCTGAAGCACTGACGTCCACCTTATAAAACTTTGTAAACGTGTGGACGGAGCGCCAAGTCGCCGCTCGGCAGAGCTGAGCTGCCGAAGCCCCTTGATGAAAGGCCCACTATGAGGCCACAGCCCTCGTGGAATGAGCACGAATCTTAATCGGGCAAGGTTCGTCTTTAAGTTCGGTAAGCCTCCAAAATGGCTGACCGAATCCAACGAGCTATAGAGTCCTTGGAAGCTCGTTGACCACGTCGACGACCTGCTGGAATCACAAACAAGGAGTCTGACTTCCTAAAACCTTGTGTAACAGACAAATAGAACTTCAAGGCCCGCACTAAATCCAATGTGTGCAAAACCCGTTCCTTTGCATTCCTCGGGCCCGGGCAAAGTGAAGGCAAAACAATATCCTGGTTAACATGGAATTGCGACACTACCTTAGGTAGAAAGTCGCCCCGTGTGCGAAGCACTACTCGATCCGGGTAAAATTCCAGGAAAGGAGGCGAGCAAGAAAGAGCCGCCAACTCAGAAACTCTTCTCAAAGAAGTGACTACGACTAGGAAGGCAACCTTCCAAGAAAGCAAAGAAAGGTTAGCAGAATCCATTGGCTCAAAAGGCCCATGCTGAAGAGCCTCCAGGACAAGGTTGAGCCGCCAAGGAGACACAGGTGCCTTCCGCGGCGGAAACTGACGGGTTACCCCGCGAAAAAAGGAGCGCACGTCCCTACGCGAGGCGATAACTTTCCGGAACAACAGAGACAGGGCAGAAACCTGACCCCTCAGGGTGCTAACTGCCAAACCCTTGTCCAGCCCGTACTGTAGAAAAGCCAACAGATTGGGAATGGAAAAAATCCTCGGGTTCCTTCAAGAACCCAAACACCACGAGAAGAAGACTTCCCAAGTCTTGTGGTAAATTCTAGTAGTAGCCGGACCTCTGGCAGCTCGCAGAGTGGCAATGACTTCAGCTGAAAAACCTCTACGGGTCAGTATTTCGGTCTCAAGAGCCACGCCGTCAAATGCAGAGACTTCAAGTCCGGATGACGGACAGGACCCTGGGTTAACAGGTCCGGGCGAAGAGGAAGTGGAAATGGCGGTGCTGCCAAAAGCGACACCAGTGTCGAGAACCACGTCCTCCTTGGCCAATCTGGGGCTATCAACATAGCCGGGATTCTCTCCAGTCTGATCCGACGCAGCACCAGAGGAAGTAAGGATATCAGCGGAAACACATAGATTAGCTCGAATCGGTCCCACGGGGCCACCAGAGCATCCACCGCCACAGCCTTCGGGTCCTTGTACCTGGACATGAAGGTCGGCATCTTGGCATTGGACCTGGATGCCATCAAATCCACTTGGGGAACTCCCCAAAGGGAGCACAGCAGTGCAAAGATCTCCGGATGAAGACTCCATTCTCCGGGATCCATCTTCTCTCGACTGAGGAAGTCCGCCGTGGTATTCTGAACTCCTGGAATGTGAATCGCAGAGATGGCTGGTACTCTGTCCTCGGCCCAATTCAGGATCCGAGACACTTCCACCATGAGCCTGGAACTCCTCGTCCCGCCTTGGTGGTTGATATACGCGACCGCCGTTGCGTTGTCTGTCTGCACTCGGACTGGTAGACCGCTCAAAGGGACCGTCCAGTGTTGGAGGCAAAGGAAAATTGCCCTCAATTCCAAGATGTTGATCGGTAGAACAGACTCTTCCGATGACCATACTCCCTGAACCCAGAGATCGTTCCAGACACCCCCCCAGCCCGTCAGGCTGGCATCGGTGGTTATGACTGACCACCTCGGAGGAAGGAAAGACTTCCCCAGTGATAACGTTCCTGGACGTGACCACCAACTTAGGGACTCTCGCACCCTGCGAGAGATGAGGATACTGCGATCCAGTGCAATCTGCGATCGATCCCAATGACTCAGAATGAGCCTTTGGAGGGCTCTGGAATGAAACTGGGCAAACGGAAGCGCTTCCATGGAAGCCACCATCAGACCTAAAAGGCGCATACACTTCCGAAGGGACATTGCTGTCGAAGACTTCATAGTCTGTACATGTCGAAGGAGACATGCCCGCTTGTCTGGAGGTAGGGACACCACTGCCCGTACCGTGTCGAAATGCATCCCCAAAAACAGGATTGACTGCAACGGTTCCAGAGACGACTTCTCCCAATTGACCAGCCACCCGAAGTCCTCCAGGAGCTGAAGGGATAGATTGCGAGCCGTCACCGCCTCCTCCTTTGAGGATGCCACAATCAAAAGGTCGTCCAGATAGGGAATAATGTGACTCCCTGTCTTCGAAGAATTGCCATGAGAGGCGCTAGAATTTTTGTAAAAACTCTGGGCGCTGAAGCCAAGCCGAATGGCAGGGCCACAAATTGGTAATGGTCCTGACCTATGGCAAAACGACGGAAACATGCAAATAAGCGTCGCGAATGTCGATTGACACCAGAAAGTCGTTCTGCGACAGGGTTGCCACAACGGAGCGAAGTGACTCCATGCGGAATTTTTGGGTGTGGACATGCTGATTCAATCTTTTGAGATCCAGAATAGGACGAAATTTGTCCTCTTTTTTGGGGACCACAAAGAGATTTGAATAAAAACCTTTTCCCCGGTCCTCTGTCGGAACCGGTATTACTACACCCTTCTGCAGAAGGAATTCCACCTCTCGCAGCAGAGCGGCAAATAGCTCGGGCTCTGACGGAATGCGAGACTGGCAAAAACTGTCCGGGGGTCGAGAAGAAAACTCTATGAAATAGCCTGCCGACACAACTCGCGTTACCCAGGAATCCGGAACGCGGGAAATCCAATTCGCCTTGAATTGGAGCAGGCGACCCCCCACTCGAGAGCCCTCGAGTGAGGACCTGGCGTCAGTCTGCCTTGGCGGGCTTCTTGTCAGTTTCCCGCTTGTCTTGACGGAAACTTTGTTTCCAAGGGGTGCGGGATTTCTGAGAAGACTTCTTTCCCGAAAAAGAGGGACGACCCGATCCCCAAGAAGACTGACCGGATCGTCCCCTAGACCGAAAATACCGCCGACCATTACCGGCACTAGGTCTGCCAGACGTAGAAGCCATAGCCCTTCGCTGTGGTAAAGCCGCTTCTTTAGCCTTTGCCTTGGCAATCAGCTCTGTGAGATCAGATCCAAATAGCTGACCACCCTTGTAGGCTAAAGACAGTAAACCCTGCTTGGAAACCGCGTCCCGGTCCACTGTCTAAGCCACAGTGCTCTTCTGACTGTGACCGCTGAGGATTGCGTCCTGGATAATAATGACGCAGTATCCAGACCTGCATCACAGCTATATCGGGCTGCAGTCTCCAATAAATCGAGAAGTCCATCTATCTCGGATAATGGAGATCTATTTTGCAACGCCTTCCGTAAACGGACCAACCAGCACAGGGAAGCCTTAGAAGCACACATGGATCCTAGTACTGCTCTGAATCCATGACCTGAGCTTCATAGATGGATTTCGCCGCCATCTCCGTTTTTCTGTCCAGCGGCTCTTGCAGACTCGCTTTCCCTTTAACCGGAAGCAATGAGGATTTACTAAGCTGGGATAAAGGAACATCCACTTCAGGAGAAGGAATCCAATTATCCGTCAATTCCGTTGAACACGGATATAATGCTTCAAAGAACCGTGTCCCTTGAATACGTTTATCTGGACACAGACGTTCCTTCTCCACTACCGTATTAAGCTCTTCCAGAGCCGGTAATGTTGACCGCGACTTATGGTACTCCTGGTACATGCAGCCCGACTTACCAGGCCGTGTAGTTACCTCCTCCGGTAACTGTAACGCCTCTCTCATAGCTTCAATTAAAGCCTCTGTTCGGCTCACAAGAGAGAAAGAATGTCCCTGCCGATCCTCCTTATCCGAATCGGATAACTCCCCTTCTGAGTTTGAAGGAGAACCCTGTCCGCATTCCATATCAGATACCTCTGATTCGCTACGCGGAAAAGATGGCACCGGCCTGCGCCGCTTCCTGTCATGAGAGGATCTAGCTGACACCCACTGACCTAAAAGGTCAGACAAGCCATTAATTGACTGAGCGATGGCATCTAATTTGGTATCGCTGTAAATCGCAGCGCTTGATGCCGTCGAAGTCTGCGTATCAGATACTTGCGACTGATCCTGTAGCGGATCTGGCAGATGGTCCGCACCTTCCGGACCCTGAACCGACATGTCAGCAGTAAATGGCAGGTCAAAATCCTGTTAGTAACTGGAAACAGTGTGGTTACTAAGCAGACTGAGCAAGTACGCTGAAGGGTTAAAGCTCTTAAAGAAGAGAGTTACCCCAGCTATCTCTCATATATAAATAACCTCCTGCGTTCTGATCCCTACCGGGTAGAACCTGCGGCGGTTATTGCTGAAAGGGTTAACCCTTCATAGGGTTAATGCCGCCAACTCCCTATATAAAATAAAAGGAGTGTGCGAGTCCCAGGTCTCTAGAAGAGAACGCGGCTGCAGATAAACGCTATCTGTCACTTGGAACACAGATAGGTTCTGCGCTGTGGGGTGATGATATTCACTCACCCAGCTGGCCTCGGTGAAAGTATACCTTAAACAGGAGGAGCGGAGCATGAGGAGCCCGGAGCCTCTGTAATGGCCGCCGCGCTGAGAGAAGCTGGAAGAGAAGGACAGTGAAGCTGCAGTCTCCTCAGAGCGATTCCTGTCACAAAAAGAGCAGGAAGCGTGAAGCCAGGCCCCCCTCCGGCTTCAGAAAAGAGTGCGAACTCCTCGCTCTCTGCTCTCCTCTGTCCTGCAGGTATCTGCCTGTGGACATAAAATACAGTCACCAAACATGTCGTCTAATACATGTACCAGCGGCTGCCGCAGCAGCTGAGAGCACACACACATTCACATAAAAATGCCGTACTCACCAGCCGAGCGCCACAGGGACCCCCAGGGGTTTGTGGCGCTGTGCCCATCGCTTCCCCCCCCGGGCGGGGAACGCAGTGACCCCCGATGTGCGGTTTGCGTCCCCGCCAGGGAAGCAATCCTCATCCCCCAGGGCCGGCGTGAAACTGCAGGGACCACCATACAGGGTATTACAGATCGCCAAGGGAGAGGTGGGGGTCCAGCAGCGCTGAGACCCCTGAGACCTCTAGACCACTTCTGGTGATCCAAGTCTCTTGTCCGATAAAAATAATAAAGTTTTCTGAGGAGCTGCTTCCAGCAGCGACCATCCTCTGGACCTCAAATTTTATACTGAAGAAGCAGGAGTAGGAGGAGCCCGAGCTGGAGGGGCCGGTCAACACTCTTTATAATCTGAGGTGTCAATCCTATCTGGGCTCCGCCTACCACTAGTCATTACTAGTGTGTCTCCTTTCCTACTAGTCATTACTAGAGTGTCTCCTTTCCTACTAGTCATTACTAGTGTGTCTCCTTTCCTACTAGTCATTACTAGAGTGTCTCCTTTCCTACTAGTCATTACTAGTGTGTCTCCTTTCCTACTAGTCATTACTAGTGTGTCTCCTTTCCTACTAGTCATTACTAGAGTGTCTCCTTTCCCACTAGTCATTACTAGAGTGTCTCCTTTCCTACTAGTCATTACTAGTGTGTCTCCTTTCCTACTAGTCATTACCAGTGTGTCTCCTTTCCTACTAGTCATTACTAGAGTGTCTCCTTTCCTACTAGTCATTACTAGTGTGTCTCCTTTCCTACTAGTCATTACCAGTGTGTCTCCTTTCCTACTAGTCATTACTAGTGTGTCTCCTTTCCCACTAGTCATTACTAGTGTGTCTCCTTTCCTACTAGTCATTACTAGAGTGTCTCCTTTCCTACTAGTCATTACTAGTGTGTCTCCTTTCCTACTAGTCATTACTAGTGTGTCTCCTTTCCTACTAGTCATTACTAGTGTGTCTCCTTTCCTACTAGTCATTACTAGAGTGTCTCCTTTCCTACTAGTCATTACTAGTGTGTCTCCTTTCCTACTAGTCATTACTAGTGTGTCTCCTTTCCTACTAGTCATTACTAGTGTGTCTCCTTTCCTACTAGTCATTACTAGTGTGTCTCCTTTCCCACTAGTCATTACTAGTGTGTCTCCTTTCCTACTAGTCATTACCAGTGTGTCTCCTTTCCTACTAGTCATTACTAGTGTGTCTCCTTTCCTTCCATTCTGCTGCTGAAACATCTGATTTCAATATTATCCACAGTCTATAGTGTGCCACAAGGGAAGCTACCAGGAATCCTATTCTATCTTTTTTGTGCCAGTCCTATTTTGTACCTATACTACTAAGGTAAATCAATGTATAGTCCTTTGTTCATTATATGATTGTGCCTTCTACAATTCGATATCTATGACAATTGTTTCCATACCTGTAAGCTATATTTATAGAGTTGCACCTCTACCAAGATTCATTTATCTGGATAAATCCTATATAAATCCGATATTAGCCAACATCTATATATTATTCAATCCGTTCTACTGAATTGTACATACTGTATATCAGGGGTGGGCAATTAATTTTGCCAGGGGGCCGCATGAGAAATTGGGATGGTTTTAGAGGGCCGGACTAATATAATTAACTCCGTTCTACCCAATTCTGTATATATACATATATATATATATATATATATATATATATATATACTGTATACTGTATATATACATACCTGCCCATTATCATCTTCTCCCCATCATCATCAATGCCTCCCCATTATCAGCAATGCCTGCCCATCATCATCTTCTCCCCATCATCAATGCCTGCCCATTATCATCAATACCTGCCCATTATCATCATCTTCTCCCCATCATCATCAATGCCTCCCCATTATCAGCAATGCCTGCCCATCATCATCTTCTCCCCATCATCAATGCCTGCCCATTATCATCAATACCTGCCCATTATCATCATCTTCTCCCCATCATCATCAATGCCTCCCCATTATCAGCAATGCCTGCCCATCATCATCTTCTCCCCATCATCAATGCCTGCCCATTATCATCAATACCTGCCCATTATCATCATCTTCTCCCCATCATCATCAATGCCTCCCCATTATCAGCAATGCCTGCCCATCATCATCTTCTCCCCATCATCAATGCCTGCCCATTATCATCAATACCTGCCCATTATCATCATCTTCTCCCCATCATCATCAATGCCTGCCCATCATCATCATCTTCTCCCCATCATCAATGCCTCCCCATTATCAGCAATGCCTCCCCATTATCAGCAATGCCTGCCCATCATCACACACAGACAGCACATAAGCACTCTCACATACATACACACACACACACACACACACACACACACACAGCACCGCACTACATAGACACAGACACACACAGAGACACGTCTTACCTGTCCAGCGTCCCCGCTCTCTGACACAGCCGGCCGCTGAATGATGACGTCATTCAGCGGCCGGCTGTGAGAGGAAGCGCCGGTGGAGCCCGGAGCTGCAGCAGCGGAGGCACGGGAGAGGTAAGTATTGTGCCAGCTGATGCCGGGGCCCTGAGACTGCCGGAGCGCCTCCGCGGGCCGGTCACTGACAGCCGGCGGGCCGTATGCGGCCCGCGGGCCGCCCCTTGCCCGGGTCTGCTGTATATACTACTATATCTTTGTCACTGTATATATGTCTCACAATGTATTTTCTGTTTGTTTCTTCTAGTTACCCATGAGTAAGGCCCGGGAAGGGCCGAAACGTTGGGTATCTGTATATTGTACATTTGCTACATACGGCACTGACACTTATTTCTCTTTGGATTGGATATTGTTCAATAAACAAATCTTTTTTGCATGACTATCAGTCTTTGTGTGCGGTGAATCTCACCTTAGGCCTCTTTCACACATCCGGCGGCCCCCGGCATTTTGCCGCAGCGCCGCATGTGAAAAGCTTTCACACTTCCGGCGCCCAAAATGCGTTTTTTTTGCCGGATGGTTTCTGATGCTTGGAGAGATAAGAAATCATCCGGCAAAAAAAAAAAACGTTACATGCAGCGTTTTTTTCCGGACGCCGCAATGTACATTTGCGCCGCATCCGGACAAAACCGCATGCAACGCATTGACATGCGGCGCCATCCGGCGCTAATGCATGTCAATGCGAAAAAAGCCGCATGCGGCGCATCAGATTTTCAGATGCGGCGCTGCGGGAAAATGCCGGGGGCGCCGCAAGGCGCCGCCGGATGTGTGAAAGAGGCCTTACTTATTAACAAAAAGTCTGATTGCGCCCACCACTAGGGGGAGCTCAACACATACAGTATTATACAGCCAAAAATGGAAGCACGAGGTGCCACCTAGTGGTCACTGCGGGAAAATACCAGGAAGTTCTAGCGCTGCCCCCACAGTTTTGCACTTTGCCCCCATCACCTTGTGGGTTCATCCTAATAATAACACAACCATGAATCCTCAGTACAGGGCAGAGTACATGTGTTTTGTTTTCTTAGTTGGGGTGAGCAGGTTTGCCAATGGCGAAGACCAAGGAGCCGAAGTTCAGATCCCTTTAAATCAACACCGTGTACCTTCAGAGACTTCAGAACTACAACTCCGGTCAGAGAGCAACTACAACTCTCAGCAGGAGCAGGGAAATCAGATCTAATATGGCTCCGTTATATCTTTATATACAGTGGCGCCATCTGGTGCTGGGAACGTGTAGGCCGCACATTACTATTTTGTGGCCCCTTGGGGTCGGTCACTATTGACCCTCTTCTATTCTACCGCCGGATGATGAACCCAGCGCGTTTCAGCACCATGTGGCGGATGTTTTTACTTTTTTTTCCCAGATTGGGATTGGATCCAAACAGGAAAAAGAAGCCAAAGTCTGAGCAAGAGCAAATAAAGCCAGGACGTGTCTGGGCGGCACACATCCGTGCCGGTCTGGAGAAATTAATCCTTTAATCCGGCACGATGTGGATTATCGGGCGCCATAAAAATAAAATATATAGCGGAACCAATTAGGACGGCCTAAAAAACGACTATACGTAATAAAAGAAGCCAAAAATACAGGCGGCGGCACAGCAGGGGTTAATACCGAGAACCGTCCGAGGCCGAACACGAGGGGTGAGGATATGGAAGACGTCTGGGAGCACTCACCGCCGGCAGGTGTGATCGCTGCTCCTCCGCTCGTCAGGTGAGCGGCCGCTGTCACCGGTCACACATAGGGACGAGCCGCCAATCACAGACGTCACAGCGGAAACCCCGGAGAACACGCTCCTGTGTGTATAAGGCCGAGCCCGGAGGAGGGGAAGCACAGGTGTGCGGCGCCTGTTATGTGGAAACCATCAGTAAGCAGGTGAGCGGCTGAAGACACGTCTGGCTGTGACTTTATTAGGAGGCTAAATGCGGTTTATGGGAATATTCAGGACAGAAAACAGAGAACATTCATGAAAGAAGGAAGGAAGGAAAGATAAATAATAGATATATAGATCATAGAAAGATAATACATAGATGATAGATAATAGATAGATAATAGATGATAGATAATAGATAGATGATAGATAATAGATGATAAATAGATGATAGATAATAGATAGATGATAGATAATAGATAGATGATAGATAGATAATAGATAGATGATAAATAGATGATAGATAATAGATAGATAGATAGATGATAGATAATAGATAGATGATAAATAGATGATAGATAATAGATAGATGATAAGATAATAGATGATAAATAGATGATAGATAATAGATAGATGATAGATAATAGATAGATAATAGATAGATGAGATAGATAATAGATAGATGATAAATAGATGATAGATAGATAATAGATAGATGATAGATAATAGATAGATAGATAATAGATAGATGATAGATAGATGATAGATAAATAGATGATAGATAATAGATAGATAATAGATAGATGATAGATAATAGATAGATGATAGATAGATAGATGATAGATAATAGATAGATAATACATAATAGATAGATGATAGATAATAGATAGATGATAGATAATAGATAGATGATAGATAATAGATAATAGATAGATGATAGATAATAGATAGATGATAGATAATAGACAGATGATAGATAATAGATAGATGATAGATAATAGATGATAGATAATAGACAGATGATAGATAATAGATAGATGATAGATAATAGATAGATGATAGATAATAGATAGATAATAGATAAATGATAGATAGATAATAGATAGATGATAAATAGATGATAGATAATAGACAGATGATAGATAATAGATAGATAGATAATAGATAGATGATAGATAATAGATAGATGATAGATAATAGATAGATGATAGATAATAGATAGATGATAATAGATAGATGATAGATGATAATAGATGATAGATAATAGATAGATGATAGATAATAGATAGATAGATAATAGATAGATGATAGATAATATAGATAGATAATAGATAGATAATAGATAGATGATAGATAATAGATAGATGATAGATAATAGATAGATAATACATAATAGATAGATAATAGATATGATAGATAGATGATAGATAATAGATAGATGATAGATAATAGATAGATAATAGATAGATGATAGATAATAGATAGATGATAGATAATAGATAGATGATAGATAATAGATAGATGATAGATATAGATAGATGATAGATATGAAGATTGATATAGATAATAGATAGATGATAGATAATAGAAAGATGATAGATAATAGATAGATGATAGATAATAGATGATAGAATAATAGATAGATGATAGATAATAGATAGATGATAGATAATAGATGATAGATAATATCAGATGATAGATAATAGATAGATGATAGATAATAGAAGATGATAGATAATAGAAGATGATAGATAATATAGATAGATGATAGATAGATGATAGATTAGATGATAGATAATAGATAGATAGATGATAGATAGATGATAGATAATAGATAGATGATAGATAATAGACAGATGATAGATAATAGATAGATGATAGATAATAGATGATAGATAATAGACAGATGATAGATAATAGATAGATGATAGATATAATAAGACAGATGATAGATAATAGAAGATGATAGATAATAGATAAGATAATAGATGATAGATAATAGATAGATATAGATATGAATGATAAATAGATGATTAGATAATAGATAGATAATATAAAATGATAGATAATAGATAGATGATAGATAATAGATAGATAATAATAAGATAGATGATAAAATAGATGTATGAGATAATAGATAGATGAATAGATATAGAATAGACAGATGATAGATAATAGATAGATGATAGATAATAGAAGATGATAGATAATAGATAGATGATAGATATATAGATATAGATAATAGATGATAGATAATAGATAGATGATAGATAATAGATAGATGATAGATAATAGAAAGATGTGATAGATAATAAAGATGATAGAAAATATAGATAATAGATGATAAAATAATAGATAAGATAATAATAGATGATTAGATATATAGATAGATAATAAGATATAAATAGATAGTAATAGAAGATATAGATAATAGATGATAGATAATAGATAGATGATAAATAGATGATAGATAATAGATGATAGATAATAGATAGATGATAGATAATAGATAGATAATAGATAGATAGATAATAGACAGATGATAGATAAATAGAATAGATGATAGATAATAGATGATAGATAATAGAAGATGATAGATAATAGATAAGATGATAGATAATAGATAGATGATAGATAATAGATATGATAGATAGATAGATAGATGATAGATAATAGATATAATAATAGATGATATAGATAATAGATAGATAGATAGATAATAGATGATAGATAATAAAGATGATAGATAATAGATAGATGATAGATAATAGATGATAGATAATAGACAGATGAATAGATATAATAGATGAGATAATAGATATAGAATAGAGATGATAGATAATAGATGATAGATAATAGATAGATGATAGATAATAGATATAGAATAGATAGATGATAGATAATAGATAGATGATAGATATAGATAATAGACAGATGATAGATATAGATAGATATAGATATAGATAAATAGATATAGATAGAGATAATAGATAGATAGAAATAGATAGATGATAGATAGATGATAGATAATAGACAGATGATAGATAATAGACAGATAGATAATAGATGATAGATAGATAATAGATAGATGATAAATAGATGATAGATAGATAATAGATAGATGATAGATAAATAGATGATAATAATAGATGATAGATAATAGATAGATGATAGATAAATAGATAGATGATAAATAGATGATAGATACATAATAGATAATGATAGATAAATAGATGATAGATAAATGATAGATAATATGACAGATGATAGATAATAGATAGATGATAGACAATAGATAGATAATAGATAGATGATAAATAGATTATAGATAATAGATAGATGATAGATAATAGATGATAGATAATAGACAGATGATAGATAATAGATAGATGATAGATAATAGATAGATGATAGATAATAGATAGATAATAGATGATAGATAATAGATAGATAATAGACAGATGATAGATAATAGATAGATGATAGATAGATGATAGATAATAGACAGATGATAGATAATAGATGATAGATAATAGATAGATAATAGATGATAAATAGATAGATAGATAGATAATAATAGATGATAGATAATAGATAGATGATAGATAATAGATGATAGATAATATATAGATGATAGATAATAGATAGATAATAGATGATAGATAATAGACAGATGATAGATAATAGATAGATGATAGATAATAGATGATAGATAATAGACAGATGATAGATAATAGATGATAGATAATAGACAGATGATAGATAATAGATAGATGATAGATAATAGATAGATGATAGATAATAGATAGATGATAGATAATAGATGATAGATAGATAATAGATGATAGATAATAGATAGAATGATAGATAATAGACAGATGATAGATAATAGACAGATAGATAATAGATAGATGATAGATAGATAATAGATAGATGATAAATAGATGATAGATAATAGATAGATGATAGATAATAGATAGATGATAGATAATAGATAGATAATAGATAGATGATAGATAAATAGATGATAGATAATAGACAGATGATAGATAATAGATAGATGATAGATAATAGATGATAGATAATAGATAGATGATAGATAATAGATAGATGATAGATAATAGACAGATGATAGATAATAGATAGATGATAGATAATAGATGATAGATAATAGATAGATGATAGATAAATAGATGATAGATAATAGATAGATGATAGATAATAGATAGATAATAGACAGATGATAGATAATAGATAGATGATAGATAATAGATGATAGATAATAGACAGATGATAGATAATAGATGATAGATAATAGATGATAGATAATAGACAGATAGATAATAGATAGATGATAGATAATAGATAGATAATAGATGATAGATAATAGATAGATGATAGATAATAGATGATAGATAATAGATAGTAGATAGATGATAGATAATAGACAGATGATAGATAATAGATGATAGATAATAGACAGATGATAGATAATAGATAGATGATAGATAATAGATGATAGATAATAGACAGATGATAGATAATAGACAGATGATAGATAATAGATAGATGATAGATAATAGATGATAGATAATAGATGATAGATAATAGATAGATGATAGATAATAGATAGATGATAGATAATAGACAGATGATAGATAATAGATGATAGATAATAGATAATAGACAGATAGATAATAGATAGATGATAGATAATAGATAGATAATAGATAGATGATAGATAATAGATAGATAATAGATAGATGATAGATAATAGACAGATGATAGATAATAGATAGATGATAGATAATAGACAGATGATAGATAATAGACAGATGATAGATAATAGATAGATGATAGATAATAGATGATAAATAATAGATAGATGATAGATAATAGATAGATGATAGATAATAGACAGATGATAGATAATAGACAGATGATAGATAATAGATGATAGATAATAGATGATAGATAATAGACAGATAGATAATAGATAGATGATAGATAATAGATAGATAATAGATAGATGATAGATAATAGATAGATAATAGATAGATGATAGATAATAGATGATAGATAATAGACAGATGATAGATAATAGACAGATGATAGATAATAGATAGATGATAGATAATAGATGATAGATAATAGATGATAGATAATAGATAGATGATAGATAATAGATAGATGATAGATAATAGACAGATGATAGATAATAGACAGATGATAGCCATCTATTTATCTATTATATATCTATTAATCTCTCTATTCTCCGTCACGTTGTTGTTTCTGTGAACGCCCTATTTCTGGCCATTGCAGGACTTGTACTTTGTTATTTATCAGCCTCTCCTTCCGCACTACAAGTCCCAGCAATCCCTCTTTGCATGTTCTCTTGAAGACAGATCTGTAGACCGATTCAAGCAATTTTTTAGAGTGTAAAGAAAAAAAAAGGAAATAAAGATTGATAACTGGGATAAGAACGCAGATTTCTATAATAACATCACATTTATTTGGTTACGCTGGGAGCTTCAGTCTCCGTTTTGCATTTTTCAGACATAAAAATTCAATGTAAGCCCCTCCATAATGAATCAGGCTGTCCTGAGTGGGTAAAGCGTGGGCATAATGCGGGATAAATAGGAAGAAGTTTAGTGAAATCTCCTCCTTTTACCACCAGGCCACGTTCTTATACAGAGCTCTCAATCCTCTACACAAAAAAAAATAAAATTCTGTCAGCCACCAGTAGGGGGAGCTCACTGAAGACAGATTTATTATTGAGTGCAATGTATAACGTGTATGCGCTCAGCTCCGGGGCTCCCTCTAGTGGAGGCTGCCGGTAGACAGAAATATCACCAATTACATGGCTGAACGTTCAACCACAGACCCGGTAAGGCAGAATATCTGCAATATGTCAAGAATGCAGCTAATCTTCTACACGCTAAGTCAACGGGAGCGTTCCTCTGATGTGGCGGAGAGGATACACAAGGACGCAATGGATACACAATCCCTAATAATACAGCTCACACTGTACAGTGCCCAGTGAGCCAGTCCGCTCAGCGTACATGATGAGATATTATCGTCTATATTAATAGTAGCGTCCCATCGCTGCTGATTTAATGGGGTGCAGTACCCCCCAGTGACCAGTAGAGGGAGCAACACACAATTATTATGGGGGGATTGGCCTCCCGCTAAATAATGCATTATATATACAGTATATATATATATATATATATATATATATATATATATATATATATATATCTCATGTATGTATACATTTGCAGACATTATATTTTTTTTTGATCAAATACTTCTTCAATGGAAAACACAGCATTTTTGTAAATGGCTTTGATTGAAAATCTCCAACTGCTTCGTGCACACAGCTCCTATTGAGAACTGTGTGTCGCCAATGGTTACAGACTACAAACAAGCCCTGTGTAGTTAGTACCTGCAGGGAGAGAATAAGTAACTCAACTACAGCAGCAGACTACCCAGGATTTGTCTGAAGTCTGTAACCATGGAGACCCAGAGCTGCAGACTGTACAATTTTAATCAGGACTGTTTGTACAGGCGTTTCATTTATGCTGTTGCAAAAGTCTAAGCACCCTTTAACATTTTGGAATTGCCCTGAAAGAAGCAGAATACCTGACCAACGCCAGAGCGGTACGCCTGACCGACGCAAGAGCGGTACGCCTGACCAATACGAGAGCGGTATGCCTGACCAATACGAGAGCGGTACGCCTGACCAATACGAGAGCGGTAAGCCTGATCAATACGAGAGTGGTACGCCTGATCAATATGAGAGTGTTACGCCTGATCGACGCAAGAGCGGTACGCCTGACCAATACGAGAGAGGTACGCCTGACCAATACGAGAGCGGTACGCCTGATCAATATGAGAGCGGTACGCCTGACCGACGCAAAAGCGGTACGCCTGAACAATACGAGAGCAGTACGCCTGATCAATGAGAGTGGTACGCCTGACCAACGCAAGAGTGTTACGCCTGATCGACGCAAGAGCGGTACGCCTGACCAATACAAGAGAGGTACGCCTGACCAATACGAGAGCGGTACGCCTGATCAATATGAGAACGGTACGCCTGACCGACGCCAAAGCGGTACGCCTGATCAATATAAGAGTGGTACGCCTGACCGACGCAAGAGTGTTACGCCTGATCGACGCAAGAGCGGTACGCCTGACAAATACGAGAGCGGTACGCCTGATCAATATGAGAGTGGTATGCCTGACTAACGCAAAAGCGGTACGCCTGATCGACGCAAGAGAGGTACGCCTGACCAATACGAGAGCGGTATGCCTGACCAACACAAGAGCGGTATGCCTGACCAATACAAGAGCGGTACGCCTGATCAATATGAGAGTGGTATGCCTGACCGACGCAAAAGCGGTACGCCTGACCAATACGAGAGCAGTATGCCTGACCAATACAAGAGCGGTATGCCTGACCAATACGAGAGCGGTTTCCTGACCAATACAAGAGCGGTATGCCTGACCAATACAAGAGCGGTACGCCTGATCAATATGAGAGCGGCACGCCTGATCGACGCAAGAGCGGTACGCCTGACCGACGCCAGAGCGGTACGCCTGACCGACGCCAGAGCGGTACGCCTGACCAACGCAAGGGCGGTATGCCTGACCAACGCAAGAGCGGTACGCCTGACCAATATGAGAGCGGTACGCCTGACCGGCACAAGGGCGGTACGCCTGACCAATACGAGAGCGGTACGCCTGCCAATACGAGAGCGGTATGCCTGAATGGCGCAAGGGCGGTACGACTGACCAATACGAGAGCGGTATGCCTGACCGGCGCAAGAGCAGTAAACCTGACCAATACGACAGCAGTACACCTTACAGATACAAGAACAGTACACCTGATCGCTATGGTATAAGGCCACGTGACCGCTATGGAGGCACCACTATCGGAGCTGGAGTATGCCTCTGAACTGCACGTGGTGGAGGGTCCGCACTAGGAAATGGGGTCATGAATTTAGTCATGGTTCAAGGTCCAGTCATTGGGATGAGGGGACTGATTTTGGAAGAGGCACCAGGCTGACCCTCAGCCCAGATTTCCGTGTGCATCCCTCTAACCCATTAGAAGTCCCACTTTTTAGAAGATGCCCCTTAGGTGGTGCAGGTCTGGGCCGGTCTCCGGACCCTTCCCCCATCTGTAGCCCCATCAGGATGTCCTTCCAGGTGTTGGCAGGTAGGTAGGTATGGTCAGTAGGATCACGATCCTCCGGGGGTTGTGGACCAATCAGCTTTCCCAGCTTCCTTTCCTGTACTGCCCCTTTGGTAGAATGAAGCGACCGACCTCCGACTTTGGCGGGCGGCAGCGACCGGGTGCTGGCGGAAGACTTGTGTGAGGTATGAGGGTGGGACGTCATTTTGGGTAAAATGTTCTGCACCGACCTGCAGGCGATAAAACATGAGAATACAAATATATATATAAAATAAAGGGGAGAAATTGCAAAATGAAAGCACCCCGATGTCGGTACGATAAAGTACGATCTCTCCAGTCACTCAAGGTATTTCATGCATCCGTGAACAACCCCTTTAAGAGCCAGTACGTACCCGCCTGCGATGGCAGCGGCGGTGCACAGAACGTCAGGTCCCATAGGCGGCACTTCTCTAGAGGCAGTCACGGCTGGCAGGAGGGTCTCTCCCTTCTCACGTCTCAGCTGGTCTACGTTTTCTCGTTTCTGGCCGCCCCCTCTGTTATCGTGGCTACTTTGGGGGGCAGAGGAGACGTCCCCCGTCTTTTTGCTTTTACGTTTCACCACATTACCTTGAGTAAACAATAGCAAATATGGGGATTAATTATTTAAACGAAAACCCCGAAACCCCCCCCCCCCCAAACCTGATGCCCCTGTGCAGGTCCTGAGGGGGAGGAGCGTGACACAGGACGTTTCGGATTTCCCGTCTCATGCTCCGCTCCCTCCAGGTCTCCATTAAAAAGAATTATGAGAAATTCTGTAACTTTGTAATAAACTTTGCTGATCATTTTCAAGGACTCCGCTTGCTGTCAGTGAATGAGAACATTCTTGTGCACACATATAGCCTAAAAAACAAACACTTCACAGCTGAGAAGTTGTTCCAATTGCATCTGGTTTAGCCAATCTTTCTGTGAGAAACATGCAGTTTCCTGCACTGATACACTGTGACAAGTTCAGCTGCTGTTTTCAGCTCACTGAGGATTGTCTGGACTGGATACAACTGTAACAATCCCTCAGCTGTGAGAGGTATTTGTTGTGTAGATTTACAGCCTCTGATTGTGAACAGAAAGGTTTCCATTCACTGCCAACAAGCAGAGGTTTTGAGAATCCCAGAACTTTTCATAAGGCCTCGATCACACCCATCCTGTGCCCGGCTGTCGCCCCATATCACTTCTCCCCTATACCTCCAAACTACTGGAACAACACGTCCATCTTCAACTGTCCTCCCACCGCTCCTCCTGCTCCCTCTGATTACTCTGTCCTTCTCCTCCTGGAGCTGTCCTCTGCCTTTTATATTACTCTGTCCTCCTCCTTCTCCTGTCCTCTGCCTTCTACATTACTCTGTGCTCCTCCTCCTGGACCTGTCCTCTGCCGTCTACACTACTCTGTGCTCCTCCTCCTGGACCTGTCCTCTGCCTCCTACACTACTCTGTGCTCCTCCTCCTGGACCTGTCCTCTGCTTTCTACACTACACTGTGCTCCTCCTCCTGGACCTGTCCTCTGCCTTCTACATTACTCTGTCCTCCTCCTCGTGGACCTGTCCTCTGCCTTCTACACTACTCTGTGCTCCTCCTCCTGGACCTGTCCTCAGCCTTCTACATTACTCTGTGCTCCTCCTCCTGGACCTGTCCTCTGCCTTCTACATTACTCTGTGCTCCTCCTCCTGGACCTGTCCTCTGCCTTTGACACAGTGGACCACTCCCTCTTAGTACAGACTCGTTCACCTCTTGGTATCACAGACTTGGCCCTGTCCCGGATCTCCTCATACCTACATACATACCATACAGACCGGACATTCAGCGTCTCCCCCTCACACACCTCCTCACCTCGCCCCCATCTGTCGGTCTAGTTCTAAACCCTAACCATGGCAAAGCCATCCACAACCTGTGTCCTCCATACAACTGTGACCTCGTCTCCCGGTACTTACCTGCACACAACCATCGATCCTCACAAGATCTCCTTCCCTACTCCCCTCTTATCTCCTCTTCCCACAATACAAGATTTCTCCCGTGCTTCCCCCCTACTCTGGAACTCTCTACCACAACATATCAGACTCTCGCCTACCATGGAAACCTTCAAAAAGAACCTGAAGACGACCTCTTCCGACAAGCCTACAACCTGCAGTAACCACCAAACTGCGGCACGACCAGCTCTGCCCTCACCTACTGTATCCTCACCCATCCCGTGTAGACTGTGAGCCCTCACGGGCAGGGTCCTCTCTCCTCCTGGACCAGTATTTATTATGTACACCCCTCCTCACATGTAAAGCGCCATGGTATAAATGGCGCTATAATAATAACTAATAATAATGTGATTGTGATTTCCCCACACGGGTCCACTGCCTCTCCGGTCATCTCACCAGACTGATCCTGAGCCTTCAGAGTCGCAGTACACACCGCAGGTGGAGCAGACTCGGTTGCTCTCACATGTGAATGCGGCACACGTCCCTTCATGTCCTTTTCCAAAAGAAGTTCCCCAGACCAGAATTTTTTAGAACTGAAAAAAATAAATATATATATAACAAAAGACGGATTTTGGTAAGAACTTACCTGTAAAATCCTTTTCAGCGAAGGAAGGAAAGGAGACACACTAGTAATGACTAGTGGGTAGGCGGAGCCCAGATAGGATTGACACCTCAGATTAAAAAGAGTGTTGACCGGCCCCTCCAGCTCGGGCTCCTCCTACTCCTGCTTCTTCAGTCGTACAAAAGCTTAGGGAAGAGCAAATATCACCAGCGGAGCAACATAACCCCTTCTGAAGGACTTCAGAGAAAAAGCAAGAATACAGGTTATGCATGCATGTAGGCAAAAAACCACACAGTTCCAGGTACTACTCACTGGACCTGACCACCGCAATGAGCTGGCAATGCTGGAAAGGAGCCGTAGCGCGTCAACCTCAGTCCAGATAATCGCTATCAGAAGAGGGTCACGCCGCATCTGAAAACACATCAACACACTTCTGCCATGGGCGGGTGCTGTGTCTCCTTTCCTTCCTTCGCTGAAAAGGATTTTACAGGTAAGTTCTTACCAAAATCCGTCTTTCAGCAGCAGAATGGAAGGAAAGGAGACACACTAGTAATGACTAGTGGGACGTCCCAAAGTAGTCCAAAAATTAAGGGTGGGAATATAACCAAGAAAAAACAGGCAGAATCCCAACAACCTTGGTAAATGCGCAACAGGCGCCAAATACAAGTTAACTAGAACTTTACACTACAGCCGCCTGAAGGACCCTGCGTCCTAAGGCCGCATCAGCGGAAGCACTGACGTCCACCTTATAAAACTTTGTAAACGTGTGGACGGAGCGCCAAGTCGCCGCTCGGCAGAGCTGAGCTGCTGAAGCCCCTTGATGAAAGGCCCACGATGAGGCCACAGCCCTCGTGGAATGAGCACGAATCTTAATCGGCAAGGTTCGCCTTTAAGTCGGTAAGCCTCCAAAATGGCTGACCGAATCCAACGAGCTATAGAGTCCTTGGAAGCTCGTTGACCACGTCGACGACCTGCTGGAATCACAAACAAGGAGTCTGACTTCCTAAAACCTTGAGTAACAGACAAATAGAACTTCAAGGCCCGCACTAAATCCAATGTGTGCAAAACCCGTTCCTTTGCATTCCTCGGACCCGGGCAAAGTGAAGGCAAAACAATATCCTGGTTACCATGGAATTGCGACACTACCTTAGGTAGAAAGTCGCCCCGTGTGCGAAGCACTACTCGATCCGGGTAAAATTCCAGGAAAGGAGGCGAGCAAGAAAGAGCCGCCAACTCAGAAACCCTTCTCAAAGAAGTAACTGCGACTAGGAAGGCAACCTTCCAAGAAAGCAAAGAAAGGTTAGCAGAATCCATCGGCTCAAAAGGCCCATGCTGAAGAGCCTCCAGGACAAGGTTGAGCCGCCAAGGAGACACAGGTGCCTTCTCGCGGCGGAAACTGACGGGTTACCCTGCGAAAAAAGGAGCGCACGTCCCTACGCGAGGCGATAACTTTCCGGAACGACAGGGCAGAAACCTGACCCCTCAGGGTGCTAACTGCCAAACCCTTGTCCAGCCCGTACTGTAGAAAAGCCAACAGATTGGGAATGGAAAAAATCCTCGGGTTCCTCGAAGAACCCAAACACCACGAGAAGAAGGCTTCCCAGGTCTTGTGGTAAATTCTAGTAGTAGCCGGACCTCTGGCAGCTCGCAGAGTGGCAATGACTTCGGCTGAAAAACCTCTACGGGTCAGTATTTCGGTCTCAAGAGCCACGCTGTCAAACGCAGAGACTTCAAGTCCGGATGATGGACAGGACCCTGGGTTAACAGGTCTGGGCGAAGAGGAAGTGGAAATGGCGGTGCTGCCAAAAGCGACACCAGTGTCGAGAACCACGTCCTCCTTGGCCAATCTGGGGCTATCAACATAGCCGGAATTCTCTCCAGTCTGATCCGACGCAGCACCAGAGGAAGTAAGGATATCGGCGGAAACACATAGATTAGCTCGAATCGGTCCCACGGGGCCACCAGAGCATCCACAGCCACAGCCTTCGGGTCCTTGTACCTGGACATGAAGGTCGGCAACTTGGCATTGGACCTGGATGCCGTCAAATCCACTTGGGGAACTCCCCAAAGGGAGCACAGCAGTGCAAAGATCTCCGGATGAAGACTCCATTCTCCGGGATCCATCTTCTCTCGACTGAGGAAGTCCGCCGTGGTATTCTGAACTCCTGGAATGTGAATCGCAGAGATGGCTGGTACTCTGTCCTCGGCCCAATTCAGGATCCGAGACACTTCCACCATGAGCCTGGAACTCCTCGTCCCGCCTTGGTGGTTGATATACGCGACCGCCGTTGCGTTGTCTGTCTGCACTCGGACTGGTAGACCGCTCAAAGGGACCGTCCAGTGTTGGAGGCAAAGGAAAATTGCCCTCAATTCCAAGATGTTGATCGGTAGAACAGACTCTTCCGATGACCATACTCCCTGAACCCAGAGATCGTTCCAGACACCCCCCCAGCCCGTCAGGCTGGCATCGGTGGTTATGACCGACCACCTCGGAGGAAGGAAAGACTTCCCCAGTGATAACGTTCCTGGACGTGACCACCAACTTAGGGACTCTCGCACCCTGCGAGAGATGAGGATACTGCGATCCAGTGCAATCTGCGATCGATCCCAATGACTCAGAATGAGCCTTTGGAGGGCTCTGGAATGAAACTGGGCAAACGGAAGCACTTCCATGGAAGCCACCACCAGACCTAAAAGGCGCATACACTTCCGAAGGGACATTGCTGTCGAAGACTTCATAGTCTGTACATGTCAAAGGAGACATGCCCGCTTGTCTGGAGGTAGGGACACCACTGCCCGTACCGTGTCGAAATGCATCCCCAAAAACAGGATGGACTGCGACGGTTCCAGAGACGACTTCTCCCAATTGACCAGCCACCCGAAGTCCTCCGGGAGCTGAAGGGATAGATTGTGAGCCGTCACCCGCCTCCTCCTTTGAGGACGCCACAATCAAAAGGTCGTCCAGATAGGGAATAATCATGACTCCCTGTCTTCGAAGAATTGACATGAGAGGCGCTAGAATTTTTGTAAAAACTCTGGGCGCTGAAGCCAAGCCGAATGGCAGGGCCACAAATTGGTAATGGTCCTGACCTATGGCAAAACGAAGGAAGCGCTGGTGAGCCCTTCCGACGGGAACATGCAAATAAGCGTAGCGAATGTCGATTGACACCAGAAAGTCGTTCTGCGACAGGGTTGCCACAACGGAGCGAAATGACTCCATGCGGAATTTTTGGGTGTGGACATGCTGATTCAATCTTTTGAGATCCAGAATAGGACGAAATTTGTCCTCTTTTTTGGGGACCACAAAGAGATTTGAATAAAAACCTTTTCCCCGGTCCTCTGTCGGAACCGGTATTACTACACCCTTCTGCAGAAGGAATTCCACCTCTCGCAGCAGAGCGGCAAATAGCTTGGGCTCTGACGGAATGCGAGACTGGCAAAAACTGTCCGGGGGTCGAGAAGAAAACTTTATGAAATAGCCTGCCGACACAACTCGCGTTACCCAGGAATCCGGAACGCGGGAAATCCAATTCGCCTTGAATTGGAGCAGGCGACCCCCCACTCGAGAGCCCTCGAGTGAGGACCTGGCGTCAGTCTGCCTTGGCGGGCTTCTTGTCAGTTTCCCGCTTGTCTTGACAGAAACTTTGTTTCCAAGGGGTGCGGGATTTCTGAGAAGACTTCTTTCCCGAAAAAGAGGGACCACCCGATCCCCAAGAAGACTGACCGGATCGTCCCCTAGACCGAAAATACCGCCGACCATTACCGGCACTAGGTCTGCCAGACGTAGAAGCCATAGCCCTTCGCTGTGGTAAAGCCGCTTCTTTAGCCTTTGCCTTGGCAATCAGCTCTGTGAGATCAGATCCAAATAGCTGACCACCCTTGTAGGCTAAAGACAGTAAACCCTGCTTGGAAACCGCGTCCCCGGTCCACTGTCTAAGCCACAGTGCTCTTCTGACTGTGACCGCTGAGGATTGCGTCCTGGATAATAACGACGCAGTATCCAAACCTGCATCACAGCTATATCGGGCTGCAGTCTCCAATAAATCGAGAAGTCCATCTATCTCGGATAATGGAGATCTATTTTGCAACGCCTTCCGTAAACGGACCAACCAGCACAGGGCAGCCTTAGAAGCACACATGGATCCTAGTACTGCTCTGAATCCATGACCTGAAGCTTCATAGATGGATTTCGCCGCCATCTCCGTTTTTCTGTCCAGCGGCTCTTGCAGACTCGCTTTCCCTTTAACCGGAAGCAATGAGGATTTACTAAGCTGGGATAAAGGAACATCCACTTCAGGAGAAGGAATCCAATTATCCGTCAATTCCGTTGAACACGGATATAATGCTTCAAAGAACCGTGTCCCTTGAAAACGTTTATCTGGACACAGACGTTCCTTCTCCACTACCGTATTAAGCTCTTCCAGAGCCGGTAATGTTGACCGCGACTTATGGTACTCCTGGTACATGCGGCCCGACTTACCAGGCCGTGTAGTTACCTCCTCCGGTAACTGTAACGCCTCTCTCATAGCTTCAATTAAAGCCTCTGTTCGGCTCACAAGAGAGAAAGAATGTCCCTGCCAATCCTCCTTATCCGAATCGGATAACTCCCCTTCTGAGTTTGAAGGAGAACCCTGTCCGCATTCCATATCAGATACCTCTGATTCGCTACGTGGAAAAGATGGCACCGGCCTGCGCCGCTTCCTGTCATGAGAGGATCTAGCTGACACCCACTGACCTAAAAGGTCAGACAAGCCATTAATTGACTGAGTGATGGCATCTAATTTGGTATCGCTGTAAATCGCAGCGCTTGATGCCGTCGAAGTCTGCGTATCAGATACTTGCGACTGATCCTGTAGCGGATCTGGCAGATGGTCCGCACCTTCCGGACCCTGAACCGACATGTCAGCAGTATATGGCAGGTCAAAACCCTGTTAGTAACTGGAAACAGTGTGGTTACTAAGCAGACTGAGCAAGTACGCTGAAGGGTTAAAGCTCTTAAAGAAGAGAGTTACCCCAGCTATCTCTCATATATAAATAACCTCCTGCGTTCTGATCCCTACCGGGTAGAACCTGCGGCGGTTATTGCTGAAAGGGTTAACCCTTCATAGGGGTTAATGCCGCCAACTCCCTATATAAAATAAAAGGAGTGTGCGAGTCCCAGGTCTCTATAAGAGAACGCGGCTGCAGATAAACGCTATCTGTCACTTGGAACACAGATAGGTTCTGCGCTGTGGGGTGATGATATTCACTCACCCAGCTGGCCTCGGTGAAAGTATACCTTAAACAGGAGGAGCGGAGCATGAGGAGCCCGGAGCCTCTGTAATGGCCGCCGCGCTGAGAGAAGCCGGAAGAGAAGGACAGTGAAGCTGCAGTCTCCTCAGAGCGATTCCTGTCACAAAAAGAGCGGGAAGCGTGAAGCCAGGCCCCCCTCCGGCTTCAGAAAAGAGCGGGAAGCGTGAAGCCAGGCCCCCCTCCGGCTTCAGAAAAGAGCGGGAACTCCTCGCTCTCTGCTCTCCTCTGTCCTGCAGGTATCTGCCTGCGGACATAAAATACAGTCACCAAACATGTCATCTAATACATGTACCAGCGGCTGCCGCAGCAGCCGCTGACAGCACACACACATTCACATAAAAATGCCGTACTCACCAGCCGAGCGCCACAGGGACCCCCAGGGGTTTGTGGCGCTGTGCCCATCGCTTCCCCCCCCGGGCGGGGAACGCAGTGACCCCCGATGTGCGGTTTGCGTCCCCGCCAGGGAAGCAATCCTCATCCCCCAGGGCCGGCGTGAAACTGCAGGGACCACCATACAGGGTATTATAGATCGTCAAGGGAGAGGTGGGGGTCCAGCAGCGCTGAGACCCCTGAGACCTCTAGACCACTTCTGGTGATCCAAGTCTCTTGTCTGATAAAAATAATAAAGTTTTCTGAGGAGCTGCTTCCAGCAGCGACCATCCTCTGGACCTGAAATTTTATACTGGAGAGCTGGAGTAGGAGGAGCCCGAGCTGGAGGGGCCGGTCAACACTCTTTATAATCTGAAGGGTATGCCACACTAAACAGCGTCGCTAACGAGATCGCTAAAATACGTCACTATTTAGCGATCTCGTTCGTGACGCTAACGTGTGTGGCATGTAGCAACGACGTGGCCCCTGCTGTGATCTCGCTGATCGTTCACTAGAGTTCTGGACCGTATTTAGATCGTTGGCGTCCCGCTGGTGAGCCTATATCGCTGTGTCTGGCACCTTTTGTGAGCGATGTGCGCTGTTTTTTACATCGCAATGACCGTTAAAGTCGTTAATGAGATCGCTAACCGCTTTTGAGTCGTTAACGAGATCACTAAGTGTGGCAGCTACTAGAGACATTAAAACGATCACAAAAACGATCTCATTAGCTTGCGTCGTTATTGAGATCGCTAACGAGATCACTAAGTGTGGCAGTACCTTGAGGTGTCAATCCTATCTGGGCTCCGCCTACCACTAGTCATTACTAGTGTGTCTCCTTTCCTACTAGTCATTACTAGTGTGTCTCCTTTCCTACTAGTCATTACTAGTGTGTCTCCTTTCCTACTAGTCATTACTAGTGTGTCTCCTTTCCTACTAGTCATTACTAGTGTGTCTCCTTTCCTACTAGTCATTACTAGTGTGTCTCCTTTCCTACTAGTCATTACTAGTGTGTCTCCTTTCCTACTAGTCATTACTAGTGTGTCTCCTTTCCTACTAGTCATTACTAGTGTGTCTCCTTTCCTACTAGTCATTACCAGTGTGTCTCCTTTCCTACTAGTCATTACTAGAGTGTCTCCTTTCCTACTAGTCATTACTAGAGTGTCTCCTTTCCTACTAGTCATTACTAGAGTGTCTCCTTTCCTTCCATTCTGCTGCTGAAATTATATTTATTATATCATTTATTATTATTTTATATAAAATAATAATAATATAAATATGTGATAAAATGTTATAAATAATGCTATAATATAATAATAACCAACTAATATAATGAATATGATACATAATAAGTTAGTATAATCATTGATATACAAAACTTATTGTGAATATACCTTACTAATTATTACTTATTGTAATATAGTAATCAGTAATATAATAAGGGTAATATGAATATGATAAAAGAAAATATAATACTAATATAAAAGTGACATAAGTGATATAATAAAATAATAATAAACAAGTAATATAATCAATGACAGAATTCTACAAGGAGAATATGAAAATAATAAAAGAAGAACGATCTGTCACTTTTATATTATTATTGCCTTTTCCTTATCACTTTCATATTATCCTTGTTATAGAATTCTATTATTATATTACAGATGTCACTTTTATATACTAGTCTAAGTGATATAATAAGAAAATGATATCATAAAATAATAATTAATGTTTTATTTTACATAGTAGACGATTGTGTAAGTCGCGTCACTTACTGGCAGAGCGACGGTCGGTCGTATACAGGAGACGGGAATGACATTTTCCCTAAAAAACACACACAAATGTCATGCCAAGTGACTGCTCCTGAAAGCAATATCACAATAAAGAAATAAATGAATAATATCTTCTCCCATGAAACAAGACAAAACCATATGATCCCGGCTCTTCCGTCATCCGGCTCAGTGCGAGATCTGGTGAAAATCTGTGGCACCAGCAGCCGCGGGCGTGTGACCGCGAGTATGTGACTTTCATACTTCCTGCCACATCACGACTAGAAGGGACACATCTAGTTGGAATGTGGCTGGAAGTATGTAAATCACAAACTCATGGTCAGTGCGTCTGATGCTAGGGTTCACAAGTTCGCAGTCACACAGAGTGACTGCAGACTTGTAGACTGAGGCCGGACGACCCCTTTAGAGTGACTGCAGACTTGTATCCCGGGAACGAACGACCCTTTTAGAGTAACTGCAGACTTGTAGCCTGAGGCCAGACGACCCCTTTAGAGTGACTGCAGACTTGTATCCCGGGAACGAACGACCCTTTTAGAGTGACTGCAGACTTGTAGCCTGAGGCCGGACGACCCCTTTAGAGTGACTGCAGACTTGTAGCCTGAGGCCGGACGACCCCTTTAGAGTGACTGCAGACTTGTAGCCGGAGCCAGGACGACCCCTTTAGAGTGACTGCAGACTTGTAGCCTGAGGCCAGACGACCCCTTTAGTGACTGCAGACTTGTAGCCTGAGGCCGGACGACCCCTTTAGAGTGACTGCAGACTTGTAGCATGAGGCCGGACGACCCCTTTAGAGTGACTGCAGACTTGTATCCCGGGAACGAACGACCCTTTTAGAGTGACTGCAGACTTGTAGCCTGAGGCCAGACGACCCCTTTAGCGTGACCGCAGACTTGTAGCCTGAGGCCGGACGACCTCTTTAGAGTGACTGCAGACTTGTAGCCTGAGGCCGGACGACCCCTTTAGAGTGACTGCAGACTTGTAGCCTGAGGCCGGACGACCCCTTTAGAGTGACTGCAGATGTGTAGCCTGAGGCCGGACGACCCCTTTAGCGTGACCGCAGACTTGTAGCCTGAGGCCAGATGACCCCTTTAGAGTGACTGCAGACTTGTAGCCTGAGGCCGGACGACCCCTTTAGAGTAAAAAGGTAGCACACTGTAGCGCTATAGCTTGCAAACACGAAATATGAAAAATATGAAAAATGAATTGCATCATTACCTTAGAAACATGAAAAATTGAGAAGTCTTAGCGCATAAGATGGCCAAATTATGTGAGCCTGATAGCCACGTCAAGGCTCTTCTCGTATATCAGGTCCTAACTAATGCCTATCCTCGCTTTAGAAAAGTCTGTCTGCATGGGAACGTATGAATCCTCTCTTCAGACTAAAATCTACATCTCTGTGGAGGGGTGATGAACCTGTTGTAATTAAAAAGCCTGTGACCACCAGGTGGAGTGCTCAGGTAGAAGGTAAATGAATACATATCAAAAAACTGACCGGCACATCCAAACATAGATTCAGTGTGAACAGGTGCTAAACCTAGAGTCACCAACTCATATACATACAAGAGAAAAAGGTAGCACACTGTAGCGCTATAGCTTGAAAACACGAAATATGAAAAATATGAAAAATGAATTGCATCATTACCTTAGAAACATGAAAAATTGAGAAGTCTTAGCGCATAAGATGGCCAAATTATGTGAGCCTGATAGCCACGTCAAGGCTCTTCTCATATATCAGGTCCTAACTAATGCCTATCCTCGCTTAGAAAAGTCTGTCTGCATGAGTTGGTGACTCTAGGTTTAGCACCTGTTGTAAGGTTCTATGTATATATTCCTGAAACTCAGTTTGTTCGTCAGCCATTTTACTTTCTGTCTTGCTGCAGCTATCTTGCCCTCAGTCAAAATGGAGTTTCCAGCTTGCATGTTCCCGCCCTGATTCTCTCCTTTGCTTCTTAAGCAGCCACAGCTGAGCAATCAGTGCTTCAGAATCTAGCCTGCAGTGAACCTGTGACTTGACTCCTGTAAGCCTTGGACCTTGTACTCCAGCTATTCCTACTGAGGAACTCTGAAGCACTTGTGGACTCTGAACCCTGCTCTTTGAAAGACCCACGTTTGCATGGACTTACGGTAACAGAGAAGAAGATCCTGAATCTGTATTGGAGAGTGATTGCTGAGCTTGGATTACTCTGGCCTGCTGTGTCTCCTGTTTCTGTGTCTGCAAACTGTGTGACTATTTCTGCCAACTTGTATGAAGTAATACAGGACTTTTCTATATCAAACCTGTGACTCCTGTGTTTTCATCGCAGCCAAGCACAAGACGCTATATGAACTGTACTACATACATTACAAGATTCTGAAGCCAAAACGTTAGTGTCTGCTGGGTCTGGAAGGCTGTGTCTGCTGTACTGTGGATATCAGACGTCCGGTTGTACTTTCTGTGATGACAGTGGTTGTGACTTCTCACAACCATTCCAGGTGAGCAATTCCCTTAAGTTTTTTCTTTTTGCAGTGTTACCACAGGTAAACACTATTGTTTTTTTTTTTCTCCTTTCTTTTCTCTTTTTTGTCTGCTGTAACTCTGGATATCAGATGTCTGGTTGAAACTTTCTGTGATGATAGTGGTTGTGACTTCTCACAACCATTCCAGGTGAGCAGTTCCCTTAATTTTTTTTCTCTCTGCAGTGTTGCAACAGGTGAACACTATTGTTTTTTTTTTTCTCTCCTCTTCTTCCAGTAATCCTGTCTTAAAAGATCTGGAAAATGGAGGCCCGCATAAAGGAACTTTGCGGAGTGACTGATAATATCCTTGCAGATTTGCAGAATATAAAGACCCGTTTTACAAATCTACAGGACCTCAATAATCACAATTTGCAAGTGGTTGGACAGACTACCCAGGATTTGCGAGCCAGGATTGAGGTTCTAGAGGGGCGAGTCCAGGCTCCTGCCGTAGCCCCGAATGCTGGGATTCCCAAGTTGCCCCCTTTTCGTTTTGGCGGTGAACGTGAGAAATTCAGGGGATTTATTAATCAATGCAATCTTTTTTTTTCTGCACATGCTTCACAATTTCCCACTGAACGATCTAAGGTGCTTACTATAATTATGTTGCTTACCAACAAGGCTTTAATGTGGGCAAACCCTCTGATTGAGACTGAGGATGATTGTTTGAATCACCTTGATGATTTTATTTCAGCCATGGGGCAGGTGTTTGATGACCTCAATCGAGGTGCAACAGCTGAAGCAGCCATGTTAGCTTTGCGCCAAGGTAAGCACTCGGTAGCTGAATATGCCTTGGATTTCAGGAGATGGGCCCTTGATACCACCTGGGACAGTTCCGCCAAAAAATCTATTTTTCGAAAGTGGTTATCTCCACTGATTAAAGATGAACTTGCTCGTGCCGACCCTCCCACTGCGTTAGGTGACTTTATTAACTACTGCATCCGTATTGATACTCGTCTGACTGAACGCAGGCAAGAGAGATGGTTCGAAAGCAATCGCACTAACCTTTTCCTACCTTCCTCTCCAGCTAATGAACCTTTGAGTAGGATTACACGGGAACCTGAACCTGAACCCATGCAGATAGACTCTTTACAACGACGGGTTAGTGATGCACGCAAGGAACATCGTTTTAAGGAGAATCTATGTTTCTATTGTGGTAAGTCAGGGCACTTCATTATAAACTGCCCCAGCCGTTCTCGTAAGACTACTGCAGCACTCATTCATTGTGAGTGTTGCGAGAGGGGATCTGTCAGGTCCGAGCCTCAGGCTCCAGAGAGATCTGCAGCAACAGATCTTGATTTCTCGGACTTAAACTCCGTTACCTCTGAGGACGTTGACTGTGTAAACGCTGCCATTTTTCAAGTTTCCTCAGCGGTGTCCCAGCTGAGTTGTAAGAAAAACAATTCTCATTGCTTTCTTTCCATCAAACTCTGGGTTGACTCAGCTTGGGTGTCTAGCTCTGCTATGATCGACTCAGGGGCAAGTGGAAATTTTATGGATGTCTCCTTTGCTCTGAAACAGGGAATACGTTCAGTGAAGAAGGCTACTCCAGTACAGATGGAAACTGTGGATGGCTCCCTGCTGACCTCTGGACCAGTGGATCAGGAAACAGAGCCTTTGAGGGTTCTTATGGGTAAAGATCATCAAGAGAAACTGTCCTTTATGCTTATCTCTTCTCCCCACTTTCCCATTATTCTAGGGCTACCATGGCTGCAGGCTCAGAATCCTACCATTAACTGGGAGACCAAGGAATTACACTTTCCAGAGAAACAGATGAGTCCAAAAGTTTCAGCTTGCTCTGTTCCTAAAGGAATCATGTCAGTCCCTGAACTACCAGCTGTATACCAGGACTATGTGGATTTATGTGACAAGAAGAACGCTGACCAGCTTCCTCCTCACCGTCCATATGATTGTCCAATTGAATTATTGCCTGGAGCAGAGATACCTTTTGGTAAGATCTACCCCCTGGCGGGCCCGAGCTAAAGGCTTTAAAGGATTACATAGATGAAAATCTAGCCAAGGGCTTCATACGCCCCTCTTCATCTCCTGCAGGTGCACCCATCTTCTTTGTAAAGAAGAAAGATGGATCTCTGAGACCATGCGTAGACTATAGGGAACTCAATAAGGTTACTATTAGAAACCGTTATCCATTGCCTTTAATCCCTGAGTTATTGGAGAGAGTGCGACATGCCAAAATTTTTTCTAAACTAGATCTTCGTGGGGCCTATAACTTAGTCCGTATTAGACCTGGGGATGAATGGAAGACTGCATTCAGGTCACGCTATGGACACTTTGAATATCTAGTTATGCCTTTTGGTCTGAGTACCGCCCCAGCCACTTTCCAACACTTGGTGAATGACATCTTCAGGATCTCCTAGATACATTTGTGGTAATTTATTTGGATGATATTCTAATTTTTTCTAACTCCACAGAGGAACATCATGGACATGTGAGAATGGTCTTGGAACGTCTAAGACAAAATCATCTTTACATCAAACTTGAAAAGTGTGAATTCCATAGGACCGAAATTCAATTTCTGGGGTATGTACTGTCTACACAAGGAATTAGTATGGATGGAAGCAAAACCCAAGCCATCAAGGATTGGCCAAGTCCTAGAAATGTGAAGGAGGTACAGCGCTTCATCGGGTTCGCCAACTTCTATAGACGTTTCATTAGAAATTTCTCTGAGGTAGTGTCACCTATCACTCAACTTACCCGGAAAGAGTCTAGGTTTTCCTGGACTCCCCAAGCCCAGGAAGCATTTTCCCGTCTAAAAGATAAATTTACCACTGCACCTATCCTAGTACATCCCAACCCCGAGCTTGCCTTCATAATAGAGGTGGATGCTTCAGACTGTGCCGTTGGAGCTATACTCTCTCAGAGAACAGGTGAGAAGAATGTCTTGCATCCCTGTGCCTTCTTTTCCCAGCAGTTGTCTTCGGCTGAGAGGAACTACGATGTGGGCAATAGAGAGTTGTTGGCCATTATTGCCGCCTTCAAAGAATGGAGACACCTTCTTCAGGGAGCTGCACAGCAAATAGTCGTCCTGACAGACCATCGTAACCTTGAGTTTATCAGGTCGGCTAAGTGCCTGACTCCTCGCCAGGCTCGCTGGAATCTTTTCTTAAACCAATTTAATTTTATCATCTCTTATAGACCAGGATCGCGCAATGGAAAGGCTGATGCACTCTCTAGGATTTACTCAGCAGAGACACGTCCAATTACTCCTCCTAAGACTATTCTTCCTGACTCTAGATTCCTAGGAGTAATTCATAATCAAGACCTACTTAAGGACATCAAGGAAGCATACCATGCGGATTCCTTTTTGGCACAACCCCCAAGGGACGTAAGTCTTGTCTTTAAGAATGGTGTGTGGATTCAGGGACAACGTCTGTATATTCCTGAAACAGTCAGATTAAGAGTATTGCAACTCATTCACGATTCCAAGATAGCTGGGCATAGAGGAATTCTAAAGACACAGGAATTTCTTTCTCGTTTCTTTTGGTGGCCCACTTGCAGGAAGGATGTTTTGAATTATGTCACTGCATGTGAGGTCTGTGCAAGATGCAAAACACCTCGCTCCTCACCAACTGGTCTGTTACAGCCTCTTCCCACCCCGTCCCGCCCGTGGGGATCCATTTCTATGGACTTCATTGTGGAGTTACCAACCTCTCAGGGAAGAACACCATTCTAGTGGTGGTTGACCGTCTAACGAAGGCAGCTCATTTTATCCCTTGTGTCGGCTTACCCACTGCAAAACAGACATCAGATTTGATGATTAAACACGGATTTTGGTAAAGACTTACCTGTAAAATCCTTTTCAGCGAAGGAAGGAAGAGAGACACAGTAATTCATTACTGATGGGTAGGCGGAGCCCCAGATCAGGATGTTACCTCAGATCAAAAGAGTGATGACTGGCTGGCCCCTCCAGCTCGGGCTCCTCCTACTCAGCTCCAGTCGTATCAAAGCTTTTAGGAAAAGAGCCAAGATCACCAGCGGAGCAACATAACCCCTTCTGAAGGAACTTCAGAGAAAAAACACAAGGATACAGGTTATGCATGCAAAGAAAGCCAAAAACCACAGAGTTCCAGGTACTACTCACGGAACCTGACTACTGCGATGAGCTGGCGATGCTGGAACAGAGCCTTAGCGCGCTGACCTCAGCCCAGATAATCGCTATCAGATAAGGGTCGCGCTGCATCTGAAAACATCAACACACTTCTGCCGTGGGAGGGTGCTGTGTCTCTCTTCCTTCCTTCGCTGAAAAGGATTTTACAGGTAAGTCTTTACCAAAATCCGTGTTTCAGCTGCAGATGAAGGAAGAGAGCCACAGTAATTCATTACTGATGGGACGTCCCAAAGCAGTTCAAAAATAAGGGTGGGAAAAAACCAACAAAAGGCAGAAACCCAACAACCTTAACAACAAAGCGCAACCAGCGCTAAACACAAGTTCATCCAGAACTTTAAACTACAGCTGCCTGCAGGACACTACGTCCGAGGGCTGCATCAGCGGAAGCACTGACGTCCACTTTATAAAATCTTGTAAACGTGTGGACAGAGCGCCAAGTCGCCGCTCGGCAAAGCTGCACTGCCGAAGCACCTTGATGAAAAGCCCACAATGAAGCCACAGCTCTCGTGGAATGGGCTCGAATCTTAATCGGGCAAGATTCACCCCGAAGACGGTAAGCTTCCAAAATAGCTGACCGGATCCAACGAGCTATAGAACCCTTGGAAGCTCGTTGACCACGCCGACAACCTGCCGGAACCACAAACAGAGAGTCCGTCTTACGAAAACCTTGAGTAATAGATAGATAAAACTTCAAGGCCCGCACTAAATCCAATGTGTGTAAATCTCGCTCTTTCGTATTCTTCGGATCCGGACAGAGTGAAGGCAACACAATATTCTGGATAACATGAAATTGTGACACCACTTTAGGCAAAAAATCACCCCGAGTGCGAAGCACTACACGATCCGGAAAAAACTCCAGAAAAGGAGGCGAGCAAGAAAGAGCTGCCAATTCAGAAACTCTCCTCAAGGAAGTGACTGCAACAAGGAAAGCCACCTTCCAAGAAAGTAAAGAAAGGCTAGCAAAAACCATAGGTTCAAAAGGTTTATGCTGAAGAGCCTCCAAAACAAGGTTGAGCCGCCAAGGAGACACGGGTGCCTTCCGCGGCGGAAACTTACGAGAGATACCTCGGAAAAAGGAGAGCACGTCTCTATTCGAAGCAATGGTTCTCCGGAACAATAAGGACAGAGCAGAAATCTGACCTTTCAGAGTGCTAACTGCCAAACCCTTGTCTAGCCCATGCTGCAGAAAAGCCAACAGGTTGGGAATGGAAAATTTTCTCGGGTTCCGAGAAGACCCCAAACACCACGAAAAGAAGGTTTCCCAAATTTTGTGGTAAATCCTAGAAGTAGCCGGACATCTTGCAGCACGAAGGGTAGCAATGACCTCGGCTGAAAAACCTCTACGGGTCAAGATTTTGGTCTCAAGAGCCACGCCGTCAAACGCAGGGACATCAAGTCCGGATGACAAATGGATATTGGCGGAATACATAGATCAGCTCGAACTGATCCCACTGAGCCACTAGAGCATCCACCGCCACCGCCTTCGGGTCCTTGTACCTGGACATGAATGTCGGTAACTTGGCATTGGACCTGGATGCCATCAAACCCACTTGGGGGGGTTCCCCAGCGAGAGCACAGTAGTGCAAAGACTTCCGGGTGGAGGCTCCATTCCCCGGGATCCATCCTTCTGCGACTGAGAAAGTTCGCTGTAATATTCTGAACCCCTGGAATGTGAATCGCCGAAATGGCTGGTACATTGGCCTCTGCCCAAATCAGAATTCGGGACACCTCTACCAAGAGTCTGGAACTCCTTGTCCCACCTTGGTGATTGATATACGCGACAGCCGTCGCATTGTCTGTCTGCACACGGACTGGCAGACCGCTCAAAGGGACCGTCCAATGTTGGAGGCAAAGGAAAATCGCCCTCAATTCCAGGATGTTGATCGGAAGCACAGACTCTTCCGGTGACCATACCCCCTGAATCCAGAGATTGTTCCAAACACCCCCCCAGCCCGTCAGGCTGGCATCGGTGGTTATGACTGACCACTGCAGAGGGAGGAAAGACTTCCCCAGGGAGAATGCCCCTGGCCGTAACCACCATTCTAGAGAATCCCGCACCGCGCGAGAAATGGTGACACTGCAATCCAGCGATTGCGACTGATTCCATCGACTCACGATGAACCTTTGAAGAGTCCTGGAGTGGAACTGGGCAAAAGGAATTGCCTCCATGGACGCCACCATCAGTCCCAGAAGACGCATACACTTCCGTAGGGACATTGCCGTTGAGGATGTCATAATCTGTACATGTCGAAGAAGACATGACTGTTTGTCTGGTGGTAGGGAAACTACCGACCGAAACGCGTCGAGATGCATTCCCAAAAAGAGAATTGTCCTCGATGGTTCCAGGGACGACTTCTCCCAATTGACCAGCCAACCGAAGTCTTTCAGAAACTGAAGAGACAAATCCCGAGCCGTCAACGCCTCCTCCTCCGAGGAAGCCACGATCAAAAGATCGTCCAGATAAGGGAGAATCGTAATCCCCTGTCTTCGAAGGAGTGCCATGAGGGGCGCCAGAATTTTTGTAAAGACCCTTGGCGCTGAGGCTAAGCCGAACGGCAGAGCCACGAACTGGTAATGATTCTGACCTATGGCAAATCGAAGAAAGCGCTGATGAGCCTTTCCGATGGGAATATGCAAATAGGCGTCGCGAATGTCGATTGACACCAGAAAATCGTTCTGTGACAGAGCTGCCACAACGGAACGAAGCGACTCCATGCGAAATTTCCGGGCATGGACATGCCGGTTCAATCGCTTGAGATCCAGAATCGGGCGAAATTTGTTCTCCTTTTTGGGAACTATAAAAAGGTTGGAATAAAAACCTTTCCCTCGGTCCTCTGACGGAACCGGTATCACTACACCCTTTTGTAGTAGCGATTCGACCTCTCGCTGTAGAGCGACAACAAGCTCGGGTTCTGACGGAACGCGAGACTGACAAAAAACATTTGGGGGTTGATAAGCAAACTCTATGAAATAGCCTGCCGACACTATCCGCGTTACCCAGGAATCTGGAACGCGAGCCATCCAAGTCTCCTTGAAAAGAAGCAGGCGACCCCCCACTCGAGAATCCTCGAGTGGACCCCTGGCGTCAATCCGACTTTGCGGTTTTCTTGTCAAGTTCCCGCTTGTTCTGGCGGAAACTCTGCTTCCAGGGAGTACGAGTTTTCTGAGAGGATTTCTTTCCTGAGAAAGAAGGACGACCCGATCCCCACGAGGAGTGACTAGATCGTCCTCGGCCCCGAAAGGACCGCCGACCACTATAAACACCAGGCTTACTGGACACCGAGGCCATGGCCCTTCGCTGTGGTAATGCTGATTCCTTCGCCTTAGCCTTGGAAATCAGCTCTGTGAGGTCGGATCCAAAAAGATGGCCACCCTTGTAAGGTAAGGCCAACAACCCTTGTTTGGAAACTGCGTCCCCGGCCCACTGTCTGAGCCATAAAGCTCTTCTGACTGTGACCGCTGAAGCTTGCGCTTTGGCCAGCAGAGATGCCGTATCCAGACCGGCATCAAAGATATAACAGGTTGCCTCCCGTATCTCAGATAACGGAGATTCATTTTGCAACTCCGTCTTCAGACGTGCCAACCAGCTTAGAGAAGCTCTAGCAGCACACATGGATCCTAGCACTGCTCGAAATCCATGACCCGCAGCCTCATAGCTTGCATTTGCCGCCAATTCTGCCTTTCTATCCAAAGGCTCCTGTAAGCTCGCTTTTCCCTTAATAGGGAGTAGAGAGGATTTACTAAGCTGAGACAAAGACACATCCACTTCAGGAGCAGAAGTCCAATTAGCCTTTAACTCCGTAGAGCAAGGATAAAGTGTATCAAAGAAATGCGTTCCATGAAAACGCTTATCTGGACATAGACGTTCCTCCTCTATTACACCATTAAGCTCATCCAGAGCTGGCAATGTTGTGCGCGAAGCACGGGACTCCTGGAAAATGCGTGCTGATTTACCAGGACGACTAGTTACCTCCTCCGGTAACTGTAGTATATCTCTCATGGCTTCAAATAATGCCTCCGTACGCTTCGTCATAGAGGAACGCCCCTGCGGCTCGTCCGCATCTGAATCGGATATTTCACCATCCGAATTTAAAGGGGAACTCTGCCCAATATCAGATACATCTGACTCGCTCCGTGTAGAGGCCGGTAACGGCCTGCGTCGCTTCCTCTGAGAGGAATTAGCAGACACATATTGACCTAAAAGGTCAGACAAGTTATTAATCGATCGAGCGATATCATCCAAGTTACCACCGCTGTCGACCGCAGCGCTAGATGCTGTGGAGGTCTGCGTATCTGATTGCCGCAATGGCACTGGGACGTGAACCGCGGCATCTGAACTCTATTCAGACATGTCTCGCCTGTATGAGCAGGTCAAAGCGGTAATACCAGCAAAAACACTATGCGGTTTTTTTTTTTTTTTTTTTTTATAAACGCTGAAGGGTTAACGCTCCACCAAGCAGAGTTACCCCAGCGGTATTCAGTCAGCAAATTTAGCAGGTAGAAATAACCCTCAAAGGGGTTAATATTGCAAACTCACCAAAATATATATATATTTGTGAGCCCCAGCCAATTTTTTATGTCTCTGATGAGACAGCAGCTGCAGGATAGCGATCGCTGCGCTGCGGGGTGAGGAATCCGCACTCACCCAGCTGGCCGTGGTGTCTATATGAGGAGGGGAGCGGTCCGAGGAGCCCAGGAGCCTGAGTAATGGCCGCCACAGTGAGGGGGTCGCAGGAGAAAAGCCAGAGCGCGCGTCTTCCTGCTCAAAAGACCGGGATAGATAGGCCACGCCCCCTGCTAGCTCAAATAATGAGCGCGAACTCTCCCCGCTCCTGCTCCCTCTCTGTCCTGCAGCTATCTGCCTGCGGACAAAAAATCACCACATCTTCATGTAGTAGCGCTGTCACAGCAGCGCTGAAGCATACTGACTTTACATGTAGTAGCGCTGTCACAGCAGCGCTGAAGCTTACTGACATTTACATGTAGTAGCGCTGTCACAGCAGCGCTGAAGCTTACTGACATTTACATGTAGTAGCGCTGTCACAGTAGCGCTGAAGCATACTGACTTTACATGTAGTAGCGCTGTCACAGTAGCGCTGAAGCATACTGACTTTACATGTAGTAGCGCTGTCACAGCAGCGTTGAAGCATACTGACATTACATGTAGTAGCGCTGTCACAGTAGCGTTGAAGCATACTGACATTACATGTAGAAGCGCTGTCACAGTAGCGCTGAAACATACTGACATTACATGTAGTAGCGCTGTCACAGTAGCGCTGAAGCATACTGACATTACATGTAGTAGCGCAGTCCATTAGTAATAGCGCTGCTCCTTCAGACGCTAAAGCACTCACACATAATTATTATTAAAATTTGTGTGGAGTACTCACCAGCCAAGGCGCCACAGGGACCCTCAGGGGTTTCTGGCGCAGTGCCCATGCTTCCCTCCAGGGCGAAGAACGCAGTGACCGCACGTGTGGTTTGCGTTCCCGCCAGAGAAGCTCTCCTCATCCCCCAGGGCCGGCAAGGATTCTGCAGGGACTTTGAGTAAATACAGATCCGCCAAGGGAGAGGTTGGGGTACAGCAGCGCTGATACCCCTGAGACCTCTAGACCAACTAGTGATCCAAGTCTCCTGTCCGAATATTAAAATAATAAAATCTTCTGAGGAGCTGCATTAGCAGCGACCATCCTCTGGGACCTCAAATCTTAGACTGGAGCTGAGTAGGAGGAGCCCGAGCTGGAGGGGCCAGCCAGTCATCACTCTTTTGATCTGAGGTAACATCCTGATCTGGGGCTCCGCCTACCCATCAGTAATGAATTACTGTGGCTCTCTTCCTTCATCTGCAGCTGAAAGATGTGTTTCGCTTACATGGAGTACCGGATGAGGTTATTTCGGATCGAGGGGTGCAATTCACTTCTAGGTTTTGGCAAAATTTCTGTGCAGCATTGGACATTAAAGTAAACCTTTCTTCTGCTTTTCATCCCCAGACTAATGGACAGACCGAACGAACCAATCAAACCCTGGAGCAGTATCTCCGCTGCTTTATCTGCCACCTACAGGATGATTGGGTGGATCTACTTCCATTAGCTGAGTTCTCGTATAACAACTCTCAGAGCGCCTCCACTAAACAGTCTCCTTTTTACTCTAATCTAGGTTATCATCCTAACATTCTACCACGATTTCCCATAGAAACGCCTTTACCAGCAGTGGCTGAAAGAATCACGTCTTTACAGAAGAATATGGATCTTCTAAAGGAAAATCTGGAATCGGCTCAAGAAAGGTACAAGAAAGCAGCAGATAAATTTCGTAAACCTGCACCAGCTTTCAAGGTAGGAGACTTGGTCTGGCTGTCAACCAGAAATCTTAAGTTAAGGATTCCATCGTCTAAGTTGGGACATAAGTACATTGGACCCTATAAAATCAGTAAAATTATAAGTGCCGTTGCTTGTCGTCTTCAACTGCCCAGAACTATGAGAATCCACCCTGTCTTTCATGTATCCCTACTAAAGGCTGCGACACCCAATACGTTTCCTGGACGTTCCTCTCCTTGCCCTGACCCAGTGCTAGTCGATGGTCAGGAAGAATTTGTGGTGGAAAGGATTTTAGATTCCAGGTTGTATAGAAATCAGTTACAATATCTGATTAAATGGTAGGGCTACCCAGTGGAGGACAACTCATGGGAACCGGTCAATAACGTTAATGCTCCTCGCTTGCTCCGTCAGTTTCATCAGAGGTACCCACACAAGCCTGGTCTGAGGTCATCCGGAGGTTGTCCTTAAGGGGGAGTAATGTAAGGTTCTATGTATATATTCCTGAAACTCAGTTTGTTCGTCAGCCATTTTACTTTCTGTCTTGCTGCAGCTATCTTGCCCTCAGTCAAAATGGAGTTTCCAGCTTGCATGTTCCCGCCCTGATTCTCTCCTTTGCTTCTTAAGCAGCCACAGCTGAGCAATCAGTGCTTCAGAATCTAGCCTGCAGTGAACCTGTGACTTGACTCCTGTAAGCCTTGGACCTTGTACTCCAGCTATTCTACTGAGGAACTCTGAAGCACTTGTGGACTCTGAACCCTGCTCTTTGAAAGACCCACGTTTGCATGGACTTACGGTAACAGAGAAGAAGATCCTGAATCTGTATTGGAGAGTGATTGCTGAGCTTGGATTACTCTGGCCTGCTGTGTCTCCTGTTTCTGTGTCTGCAAACTGTGTGATTATTTCTGCCAACTTGTATGAAGTAATACAGGACTTTTCTATATCAAACCTGTGACTCCTGTGTTTTCATCGCACCCAAGCACAAGACGCTATATGAACTGTACTACATACATTACACCTGTTCACACTGAATCTATGTTTGGATGTGCCGGTCAGTTTTTTGATACGTATTCATTTACCTTCTACCTGAGCACTCCACCTGGTGGTCACAGGCTTTTTAATTACAACAGGTTCATCACCCCTTCACAGAGATGTAGATTTTGGTCTGAAGAGAGGATTCATACGTTCCCATGCAGACAGACTTTTCTAAGCGAGGATAGGCATTAGTTAGGACCTGATATACGAGAAGAGCCTTGACGTGGCTATCAGGCTCACATAATTTGGCCATCTTATGCGCTAAGACTTCTCAATTTTTCATGTTTCTAAGGTAATGATGCAATTCATTTTTCATATTTTTCATATTTCGTGTTTGCAAGCTATAGCGCTACAGTGTGCTACCTTTTTCTCTTGTATGTATATGAGTTGGTGACTCTAGGTTTAGCACCTGTTCACACTGAATCTATGTTTGGATGTGCCGGTCAGTTTTTTGATATGTATTCATTTACCTTCTACCTGAGCACTCCACCTGGTGGTCACAGGCTTTTTAATTACACCAGGTTCATCACTCCTCCACAGAGATGTAGATTTTGGTCTGAAGAGAGGATTCATACGTTCCCATGCAGACAGACTTTTCTAAGCGAGGATAGGCATTAGTTAGGACCTGATATACGAGAAGAGCCTTGACGTGGCTATCAGGCTCACATAATTTGGCCATCTTATGCGCTAAGACTTCTCAATTTTTCATGTTTCTAAGGTAATGATGCAATTCATTTTTCATATTTTTCATATTTCGTGTTTGCAAGCTATAGCGCTACAGTGTGCTACCTTTTTCTCTTGTATGTATATGAGTTGGTGACTCTAGGTTTAGAACCTGTTCACACTGAATCTATGTTTGGATGTGCCGGTCAGTTTTTTGATATGTATTCATTTACCTTCTACCTGAGCACTCCACCTGGTGGTCACAGGCTTTTTAATTACAACAGGTTCATCACCCCTCCACAGAGATGTAGATTTTGGTCTGAAGAGAGGATTCATACGTTCCCATGCAGACTTTTCTAAGCGAGGATAGGCATTAGTTAGGACCTGATATACGAGAAGAGCCTTGATGTGGCTATCAGGCTCACATAATTTGGCCATCTTATGCGCTAAGACTTCTCAATTTTTCATGTTTCTAAGGTAATGATGCAATTCATTTTTCATATTTTTCATATTTCGTGTTTGCAAGCTATAGCGCTACAGTGTGCTACCTTTTTCTCTTGTATGTATATGAGTTGGTGACTCTAGGTTTAGCACCTGTTCACACTGAATCTATGTTTGGATGTGCCGGTCAGTTTTTTGATATGGACCCCTTTAGAGTGACTGCAGACTTGTAGCCTGAGGCCGGATGACCCCTTTAGAGTGACTGCAGACTTGTAGCCGGAGCCAGGACGACCCCTTTAGAGTGACTGCAGATGTGTAGCCTGAGGCCGGACGACCCTTTTAGAGTTACTGCAGACTTGTAGCCTGAGGCCAGACGACCCCTTTAGTGACTGCAGACTTGTAGCCTGAGTCCGGACGTGTCACGCTGTCTAATGATATGACTACAATGTCAGTAAACTATTTATACAGGAACCACACTCTATACAACATATAGTTTAGCAACATCAGAATGTAAGTATAAAATAGATTTACCTGACACAATATCAGCAGAACTTAGGGTTAATCTTGAGGACTTGATGAGCTGTAACAGGAAAGAGGAGGACCGGGGTCTAACCTGACCCTACACTGGGGTCCTAACTAATCCCTTACCTTGGAGGTACTGATAATGGTTCAGAGGTCCAAGTCTCCAGCCTAACCCTGTCTCCTATCAGACCCTGAACCCTGTAATCAGTCCTAAGAAGGATCCTGATTACCACCAAAGGGATAGGGGCTGATCTCAGCTAAATACACAGATTAGACATATAAGACAGACAGGATAGCACTCTCTTGCATACACACTCAAACACCGAAGGAACATAAATGGTCTGGGAAATAAACTCTAAGCAAGTTAAGCTTAAAACAAACTAAGGAGCTCTCAACTAGAGTCTATACAGATTCATTCCTATCTGTGGTCTGCATGAAGGGTTTCACTGGCAACTCCCAAAGCAGACAACCAGAAACTTAAAGGAAACCAATCAACAAATAATCAATTGCAGCCGGGAGAAACTGCACCCAGTCCCAGCACCGAGCACAGACAGAATTAACTCCCTAGCTGCCAAACACAAAGAAACAGCAACTCAGCTGTGAGAAGTCAAAATGTGCAACCGCGACGATCTTCGTGGCAATGCACACATGACAGTACCCCCCCCTTCTACGAGGGGCCTCCGGACCCTCAGGGCCAGGCCTGCCCGGGTGAGTTCTGTGGAAGGTCCGAACCAAACGATCTGCGTTAACATCAGACGCAGGGACCCACGTCCTCTCCTCCGGACCATACCCCTTCCAATGCACCAAGTACTGAAGGGACCGGCGATTCAGGCGAGAGTCAATGATTTTTGATACTTGAAATTCCAAGTTACCATTGACCAACACTGGAGGAGGAGGTAGAGGTGACGGTATGACTGGTGCCACATACCTTTTAAGTAATGACTTGTGGAACACATTATGAATTTTAAAAGTAGAAGGGAGTTCCAGACGAAATGCCACAGGATTAATTATGGAACTGATCCTGTACGGCCCGATGAATCTGGGACCCAGTTTCCAGGAGGGCACTTTAAGTTTTATATTCCTGGTAGACAACCATACCAGATCGTTCACATTCAGATCTGGACCAGAAACTCTCCTCCTATCAGCCATACGTTTGTAACGGTTCCCCATCGTACTCAAATTATTCAATACACCTCGCCACACAGAAGCAAGTGACGACGAGAAACGCTCCTCCTCAGGAACCCCAGAAGGACCCCCCCATTGAAAGTACAAAACTGGGGATGAAAACCATATGCCCCAAAAAATGGGGACTTACCAGTGGACTCGCTCCGCCTGTTGTTAAGAGCGAACTCTGCCAGAGGCAAGAAAGATGACCAGTCCTCCTGGTTCTCCGAGACAAAAACCGGAGATATGTCTCTAAACTGATTCAGACGCTCTGTCTGACCATTGGTCTGTGGATGAAAAGCCGAGGAAAACGACAATTGCATCCCCCGACGTAAACAAAATGCCCTCCAAAATTTGGACACAAACTGAGACCCCCTATCTGACACCACATCAGAAGGCAACCCATGAAGTCTCACGATCTCCCTAATGAACACCTGCGCCAGAGTTTTAGCATTAGGGAGTGCAGGAAGAGCAACGAAATGTGCCATCTTACTGAACCTGTCAACAACCACCAGTATGACAGTATTCCCTGACGACGGAGGAAGATCCGTAATGAAGTCCATAGATAAATGAGTCCATGGACGCTCCGGAAGTTTCAAGGGTAAAAGGGTCCCAGATGGACGGGTATGAGGAGTTTTAGAGCGAGCACAAACCCCACAGGACGCGACAAAAGTTATAACATCTTTATTAGCGTTAGGCCACCAAAATCGGCGAGAAAGGAGATCTAAAGTAGCCTTACTCCCTGGATGTCCTGCTAAAGCAGAATTATGATGTGCCTCAATAACCTTTTGTCTCAACTGATTCGGGACAAACAGTCTCCCTGGAGGTCCTGCAGGGGCGTCCCCTGAGCCTCTAACACCTCCTCCTCAAGCTCAGAACATACAGCCGACACTACCACCCCCTCCTGAAGGATAGGAATCGGGTCATCCGTTTTCCCGGCCCCTGGGAAACTGCGAGACAAAGCATCAGCCTTTACATTCTTAGACCCGGACGATAAGTGACGACAAAATTAAACCTGGTAAAAAACAACGACCATCGAGCTTGTCTGGAATTCAGACGCTTAGCGGATTCTAAATACAGCAGGTTCTTGTGATCAGTAATAACGGTGACCGGGTGGACTGCCCCCTCCAAAAAGTGACGCCATTCTTCAAAAGCCAATTTAATGGCCAAAAAGTTCCCTAATGCCGATATCATAATTCCTTTCGGCGGACGACAATTTCTTAGAAAAGAAAGCGCACGGATGCCATTTACCAGGGGACGGACCCTGGGACAATATAGCACCCACCCCTACGTCAGACGCGTCCACCTCCACAATGAACGGCTGAGATACATCCGGTTGGATGAGAACGGGTGCCGAAGCAAAACATCTCTTTAAAGAGGAAAAGGCTTGGCAAGCTTTGTCCGACCACCTAGAAAAATCCGTCCCTTTTCTCGTCATGTCAGTGAAAGGTTTGACGACAGACGAGAAATTACTAATAAATTTCCGGTAGTAATTAGCAAACCCCAAAAAACGCTGCAGAGCCTTAAGATCCCTGGCTGATCCCATTTGTAACGCTGGTATTGTCTGTACTTTGTTTTCCAGCGTTACTCTGCATGTTTTTTGCATTAACCCTTTTGCTCCTTTCCCCTAACCAGCTGGGATACTGTTGTCTGTTACCTATATGGATGCTGCTCAGTTCCCGGCTCTGCTGCGTACCCGTACTTGCGTGAGTGGCTCCGCTGCTTTGCATGACCGCCCGCATGTGCGGTTCCTGACTTGCTGTGAAAGCCGTCCGTAGCTTGCAAAGTCCTCTGCAGTGGTGCATGACTTACTGCGTGATTGGCAGCAGCCATTGTTGGGTTCCCTCTGTGTTGTGCTGTCTGGCTCTGCATAGGGGGCGCGGCCCACACCTGTCCTGCTTTTATGTGGATTGGGTGTTTACTAGAATTACTGCTCCAGCCTATCGCTGTGAAGCAGCTCATATATAAAGTTCCCCAGCCCTAGTGGGCGTTGCCAGAGCTTCACATTGAATCCACACTGAATCCCTGAACCTAGCCGTATGTGGTTGTGTGTTCAGCTCCTGCTCTGAATTTGATCAGCTCTGGAGAGCTGATTCCCTGTTCTGTTGTGTCTTGTTCCCTGATCCTGGATCAAACCCGGTACCTGAATGTCTGAATTGTGTCTTGTGTTTCCGCCTATGCTGGGGGCTGATTACCCAGATCGCCGTTCCTGGAGGCTGTATATCCAGGCCTGTTCCTGCTGTGTCTAATTACCTGAACCCCTGATCTTAGATCGCATCCTGTACCTGACTTTCTGAACTGTGTCCTCTGTGTTATGTTCCTGAAATCCTGCTGTGTCCTGAACCCTGTGCCAGTGACTGTGAATCCTTGCTATATAACCTGAGTTCATCTTGGAAGGAGGAGTCCGGTGTGTGCTGAGTTTCTGTTACTCTGTGCTCAGCCTCTGTGCAATCCCCGGCCAGCTCCCGTTAAGCCTGGCGGGGCTTGCACCAGACCGCTGGGGTTCCTTTTCAGGTCGCTGCCAGATGTCCGGTTCCTATGCCTGATGACCATGGCCTGATGTCCGATGACCACTGCCAGATGTCCGGATCCTATCCTTCTTGCCTGATGTCCGGATCCTGCCGATCATTGCCAGATGTCCGGAGCCTGCTGATCGGTGCCAGATGTCCGGAGTCCGAGGCCTGTGTTCCAGTCCGTGTTCCTGTGATTCAATCCATGTTCCTGTCCGTGTTCCTGACTCCCTGAGACCCAGTCCGTGTTCCTGTCTGTGTTCCTGACTCTCTGAGATCCAATCCGTGTTCCTGTTGTTCCTGTGCAGTCTAACTCTGTTTCAGCCATCAGCTCCTGATTCCAGTTACCTGTCTGTTACCTGTCGGCTTGCCTGTCTGCCATCCGTCTGCAGTTCCTTCCAGAGGTTCGGACGTCATCTGCAGAGATCCCCGGCTCTTGCCTGCTCACCTAGGAGCGATCATCTGCCATCCGACTGCAGCTCCATCCGGAAGTTCGGACATCATCTGCAGAGATCCCCGGCTCTTGCCTGCTCACCTGGGAGCGATCATCTGCCATCCGACTGCAGCCTACCTGGAGGCTCCACCATATCAGGTCGTATATACCTGCCTGTCTAGAGACTGCCTGGTCACTTACTGTGACAACCTGCCTGTCTAGAGACTGCCCTGGTCACTTGCCGTGACAACCTGCCTGTCCCGAGACTGCCCTGGTCACTTTCCGTGACAACCTGCCTGTCCAGAGACTGCCTGGTCACTTGCCGTGACAACCTGCCTGGTCACTTGCCGTGACAACCTGCCTGCCTGGTCACTTGCCGTGACAACCTGCCTGCCTGGTCACTTGCCGTGACAACCTGCCTGCCTGGTCACTTGCCGTGACAACCTGCCTGCCTGGTCACTTGCCGTGACAACCTGCCTGCCTGGTCACTTGCCGTGACAACCTGCCTGCCTGGTCACTTGCCGTGACAACCTGCCTGCCTGGTCACTTGCCGTGACAACCTGCCTGCCTGGTCACTTGCCGTGACAACCTGCCTGCCCTGGTCACTTGCCGTGACAACCTGCCTGTCCCAGAGATTGCCCTGGTCACTAGCCGTGACAACCTGCCTGTCCCAGAGACTGCCTGGTCACTTGCTGTGACAACCTGCCTGTCCCAGAGACTGCCTTGGTCACTTGCCGTGACAACCTGCCTGTCCTGCCGGTTCCTCCTTGGTCTACCCTGTGATGACGTCTGTCCTGGGTCGGTGTCTGATGTTCTCCTGCTGAGCCTGTGCTACGCCTGAGGCCTGAGAGAGAGGCCATACTAGTATGCCCGTGCCAGATGATCCTGGACTTCATCAACCCGTGATGACCCCGCCATCGTCTGAAGTCTGTCTGAGGTCGGTGTCTGATGTTCTCCTGCTGAGCCTGTGCTACGCCTAAGGCCTGAGAGAGAGGCCGTCCAAGTATGCCCGTGCCAGATAACCCTGGACTGCATCTACCCGTGATGTCCTCCAGCACTCGTCTGTGATCCTGAGTCGTGTACCCTTCTCTGATGTGCGGAATCGGGAGCCCGGTCTTATGTTCTGTTTTATGTACTGTGTTTCTTTAAGTAAACTTTATGTTTCTTCTTACCTGAAGTTGTGCGGTGTTGTCTAGTCCTGCAGGTCGCCACCTTGCCCACATGCTCAGCTGCCACGGATCCCGGTCGCTGCCCTTCCCTAGTCCGGGCAGGCCCGGGTCTCCCTCCGTGGTCCAGTGGGTCCACATTCTCATCATCTGGGACCCATGCCTCACGTCGTCGTGGACTGGCGGCGAGGGAGCATTGGCTAGCTAGGCAAGCTATGCCATGTCCGGCGCCCCACAGCCGTGGGAAGCGCCACAGTAAGCTCTGGCCATGGACTCCGCTGAGCATGTGCGGTCTGCAGGACTTTCTCCAAGCTCCACCTGATGTGTGAACTAGACTACTTGGTCCCCACAGGGTAAGTGGACTAGATGGCTCGATTCCCCGCTTGATCAGCGGTTCGGACTTTTCGAGCTATTAACTCTGCTGCCATATTGTGAACTATGGGACTTACCGCCAAACCCAAGTGAAATTTTCTGGGGAATTTTTTTTTACTTGGGTCTTCAGAAGAGGGGGCCTGAGGAGGGGGATACTGTAACGCTGGTATTGTCTGTACTTTGTTTTCCAGCGTTACTCTGCATGTTTTTTGCATTAACCCTTTTGCTCCTTTCCCCCTAACCAGCTGGGATACTGTTGTCTGTTACCTATATGGATGCTGCTCAGTTCCGGCTCTGCTGCGTACCCGTACTTGCGTGAGTGGCTCCGCTGCTTTGCATGACCGCCCGCATGTGCGGTTCCTGACTTGCTGTGAAAGCCGTCCGTAGCTTGCAAAGTCCTCTGCAGTGGTGCATGACTTACTGCGTGATTGGCAGCAGCCATTGTTGGGTTCCCTCTGTGTTGTGCTGTCTGGCTCTGCATAGGGGGCGCGGCCCACACCTGTCCTGCTTTTATGTGGATTGGGTGTTTACTAGAATTACTGCTCCAGCCTATCGCTGTGAAGCAGCTCATATATAAAGTTCCCAGCCCTAGTGGGCGTTGCCAGAGCTTCACATTGAATCCACACTGAATCCCTGAACCTAGCCGTATGTGGTTGTGTGTTCAGCTCCTGCTCTGAATTTGATCAGCTCTGGAGAGCTGATTCCCTGTTCCTGTTGTGTCTTGTTCCCTGATCCTGGATCAAACCCGGTACCTGAATGTCTGAATTGTGTCTTGTGTTTCCGCCTATGCTGGGGGCTGATTACCCAGATCGCCGTTCCTGGAGGCTGTATATCCAGGCCTGTTCCTGCTGTGTCTAATTACCTGAACCCCTGATCTTAGATCGCATCCTGTACCTGACTTTCTGAACTGTGTCCTCTGTGTTATGTTCCTGAAATCCTGCTGTGTCCTGAACCCTGTGCCAGTGACTGTGAATCCTTGCTATATAACTGAGTTCATCTTGGAAGGAGGAGTCCGGTGTGTGCTGAGTTTCTGTTACTCTGTGCTCAGCCTCTGTGCAATCCCCGGCCAGCTCCCGTTAAGCCTGGCGGGGCTTGCACCAGACCGCTGGGGTTCCTTTTCAGGTCGCTGCCAGATGTCCGGTTCCTATGCCTGATGACCATGGCCTGATGTCCGATGTCCGACGACCACTGCCAGATGTCCGGATCCTATCCTTCTTGCCTGATGTCCGGATCCTGCCGATCATTGCCAGATGTCCGGAGCCTGCTGATCGGTGCCAGATGTCCGGAGTCCGAGGCCTGTGTTCCAGTCCGTGTTCCTGTGATTCAATCCATGTTCCTGTCCGTGTTCCTGACTCCTGAGACCCAGTCCGTGTTCCTGTCTGTGTTCCTGACTCTCTGAGATCCAATCCGTGTTCCTGTTGTTCCTGTGCAGTCTAACTCTGTTTCAGCCATCAGCTCCTGATTCCAGTTACCTGTCTGTTACCTGTCGGCTTGCCTGTCTGCCATCCGTCTGCAGTTCCTTCCAGAGGTTCGGACGTCATCTGCAGAGATCCCCGGCTCTTGACTGCTCACCTAGGAGCGATCATCTGCCATCCGACTGCAGCTCCATCCGGAAGTTCGGACATCATCTGCAGAGATCCCCGGCTCTTGCCTGCTCACTGGGAGCGATCATCTGCCATCCGACTGCAGCCTACCTGGAGGCTCCACCATATCAGGTCGTATATACCTGCCTGTCTAGAGACTGCCTGGTCACTTACCGTGACAACCTGCCTGTCTAGAGACTGCCCTGGTCACTTGCCGTGACAACCTGCCTGTCTAGAGACTGCCTGGTCACTTGCCGTGACAACCTGCCTGTCCCCGAGACTGCCCTGGTCACTTTCCGTGACAACCTGCCTGTCCCAGAGACTGCCTGGTCACTTGCCGTGACAACCTGCCTGCCTGGTCACTTGCCGTGACAACCTGCCTGCCTGGTCACTTGCCGTGACAACCTGCCTGCCTGGTCACTTGCCGTGACAACCTGCCTGCCTGGTCACTTGCCGTGACAACCTGCCTGCCTGGTCACTTGCCGTGACAACCTGCCTGCCTGGTCACTTGCCGTGACAACCTGCCTGCCTGGTCACTTGCCGTGACAACCTGCCTGCCTGGTCACTTGCCGTGACAACCTGCCTGCCCTGGTCACTTGCCGTGACAACCTGCCTGTCCCAGAGATTGCCCTGGTCACTAGCCGTGACAACCTGCCTGTCCCAGAGACTGCCTGGTCACTTGCTGTGACAACCTGCCTGTCCCAGAGACTGCCTTGGTCACTTGCCGTGACAACCTGCCTGTCCTGCCGGTTCCTCCTTGGTCTACCCTGTGATGACGTCTGTCCTGGGTCGGTGTCTGATGTTTCCTG
>JARQOD010000004.1:3358598-3560341 GCA_033576555.1 Oophaga sylvatica
TCAGGGCACTGTAGGTACTGAGAGATCACTATGGCTCTGTAACTACTGTCAGGGCACTGTAGGTACTGAGGGATCACTATGCGGCTCTGTAACTAACTGTCAGGGCACTGTAGGTACTGAGGATCACTATTGCGGCTCTGTAACTACTATCAGGGCACTATAGGTACTGAGGGATCACTATGCAGCTCTGTAACTACTGTCAGGGCACTGTAGGTACTGAGAGATCACTAGGTGGCTCTGTAACTACTGTCAGGGCACTGTAGGTACTGAGAGATCACTAGGCGGCTCTGTAACTACTGTCAGGGCACTGTAGGTACTGAGAGATCACTAGGTGGCTCTGTAACTACTGTCAGAGCACTGTAGGTACTGAGAGATCACTAGGCTGCTCTGTAACTACTGTCAGGGCATTGTAGGTACTGAGAGATCACTAGGCGGCTCTGTAACTACTGTCAGGGCACTGTAGGTACTGAGGGATCACTATGCGGCTCTGTAACTACTGTCATGGCACTGTAGGTACTGAGGGATCACTATGAGGCTCTGTAACTACTTTCAAGGCACTGTAGGTACTGAGAGATCACTATGCGGCTCTGTAACTACTGTCATGGCACTGTAGGTACTGAGGGATCACTATGCAGCTCTGTAACTACTGTCAGGGCACTGTAGGTACTGAGAGATCACTAGGTGGCTCTGTAACTACTGTCAGGGCACTGTAGGTACTGAGAGATCACTAGACGGCTCTGTAACTACTGTCTTGGCACTGTAGGTACTGAGAGATCACTAGGTGGCTCTGTAACTACTGTCAGGGCACTGTAGGTACTGAGAGATCACTAGGTGGCTCTGTAACTACTGTCATGGCACTGTAGGTACTGAGAGATCACTAGACGGCTCTGTAACTACTGTCAGGGCACTGTAGGTACTGAGAGATCACTATGTGGCTCTGTAACTACTGTCAGGGCACTGTAGGTACTGAGAGATCACTAGGCGGCTCTGTAACTACTGTCAGGGCACTGTAGGTACTGAGAGATCACTAGGCAGCTCTGTACCTACTGTCAGGGCAGTGTTGGTACTGAGGGATCACTATGCGGCTCTGTAACTACTGTCTTGGCACTGTAGGTACTGAGGCATCACTATGAGGCTCTGTAACTACTGTCATGGCACTGTAGGTACTGAGGCATCACTATGAGGCTCTGTAACTACTGTCATGGCACTGTAGGTACTGAGAGATCACTAGGCAGCTCTGTACCTACTATCAGGGCACTGTAGGTACTGAGGGGTCACTATGCGGCTCTGTAACTACTGTCATGGCACTGTAGGTACTGAGGCATCACTATGAGGCTCTGTAACTACTGTCATGGCACTGTAGGTACTGAGAGATCACTAGGCAGCTCTGTAACCACTGTCAGGGCACTGTAGGTACTGAGAGATCACTATGTGGCTCTGTAACTACTGTCAGGGCACTGTAGGTACTGAGGAATCACTATGCGGCTCTGTAACTACTATCAGGGCACTGTAGGTACTGAGGGATCACTATGCGGCTCTGTAACTACTGTCAGGGCAGTGTTGGTACTGAGGATTGCTATGTGGCTCTGTAACTCCTGTCAGGGCACTGTAGGTACTGAGGAATCACTATGCGGCTCTGTAACTACTATCAGGGCACTGTAGGTACTGAGGGATCACTATGCGGCTCTGTAACTACTTTCAGGGCACTGTAGGTATTGAGGAATCACTATGCGGCTCTGTAACTACTATCAGGGCACTGTAGATACTGAGGGATCCCTTTGCGGCTCTGTAACTACTATCAGGGCACTATAGGTACTGAGGGATCACTATGCAGCTCTGTAACTACTGTCAGGGCACTGTAGGTACTGAGAGATCACTAGGTGGCTCTGTAACTACTGTCAGGGCACTGTAGGTACTGAGAGATCACTAGGCGGCTCTGTAACTACTGTCAGGGCACTGTAGGTACTGAGAGATCACTAGGTGGCTCTGTAACTACTGTCAGAGCACTGTAGGTACTGAGAGATCACTAGGCTGCTCTGTAACTACTGTCAGGGCATTGTAGGTACTGAGAGATCACTAGGCGGCTCTGTAACTACTGTCAGGGCACTGTAGGTACTGAGGGATCACTATGCGGCTCTGTAACTACTGTCATGGCACTGTAGGTACTGAGGGATCACTATGAGGCTCTGTAACTACTTTCAAGGCACTGTAGGTACTGAGAGATCACTATGCGGCTCTGTAACTACTGTCATGGCACTGTAGGTACTGAGGGATCACTATGCAGCTCTGTAACTACTGTCAGGGCACTGTAGGTACTGAGAGATCACTAGGTGGCTCTGTAACTACTGTCAGGGCACTGTAGGTACTGAGAGATCACTAGACGGCTCTGTAACTACTGTCTTGGCACCAGGGTGGATTTGATTTAAATCAAACTGATTTAAATCATGATTTAAATCACGATTTAAATCACTAGTCAGTAAGGCTTGATTTAAATCAGTGATTTAAATCAAAGTTTCTACCTTTACGGCCTGCTGCCATTATAAGGAAAGAATGTAATAAACCTCAGATCGTACACACAAACAGATCCAGACTTGTCTGTCTGTGGCTATGCTGCAGTATTGTGCTCAAAGTTTCACTTTCATTTTCTTGTCTGCTTGCCCTTCCTCCTCCTCACACTTAGATTCACATTCTTCTTGTGTTGTGCAGATCTATTCCACTCCAAACAATCAAACATATTGTCTAACTTCTTGGACTTGGCACTGAAGGGGTTGATTCTGTATTCATATAGGTTTGTAGAACAATAGGATTAAGGTCTTTTTCTCAACTCTGTTCATGTTGTAACATTTTTGCCGTGAAGAAGAGGCTGGGACCTCTGCGGAGTCAAATTGAGTTTTGAGAACTGCGTAAGTAAAGCGAGCGTCTGTGATAATATAGGAGAGAAACTGCTCACTAATCTACAGAAACCTCTGGAAGAGCATGGCATTGTGAATGTTACACATATACAGCCTTTATTCTACTGAGTTAAACAACTCAGCTTTATCTCATGATGGAAGAACCTTTGGATGGTAAAATATTTTCCTCAAAAAGCAGTTTATTGAAAAAAAATCCGATTTAAATCAAAAAAATCTGATTTAAATCAAAAAAATCCGATTTAAATCAAAAAAATCGATTTTTTTGATTTTTTTTAAAAAAATCATTGATTTTTATCCCCCTGCTTGGCACTGTAGGTACTGAGAGATCACTAGGTAGCTCTGTAACTACTGTCAGGGCACTGTAGGTACTGAGAGATCACTAGGTAGCTCTGTAACTACTGTCATGGCACTGTAGGTACTGAGAGATCACTAGACGGCTCTGTAACTACTGTCAGGGCACTGTAGGTACTGAGAGATCACTAGGTGGCTCTGTAACTACTGTCATGGCACTGTAGGTACTGAGAGATCACTAGACGGCTCTGTAACTACTGTCAGGGCACTGTAGGTACTGAGAGATCACTATGTGGCTCTGTAACTACTGTCAGGGCACTGTAGGTACTGAGAGATCACTAGGCGGCTCTGTAACTACTGTCAGGGCACTGTAGGTACTGAGAGATCACTAGGCAGCTCTGTACTACTGTCAGGGCATTTTAGGTACTGAGGATCACTATGCGGCTCTGTAACTACTGTCATGGCACTGTAGGTACTGAGGCATCACTATGAGGCTCTGTAACTACTGTCATGGCATGTGGTACTGAGGCATCACTATGAGGCTCTGTAACTACTGTCATGGCACTGTAGGTACTGAGGATCACTAGCAGCTCTGTACCTACTATCAGGGCACTGTAGGTACTGAGGGATCACTATGAGGCTCTGTAACTACTGTCATGGCACTGTAGGTACTGAGGCATCACTATGAGCTCTGTAACTACTGTCAGGCACTGTAGGTACTGAGGATCACTAGCGGCTCTGTAACACTGTCAGGGCACTGTAGGTACTGAGAGATCACTATGTGGCTCTGTAACTACTGTCAGGGCACTGTAGGTACTGAGAGATCACTAGGCGGCTCTGTAACCACTGTCAGGGCACTGTAGGTACTGAGGATCACTATGCGGCTCTGTAACTACTGTCAGGGCACTGTAGGTACTGAGAGATCACTATGGGCTCTGTAACACTGTCAGGGCACTGTAGGTACTGAGGATCACTATGCGGCTCTGTAACTACTGTCAGGGCACTGTAGGTACTGAGGATCACTAGCGGCTCTGTAACACTGTCAGGGCACTGTAGGTACTGAGGATCACTATGGGCTCTGTAACTACTGTCAGGGCACTGTAGGTACTGAGAGATCACTAGCGGCTCTGTAACTACTGTCAGGGCACTGTAGGTACTGAGGGATCACTATGCGGCTCTGTAACTACTGTCAGGGCACTGTAGGTACTGAGGGATCACTATGCGGCTCTGTAACTACTGTCAGGGCACTGTAGGTACTGAGGGATCACTATGCGGCTCTGTAACTACTGTCAGGGCACTGTAGGTACTGAGGGATCACTATGCGGCTCTGTAACTACTGTCAGGGCACTGTAGGTACTGAGGGATCACTATGCGGCTCTGTAACTACTGTCAGGGCACTGTAGGTACTGAGGGATCACTATGAGGCTCTGTAACTACTGTCAGGGCACTGTAGGTACTGAGGGATCACTATGCGGCTCTGTAACTACTGTCAGGGCACTGTAGGTACTGAGGGATCACTAGGCGGCTCTGTAACTACTGTCAGGGCACTGTAGGTACTAAGGGATCACTATGAGGCTCTGTAACTACTGTCAGGGCACTGTAGGTACTGAGGATCACTAGGGCTCTGTACTACTGTCAGGGCACTGTAGGTACTGAGAGATCACTAGGCGGCTCTGTAACTACTGTCAGGGCACTGTAGGTACTAAGGGATCACTATGAGGCTCTGTAACTACTGTCAGGGCACTGTAGGTACTGAGAGATCACTAGGCGGCTCTGTAACTACTGTCAGGGCACTGTAGGTACTGAGGGATCACTATGAGGCTCTGTAACTACTGTCAGGGCACTGTAGGTACTGAGGGATCACTATGAGGCTCTGTAACTACTGTCAGGGCACTGTAGGTACTGAGGGATCACTATGAGGCTCTGTAACTACTGTCAGGGCACTGTAGGTACTGAGGGATCACTAGGCGGCTCTGTAACTACTGTCAGGGCACTGTAGGTACTGAGGGATCACTATGCGGCTCTTTATCTACTCTGTGGACACTATACTCATCCCAGTGACACAATCTTCACACACGCAGAGCTTATGTCACATTCAGTGCTGCCCTCTAGTGGACGTTCCCCATAAACTGCCTGCATGGCAGAGCTTTAGTTGCTGGAAGCTACACTTGACAGATTGAATATGATACATATCCAGAAAGCTCTGCTAAATATAGAATTAAACATAACCGTCACCAAACAAGAGCATCTTTACGACTTTCCTAGCTACAGGTTACAAATACGAGTGCCCCGCTGAAGACCCGGCTGTAAACAATGGCGCCTTTTGCAGTGAAAGGGTTCAGTGCTGCTGGCATGTAGTCACAGAGTTTAGGGCATGGTTGTAACTAGCTCTCTTACAAGCGCTGCATACACATCGGCTCTTCTGGCTCGATGCTTCGCAGCCTCCTTTAGCAATTAATGCACTTGGAACACAAATCATTTGCTGGGATTTTCTCCGTGCCGCGGTATTATCCAGAAGGGGCTCTGCTGGGGCTTACATGGATCCTGATGCCTCCCATGACAAGCGACACCTTGTTGTAACATGTTCTGCATTAATGTGTTACCCCATTTGAGGTTGTATATTGGTGCAGATAGATTTCAGGGTACCCTGGTGCAAGTCTTCAGACTCTCAGCCTTTGGCACTAGGCACAAACCAATTAATCTCTTGCTTGGGGTTAAGAAGCTTTGCCAAGAATACTGCAATATTTATTTTTCTGTATTAGTACATGACGGTGTAGTTCATAGTCGGCATGCCATGGAGGGTGCCAAGAGTTCCCTAGGTGCCGACAGGAGTTGAGGACTTGATTAGGTAGTTTTTTAATAGATGACATGAACTTACCAAAGGAGTCATCACCAGATTAGGGAGGGAGACTCATCTGAGGATTATCCCAACCTCACCTTAGAGCACATGTTAAACTTTGGCTCGCGGGGTGAGTATATTTGGCCCGCGACGCCATCATTCCCCGTTTTCATCTGACGTCATTGCAACAATCTTGCTGTACCAAGATGTGCAAGGAATCTGAAGAAAACATGAAGAGACTGAAGCATCAGGGAAACGGGCAGATGTATAGGGCCGTTATACTGTATGGAGCACTATATAGGGCCGTTATACTGTATGGAGCACTATATAGGGCCGTTATACTGTATGGAGCACTATTTGGTGCCTATTATACTGTATGGAGCAGTATGTGGTGCCCATTATTCTATATGTATCACTATGTGGAGCCATTATACTTTATAGAGGACTATGTGAGACCCAATATACTGTGTAGAGAACTATATGGGGCCATTGTACTGTATAGAGCACTTTGTGGGGCCATTATACTGTACGACGCTCTATGTGGGGTCATTATTCTGTATGGACCACTATGTGGGGCCATTACACCGTATTAAGGATTATGTGGGGTCAGTATACTTTATGGAGCTCTATGTGAGACCATTATGCTGTATTGATGGAGATCAGAAGGTATTTGCATTGTACAGTAGAGAATATTTGTGCAGGTACCAGCACCAGAAGGTATTTACACCTTACAGTAGAGAATATGTTGTGCAGGTACCAGCACCAGAAGTATTTACACCTTACAGTAGAGAATATGTTGTGCAGGTATCAGCACCAGAAGGTATTTACACCTTACAGTAGAGAATATGTTGTGCAGGTACCAGCACCAGAAGGTATTTACACCTTACAGTAGAGAATATGTTGTGCAGGTACCAGCACCAGAAGGTATTTACACCTTACAGTAGAGAATATGTTGTGCAGGTACCAGCACCAGAAGGTATTTACACCTTACAGTAGAGAATATGTTGTGCAGGTACCAGCACCAGAAGGTATTTGCACCTTACAGTAGAGAATATGTTGTGCAGGTACCAGCATCAGAAGGTATTTACACCTTACAGTAGAGAATATGATGTGCAGGTACCAGCACCAGAAGGTATTTACACCTTACAGTAGAGAATATGTTGTGCAGGTACCAGCACCAGAAGGTATTTACACCTTACAGTAGAGAATATGCTGTGCAGGTACCAGCACCAGAAGGTATTTACACCTTACAGTAGAGAATATGTTGTGCAGGTACCAGCACCAGAAGGTATTTGCACCTTACAGTAGAGAATATGCTGTGCAGGTACCAGCACCAGAAGGTATTTACACCTTACAGTAGAGAATATGATGTGCAGGTACCAGCACCAGAAGGTATTTACACCTTACAGTAGAGAATATGTTGTGCAGGTACCAGCACCAGAAGGTATTTGCACCTTACAGTAGAGAATATGTTGTGCAGGTACCAGCACCAGAAGGTATTTACACCTTACAGTAGAGAATATGTTTGTGCAGGTACCAGCACCAGAAGGTATTTACACCTTACAGTAGAGAATATGTTGTGCAGGTACCAGCACCAGAAGGTATTTACACCTTACAGTAGAAATATGTTGTCAGGTACCAGCACCAGAAGGTATTTACACCTTACAGTAGAGAATATGTTGTACAGGTACCAGCACCAGAAGGTATTTGCACCTTACAATAGAGACAAGGCTGAAACTCATGTGCGTCTTCAGACATACATGGTCCAAATGGGTTATCCAGATTTGCCCCCTGTCTGGAATGCCCATGAAAATCTGAATAATTGCACCAAACACTTTTTTAAACCAAGAGTGGGGTACACTGAGGTCCAACCCGGCCCTTTAATCAAACCTACAGACCACCCGTCCCACCTTTCTCATACTCTCGATGTAACGGGTCTGGTAGGCGGAACCTCTGAGCTTTATTATACAAGAAGGCTTTCCTTGTAAAGGAGCGGGTGGCGCCCGGGGAGACGGATAGGAAGTCACGGCAAGTGACAGGGACAGTCTCTGGACAGACGGGAAGGGTCACGGCAAGTGAGGGGGCAGTCTCTGATATACGGACAGGTAGTCACGGCAAGTGACCGGAGCAGTCTCTGGATAAACGGACAGGTAGTCACGGCAAGTGACCGGGGCAGTCTCTGGATAAACGGGCAGGGAGTCACGGCAAGTGACCGGGGCAGTCTCTGGATAAGTAGGCAGGGAGTCACGGCAAGTGACCGGGGCAGTCTCTGGAAAGGTAGGCAGGGAGTCACGGCAAGTGACCGGGCAGTCTCTGGAAAGGTAGGCAGGTATATACGACCTGAGATGGTGGAGCCTCCCGGTAGGCTAGCAGGACGGTGGCAGATGAATGCTCCCAAGTGAGCAGGCGAGAGTCTCTGGAGTAGCCGAGGATCACCGCATGTGACGTCCGAACCTCCAGGTAGGGCTGCAGTCAGATGGCAGATGAGCGCCCCAAGTGAGCAGGCGAGAGTCTCTGGATTAGCCGAGGGTCACCGCATGTGACGTCCGGACCTCCGGGTAGGGCTGCAGTCAGATGGCAGATGAGCGCTCCCAAGTGAGCCGGCGAGAGTCTCTGGAATAGCTGATGGTCACCACATGTGACGGCCGAACCTCCAAGTAGGCTTGCGGACAGGTAACGGACAGCAAACGGGCAGGAAACAGGCAGGTAACTGGTAACGGCACCTGAGGGCTGAAGCAGAGTAAAACAGTGCAACAACAACATTGCTCGGGCACCTCCATTAAGGAGGAAGTACTTTATATAGGGTGGAGTCCTCCGCATTGGCCGGGGACCTTTTTGAAAAATGCGCGCGGCCCCTTTAAGAGCGGGGGAGCGCGCGGGCGCGCGCCCTAAGTCCAGAAGCAGGGAAGGAGCGCGCGGCCCCAGCAGGACGGAAGGAGGACGCTGAGTGCGGGTAAGGGGGGCGACGTCCCTGCCTGGCAGAGGACGCTGTTGCAGGGGAACAGCGTCCCTGCCTGGCAGAGGGCAGGGACGTCGGCGCTACAGTACCCCCCCCTCTAGGCCCCCTTCTCTTTAGGCCAGAAAGAAATTTAGCTAGGATGAGAGGGGCATGGATGTTCTCCCGAGGCTCCCAGGTTCTCTCCTCAGGACCAAACCCCTTCCAATCCACCAGAAAATAGGTCTTTCCCTTCCTACCCTTTTTGTGGCCAGAATGTTCTCTACCTCAAATTCATCTTCAGCAGACACTGGAGCAGGAGGTGTACCTGTAGACTTGACAAAAGAGTTAAGTACCACCGGTTTGAGGAGAGATACATGGAAGGAGTTGGGAATCCGCAAATTGGCCGGGAGTTTCAATTTATAGGACACTGGGTTGATCTGACTGATGATCTCAAAAGGACCGATGAACCGAGGACCTAACTTGTAGGAAGGAAACTTGAGCCGGACATACTTGGACGAGAGCCAGACCTTATCCCCAGGACGGAATTGAGGAGGATCCAGACGTTTTTTGTCAGCATGTCTTTTCATGCGCTCGGATGACAGAATGAGTGCGGACCGGGTACTCTCCCATATGGAGGAAAATTCCTTAATCAAAGATTCTGCCGCTGGATTGTCCACAGAGATAGAGACAGGAACAGGGATCCGAGGGTGTTGACCGAAGACTACAAAAAACGGAGATTTGAAGGAAGATTCGCTCTCGTGATTGTTGTAAGAGAATTCGGCCCAAGGCAGGAGATCCACCCAGTCAGAATGGTGGGCATTAACGAAGTGCCGGAGATAACTGGTCAGATTCTGATTGATTCGCTCGACTTGTCCATTGGACTGCGGGTGGTAAGCGGAGGAGAAATCCAGGGTGACGTCTAGCAACTTACAAGTGGCCCTCCAGAAACGTGAGGTGAACTGCACCCCACGATCCGACACAATGTGACGAGGCAGACCATGAAGACGGAAGATGTGGCGGATAAAGTCTTTAGCCAGCTTGGGTGCTGACGGAAGCCCTGGCAGGGGAATGAAGTGAGCCATCTTGGAAAATCGGTCAACGACCACCCAAATGACCGTACAACCGGCAGAGACGGGCAGATCCGTTATGAAGTCCATGGCTATATGCTGCCAGGGGGCAGCGGGTACAGGAAGCGGGAGAAGACGGCCGGCAGGCAGGTGTCTCGGAACTTTGTTGCGGGCACAGGAGGCACAGGCAGAAACAAAGTCTATTACATCCTTGTGCAAGGTAGGCCACCAGTAATGCCGGGTAATGAGCTGGAGGGTCTTTTTCTGACCAGCGTGGCCAGCTAGTTTAGACGAATGACCCCAGTGTAGGATCCTCTCCCGATCAGGTTCCGAAACGAACGTCTTACCAGGAGGAAGACGATTTAGACTCACGGGAGCCACCTGCATCACTCTGGTGGGATCGATGATATGTTTAGGTTCCTCCTCGAGATCCGACACCAGGAAAGACCGGGACAAGGCATCCGCCTTGATGTTCTTGTCGGCTGGGCGAAAGTGTAATAAAAATCGAAGCGGGCAAAAAACAAGGACCACCGGGCTTGGCGAGGGTTAAGCCTCTGGGTATGCTGGAGGTAAGCCAGATTCTTGTGGTCAGTGTAAATGATTACAGGATGAAGAGCCCCTCGAGTAGGTAACGCCACTCCTCTAATGCCAGCTTGATGGCCAATAACTCTCGGTCTCCTATGGAGTAATTGCGCTCAGAAGAGGAGAAGAGTTTGGAGAAGAAGCCGCAAGATACCATCCTCCCGGATGAAGATTTTTGAGTAAGTACCGCTCCGGCTCCAGAAGAGGAAGCGTCCACCTCCAGGAAGAACTGCTTGTTGCCATCCGGGCGATGCAGCACTGGAGCGGAAGAGAAGGCCTGTTTTAAGGACAGAAAGGCCTCTTCTGCTTCGGGCGTCCACTGTTTGGGGTTAGCATCCTTGCGGGTGAGCGCGGAGATTGGAGCAGTCCGGGAAGAGAAGTGCGGTATGAAGAGGCGGTAATAACTGGCGAATCCAGGAACCGCTGAATGGCCTTCAACCCCTCCGGTCGGGGCCATTTCTCGATGGCAGATAGTTTCTCCGGATCCATTCGTAGGCCTGTCTGAGAAATGATGTAGCCAAAAACGGAAGCGAGGTCTGCTCAAAGAGGCACTTCTCGTATTTGGCGAAGAGGTGATTCTGCCTGAGCCTGAGCAGAACCTGACGAACATCCCTCCGGTGAGACTGGAGATCCGGAGAGAAGACCAAGATGTCGTCTAGGTACACCATAACGCAGGAGTAGAGAAGGTCTCGGAATATGTCATTGACCAACTCTTGAAAGACTGCTGGAGCATTACAGAGACCAAAGGGCATCACCAAATACTCGTAGTGGCCGTCTCGGGTGTTGAATGCCGTCTTCCATTCATCTCCCTGACGGATACGGACTAGGTTATATGCTCCACGAAGATCCAGTTTGGTGAAGATTCTAGCCCCCTCAGACGATCAAACAATTCTGGAATGAGCGGAAGAGGGTACTTATTCTTCACTGTGATCAAGTTTAGGCCTCTGTAGTCAATACAGGGACGGAGAGAGCCGTCTTTCTTTTTGACGAAGAAGAAACCTGCTCCCGCTGGGGAGGTAGATTTCCGGATGAATCCCTTGGCCAAATTCTCCTCGATATATTCGGACATCGACCTAGTCTCAGCAGCAGACAATGGGTAAATACGCCCACGGGGAGGCGTAGTACCGGGTAGTAGATCGATCGGGCAATCATACGGTCTGTGAGGAGGTAATGTCTCAGCTTCCTTTTTATTAAAGACATCAGCGAATGACCAATATGGAATCGGGAGCCCTGGTAGATTAGCTGGTGTAGGAGAAGGACGGACGGGATGAACAGGAACCAAACACGTTTTATGACAGTCCTGTCCCCAGCGAAGGATCTCTCCAGTCTGCCAGTCGAGCACGGGTGCATGTTTTTGGAGCCAAGGCAGACCTAGTAAGAAAGCGTGAGAGAGTCCAGGCAGAACATGAAACGAGATACTCTCCGAATGCAGCATTCCCACCTGCAGGGTTATAGCTTCAGTGATAAGTTGGATGGGACGTGGTAGGAGACCCCCATCCACAGCAGCAACAGATACTGGTTCGACCAGAGGTCTGGTAGGAATGTGATATTTCTCCACTAGAGCCTGTGAAACAAGATTCCCGGCTGCTCCAGAATCAAGTTGGGCTAATTCGAAATAACGGTTCTCACCGAGAAGAATTGAGACTGACAGCAGCAGGGATGAAGAGGATTTATTCTTGTCTAGGTTGACCTCTCCGAGCGAACCTAGACACAGGCGTTTCCCGACCTCTCCGGACAGGTACGGATCCGGTGCTCCTTACTGCCACAGTAGAAGCAACTCCCCTCAGCCCGGCGTAAGTCCTGACGGGCTTTGACCATCTTGGTCTGGTCGACCTGCATAGGCTCAGCATTGTGCATCTGGGGAGAAACGGAAGGAGTTATAGGTCTCTGAAAAGAAGGTGCTAGACGAGGAAACCTTCTCTCACGGGTGACCTCTTTGGCACGCTCCTGGAACCGTAGATCAATTCGATTGGCAAGAGTTATTAGGTCATCGAGAGAGGTTGGAATGTCCCGACCGGCAAGTTCGTCTTTAATACGGCCGGACAGACCCTCCCAGAAAACCGATATCAAAGCGTCATTGTCCCAAGCCAGCTCTGAGGCAAGGGTACGGAACCGTATGGCATATTGACCAACGGTGAGACTTTCCTGACGGAGACGCAGCAGAGATGATGCAGAGGAGGTCTTCCGTCCGGGTTCGTCAAATACTTTCCGGAAGGCCGAGAGGAAAGCGGGCAGGTCAGACACCAGAGGATCCTCCCTCTCCCATAGAGGATTAAGCCAGGCCAGAGCCTCTCCGGTGAGATGGGACATGATGAAGGCAATTTTGGCCCGGTCGGAGTTAAACTGGTGTGCTAGGAGTTCAAAATGCAGGGTACACTGGTTAATGAAACCCCGAGCCAGAGCTGGATCGCCTCCAAACCGAGGAGGAGCTGAGAGTCGAGGTCCAGGAATGGAAACCACGGAACTGGTAAGCAGCGGGACTGCCGGATTGCGAGTCATGGCGCCCGCGGTGGTTGTTGGTGAAGTAGTCAGGGTGTCCAGGCGGGAATTAACATTCCGTAAGTGACCCAGGATGGACTCCTGTTGAGACCTCTGACGAGATAGTTCATGACATAGGTCCGAGAGCGAAGGGGTTTGGGTGCCACCGGGTTCCATGGCCCGAGCAAACTGTAACGGGTCTGGTAGGCGGAACCTCTGAGCTTTATTATACAAGAAGGCTTTCCTTGTAAAGGAGCGGGTGGCGCCCGGGGAGACGGATAGGAAGTCACGGCAAGTGACAGGGACAGTCTCTGGACAGACGGGAAGGGGTCACGGCAAGTGAGCGGGGCAGTCTCTGATATACGGACAGGTAGTCACGGCAAGTGACCGGAGCAGTCTCTGGATAAACGGACAGGTAGTCACGGCAAGTGACCGGGGCAGTCTCTGGATAAACGGGCAGGGAGTCACGGCAAGTGACCGGGGCAGTCTCTGGATAAGTAGGCAGGGAGTCACGGCAAGTGACCGGGGCAGTCTCTGGAAAGGTAGGCAGGGAGTCACGGCAAGTGACCGGGGCAGTCTCTGGAAAGGTAGGCAGGTATATACGACCTGAGATGGTGGAGCCTCCCGGTAGGCTAGCAGGACGGTGGCAGATGAATGCTCCCAAGTGAGCAGGCGAGAGTCTCTGGAGTAGCCGAGGATCACCGCATGTGACGTCCGAACCTCCGGGTAGGGCTGCAGTCAGATGGCAGATGAGCGCCCCAAGTGAGCAGGCGAGAGTCTCTGGATTAGCCGAGGGTCACCGCATGTGACGTCCGGACCTCCGGGTAGGGCTGCAGTCAGATGGCAGATGAGCGCTCCCAAGTGAGCCGGCGAGAGTCTCTGGAATAGCTGATGGTCACCACATGTGACGGCCAAACCTCCAAGTAGGCTTGCGGACAGGTAACGGACAGCAAACGGGCAGGAAACAGGCAGGTAACTGGTAACGGCACCTGAGGGCTGAAGCAGAGTAAAACAGTGCAACAACAACATTGCTCGGGCACCTCCATTAAGGAGGAAGTACTTTATATAGGGTGGAGTCCTCCGGCATTGGCCGGGGACCTTTTTGAAAAATGCGCGCGGTCCCTTTAAGAGCGGGGGAGCGCGCGGGCGCGCGCCCTAAGTCCAGAAGCAGGGAAGGAGCGCGCGGCCCCAGCAGGACGGAAGGAGGACGCTGAGTGCGGGTAAGGGGGGCGACGTCCCTGCCTGGCAGAGGACGCTGTTGCAGGGGAACAGCGTCCCTGCCTGGCAGAGGGCAGGGACGTCGGCGCTACACTCGATATATGACCTCCATAGAATCAAACTATAAAGCGCTTTAGAAAATGGAAAAAAAAGTGCCCGAACTAACAGCATATGAGTCACCTGAGCCCACGTTACCCAATTCATTGCCACCTGCTGCCAACAAGTCCTGATGACAGCTTGTGATGACACCACAGATCTGCACTATGTACAGTGAACCTCCCAGAGGATAAACCATCCATATAGCAGGACCCAACACAAAAAGGGCCATAAAACATACTTATTGCGTTATTCCTCCTCTCTCTGGCGGCAGGCGGTTCGGTCTTTTCTCCGGCGGCCGCTGTCGAGGGGATAATATGATAATGTTTCGCTTGATGTGACTGTAAATATATATTTATGATGCTGCTACTTGTGTAGGAACCTTCCCTTGATCTTGATTATTTACTCGCGGCTCCTGGAGGATTGTTTCAGGCTCAGGAATCTCATGCTGAATGCACATATCAGATGAAAATGATCGGGTTATTTACTAAGTCACGAAACAATAGTATTTCCTTGCAGCTATTGGGATTTCTTTCCGCCATTTTGTTATTATATAGATTGAAGAATATGGGGCGATAATTTCTTGCCAATCAACTATCATATCCGGGTTCAAGATAATAGTCCTCTTACAAAGTGTGAAGCTGAGACTGGAAACCATTCTCAGTAGGTGGGCAAGCTAAATTCACACCTCCAGCAGATAGCTGGGACCAAGCTATTCTGGGCAGGATGCATCCCTATCAAGAGCGTGAAACTAATTAACTGATGAAAGAATTCCACAGCCGGACAAAAGACGTCATTTTATAAGGAGTTATAGACTTATCGTATGTCCTAGCTGTATACCGGTTACATTTTCAAGATCACGTGAACGGGCTGAACTCCCGCCAGGGTCTTGACCCGTTTTAGCCCAAAGGGGTAGGGAGATTCGTAAAACAGCTAGTAGCAGCCAGGTAGCAAAGCCGTGTTTGATCTCCAAGTGTAACGCGGGCCCGGTTGGATCCGATGGTGCCAAAACCGCCATCCTATGACCTTCCATAGAGACGTCATGATCTATCATAGGTTTTGGAGCTTTTGCTGCCAGATCAAGAGATAAGGAAACTAGGACTATCTCGGGGGGCGGGGAAGGAAGGCACTGACCAAGGGGTTAAGTGCATGTGCGATGAAGTGATCCTTCGTTTTTTGCCAATGGAGGTCACGCCGTGCAGCGTGTTGGAAGAAACCGGAGATAGCTTTCCCCACACCTCCCATAATGGTGCCTGCATCACAACGCCAGACATCAAGCCAGTAACTGACTAATACTTTTGTACTACAACCTGTATTTGTATATCTGACCACTGTATATGTATAACCATTGTGTATATTGTGTATTGTCTAGTGTGCCCTTAAGGCGATTAAATATATCATTTATCCTTGGGCTTCTCTTTTATCTCTAACCACGAATCCACATGTCCATTTTCTTGGTTTAGCTTTTCATGCTACCGAGGCTGGTTTCTGACCCAATATTATCCTGTGAACGGATTGGGCTTATATCTAAAGAGGAACTTGTGGCAGTCCTATTGAAAGGGGTCTCTCGGCCAGTCAGGGTTGTGAGCAAATGTGGTGCCTTGTCAGCTGCTGCGTGGGCCACCATCTCTCACTCCCCGTGCTTCCCTGGGCCCGCGTGGTTTCTGTGTAAAACTGTGGCAAGCTCACCTCACGTGTCCCCAGGGGGTGCGTAAGGTCACGTTGGTGCAAGTGGGGACATCATACTGCTTGATCCCTCCAACGTAACAGTGACGTCAGGCGGGGTGGCGAGGTGCGGGCTCATCACAATAAGGTTAGCCTGGAACTATGTGGATACCTGCACACTGGCCTAAAGCTACTCACACCTACAAACGCATCACGCGCAGTGGCAGTGTTACTATCAGGTGGTGGAGGACACAGGCACTGTCACATCCATCTCCTAAGATTCAGCGTCTGTGTCTTGTCATTACAGTCGGAGGTCTCCTGGATCCCAAACAAGCATTACTCAGGAATCTACGGGCTGATGAAGCTGGTGCTCACCAAGACTCTGCCGGCCAGCCTGGAGCGGGTCATCGTCCTGGACACCGATATCACCTTTGCCACAGACATTGCCGAGCTGTGGGCCGTATTCCACAAGTTCAAAGGTCAGATGCTAAATTATTATATTCTTTACCATAGAGTCACTATTATCCATCTATCTATCTATCCATCTATCTACTCTATCTATCTATCTATCTATTATCTATCTATCTATAATCTATCTATTATCTATTATCTATCTATTATCTATCTATCTATAATCTATCTATTATCTATCTATCTATTATCTATCATCTATTATCTATCTATTATCTATCATCTATTATCTATCTATTATCTATCTATTATCTATCTATATCTATCTATCTATCTATAATCTATCTATTATCTGTCATCTATTATCTATCTATTATCTATCATCTATTATCTATCTATCTTATATCTATCTATTATCTATCTATTATCTATCTATTATCTATCATCTATATATCTATTATCTATCTATTATCTATCTATTATCTATTCATCTATTATCTATCTATCTATCAATCTATCTATTATCTATCTATCTATCTATTATCTATCTATCTATTATCTATCATCTATTATCTATCTATCTATCTATTATCTATCTATTATCTATCTATCTATCTATCTATCTATCTATATCTATCTATCTATCTATCTATCTTCATCTATTATCTATCTATTATCTATCATCTATCTATCTATCTATCTATTAATCTATCTATTATCTATCTATCTATCTATCTATCTATCTTATCTATCTATCTATTATCTATCTATCTATCTATCTATCTATCTATCTATTATCTATCTATTATCTATCTATCTATTATCTATCTATCTAATCTATCTATTATCTTCTATCTATCTATCTGTCTATTATCTATCTATCTATCTATTATCTATCTATCTATCTATCTATTATCTATCTATCCATCTATTATCTATAATCTGTCTATCTATTATCTATCTATCTATTATCTATCTATCTATATTATCTATCTATTTATTATCTATTTATCATCTATCTATCTATATATTATCTATCCATCTATTATCTATATATATATATTATATATATATATATATATATTTATATTATCTATATCTATAAATTATCTATCTATCTCTATCTATCTATTATCTATCTATCTATTATCTATCTATTATCTATCTATCCATCTATTATCTATCTATTATCTATCTATTATCTATATAAATTATCTATCTATCTATTATCTATATCTATCTATCTATCTATCTATCTTATCTATCATCTATTATCTATCTATCATCTATCTATTATCTATCTATTATCTATATAAATTATCTATCTATCTATTATCTCTATCTATCTATCATCTATCTATTATCTATCTATCTATTATCTATCTATTATCTATATCTATAAATTATCTATCTATTATCTATCTATTATCTATCTATCTATTACCTATCTATTATCTATATCTATAAATTATCTATCTATCTATTACCTATCTATTATCTATATCTATAAATTATCTATCTATCTATTATCTATATCTATAAATTATCTATCTATCTATCTATCTATCTATCTATCTATCTATCTATCTATCTATCTATCTATCTATCTATCTATCTATCTAATCGGCAGCACACATTGGCTGCAGTCTACCATTACCGGCCTCTTCGGTCCATGGCGCGTGTTGGACACAGAGTTCTCCCTTGTTTCTTCTCTTCTCCTTTGTACGGATGATGTGGTGTAAAGGTCGGCACCTGGGTGATCAGTGTTACACCGCTCCTCCTGGCAGGTAAAGGGCAGCGCTGACACTTCCTAATGAGACATGAAAACCATGATTCAGTGCCAGAAGCGGGAAGTTCTCAGATCACAACTTCTCCTGCTCCCCGGACCCCCGGACCACCCGCTGACACCACCACTAGGAAGAGTTTGCACAGAAGTTTCTGTAGTCCGTGTTCTTGAAGCATTTGCCTTGGTTATAAAAAAAAACTACCGTAATCTCCAGTAGAATTCTTATTCTAGTCCTTTATCTGTTTCTGAGAAAGCTGGGTGCCAACCAATGATGAGAGAAAGATAGATAGTGGATCGATGGGTGGATAGATATATACATACTGTGGATGGATAAATATTAGGTAAGTAGAAATAAGAATAATGGATGAATAGATAAGACAGAAGATATCTAAATGTGAAGATAGATAGATAATAGATACATAAATAGATAATAGATAGATAGATAGATAGATAATAGATAATAGATAGTATTAGATAGATAAATAGATAGAGGGAGTCATGGCCACCGAAAGTGACGGCACACTTGAAATTGTCCCATAAAATGAAGTATTCTCCCGGAATATTATTGTAATTACACATGATTTTTTTATACACAGGTTTATTTCCTTTGTGTGTATTGGAACAACACAAAAAAAAACAGAAAAAAAAAGGCAAATTGAACATAATTTCACACAAAACCCGAAAAATAGGTCGGACAAAATTGTTAGCACTTTTCCAAAATTGTGCATAAACAACTTTGTTTCCAGCATGTGATGCTCGTTCACACTCACCTGTGGCAAGTAACAGGTGTGGGCAATATGAAAATCACACCTGAAACCAGACACAGACATATAATGCAAAGATTGAGTCACCCTCTCCCCTCTTTATCCGGTTTCAGGTGTGAATTTTCATATTTCCCACACCTGTTACTTGCCACAGGTGAGTGTGAACGAGCATCAAAGTTGTTTACCACAATTTTGGAAAGGTGCCAATAATTTTGGCCATGACTGTGCATAGATTGATGATAGATAGATGGATGATTCATATATGATATTACCCCCACAGGCAGGTTATTCTGTGCCGGGATAATGAGCCTCTGGCTGTCAGTGATGTCTCCGCCGCTCTCTGTGTAACGGTGGACCGGCGGCCGCTGTGTATTGATAGGAGGTAACGGAGCGGGTCGCACCTGTTCACATTTCTGCTGCGTATTCAGCGGCTGCTAACAACGCGCCGCTACATCAGACATATCAGGAAAGGTCAGCAGTGTTTCGGGTGCTGGTTAATTGACTGCCATTGTAAGGGATGGGCCGGCTGCCAATGCGGAGCTTGAATTATGCACATGTTGGCACCTTGCATGGCGTGAATAGTGTGAACAGACCCTGAGGGGCCTGTTTGCAGCCGTCACCTATGAATACATTGTGCCCTGACGTCCTCGTTCTCACATGAAGGGGTGACACATTTCGATCACATCTCACCTGGCGAGTTGGATCCTCCAAGCCCTTGCACCAGTTGTAACGCAGCACCTAACAGATGGCGCCAGGGAAGCATTTGGATTTACGGAGGCCATTGTCGCAGAACAGCTATTGGTGTAGCAGAGTATTAATTCACAAGGGAGCAGAGTAGTCTCAAGGGTGAGAAAGTAAAAGGGCTGAGCTGACTAGTACCAGAGGTTCAGATTCAGAACCAGCCCAGCAGTTTAGCAGATATAACACAACAATACAGCAGAGCTGAGTTTGCAACAGAGTCCAAAATATAGCATTGATGCAGCAGAGTTAGGTTATGCACAGAGTCCAAAGCAAAAATTGTACAGCAAATATTCAGGGTTAAAACTGATAAAGCTGAGCTCCAAGGCAGAAAGTTTGAGAGAGAGCTGACCCATAGCAGAGCTGAATTTGTGACAGAGTCCTGTGCATAGCTGCTCATTGATATAGCAGAATTACCAACTGAAGGATTAGAAGTAGCAGCGACTGTCACAGAGTTAAAATGCCGGAGCTGTACAGTGAAGTAACAGGGTTAGCCAGTGAACTACCAGAATTAGCAGAGCTGGGTTTGTCACAGAATCAAAAAAAGGAGCTGCGCAGTGATACATCAGAGTTATATATTGAGGTATCAGAAGTAGCAGAGCTGGGTTTGTCACAGAGTTAAAATGCGAAGCTGCCTGCACAGTGATACATCAGAGTTATACATCAAAGTAGCAGAAGTAGCAGAGCTGGATTTGTCACAAAGTGAAAATGAGTTGCACAGTGTTACATCGGAGTTACATATTGAGGTATCATAAGTAGCACAGCTGAGTTTGTCACAGAGTGAAAATGAGGAACTGCACAGCGATGCATCAGAGTTCCCTTTGAAGTATCAGAAGTAGCAGAGCTGGGTTTGTCACAGAGTTAAAATGCAAAGCTGCACAGCAATAGTATCATTAGTTGGGTTTGTCACACAAGCTGCTTGAATACTCATTGATCTCATTGGAGGACACAGCTGAAACACTTATTAATTGGCGGTTTCATTGCTAATTCCAAGACCCCCACGCGCGTCAAATCGTGGAACCTACGAAGAGGCCCTGACCGGATGAGACGTGCGCAACAACACGTGCACCTGGTGTGATTGTTTCTTCCATCTTCATTCGGCTGTTCCCCAATCTTCTAAATCATTTCATTTCCTATCTGCCGTCCTTCAGAGTATCCCCCGACCACATCCTCGTCCTATCTGTGCCGCCTCTGCCTCAACGCCGTGCCTGGAATTAGAAATCAGCCGGAGATGGATGTGACCGGATTTACAATTCATTGCGTCCTTCTCCTTCTGTAAACGTCTATGACGGCTGCACCTGTCACATGTACACACCGGGCACAGGGGCGCGCGGGAGCAAATCCTCCGCACAGTCCTTTACTCCAGTATCCACCAATCCAGAACGTCTTCAGGGGATCCTCTTTTCTCAGGATACTCCGCTCATCTGACTTCTGTGACAGGCGACGGACGTCACGGGGACTGACACGATGGGCGGCAGAGTCTCGTGTTCAGACAATATTATTCCAGAAGGACCTTCCATCGATCACTGTTTCACTCTCGATTTGTCACTTAGCACAGTCCATCCATCCGTCATCCTATCGGCATCACCTCCGCACCTCGCCTGCCGCCGACGGCCATCTATCAACCGCAGATGATGAGAGCGACGCTGCGAGACTCGTGTGGTGGAGGCCAACGCTCGATGTACCGGTGATATCTGCACCTCACGAAGGGATGATGATATGTACCAGATCCATATGATCGGTGCCTGCCCACTAGACTATGGAGTGACCGACACTTGTCACTGACTTTGCCGCCAGTGCTCTGAAATCTAATAATCCAGCACAAAACTGGAAATCGCCCATGACTAATAATCTAGAATATCAGATTGAAGTAATGAGTGCGCTGTGATGTGGACATCGCGACCTCAGGGCAGGAGTAGGAAAAGCAACCCATGGAGGCAAACTGCCATGTCCTATTGTTTCACTTAATCATGCCATCTTCCTAAATTCTTTCCTTCTTTACTTTCTCCCTTCTTTCATTCCTCTATCTCTCCCTCCCTCACTCCCATTTTTTCCTCCCTTCCCTTCTTTCCTTCCTTCCTATTTCTTCCCCTCTTAATTCCTCCCTTCCTCTTTTCCTCCCTCCCTTTCCTTCTTTCTTTCCTTCCTTTCTCCATTCCTTCCTCCCTCTGTCCCTCTCTTCTTTCTTTTCTTTCTTGCTGTCCTTCCTCCCTTTTTCTGTTTCTTACTTCCTACCTTTCCTTCCTCCTTCCTTCCCTTCTATCTTCATTCCTTCCTTTTTTCCATTCCCCTTCCTTTTTTCCTTCCTCTCTTCCTTCCTCCCTGTACCTCCCTTCCTTCCCCTCTTTCCTTCCCCTCCCTCTATCCCTCCCATCTTTCTTCTCTTCCTTCCTTGCTTTCCTCCTTTCCTGTTTCTCCTTCCTTCCTCCTTCCTTCTCTCTTCCTTCCTCTTTCCTTCCTCCCTTCCTTCCTTCCCTCCATTGTTCCTGCCTTCCTCCTTCCCTCCCTAACTCCCCATTCCTCCCTTTCTTCCTCTCTCCTTCCCTTCCTTTCTTCCTCCCTTACTTCCTTCCATTCCTCCTTCCCTTCCTTCCTCACTTCCTCCCCTTCCTTTCTTCCTCCCTTACTTCCTTTCTTACTTCCTTCTCCCTCCTCCCTTCCTTCTTTCTTCCTTCCCCCTTCCTCCTTTTTGCCGTAGTGCCCGGCACCGCAGTCTGCTCCATCTGCACAGCTTTTCCTGAGTTGATAGGACTTCATGTAATTTAATTGTTCTGTTTGAGGCGGTGTCGCTATAAAGTCGTTTGCTGCATTTTTATTTACATTCTCCTACAGAACAATTTCCCTCCGGGGATATTAAATGAAGGCTCTTATTTAAGGGAGGCATTTCCCGTGTGCGGCGGTGGCGTACAGGACTCGTATCATGTGTGAGCACAGCTGCTCCTATGTCCTCTATACATATGTCTTGCTGAGGGGTGAACGCTGGGAACTCAAATGTATAAAAATGTAATGCAGTTCCTTAAATAGGTCATTCAGGATGGGAAACAGCGCCACTCTCATCTACAGGTGTTGTCTGGTATTTAAGCTGCGGAGCTTATTCTGCAAAAAGTCAGTCTCTTTATTTACTAAGAAAATGGATTTTCTATATATGAAGGCAACCTGTCAGGTCATATCTGAACCCTCATCCTCCACCATGCCAGTCAAATCGCAAAAATAACTGTAATAAACTGCTTGCTCTATTGATAAAGCATGAGGTAGTGGTGAAGAAGACTAGGGTGCAAGCAAAGTACGACGATGAAGCTGCGCACAACATGCCTGATTGTATTATGGAAGCACGAGGTAGTAGTGAAGATGACAGCGCATGTGCAGTACGACGATGAAGCTGCACACAACATGCCTGATTTTATAATGGAAGCACGAGGTAGTAGTGAAGATGACAGCGCATGCGCAGTACGACGATGAAGCTGCACACAACATGCCTGATTGTATTATGGAAGCACGAGGTAGTAGTGAAGATGACAGCGCATGTGCAGTACGACGATGAAGCTGCGCATAACATGCCCGATTGTATTATGGAAGCACGAGGTAGTAGTGAAGATGACAGCGCATGTGCAGTACGACGATGAAGCTGCGCATAACATGCCCGATTGTATTATGGAAGCACGAGGTAGTAGTGAAGATGACAGCGCATGTGCAACACGACGATGAAGCTGCGCACAACATGCCCGATTGTATTATGGAAGCACGAGGTAGTAGTGAAGATGACAGCGCATGTGCAGTGCGACGATGAAGCTGCGCATAACATGCCCGATTGTATTATGGAAGCACGAGGTAGTAGTGAAGAAGACAGCGCATGTGCAACACGACGATGAAGCTGCGCACAACATGCCCGATTGTATTATGGAAGCACGAGGTAGTAGTGAAGATGACAGCGCATGTGCAACACGACGATGAAGCTGCACACAACATGCCTGATTGTATAATGGAAGCACGAGGTAGTAGTGAAGATGACAGCGCATGCGCAGTACGACGATGTAGCTGCACACAACATGCCTGATTGTATTATGGAAGCACGAGGTAGTAGTGAAGATGATAGATGACAGCGCATGTGTAGTACGACGATGTAGCTGCACACAACATGCCTGATTGTATTATCGAAGCACGAGGTAGTAGTGAAGATGACAGCGCATGCGCAGTACGACGATGTAGCTGCGCACAACATGCCTGATTGTGTTATGGAAGCACGAGGTAGTACTGAAGATGACAGCGCATGTGCAGTACGATGATGAAGCTGCACACAACATGCCTGATTGTATTATGGAAGCACGAGGTAGTGGTGAAGAAGACTATGGTGCATGCGCAGTACGACGATGTAGCTGCACACAACATGCCTGATTGTATTATGGAAGCACGAGGTAGTAGTGAAGATGACAGCGCATGCGCAGTACGACGATGTAGCTGCACACAACATGCCTGATTGTATTATGGAAGCACGAGGTAGTAGTGAAGATGACAGCGCATGCGCAGTACGACGATGTAGCTGCACACAACATGCCTGATTGTATTATGGAAGCACGAGGTAGTAGTGAAGATGACAGCGCATGCGCAGTACGACGATGTAGCTGCGCACAACATGCCTGATTGTGTTATGGAAGCACGAGGTAGTACTGAAGATGACAGCGCATGTGCAGTACGATGATGAAGCTGCACACAACATGCCTGATTGTATTATGGAAGCACGAGGTAGTGGTGAAGAAGACTATGGTGCATGCGCAGTACGACGATGTAGCTGCACACAACATGCCTGATTGTATTATGGAAGCACGAGGTAGTAGTGAAGATGACAGCGCATGCGCAGTACGACAGTGTAGCTGCACACAACATGCCTGATTGTATTATGGAAGCACGAGGTAGTAGTGAAGATGACAGCGCATGCGCAGTACGACAATGTAGCTGCACACAACATGCCTGATTTTATAATGGAAGCACGAGGTAGTAGTGAAGATGACAGCGCATGTGCAGTACGACGATGAAGCTGCACACAACATGCCTGATTGTATAATGGAAGCACGAGGTAGTAGTGAAGATGACAGCGCATGTGCAGTACGACGATGAAGCTGCACACAACATGCCTGATTGTATTATGGAAGCACGAGGTAGTAGTGAAGATGACAGCGCATGCGCAGTACGACGATGAAGCTGCACACAACATGCCTGATTGTATTATGGAAGCACGAGGTAGTAGTGAAGATGACAGCGCATGCGCAGTGCGATGATGAAGCTGCACACAACATGCCTGATTGTATTATGGAAGCACGAGGTAGTGAAGATGACAGCGCATGCGCAGTACGACGATGAAGCTGCACACAACATGTCTGATTGTATTATAGAAGCACGAGGTAGTAGTGAAGATGACAGCGCATGCGCAGTGCGATGATGAAGCTGCACACAACATGCCTGACTGTATTATGGAAGCACGAGGTAGTGAAGATGACAGCGCATGTGCAGTACGACGATGAAGCTGCACACAACATGCCTGATTGTATAATGGAAGCACGAGGTAGTAGTGAAGATGACAGCGCATGTGCAGTACGACGATGAAGCTGCACACAACATGCCTGATTGTATTATGGAAGCACGAGGTAGTAGTGAAGATGACAGCGCATGCGCAGTACGACGATGAAGCTGCACACAACATGCCTGATTGTATTATGGAAGCACGAGGTAGTGAAGATGACAGCGCATGCGCAGTGCGATGATGAAGCTGCACACAACATGCCTGATTGTATTATCGAAGCACGAGGTAGTGAAGATGACAGCGCATGCGCAGTACGACGATGAAGCTGCACACAACATGCCTGATTGTATTATGGAAGCACGAGGTAGTAGTGAAGATGACAGCGCATGCGCAGTGCGATGATGAAGCTGCACACAACATGCCTGACTGTATTATGGAAGCACGAGGTAGTGAAGATGACAGCGCATGCGCAGTACGACGATGAAGCTGCACACAACATGCCTGATTGTATTATGGAAGCACGAGGTAGTAGTGAAGATGACAGCGCATGTGCAGTACGACGATGAAGCTGCGCGCAACATGCCTGATTGTGTAATGGAAGCACGAGGTAGTAGTGAAGATGACAGTGCATGCGCAGTACGACGATATAGCTGCACACAACATGCCTGATTGTATAATGGAAGCACGAGGTAGTAATGAAGATGACAGCGCATGTGCAGTACGACGATGAAGCTGCACACAACATGCCTGATTGTATAATGGAAGCACGAGGTAGTAGTGAAGATGACAGCGCATGCGCAGTACGACGATGAAGCTGCACACAACATGCCTGATTGTATTATGGAAGCACGAGGTAGTAGTGAAGATGACAGCGCATGCGCAGTACGACGATGAAGCTGCACACAACATGCCTGATTGTATAATGGAAGCACGAGGTAGTAGTGAAGATGACAGCGCATGTGCAGTACGACGATGAAGCTGCGCGCAACATGCCTGATTGTATAATGGAAGCACGAGGTAGTAGTGAAGATGACAGCGCATATGCAGTACGACGATGAAGCTGCACACAACATCCCTGATTGTATTATGGAAGCACAGGTAGTAGTGAAGATGACAGTGCATGTGCAGTGCGATGATGAAGCTGCACACAACATGCCTGATTGTATAATGGAAGCACGAGGTAGTAGTGAAGATGACAGCGCATGTGCAGTGCGACGATGAAGCTGCACACAACATGCCTGATTGTATAATGGAAGCACGAGGTAGTAGTGAAGATGACAGCACATGTGCAGTACGACGATGTAGCTGCACACAACATGCCTGATTGTATTATGGAAGCATGAGGTAGTAGTGAAGATGACAGCGCATGTGCAGTGCGACGATGAAGCTGCACACAACATGCCTGATTGTATAATGGAAGCACGAGGTAGTAGTGAAGATGACAGCGCATGTGCAGTACAACGATGAAGCTGCACACAACATGCCTGATTGTATTATGGAAGCATGAGGTAGTAGTGAAGATGACAGCGCATGTGCAGTACGACGATGAAGCTGCACACAACATGCCTGATTGTATTATGGAAGCATGAGGTAGTAGTGAAGATGACAGCGCATGTGCAGTGCGACGATGAAGCTGCACACAACATGCCTGATTGTATAATGGAAGCATGAGGTAGTAGTGAAGATGATAGATGACAGCGCATGTGTAGTACGACGATGAAGCTGTCCACTACATACCTGGCCTTGCTATGTTGTGAAAGCTCTACATCATGGTAGTGAAGACAGCAGCACAAGCGCAGTACGACAATGAAGCTGCACACCACTTTCGTTGCTGTAATAGTAGTGAAGATGACAGCGCATGTGTAGTACGCCGATGAAGCTGCGCACCATATACGTTACCACACGAGGTGGGAATAAAGCCCATCCTGTGTGACTCTTTCTAATATTGTCCCCGCCCACTTGACTTTAATACTAATTTGCATAGAGCATGATGCAGCTTTTAAATGGTAATTTTTACCATTTGGCGGCATTTTGATTGAGCATTGGGGCAGGTTTACAAACATTGTCAGCTTTTTTCTTACCGGCGGGGAATAATTTTGCATATTCTTCAACCCAACAGTCTCCCTTTGAAACCTAAGCTTCCTATATTGAAACAGCACCACTCTGATCCGTAGGCCATGCTTGGTATTGCACGTAGGTAAAAATGTCCCTGTTTTAACCCTCAAGAACATACGTACCATACAATTAGCCCATGCATGCGGCTGTTATGGGGCCCTGTCCAGTTGGCTTTTATTGATGGGTGTTGTGAGGACCTCAGGCCCTACAAGAGAGTGGGAAATTACCCGAGGATCATAGAACGGTCAGTGGTGGGCAACTAAGAGCCAAGACCTCCAGTGCTGGGTGTAGAGGTGTGACCCAGCACCAATGGGTCCATCACCTCTATGTTTGCCTCCCCATAGCCTCCTGCCTCCGTCATTGAATGGTATTTATCTGGTTCATGGATAACGGCGCAGTCGCCAGATGGGAGAGATGAAACCCATCATCCCTTAGATGTTGGCCTCGTGATTAACAGACTGTCCAGAGGCGCGGTTGGCGGAAAGGGCTCTGTGCAGGACGCTGCTATTTCTGCAAGAATGACCTATTATTGCTGTCATAATTATGGCTGTGCAAGTGGCGTCGGCGGGCAGAGCGAGTAGATTAAACGCTGTGGTGGTGAATCTTAATGGGGGAGATGAAGCCGGAGAGCAGAATGTGGCTTAATAACTCCAAGAAGAGGATTTGAGGCATTTAAATGGTTTAACGAGACTGCGACATGAGTGATGACGTGGAGTGTAGCGCCAGGCGGAATCACACGGACGCACTCTGCATTATTCTCTTTCATCTCCCGGTGACAATTGGCCCCGTTCTGCCTGTTAGACCAAGGATATTTAAAGGGCCACAAACTGCAATTTTACTAGCTGCCATATAGAAAAAACCTACAAAGAAGTTTCCTAAAAAAATCCTGGGTGCAGGATGTCCTACCGCGTTCTCTGGGTGACGGGTCTTCTATTTTTGGGCTTAGATACATACTTCTTTTGTAGTCCATCAACGGTGCCCTACTCAAACAAAAATATTCTCATCCCCTTGAAAATCAAAAGACAAAATTTTGGGCACCCTCCAAAAAATCTCGAGTCACTTGATTAATTCCATATTTTCAGCTGCAGATGGAAGGAAGAGAGCCACAGTATTCATTACTGATGGGTAGGCGGAGCCCCAGATCAGGATGTCACCTCAGATCAAAAGCGTGCTGACTGGCTGGCCCCTCCAGCTCGGGCTCCTCCTACTCAGCTCCAGTCTAAGATTTGAGATCTCAGAGGATGGTCGCTGCTAATGCAGCTCCTCAGAAGATTTTATTATTTTATATTCGGACAGGAGACTTGGATCACCAGTTTGTCTAGAGGTCTCAGGGGTACCAGCGCTGCTGTACCCCAACCTCTCCCTTGGCGGATCTGTATTTACTCAAAGTCCCTGCAGAATCCTTGCCGGCCCTGGGGGATGAGGATGGCTTCCCTGGCGGGACGCAAACCACACGTGCGGTCACTGCGTTCCTCGCCCTGGGGGGAAGCATGGGCACAGCGCCAGAAACCCCTGAGGGTCCCTGTGGCGCCTTGGCTGGTGAGTACTCCACACAAAATTTTATTATTAATGTGTGAGTGCTTTAGCGTCTGATTGAGCAGCGCTATTACTTGTATATCAGTATGCTTCAGCGCTGCTGTGACAGCGCTGTTACAAGTAGATGTGGTGATTTTTTGTCCACAGGCAGATAGCTGCAGGACAGAGAGGGAGCAGGAGCGGGGAGAGTTCGCGCTCATTATTTGAGCTAGCAGGGGGCGTGGCCTATCGATTCCCGGTCTTCTGAGCAGGAAGACGCGCGCTCTGGCGTTTCTCCTACGACTCCCCCACTGTGGCGGCCATTACACAGGCTCCTGGGCTCCTCAGACCGCTCCTCTCCTCATAAGACACCACGGCCAGCTGGGTGAGTGCTGATTCTCACCCCGCAGCGCAGCGATCGCTATCCTGCAGCTGCAGTCTCATTAGAGACATAAAATTGGCTGGGACTCACACTTCATATATATATATTGTGGTGAGTTTGCAATATTAACCCTTCTGAGGGTTATTTCTACCAGAAAAATTTTTTGACTGAATACCGCTGGGGTAACCCTGCCTGGTGGAGCGTTAACCCTTCAGCATATAAAAAAAAAAAAAAAAAAAAACCCGCATAGTTTTTTTTTTGCTGGTATTACCGCTTTGACCTGCTCATACAGGTGAGACATGTCTGAACAGAGTTCAGAATGCCGCGGACCACGTCCCAGTGCCATTACGGCAATCAGATACGCAGACCTCCACAGCGTCTAGCGCTGCGGTCGACAGCGGTGAAAAATTGGACGTTATCGCTCGATCGATCAACAACTTGTCTGACCTTTTAGGTCAATATGTGTCTGCTAATTCCTCTCAGAGGAAGCGACGCAGGCCGTTACCGGCCTCTACACGGAGCGAGTCAGATGTATCTGATATTGGGCAGAGTTCCCCTTTAAATTCGGATGGAGAAATATCCGATTCAGATGCGGACGAGCCGCAGGGGCGTTCCTCTATGGCGAAGCGTACGGAGGCATTAATTGAAGCCATGAGAGATATATTACAGTTACCGGAGGAGGTAACTAGTCGTCCTGGTAAATCAGCACGCATGTTCCAGGAGTCCCGTGCTTCGCGCACAACATTGCCAGCTCTGGATGAGCTTAATAGTGTAATAGAGGAGGAACGTCTGTGTCCAGATAAGCGTTTTCATGGAACGTATTTCTTGGATACACTTTATCCTTGCTCTGCGGAGTCAAAGGCTAATTGGACTTCTGCTCCTGAAGTGGATGTGTCTTTATCTCAGCTTAGTAAATCCTCACTACTCCCTATTAAGGGGAAAGCGAGCTTACAGGAGCCTTTGGATAGAAAAGCAGAATTGGCGGCAAAAGCAAGCTATGAGGCTGCGGGTCATGGATTTCGAGCAGTGCTAGGATCCATGTGTGCTGCTAGAGCTTCACTAAGCTGGCTGGCACGTCTGAAGACGGAGTTGCACAATGAATCTCCGTTATCTGAGATACGGGAAACTTGTGAATGGTTAGAAACGGCAGCCTGTTGTATCTTTGATGCCGGTCTGGATACGGCATCTCTGCTGGCCAAAGCGCAAGCTTCAGCGGTCACAGTCAGAAGAGCTTTATGGCTCAGACAGTGGGCCGGGGACGCAGTTTCCAAACAAGGGTTGTTGGCCTTACCTTACAAGGGTGGCCATCTTTTTGGATCCGACCTCACAGAGCTGATTTCCAAGGCTAAGGCGAAGGAATCAGCATTACCACAGCGTAGGGCCATGGCCTCGGTGTCCAGTAAGCCTGGTGTCTATAGTGGTCGGCGGTCCTTTCGGGGCCGAGGACGATCTAGTCACTCCTCGTGGGGATCGGGTCGTCCTTCCTTCTCAGGAAAGAAATCCTCTCAGAAAACTCGTACTCCCTGGAAGCAGAGTTTCCGCCAGGACAAGCGGGAACTTGACAAGAAGCCCGCAAAGTCTAATTGACGCCAGGGGTCCACTCGAGGATTCTCGAGTGGGGGGTCGCCTGCTTCTTTTCAAGGCGACTTGGATGGCTCGCGTTCCAGATTCCTGGGCAACGCGGATTGTGTCGGCAGGCTATTTCATAGAGTTTGCTTCTCGACCCCCAAATGTTTTTTGTCAGTCTCGCGTTCCGTCGGAACCCGAGCTTGTTGTCGCTCTACAGCGAGAGGTCGAATCTCTGCTACAAAAGGGTGTAGTGATACCGGTTCCGTCAGAGGACCGAGGGAAAGGTTTTTATTCCAACCTTTTTATAGTTCCCAAAAAGGAGAACAAATTTCGCCCGATTCTGGATCTCAAGCGATTAAACCGGCATGTCCATGCCCGGAAATTTCGCATGGAGTCGCTTCGCTCCGTTGTGGCAGCTCTGTCACAGAACGATTTTCTGGTGTCAATCGACATTCGCGACGCCTATTTGCATATTCCCATCGGAAAGGCTCATCAGCGCTTTCTTCGATTTGCCATAGGTCAGAATCATTACCAGTTCGTGGCTCTGCCGTTCGGCTTAGCCTCAGCGCCAAGGGTCTTTACAAAAATTCTGGCGCCCCTCATGGCAAACCTTCGAAGACAGGGGATTACGATTCCCCCTTATCTGGACGATCTTTTGATCATGGCTTCCTCGGAGGAGGAGGCGTTGACGGCTCGGGATTTGTCTCTTCAGTTTCTGAAGGACTTCGGTTGGCTGGTCAATTGGGAGAAGTCGTCCCTGGAACCATCGAGGACAATCCTCTTTTTGGGAATGCATCTCGACACGTTTCGGTCGGTAGTTTCCCTACCACCAGACAAACAGTCATGTCTTCTTCGACATGTACAGATTATGAGATCCTCAACGGCAATGTCTCTACGGAAGTGTATGCGTCTTCTAGGACTGATGGTGGCGTCCATGGAGGCAATTTCTTTTGCCCAGTTCCACTCCAGGACTCTCCAAAGGTTCATCTTGAGTCGATGGAATCAGTCGCAATCGCTGGATTGCAGTGTCACCATTTCTCGCGCGGTGCGGGATTCTCTAGAATGGTGGTTACGTCCAGGGGCATTCTCCCTGGGGAAGTCTTTCCTCCCCCCGAAGTGGTCAGTCATAACCACCGATGCCAGCCTGACGGGCTGGGGGGGTGTTTGGAACAATCTCTGGATTCAGGGGGTATGGTCATCGGAAGAGTCTGTGCTTCCGATCAACATCCTGGAATTGAGGGCGATTTTCCTTTGCCTCCAACATTGGACGGTCCCTTTGAGCGGTCTGCCAGTCCGAGTGCAGACAGACAATGCGACGGCTGTCGCGTATATCAATCACCAAGGTGGGACAAGGAGTTCCAGACTCATGGTAGAGGTGTCCCGAATTCTGATTTGGGCAGAGGCCAATGTACCAGCCATTTCGGCGATTCACATTCCAGGGGTTCAGAATGTTACAGCGGACTTTCTCAGTCGCAGAAGGATGGATTCCGGGGAATGGAGCCTCCATCCGGATGTGTTTGCACTACTGTGCTCTCGCTGGGGAACCCCCCAAGTGGATTTGATGGCATCCAGGTCCAATGCCAAGTTACCGACATTCATGTCCAGGTACAAGGATCCGAAGGCGGTGGCGGTGGATGCTCTAGTGGCTCAGTGGGATCAGTTCGAGCTGATCTATGTATTTCCGCCGATATCCTTACTTCCTCTAGTACTGCGTCGGATCAGACTAGAGAGAATTCCAGCTATTTTGATAGCTCCAGACTGGCCAAGAAGGGTGTGGTTCTCGACAATAATGTCGCTGTTGGCGGCACCTCCTTTTCCACTCCCTCTTCAACCGGACTTGTTGACTCAGGGGCCCGTTTGTCATCCGGACTTGATGTCCCTGCGTTTGACGGCGTGGCTCTTGAGACCGAAATCTTGACCCGTAGAGGTTTCTCAGCCGAGGTCATTGCTACCCTTCGTGCTGCAAGATGTCCGGCTACTACTAGGATTTACCACAAAATTTGGGAAACCTTCTTTTCGTGGTGTTTGGGGTCCTCTCGGAACCCGAGAAAATTTTCTATTCCCAACCTGTTGGCTTTTCTGCAGCATGGGCTAGACAAGGGTTTGGCAGTCAGCACTCTGAAAGGCCAGATTTCTGCTCTGTCCTTATTGTTCCGGAGAACCATTGCTTCAAATAGAGACGTGCTCTCCTTTTTCCGAGGTATATCTCGTAAGTTTCCGCCGCGGAAGGCACCCGTGTCTCCTTGGCGGCTCAACCTTGTTTTGGAGGCTCTTCAGCATAAACCTTTTGAGCCTATGGTTTCTGCTAGCCTTTCTTTCCTTTCTTGGAAGGTGGCTTTCCTTGTTGCAGTCACTTCCTTGAGGAGAGTTTCTGAGTTGGCAGCTCTTTCTTGTTCGCCTCCTTTTCTGGAGTTTTTTCCGGATCGTGTAGTGCTTCGCACTCGGGGTGATTTTTTGCCAAAAGTGGTATCACAATTTCATGTTAACCAGGATATTGTGTTGCCTTCACTCTGTCCGGATCCGAAGAATGCGAAAGAGCGAGATTTACACACATTGGATTTAGTGCGGGCCTTGAAGTTTTATCTTTCTATTACTCAAGGTTTTCGTAAGACGGACTCCCTGTTTGTGGTTCCAGCAGGTCGTCGGCGTGGTCAACGAGCTTCCAAGGATTCTATAGCTCGTTGGATCCGGTCAGCTATTTTGGAAGCTTACCGTCTTCGGGGTGAATCTTGCCCGATTAAGATTCGAGCCCATTCTACGAGAGCTGTGGCCTCATCGTGGGCTTTTCATCAAGGTGCCTCGGCAGTGCAGCTCTGCCGAGCGGCAACTTGGCGCTCTGTCCACACGTTTACAAAGTTTTATAAAGTGGACGTCAGTGCTTCCGCTGATGCAGCCCTCGGACGTAGGGTCCTGCAGGCAGCTGTAGTTTAAAGTTCTGGATGAACTTGTGTTTAGCGCTGGTTGCGCTTTGTTGTTAAGGTTGTTGGGTTTCTGCCTTTTGTTGGTTTTTCCCACCCTTATTTTTGAACTGCTTTGGGACGTCCCATCAGTAATGAATACTGTGGCTCTCTTCCTTCCATCTGCAGCTGAAACACGGATTTTGGTAAGAACTTACCTGTAAAATCCTTTTCAGCGAAGGAAGGAAGAGAGACACAGCACCCTCCCAAGGCAGAAGTGTGTTGATGTTTTCAGATGCAGCGCAACCCTTATCTGATAGCGATTATCTGGGCTGAGGTCAGCGCGCTAAGGCTCTGTTCCAGCATCGCCAGCTCATCGCAGTAGTCAGGTTCCGTGAGTAGTACCTGGAACTCTGTGGTTTTTGGTTTTCTTTGCATGCATAACCTGTATCCTTGTGTTTTTTCTCTGAAGTTCCTTCAGAAGGGGTTATGTTGCTCCGCTGGTGATCTTGGCTCTTTTCCTAAAAGCTTTGGTACGACTGGAGCTGAGTAGGAGGAGCCCGAGCTGGAGGGGCCAGCCAGTCAGCACTCTTTTGATCTGAGGTGACATCCTGATCTGGGGCTCCGCCTACCCATCAGTAATGAATACTGTGTCTCTCTTCCTTCCTTCGCTGAAAAGGATTTTACAGGTAAGTTCTTACCAAAATCCGTGTTTCCATGAACATTGACTGGCCTGGTAGGGATGTCCATGTCCACCAAGAACAGGCACTGGACACCTCCGTTCATGGGATCCTATCAGTTGCACCTTCTTCAATCTTTCAAAGCAATGATAGTTCAAGGTGTGAAGACATCTATAGTATAGAGTAAGTTGCCACAACCTTAAATCTTCTTTGAAAGGTCACAGTATGGGTTCTTAAATATTCAATGTTGAGTAATGGACTGGCTCTCTCGCAAAGGTCTTCTACACCAATCTTGGGACTGATGTTCCAAAATAAGGACCTCTTCCAAATTGTCACCTCTAAGTTGTAAGAACCTTGTTCGTTACAAGGTGTCCCACTTCCCGAGATCTCAACAATAAGGGACCACATTTCTGTATCTCCCAGTCATTTTAATGACCACCTCTCCAACAAAGTAGGATCTTTTGTTCTTGAGATCAATGGAGGTCCTAAAATAACCTTTCAGTATTTCCCAACAATCAAAGTGAGGGCCCCAAACATCTACCCTCCACCACCATTTTGACCCTTCAACCAAACTCTCTCATTTATTTTGTTGACTGCATCTCCACCACTGGAGATATGGGACCTGTGTTACTGAAATTGGTGGTGAACTGGTAAAGTAGCTGGCCAATCAACACTCAGGCAAATGATCCTTCAAGATTTCCCATTAGTGGAAGTCAATGCCTCAAACATTAGCCCGCACTATCATGTCCCCTCTACCAAACTCTCCACCATGGGGACATGGGACCTTATGTTCTTGAGATTGCTGGTGGTCCAAATGGTTGGACAACCAACAAACAGAAAAATGAAGGATTTCCCATCAGTGGAAGTGAGAGTCTAAAATAGTATTCCTCACCAATATGTCTCCTCTACCTAACTCTCACTGTTGGGGATATAGGACCTTTTGTTCTTGAGATTGGTGGTGGACCAAGTAGTTGGACAACCACCATTCAGACAAACAATACTTCAAGATTTCCCATCAGTGGAAGTGAGTGTCTAAAATATTAGTCCTTACCATTATGTTTACCAAACTCTCCATCAGTGGGGACTTGGAACCACTTGTTCTTCAGATTGGTGGTGGTCTTGGGTTCCAGTGCAAAAAAATTACAACTGTTCCCTCACCTACCATGTAAAGTTAAAGCCTTTACGTCCTCTTATGCACATACTTTAGGGATGCCCTTCCGGGAGAAGGACATTGGTCATGTGAACTGTTGTTCCCAGTTTTTTCCCACATAGCTCTCATCCACTTTATGGTTACACCTCTTCCTTGCCCTTGTACTCTTCTTCTGTCCCTCTTGTAAATTTGGGCATGGTCTTTGGCATCAGACGTGGTCTCTGAAGGTTTCAAAGGCTTTGTCGGTTTCTAGTAAATTTGCTAAGTCTTCAAAAAGTTTGGAAAGATTCTTTTCTTTTTTTTCTGTCTCCCTGACTTTCCTTTTGGTTTGGGAACTATGCCAAATTTTTGTTCCCCCCCCGTCCTCTCCGGTCACCAGGGTTTGGTTGCTGTTGCTACCACTGACCCCTACTGCCCCCTATAGAATTCCTACGGGCATGGAGCCGGTGTCTATAGTCTCTGCGGAGCTCTGGACCGTTATATTGTGATACATTTGCTGCTTCCATTGATCCAATTCGGACTCTCTCTTCTCTTAATCCTAACCTGCTGATTACTAATTATGCATCATCATCATCATTGTGTCACGGCCGCGGGTGACGGTAGAGGAAACCACGCGTAGAGGTAGAGTCGCCCCCTCCCGTCGTCCCTTGGTTAAACAGGAAGGTGACTTTACTCATGTAGCAGCTAGTTAAGGGTGTGGTTGCTGTGGCAACAAAACAGCAGATTTTTTGGTTGCCATGGAAAGAGGAAGCAGGATTAACCCTTGGGTGCCAGACACTTTTTTATGGGATCTTACTTTTAAAGTTTGCCAATTTATATACAAAATAGTAACAATTAAAATTGGCGTAAACTGGGAGCGATTTGAAAAAAAAATGAGCGTTTTTATTGACATCGGACACATTAAAAAGTAACCAACGTTTTATTTTTATTTCATAAATCTATTGTTCAGATGAAAATAAGAAACTGATCAGAGAAATCTGCTTCTCTCTCCTCCTGGACTGATCTTTCGCTCTCAATTCAGGGGTAAAATCTGCAAAATCTTTATTTTGTGAAGACAGATCTTCTCATTGCTGAGATAGGAGATGACAGTTAGTGTTTATAAGGTTCTGTGGAGGACGCAGACATTCCAAGGAGGAGCTTGAGGCTCACACAGACATTCTAGAGAGGAGCTAGAGGCAGACACAGACATTCTCGGGAGGAGCTAGAGGCAGACACAGACATTCTAGGGAGGAGCTACAGGCAGACACAGACATTCTCGGGAGGAGCTAGAGGCAGACAGACATTCTAGGGAGGAGCTAGAGGCAGACAGACATTCTAGGGAGGAGCTAGAGGCAGACACAGACATTCTAGGAGGAGCTAGAGGCAGACACAGACATTCTAGGGAGGAGCTAGAGGCAGACACAGACATTCTAGGGAGGAGTTAAAAAAAAGATAGTGGAACACACAGACATTCCAGGGAAAAGCTTGAGACAGACACGGACATTCTAGACAGTAGCTAGAGGCAGACACAGACATTCTAGGGAGGAGCTAGAGGCAGACACAGACATTCTAGGGAGGAGCTAGAGGCAGACACAGACATTCTAGGGAGGAGCTAGAGGCAGACACATACATTCTAGGGAGGAGCTAGAGGCAGACACAGACATTCTAGGGAGGAGCTAGAGGCAGACACAGACATTCTAGGGAGGAGCTAGAGGAACATTCAGACATTCTAGGTTTAGATAGTGGAACACACAGACATTCCAGGGAAAAGCTTGAAACAGACACAGACATTCTAGGGAGGAGCTAGATGCACACACAGGCATTCTTGGAGGAGCTAGAGGAAGACACAGACATTCTAGGGAGGAGCTAGAGGAACATACAGCCATTCTAGGTTTAGATAGTGGAACACACAGACATTCCAGGGAAAAGCTTGAGACAGACACAGACATTCTAGGGAGGAGCTAGAGGAAGACACAGACATTCTAGGGAGGAGCTAGAGGCAGACACAGACATTCTAGGGAGGAGGAGCTAGAGACAGACACAGACATTCTAGGGAGGAGGAGCTAGAGACAGACACAGACATTCTAGGGAGGAGGAGCTAGAGACAGACACATCCTTCTTACCTGAAGGGTCTGGGGTCTCATAAATATATAGGGTATTTGGGTATCTAAATATTTTATGGGATCTGCATATATTAAGGTCAGGGCTTTAAAACATTTTAGGGGCTTGGTTTGGGGTTTAATATTAATATGGGGTTTAGTCTGAGTTCTGATAATATAGAGCCTAACTATTTTAGGGAGCCTGGTTTGAGGGTTGAGTGTTTGGAAATTATTTAGGTGTCTTATGTGTAGTCTGATATTAATACAGGGGTCCCATTAAAGCCAACACCATAAGCCAAGACCCAATGATGGAGTACTGGGATCTCCCAAGGTGACATTTCTGCTGAACGCTCGGTGGACTCAGTGTCTTTGGAGTAACCGTGTCATCAGGACCTCGGAGAGCTACCTACGTCTTTGCAGGTGTTTCCCCAGTTTTGATGAATAGTTATGGTTCCGGTTGCCGGATATTGATAGCTTCCACAAATATTTATGGATCATTGGAGTGTGGGAAATGTTCGGACTTCTCTGTGTGTGGCGGCTGCTTCCTGACCGGCGGCTGCTTGCGCCCAACCGGACGATGGTGAAGCCTCTGACTATCTCTCTACCTGTGCACTCACCGCAGAAGTCACTACCTTCATCTCATCCATGAGACTTTTATGGCCAAAATCAAAGCATTTTCCAATTTAAATTAAAAAAAGAAACACAACTTTCTAATATACTTTGCATTTCAAGATCTCTGCTTGCTGTCAGTGAGTGACCATATTCCTGTGTATGGTTGCAAACATGCTGTGGAGATGTCTGACTGGTAGATTTGGGGGGTAATATCTTCGCAGTTGAGGGGGATTTGGCATTTGCAAAAAAAAAAAAAAATTATACTAAAAATACACTACCAACATTGACCACTAGGAGCAGAAGAGGGCACTGCGCCATTTAGGAGGCGCACCTGCTCAGGTCACTCGTGTATGAAGGTGGTAATGCCCCTAATAGTACCCTGTTGTGCCCCTTAGTGTCACATCTGACCGTACCGTGCCTCTGATGTTCCTCCTGGCAAAAACACAGAATCGTAACCTTCCAGCTTTGAGATTGGATCCATACATTGAGCATTATGTCACCGCTATATACGTGGCGGACGCCGGCTTCTCCCTTCCCAGACTGGAAGTTTTAGCTTTGACCTTGTTTTTCGGAGCAGACGTCTTGTGCCACCTTGAAGCGGCTCGCTCCATCTCTGCTATATTAGTGAGATTGACCGCAACGCTCCGCGCTCAGCCCCCTCATTAATCTTACTAACAGCCTCCGTTACTGACAACTCCACTGCTGCCATTATACAATTCTTCCTCCTTCATTAGCGGTGCCACATTTCAATTTTGCTTCGTCTCCTCCGTCCTTCGTGGCCACTAATCTCCCGTTACAGACGTGACTGACCGGGCAAACAGGGGTTAATAGTCTCCATTTTTATTTCGTTATTCACTTATTTTCTCACCAGTGGACTGGTACGTAAGAGGCGATTGGTGCGACAGATGATAAATGTATGATCGGTGGCGGACTGACCTTTTGGACTGACCACACGCTCAATTCCCATCTATGGGTTTACCTCCCCTTTACACAATAAATGGAACCCCCCTCCTCATGATTAATGGTGGTCCCAAAAGTCAAACCCTCAGCAATTGTACATTTATCACCTCTTATGTGGATGGTGATAAATATTATTGTTGGGCTGACCCCAGACCAGCCCCTAAATTCAATTAGATCCCAAAACCAGACCCCAAAATCATCAGACTCCCTAAACATTGACTCCTAAGATTAGCTCCAGGTTAAATCCCGATATCCAATATGCTCTAGATTACTCATCTAAGCTATCAGACCTCAGAAGAGACCTTCTAAAGTATCAGACCTCAAACCAGACCTCTAATTTTAATTAGACCCCAAAGTCAAAACCCTTTATTCATGCAACCCCCAAAACAGATCCTAAATCAGCCCCCAAACTAGTCCAAATTTCTTTCAGACCCTGTGGTGAACCCGTACCTCGACACCCCGCCTGACGTCACTATTATGTGGGATCACGTAATGTGGTATAACCACTTTCTGCACCCCCTCGGGACACGTAAGGTCAGCTTGGTACAGTTTTACACAGAGGCCCCCTGTCCACACAGGCTCAGGGAGGAATGGGGAGTGAGAGTATGTTGCCTATGCATTGACTGCCATGGCACTACACTCGTTCACAACCCTGACAGGCTGAGAGGCCCCTTTCACTAGCACAAGTGAAACAGAGCGCTGCCAGCCCGGTAGGACTGCCACCAGTTCCTCGATAGATATAAGCCCACCCAGTCTGTTAAAGGGATTATATCGGGCCAGAAACCAGCCCCGGTAGCATGGAAAGTTAAACTGAGAAACAAAGGCGTGAATCGAAATAAAAGAGAAGCCCAAGGTTAAATTATATAGGTAATCGCCTTAGGGGCACACCAGACAATACACTATACACACGATGGTCAGATATGCAAATACAATAGTGTTAGGACAAAAGATATGAGTAGATGGATCACGTCAATTACCCAGTTGATATTCAACCATATGTACGCTACGCCGCAGGGGCATGGGCTGCCAGCTGGCTCGTAGATCCTTCACAACACGTTACTCAAGAAAAGCGTAGGAGCGATCAACGCAAATAGGGTCTCATCCGAGAAACAAAGAGAGCTTTAGGCTCGATTAAATTCACCTGACAGAAACCAGACCCCTAATTATCAGACCCCAGACAGTCCCCTAATTATCCGAACTTGCTTGTTCTTGCCTAATTTATCATGTGGGACTTTTCAAAAAGTCACAAAATATGTTTTAAGTGTCCTCCAGTTCCCCCTCTCCCCGGAGTGAGAATTTTTTGAAACGTGCTTAAAGATAAGAAAGAAAAATTCACGAACCTCGTGTGCCTTTTTTATGAATTTGGCACAAAAACCAATAAATACCACAAGACCAAAAACGAAAAAAAAGTGACAGAAAAAAAAATCACAAACGATGAATCGGACTTTTTATTTTGTGACTTTTTAGTGCAAAAATTCCAAAATTTTCGACAAATTTTCTCTGTCGCGTCCGGTCGCCTTATAAACGTGAAAGGGGTAATTTCAATTCTAATTGCGGGATTGAGGCCGAGAAGAATTGTTTACACTTTTTTGAGCAATTTTTCCTTGTAGTTGCCGATTTCCTTTGTCCTCTCCCTTTTTTTTCATCCCTGCAGGACGGCAAAGCGATAACGCGGCCGCCTTCCACCGAACTGCACTCGCAGTGAAAACCTTGATAAATGAACGTCCCTTCCCGAACAATAACATGAGATTCTCTGCTGCGCTCGCAGCAAAATTAAGCAAAAGTTACAAAAACAGGAAGATTTTTTTTTTTCCTTTTTTCCTTCTTTGCCTCCTTCGGTTCCTGCTCTTGTGCTCGGACCTTTGGGAAATTTTCTCCTGAGCGTTAATGATGCTCCTGTGCTGCTGAGACAGCTAAAATATTACAGCGGCTGTGATAAATCACCGGCAGGGGGGCGAGGAGCCGGGTTTTAATATCTTAAACTATTTATAGATTTTTTTTTCAGGCCGGACGTCCAATCCTGTTAGTGGCGCGGTGCGGGGTATATATCACACGGCCCCGGACGCGGCAATTGAATTATGACAAGTCCAGATGAGCCCTAAAATATACACAGTGCAGACTCCTCAACTAGTATGAGCCTCACGCAAGATCCCATAAGGAAATACGGACCCACTAAATAAATCCAGAACCCCTATATATAACCAGACCCCCAAAATATATCTGGACCCCCTAAACTAATACAAACTACAGACCAGACCTCCTAATCAGGGTCATACCCCAGGCCAGTCTCAAAAAATGAATTCAGATCCCCTAAATAAATGCAAACCCAAATCTAAACCGCTGAAATAAATACAGACCCCAGACCAGACCCCCTTAGTTAGTATAGATCCCATAGCCGATCCCCTAAAAAAGTACAGAGCCCAGACCAGACAGACCCTTAACCAAATACATACTAGAGACCAGATGTCCTGAATAAATGCATACACTGATCCAAACCCTCTAAATATATACACACCCAAGACCAGAGTCAGTACATAAAGACCCCAGACCGGTCCAATAATGAAATAGAGATCTTAGACCAGACCAGAAAGACCTTTTAACTAAATACGGTACATACTAGAGACCGGACCTCCTAAATCAATGCATACACCAAACCAGACCCTCTAAATATATACAGACCCAAGACCAGAGTCAGTACATAAAGACCCCAGACCGGTCCAATAATGAAATAGAGATCTTAGACCAGACCAGAAAGACCTTTTAACTAAATACGGTACATACTAGAGACCGGACCTCCTAAATCAATGCATACACCAAACCAGACCCTCTAAATATATACAGACCCAAGACCAGAGTCAGTACATAAAGACCCCAGACCGGTCCAATATTGAAATAGAGATCTTAGACCAGACCAGAAAGACCTTTTAACTAAATACGGTACATACTAGAGACCGGACCTCCTAAATCAATGCATACACCAAACCAGACCCTCTAAATATATACAGACCCAAGACCAGAGTCAGTACAGAAAGATCCCAGACTAGACTACTTATCAAACAGAGATCTTAGACCAGAAATAAATACAGATTTCCCCCACTAACACGAACCACAGACAAGACCCCCTAAACAAATACAGACCTCAGATCAGACTTCCTAATTAGAGAGACACCCTAGAATTGACCCCATAGTTAAATCAGATCTGTAAACTAATACATGTCCCAGACCTCCTTGATCAGGCCCTCTACACCACTGGAAATACCAGACAAGACCTCCCAGGCAAATGCCAAGGTCCAAACAGACCCCATACACTACATACATACCTCAAACCAGAACTCAAACTATTACAGAGTATAGACCCCCTAAATAAAAAAGCAAATCACAGACCAGACCCCCTACATAAATACAGAACCCAAACCACAATAGTACAATCCAGCCATCCTACATAAACACAGAACCCAAACTATTCCCTAAGTAATTATTGATCCCATAGATCAGACCCAGTAATCTAAGACCCCCAGACTAGTCCCTTAATAAATAAAGAGCCTAACCCAGATCCCTTACTCCTGGGCACTGAAGGACTGAAGAGAACGGTAAGATCGGGGAGCAGCAAAGCTATTTAAAGAGATTGCAGGGCTTCTGGCAGATTCTCCCTCTCTCCCAGGAGGTCCCCGCTTTATGCAGGAGTCTCCATATCCTGTTGAGCTGTGCATATCTTAAAGGGATTTTCCACTTTCAATAAATGTTTTCCTATAGTCTCAGTTATGAGTGAAAACAAAAACAGCACTTAACTTACCCTCCCCAGGTCCAGCACTGAGTCTCCACCGCTGACCCGATCACAAACTAGGGAGGGGGGCACCAGCAGAGATTCAACACCGGGACCTGGGCAGCGTAAATAAAGATTTTTTTAAAAGGTACAGCTGAGCCTATGGGCAAAAGTTTGTGGGAAGTGGACACCCCCTTTAAAAGTTTTCTACCAGGCTATCTCCATCGAAATGAAGGGCACGCCTAGAAATGTCGTCGATGTAGCCGCACAAGGTTTTGTTTTAAGAGGGACAAGTTGTAATTGCCAAAATCTCAATACTCCAAATTGAGCCATTAAAGACCTTCCTATAAATGGAGCGGAATACCCACTTTTCAGTGCTTTTTCCCCTCCTCTTGCGCTAGTTTGTTTTCGAGTGTTTTCTTGGCAATGAGGAGCGAAACTTTTATCCTCCTTAGAAAGTCACTTTGATCGTGGCGATCACGTGATTGGGACCGTTGCTACTTTACGTCCAAGGTCGTTTCCACCGTAAGAAGCCGTCCCCTGTAATAACGCTGCGCCATGGACAATGAGGGGTTAAACGGGACACTTTAGGCTCCGTCTTCTGAGCAGTGGCAGAGCGCCAGCGCCGTCTTATCTGCCGGCCGCAGCTTCCAGCTTAGAAGAACTTTCCAAATACTTCTCTTACCTTGTGCCTGATTTCTGCCTCTAGTTACATCCAGAGCTGCATTCAGATTTCTAGTACAGTCATGGCCAAAAGTTTTGAGAATGACACAAATATTATATTTTCACATGATCTGCTGCCCTCTGGTTTTTATGTGTGTTTGACAGATGTTTTTATCACAGACAGAAATATAATTGTAAACATATGAGTAACAAAAGCTTATATTGACACAGAATGAGTTAATGCAGCAAGTCAATATTTGCAGTGTTGACCCTTCTTCTTCAGGACCTCTGCAATTCTCCCTGGCATGCTCTCAATCAACTTCTGGAGCAAATCCTGACTGATAGCAGTCCATTCTTGCACAATCAATGCTTTCATTTTGTCAGAATTTTTAGGTTTTTGTTTGTCCACCCGTCTCTTGATGATTGACCACAAGTTCTCAATGGGATTAAGATCTGGGGAGTTTCCAGGCCATGGACCCAAAATCTCTATGTTTTGTTCCCTGAGCCATTTAGTTATCACCTTTGCTTTATGGCAAGGTGCTCCATCATGCTGGAAAAGGCATTGTTGATCGCCAAACTGCTCTTGGAGGGTTGGGAGAAGTTGCTCTTGGAGGACATTCTGGTACCATTCTTTATTCATGGCTGTGTTTTTAGGTAAGACTGTGAGAGAGCCGATTCCCTTGGCTGAGAAGCAACCTCCACACATGAATGGTTTCAGGATGCTTAACAGTTGGCATGAGACAAGACTGGTGGTAGCGCTCACCTTGTCTTCTCCGAATGAGGCGTTTTCCTGATGTCCCAAACAATCGAAAAGGGGATTCATCAGAGAAAATAACTTTACCCCAGTCCTCAGCAGTCCACTGCCTGTACCTTTAGCAGAATATCAGTCTGTCCATGATGTTTTTTTCTGGAGAGAAGTGGCTTCTTTGCTGCCCTCCTTGAGACCAGGCCTTGCTCCAAGAGTCTCCGCCTCACAGTGCGTGCAGATGCACTCACACCTGCCTGCTGCCATTCCTGAGCAAGCTCTGTACTGCTGGTAGCCCGATCCCGCAGCTGAAACACTTTTAAGAGACAGTCCTGGTGCTTGCTGGTCTTTCTTGGGCGCCCTGAAGCCTTTTTGGTAACAATGGAACCTCTCTCCTTGAAGTTCTTGATGATGCGATAGATTGTTGACTGAGGTGCAATCTTTCTAGCTGTGATACTCTTCCCTGTTAGGCCATTTTTGTGCATTGCAATGATGACTGCACGTGTTTCTTTAGAGATAACCATGGTTAACAGAAGAGAAACAATGATGCCAAGCACCAGCCTCCTTTTAAAGTGTCCAGTGGTGTCATTCTTACTTAATCATGACAGATTGATCTCCAGCCATGTCCTCATCAACACCCACACCTGTGTTAATGGAGCAATCACTGAAAAGAGGTTAGCTGGTCCTTTTAAGGCAGGGCTGCAATGATGTTGAAATGTGTTTTGGGGGATAAAGTTCATTTTCTAGCCAAATATTGACTTTGCAAGTACTTGCTGTTAAGCTGATCACTCTTTATAACATTCTGGAGTATATGCAAATTGCCATTAGAAAAAGTGAAGCAGTAGACTTTGTAAAAATTAATATTTGTGTCATTCTCAAAACTTTTGGCCATGACTGTACTTGACCAGCTCTGCAATAATCTTACTTTACGATCTTACATTGATTTTTATTTTTCCAGTACTCTATTCACATCCAAAGCTGCATACTAATTTTTTTTCATACAAAGTTTTGCTCTGGATTTAATTGACTTCACGTCTCCATTCACATCCAAAGCTCTATTCCTACATTTGCCGTCCCGATCTGACTTCCTCGCTCTTCGGCATCTGCGCTTCATTTTTTATTTTTTTTTTATAACTCACCCGTAACGGATTTTGATCGGCACACTCCAGTCACATCCGAAGCTGCATTCAAAATTTTACAACCTTCCTGATCTCGCTTTTATCTGCTTTCTACGGCTTAAAGCAAATCCTGTCTAACAGCCCAAACCTACGTACAGAGTTCCAGCCCTGATTTTGAGTCACTTCTCGTCTCCATTCACATCCAAAGCTGCATTGCAGCTTTCCGGATTTTGACGTCTCCTTGCTGCCTCTTTTTTTTCAGAGTCGTCACTTTTTTGCTTTACTCCGTTATCCCTGATTTTTTTTATTTACCGTACATCCTATCTTGTACTCCAGTCACCTCCGGAGCTGCATGCAGAAACTGTCAGCTTTCCTGCAGTGTTGGCTTTGTAGTGGCGGTGACCTGGAGTGCTTTATGTAGTAGGCGGGACGAGATTTATAAGGGGCTCCGTCACTTTTCAGATCCTTCGGATTTCTCTAATAAGGGGTCCCCAGGGGCCCCATTAATTAAAGTCCACCAGATGATTAGGAACGGCCGCTTTATGTGCGGAGTGAAGTCCTGGCAGCCCGGCGGTGGGCCGCCAACATCACAGGGATTCGTTAATGTGCTGGATACGACCTTGCAAAAAAACTCACAAAACCCCCCAGGAGCCGAGGACGGGGGGATCTTCAATCGGCAGCCGGATAATTAGCAAAATGCTTCTTCTCCAGGTTCTACACTTTTCTCGGAAGGCGGGAGTTGATACTCGGACCCCCAGAGAACAAGGGCGGCTCATCACACTCGACACTCGCAGAAAATGCAATCAGTAGATGAAGATTTTGGCAAGAAACCCCCCCCCCCCCAAAAAAAAAAAATACAGTCTGTGGATTCATGGGGGGCAAAAATATACAGCTTTGGTTGTGAGTGGAGTATAACATCCTCTCCCCAATAAGTAACGCCGCAGAGTCTACTGTGTGGCCCAGCTTTGCAAGGCACACATATCTTCTGGAAAATGCACAGGAAGGTAACTGTAAAGCTTGATATTCATTCACGCACACTTCTCAGCATTGCCACTAGAGGCATATCAGACTATTTAGGAGTGTGACTAGCAAAGTTAGTGTGCAGTCTGTTTCCTGTCTTAGGACAGTGCAGTCAAGCTCCGGGTGGCTCAGGAGTGAGTCATCCCATCCAAGTTCAGATCAGTTTCTGTTCCAGTCAGACAGACGGAGGGAGAGGAGAGAAGTCTGAATCCTGACAGAGCTTGTGTAGCTCATCTGACAAGAAAGTGGAGGCTAGTACGGGTGAAGTGAATCATCCTAGCCTAGTCAGAGCTACCCCTTAACCTGCTACTCAGAACAAGCTGCCTGTGTTCCTAAGAAAGAAGGAGGAAAGGAATCAAAGCAGTTATACCAACGAGCCAACTGAGAACAGGTCAGTGAGCACTGAAGGAAATCTGACCTTGGCACGCTTGCTACACGTGCTTATGTTAAGAGCGAGAGCAGGGCGAAGGGCGAGTGGAGAAGTAAGAGTGACAAAGGGACAAATCACCCTCACTCAGTTAACCGGACACCGGGGTCCGAAGCGTTGCTAGTGCTTCACGCCTAGTAATAAGAAAACCGGAGGCTTTATGGACTACAAGTCGCAGAAGGTAGCCCTAAGCGCTGATACGTAAACGGAGTCAGGGAGAACGGGGACTTTGAGTCAAGTGCACGACAAAAGTAAGGACTTAGTTCTCTCAACATCTGATAATCAGAGACATAGAAGGCTCCACCACAATGTTGGCCGGGCGCAGTTACTATTGAAAGAGTTGCACTTGACTTTATGCAAGTTGTACTCACACACATTAAGAGGATAAAGGAGGCCTCTAACCTGCTCAACAGTTCTCCTGAATGTGCATTCTCCAACCTGACCAGCTTACCAGGACATACCTGCAACATCTACAAGTAAAGGTATGGAAAGAGACTGCATTGTGTGTGACTGAATTCTTATCTGCACCCTGCATCACCACCATAGACTTTGAGGGACCAGTCCCACCTGTGGGGGACCTAACACCTAGCTGCCATAACATCCCCTCAGAGATCTACCCTGCAGCGCTGGTCAATCAGATCAGAAACCACAGGTGGCGTCACAAACTATTCTAATCTACAATCCCCTGTAAATATCCCCCATTGCATGACCGCCAGGGCCACGGACCGAGTCCTGCTGCCAGTGACAACTCCCATAGACTTCCATGGGCTCGGCTCCGAGTACCCCATAGCCCTGGTATCCACACATGTGGTCCGCGTCATCTAAACTTGGCGTCACGAACAGGATGCGAAGCTTGCAAAATTGTGAGTCCTGTGTTGCCTATATTGACTGTTTTGTGCAGAAAAGACTGTGTGCTGTTTGTCACTTTTGGCGCCATTTTTCCGCCATTTTACCGCCATATTCGCGCCCTGAGGCGCTGGTGAAGAAGGTGGGCGTGCATTCGTGGGCGTGTACCCCCCTGTGGCGCGAAAGTTATGGCCGCCCTCTCAAAATGCTACTATAATGTGAGATCCTATCCCACTGCAAGGGAGATCCGCCTGCTCTTCATCCTCTATGTCATGGAGGAGGTGGATGCGGTGCTAAGGGACATGGCCCGACACCGTGAAGAGATGGACGAGACGGAGAGAAGCTGGCGTGCCCGGAAACAGCGGCTGCTGTGGGACGCAATGCTCTCTCCCCCAGGAACGAAGCCATTACCTGTGCTCCCTGTGCCACCACTGCCAGCGGCTGAAGAAGAACCGGAGGCCGGCTCCAAAAGTGCTGATCCCGACTCCACCGATGATGCGGCGGGAGGAGAAGGAGGCTGAGGAGGCCCTGCTCGTTCCGGAGTGCCAGCCAGGCCTGGAGGCCGCAGCGGAATGCCAATCCCCGGTAGGGACACCGGAGGAGACCCAACTGTCAGCGATAGAAAACAACTGGGAGCAGCGACAGCAGCAGGTTAGTGCGTTCCCAACTGAGCCACTGCGCGCACCTGCGTCCTACTCGGAATCGCAAGCCCCAGCAGCGTCATCTTTGGCGTCAGCACCAAGCAGTGCACCAATATCGCAACCTGCATCCTCCTCTGCACCAAGATCCTATCCAGCCTCATATTCTGCGACCATTTCTGCATCGCAATCTGAATTGTACACTGCGGCACCTTCTGCAACGCAACCTGCGTTCTACTTCAGGGAGATACCCATTGGGTTCCCAGTTCGAATAAAGGATGTAGCCACTCAAACACAGATCGCAGGACATGATCTCTTTGTTATGCGTTCAAAAGAACACCGCGTCGTTCCAGCCCCAGGAGTGGAAGACGTTATTGAAGTTTGCAAGAAAGATGAAAATCAGTAGGACCCAGACAGGGGTTTACTGCAACTGAACCTGTACAAAGTTTGAAGAAGTTTTATGAAAAATTGCACTTTATAGAAATGTTGAATAATGTTTATTACTATGCTTATTTAAAGTAGAATACCCGGCTGGGTAAAGAGTTAAAGTGTAATGTGATTTTACTTGAAGAATGTTTAACCATGTAAAGGACTGCGTGGCTGTGGACTTTGCCAGCCCAAAAACTTTATTGTAAATAGTTCGCACTTCGGTGCTCCATTTTGGTTTTACATAAACCCAACTACCTCTGAAGAAAAACCCGTATGGTGTGGCCTAGAGTGAGGTCTGCAGTCAGAAGTCCTGCAGCCCACCCAGGACCCACGTGGGAGGTTTTTGGTGCGGGTCCTCCACAAGAATCTTGTCTTATACTATATATTTATTGAAAAGTATTTTGATAATTTTCTACTGATCTATGTACAAAATGTAACGTTCAAGAGTCGTACCTCCCGCAAGGGATGAGTTATTATGTTGATGTTATATGCAAAACAAAAATGTTTTTCTTTTCTATTTCAGCCCGGGAGTGCTGAGTTTAACTAGGGGGGGATGTGTGGCCCAGCTTCGCAAGGCACACATATCTTCTGGAAAATGCACAGGAAGGTAACTGTAAAGCTTGATATTCATTCACGCACACTTCTCAGCATTGCCACTAGAGGCATATCAGACTATTTAGGAGTGTGACGTAGCAAAGTTAGTGTGCAGTCTGTTTCCTGTCTTAGGACAGTGCAGTCAAGCTCCGGGTGGCTCAGGAGTGAGTCATCCCATCCAAGTTCAGATCAGTTTCTGTTCCAGTCAGACAGACGGAGGGAGAGGAGAGAAGTCTGAATCCTGACAGAGCTTGTGTAGCTCATCTGACAAGAAAGTGGAGGCTAGTACGGGTGAAGTGAATCATCCTAGCCTAGTCAGAGCTACCCCTTAACCTGCTACTCAGAACAAGCTGCCTGTGTTCCTAAGAAAGAAGGAGGAAAGGAATCAAAGCAGTTATACCAACGAGCCAACTGAGAACAGGTCAGTGAGCACTGAAGGAAATCTGACCTTGGCACGCTTGCTACACGTGCTTATGTTAAGAGCGAGAGCAGGGCGAAGGGCGAGTGGAGAAGTAAGAGTGACAAAGGGACAAATCACCCTCACTCAGTTAACCGGACACCGGGGTCCGAAGCGTTGCTAGTGCTTCACGCCTAGTAATAAGAAAACCGGAGGCTTTCTGGACTACAAGTCGCAGAAGGTAGCCCTAAGCGCTGATACGTAAACGGAGTCAGGGAGAACGGGGACTTTGAGTCAAGTGCACGACAAAAGTAAGGACTTAGTTCTCTCAACATCTGATAATCAGAGACATAGAAGACTCCACCACAATGTTGGCCGGGCGCAGTTACTATTGAAAGAGTTGCACTTGACTTTATGCAAGTTGTACTCACACACATTACAAGGATAAAGGAGGCCTCTAACCTGCTCAACAGTTTTCCTGAATGTGCATTCTCCAACCTAACCAGCTTCCCGGGACATACCTGCAACATCTACAAGTAAAGGTATGGAAAGAGACTGCATTGTGTGTGACTGAATTCTTATCTGCACCCTGCATCACCACCATAGACTTTGAGGGACCAGTCCCACCTGTGGGGGACCTAACACCTAGCTGCCATAACATCCCCTCAGAGATCTACCCTGCAGCGCTGGTCAATCAGATCAGAAACCACAGGTGGCGTCACGAACTATAACTACAATCCCCTGTAAATATTCCCCCATTGCATGACCGCCAGGGCCACGGACCGAGCTCTGCTGCCAGTGACAACTCCCATAGACTTCCATGGGCTCGGCTCCGAGTACCCCATAGCCCTGGTACCACCAATGTGGTGCGCGTCACTACGAATCCCGTCCACCGCGCCACCCTGTATGCGTCACATTGGCGCGCTGCGGTACCGCCTGACCGATGGCGGTCATAATTCATCACGTGACGCTCCCTGCTTACAATACTGGATATTCCGCATCTCTAATAAGAAGAAATTACTGCAAAACAATCTGTCGCTCCCCCATGTAATGCGGGCGTTTATCACCGGCCTTCATTCACCCCTTAAATCTTACTGATCAGTGCGACCAGGGAGGTGGCTTCATGGCGGAGATGAATTACTGCCACCTTGGTTCTCTCCTTTCTCCATCCGAGAAGCCCATAACTCGTCTTTATGTTGGTTTTTATATACGTGTTTTATTTACACTTCTTATTGAATCTATAGAAGGAGAAAGATTCCGCTGGGACATCGGCTGTATACCCAAGTCCAGGAAGAGCGGGTTATAGGGGCTGGCATACTGCAGATGGCGGTATGGGAATGACTGTTTACATAATATAGATACTATAATACTACCCCTATGTACAAGAATATAACTGCTATAATACTGCCCCTATGTACAAGACTATAACTACTATAATACTGCCCCTATGTACAAGAATATAACTACTATAATACTGCCCCTATGTACAAGAATATAACTTCTAATACTACCCTTTTGTACAAGAATTAACTGCTATAATACTGCCCCTATGTACAAGAATATAACTACTATAATACTGCTCCTATGTACAAGAATATAACTTCTATAATACTGCCCCTATGTACAAGAATATAACTACTATAATACTGCCCCTATGTACAAGAATATAACTACTATAATACTGCTCCTATGTACAAGAATATAACTACTATAATACTGCCCCCTATGTACAAGAATATAACTACTATAATACTGCCCCTATGTACAAGAATATAACTACTATAATACTGCTCCTATGGACAAGAATATAACTACTATAATACTGCCCCTATGTACAAGAATATAGCTACTATAATACTGCCCCTATGTACAAGAATATAACTACTATAATACTGCCCCTATGTACAAGAATATAACTACTATAATACTGCCCCTATGTACAAGAATATAACTACTATAATACTGCCCCTATGTACAAGAATATAACTACTATAATACTGCCCCTATGTACAAGAATATAACTACTATAATACTGCTCCTATGGACAAGAATATAACTACTATAATACTGCCCCTATGTACAAGAATATAACTACTATAATACTGCCCCTATGTACAAGAATATAACTACTATAATACTGCTCTTATGCACAAGAATATAACTACTATAATACTGCTCACTATGTACAGGAATATAACTACTATAATACTGCCCCAATGTACAAGAATATAACTACTATAATACTGCCCCAATGTACAAGAATATAGCTACTATAATACTGCCCCTATGTACAAGAATATAACTACTATAATACTGCCACTATGTACAAGAATATAACTACTATAATACTGCCCCTATGTACAAGAATATAACTACTATAATACTGCCCCTATGTACAAGAATATAACTACTATAATACTGCTCCTATGCACAAGAATATAACTACTATAATACTGCTCACTATGTACAGGAATATAACTACTATAATACTGCCCCAATGTACAAGAATATAACTACTATAATACTGCCCCTATGTACAAGAAATATACTACTATAATACTGCTCCTATGGACAAGAATATAACTACTATAATACTGCTCCCATGTACAAGAATATAACTAGTATAATACTGCCCCTATGTACAAGAATATAACTACTATAATACTGCTCCTATGGACAAGAATATAACTACTATAATACTGCTCCCATGTACAAGAATATAACTACTATAATACTGCTCCTATGCACAAGAATATAACTACTATAATACTGCTCGCTATGTACAAGAATATAACTACTATAATACTGCTCCTATGCACAAGAATATAACTACTATAATACTGCTCGCTATGTACAAGAATATAGCTACTATAATACTGCCCCTATGTACAAGAATATAGCTACTATAATACTGCCCCTATGTACAAGAATATAACTACTATAATACTGCTCCTATGCACAAGAATATAACTACTATAATACTGCTCGCTATGTACAAGAATATACTGCCCCTATGTACAAGAATATAGCTACTATAATACTGCCCCTATCTACAAGAATATAACTGTTATTATACTGCCCCTATGTACAAGAATATAACTACTATAATACTGCTCCTATGTACAGGAATATAACTGTTATAATACTGCCCCTATGTACAAGAATATAACTACTATAATACTGCCCCTATGTACAAGAATATAACTACTATAATACTGCCCCTATGTACAAGAATATAACTACTATAATACTGCTCCTATGTACAAGAATATAACTACTATAATACTGCTCCTATATACAAGATGTGAGACAGTGAGAGCGTATGTATTGAATGGGGTGTACATTTCACCTAGGTATAAGGGAAATGTGTGGCGTTGTGGACCTAGTGGTAGAGAGGGGTCACTACACCTTACATTCATTGCACACTTGCAGCTCAGGCCTGAAACTACTCAGGTCTTAATTAGGAGACCAGAAGTGGGTGTCTGCGGACACAATCAGGGAGCTAGTTTTAGTCTGGACACAGGAAGGTGTCCCGGCACAAGAAGCAGTCTCCAGGAGTGGGAGCACGCTCAGTCTGGACACAGGAAGGTGTCCCGGCACAAGAAGCATCTCCAGGTGTTTGAGCTATCTCAGTCTGGGTGCAGGAAGTACCCCGGACACAGGAGTAGTCTCAGTGAGAATCCGTGCGAATAGCGGCTGAATAGGAGTGGATCTCTCTCAAGTCTGGACGCTGAAGGGGCCTTCAGACACAAGGAGGAGTATCTGGGAAACTCCATACTGGTAACATATATCATATGTGTTGTTTTGGGCACAGACTGGTAGAGTCTGGACCCGGAGAGACAGGGAAATCGATCTATGTGTAGTTAGAGGCTAGACAAGCCTAGGTTTTCTGTTTATGATTTATTTTTATCTGTTTGCTGTGGACTTTAATAAAGCTGGTTGCGGCCAGTTTTTACCAGAACTGCGGTCTGAATGAACTGTTTTCGTGCCACTCTGTCTACCCAGACAGCGATCCTAGAGCTATATCCCCTGGAAATGTTACAATTGGTGGAGAATGCTGGGGCAGCGCAGTGCCTGATACAGTTAGTGCTGGAGTGTGCATGCAGCACGGTGGCTTAGAGACAGCAATAAAGGTGAAGTCTGTTGAAATAGCAGCAGAGAAAAAAAAAAAAAAGTGTGTCAGCAGAAACGTCTGTTTGGAGCAGTCTTAAAGAGACAGGAGCCCTAATAGACTTTGCAAAAAAAAAAAAAAAGAGTGTCTGCACAGCAGAGCTGAATTTTTCTATGGAAAAGACTGTAGAGTGTGTATGTCTTGAGTGAAGACTGCCGTTGTTAAGACAGAGAAGTCTGACAGCATGGACGACGAGTGTGGATACAAGCATCTTGCTGTGACTCAGTGGGGTCACGAAGATTGTCGTCGCACTCAAATCTGGTTTTCAGCTGCAACTCGGCGGGTTGTGAAGATTGTCGTCGCACTCAAATCCAGTTTTGCTGTGGCTCGGCGGGGCCACGAAGATTTTTTCAAGGGAAAGCGGTGAAGTTCTGGTGTGAACAGTGCTCCGCGATGGCTGTGAACGGAGCAGCGAATGGGTCTGACAAGTCGGACCGCATATTTGAGAAATGTCTACTGGACATGCAACTGGACATGGTGCGGGAGCTGTGGGCACCGTATGGAATGGCGGCAGTGGACCATTCTATGGACTCTCCGGGGGTGCCAGTGTTGTCACAGAATGCCCGGGGAGGTGGTAAGAGATGTTGTGAACTGAGTCCTAAGACTACTGCTGATTTTTTGTGTAAAAATTACCCTGCCGGTGTGGTTGTTAAAAAGGGGGCGGAGTCTAAAAAAGGGGCGGATTTTCACAAGAGTGTAGAGTGTGGAAAACTGAAAATTGTTACTGGTGGTGGGTTGGTACCTCCTAAAAATGACAATGTGACCGTTGATAACGGGGTAGCTCCAGTAGAAGGGGGTGACGTCAAAGTGGGAGGTGACCTGTTAGTCCACAACACCATGGGGAGTGACACAGACCCCGTAGCTGACTGGGACACTATGAAAGTAAAAAGTGAGTTCAGTCAGGAGAGGCTAGACGAGGGAAGAGAGTCCTCCTCTCGTCGTAGACGGCGCAAGGGCCACAAAAAGGTTGTTCCGGTAGTACTCGCTGAAAATGAAAATGAAGAGAATGTAGTACTGTCTGCCTATGCTTCAAGTGTGGATTCTCCTTTAGAGGTAGAAGAGGAGGGGGCCAGTCATGGCCAAGAGCTGGAACCTATTCGGCTGCAGTGTCAGAGTGACGTGCAGCAAGTATGTGAAAACCTGGAGGATGTGTCCTCAGACCAGCGAGTCCTAGAAGGAAGCAACGAGGAAGTTATCCAGTGGAAGGAGATGTTCCACGCAATTAAAGAGGACCGCCGCAAAATCAAGGAAGAGGTTTTGCAGTTGAAGCGTGAGAAGGAGGCGCTGCAGGATGGAGTTTCTGGAAGTGAACAAATCCTAGAACGATTGCGCGAATAGCTCAACCAGGAGCTGTGTGACTCCAAGAAGGAGTGTGGTGAACGCAGTAGGGAACTGCAACAGATTAAGAGAGATTATGTGGATCTCCTCAGGGTCAAAGAAAAACTAGAAGAGGATAAGATGGATGCAGAGCAAATGCGCCAGGTGGTTGAGACCACTCTGCAGGACACCCGTGATGAAAATGGTGATCTGCGCAGAAAGACCCTAGGTCTGGAAGCTCAGGTGAAGGAGCTACAGATGTCCTGTGATACTCTCCAGAAGGTGGAGATGCGCCTTAAGGAAAAGCTCAGCCAAATGGAAGCTGAGCGGGAAAAGATGGAGGAGTCCATCAGAGAAGCTACAGACCAGGGCCAGGAGTTGGCCACTGGAGATGAGAGGTGTAAAGCAGATACTTCCTTGAGTGCTGTGAGTTCGGATGATTCGGTGGATGTCGGAGCCGAGATCAAGGAGCTCAAGGAGTGGTTACAAGCCCATTGGACGCAAGAGAAGCTTCAGAGACGGGCTGCTGAGAGGCGAATGGCGGAACTAGATTAAGAAGTTCTCGGGATGAAAAGTCGCCTGATACAGTGTCACTCGGTGAACAAGGCCTCCTTGGAGAAAGAAAAGGGCAAACACGTTGCACTCGCTCCCTTTGGCCAGGAGAAGATAGACCTGAGGAGAGCTAAGAGTGTGGTAACGGAAGATAAATGTGAAATGGAAGTGGTCCGGACGGAAATTCACGAAATTGTAGCTGTGAGTCAGCTCAGAAGAAGTGTAAAGGGGGAAGAAGCTGAAAGTCAGTTGTCCCTGAACCCTGAGCTGATTGATCGTCTGGAAACCACTGGTGAGACAGAAACGTGTCGGTACAAGTGCCTCGTAGATGTACCCGAGGACTTGAGAGAAGAATGCACCCGTGAGTCTGTGCATGAAGCGTTCAGGAAGGCCGTGGGAGCCTGTAAGGTGTACTCGACTTCAGGAGCTAAACAGCTGGTGGTCTTGTCCACGACCGAAGTTACAGTGAAGAGGGTGGCAATCCTAAGTGACATGCACTGGCGATGTATTCGCACAAAGCGGTTTCTCCGGTTGAAGACAGAACAAGCCGTTAGACAACTGAAGCTTATGAGAAAAACTCACAGTCTGCAGAAAGAGGTCATCCGGGTGCCTCATGTTCTGGTGAGAAAGCTGATTGGGAGAAATGGCCGAGCCATGCAGATAATGGTGAAGAAGTCTGGTGTGGTGAAAGTAAGCAGTCCACGTGATCGTCGGGACTGGATACCAGATGAAGACGGCATGGTGTCATTCTACGCTATAGGAACGGAAGAAAGTCTTGAATATGTGCGCATGCTGGTGGCGTACCGTGTGACCTACCTGCGAGAGGTAGAACAATTGAATCTCGCTAGACAGCGAGTAGATAGACAGCATCATCTGAGCAGCAGAAGATGGCAGCCGTCTACTGAGGGTAGTGGGCGTGGGTTTAGAGGTAGTGAGACCTCCAGTAACTCAGGTTTGAGAGGCCCATACAGACGACCCGATAGAGTACGGGACAGTACGAAGTCTAACCGGACCTTAGATACCCAGGCAAGACCTGACAAGGTTACGATTGACCACTGGGAGCGAAGGGGAGACCTGACAAGGTTACGACCCAGAAAGGTGACTGGACGAAGTCTGTGACAATGACAGACGGTAGGTCCCTAAGGAATGAGCGAATGTCATTGACTAATATTACGGGGCTGAACAGAGCAAGGGACAAGTACATGGTCTCTGTGTGAACTGTGGGTTGAGGTGATTGGATATATTATGTGTTCAACCCCACAAGCCTAAACTTATGTGATGATCATGATAATGATGATGATGATAATCATAATGATGATGATAATGATGATGATGCTAATCATGATAGTGATGATACTGATAATGGTGATGACCGTGATAAAAATGAAATTCCTTTGCAGGTGATGTTGGGAGAAGAGGAGAGGGTTCCTCATGCTGCCATGAATAATAACCTATTGTATAGGGACACTGAAGTCCAGGGAGAGGTCGTGAGACAGCTCCTGATACCTGACCTATATAGAAGTATAGTGCTGATGCAGGGTCCGGAGTTCACTGTCTCTTTTGGATTGTTGACCAGCCCTCCGGTCTGGATGACCAGCCCTCCGGTCTGGAGAAGAGGGGGGGGATATGTGAGACAGTGAGAGCGTATGTATTGAATGGGGTGTACATTTCACCTAGGTATAAGGGAAATGTGTGGCGTTGTGGACCTAGTGGTAGAGAGGGGTCACTACACCTTACATTCATTGCACACTTGCAGCTCAGGCCTGAAACTACTCAGGTCTTAATTAGGAGACCAGAAGTGGGTGTCTGCGGACACAATCAGGGAGCTAGTTTTAGTCTGGACACAGGAAGGTGTCCCGGCACAAGAAGCAGTCTCCAGGAGTGGGAGCACGCTCAGTCTGGACACAGGAAGGTGTCCCGGCACAAGAAGCATCTCCAGGAGTTTGAGCTATCTCAGTCTGGGTGCAGGAAGTACCCCGGACACAGGAGTAGTCTCAGTGAGAATCCGTGCAAATAGCGGCTGAATAGGAGTGGATCTCTCTCAAGTCTGGATGCTGAAGGGGCCTTCAGACACAAGGAGGAGTATCTGGGAAACTCCATACTGGTAACATATATCATATGTGTTGTTTTGGGCACAGACTGGTAGAGTCTGGACCCGGAGAGACAGGGAAATCGATCTATGTGTAGTTAGAGGCTAGACAAGCCTAGGTTTTCTGTTTATGCTTTATTTTTATCTGTTTGCTGTGGACTTTAATAAAGCTGGTTGCGGCCAGTTTTACACCAGAACTGCTGTCTGAATGAACTGTTTTCGTGCCATTCTGTCTACCCAGACAGCGATCCTAGAGCTAAACCCCTGGAAATGTTACAAAGAATATAACTACTATAATACTGCCCCTATGTACAGGGATATAACTGTTATATACTGCTCCATGTACAGGAATATAACTGTTATAATACTGCCCCTATGTACAAGAATATAACTACTATAATACTGCCCCTATGTACAGAATATAACTACTATAATACTGCCCCTATGTATAAGAATATAACTACTATAATACTGCTCCTATGTACAAGAATATAACTACTAATACTGCTCCTATGTACAAGAATATAACTACTATAATACTGCTCCTATGTACAGGAATATAACTACTATAATACTGCCTCTATGTACAAGAATATAACTACTATAATACTGCTCCTATGTACAAGAATGTAACTACTATAATACTGCCCCTATGTACAAGAATATAACTACTATAATACAGCCCCTATGTACAAGAATATAACTACTATAATACTGCTCCTATGTACAGGAATATAACTACTATAATACTGCCCCTATGTACAAGAATATAACTACTATAATACTGCTCCTATGTACAGGAATATAACTACTATAATACTGCCTCCTATGTACATGAATATAACTACTATAATACTGCCTCCTATGTACATGAATATAACTGCTATAATGCTGCCTCCCTTCCCGTGTGGGAGCTGTAATGTTTCATGGTGTTGCGGTGGAGGATGAGAGTCGGTGAATTGCCTCTGGTGTTTGATGTCTGATGTACATATGGTAGCGGTGGGGAAGCGTTTGACAGGCTGTTCCTGTGAGAGCTGCGCCGTCTTCTCTAGCACAGAGCCTCCTCATCCTCTTCGGTGTCTGCAGGGAGATCGGGGTTTTGATGATAAGATTTTCTCATTTAGCATTTTTTATTTTGTCTGTGCATAAAGCACATGAGGTTCATCCAGCGCCGGCTCGCGGCTCCTCGGGGCAAAATGGAAATCACACGTCATCTTTGTTGGCTTAACCGAGTATAGAAAGAGCTTGAAATGTCAGCGTCAACCGCGATCCGGAGCTGACACGACGCGGGGTGGGGGGTCGGCGCATATTACGCTTTATAAACGCCGGACAAGTGCCATATACAAGATTCGGAGCATTATTTCCTCCATCCACCTTTTCCTACTCTGACCTCAGGGATTACCGGGGCGTCCAGTATTCTTTCTTGTAATTGGGGCTCAAACATAATGAAAACTTTTCCACGTTTCTTAGAAACTTTTGCTGCGATTCTTCATTATTTTCCGTTTTCTCTGATTGCTGTAACTTTACGTCCAGAGGGTCACCCAGACCGACCTCATCATTCTCACAGCTGAGGGTTTGTTATAGTTATTGACTTGCTCACGACCCGTGCACCTCCACAGTCTCTGATCTCTTTGCTGCAACACCCAAAGCTTCAGTCTCCAGCGCAACGCCGTCCTCAGTCTTCCTCCACGGCATCCCTCTTGGCACAGCACTCTCTTGCACATGGGGTGCCCAGGCTCCTGTGATGGCAGCTCTCGGAGGCTGTGATTGCTATGTGGATATGGTCAGCACCATAACTATTTTGCCCCTCTTCCCTTAAAGAGACCACTCTGCTATGGGCTTATCAATAGAGCTGCAGTGCCACCTGGTGCCTTATAGGGGGAGCTCCTCCATCCTTATACAGCTACAGCACCACTCCAATCACTGGTGCACCACATGTGATTACTACAGCTCATCTCACCATCTGAATATCATTACATTACCAACCCCGTATACTCCATCTCTGACCTGCACATATCCATAGAGCTTCAGTGCCACCTGGTGCCTTATAGGGGGAGCTCCTCCATCCTTATACAGCTACAGCACCACTCCAATCACTGGTGCACCACATGTGATTACTACAGCTCATCTCACCATCTGAATATCATTACATTACCAACCCCGTATACTCCATCTCTGACCTGCACATATCCATAGCGCTTCAGTGCCACCTGGTGCCTTATAGGGGAGCTCCTCCATCCTTATACAGCTACAGCACCACTCCAATCACTGGTGCACCACATGTGATTACTGCAGCTCTTCGTACCTTCTATGAGCATCATTACATTACCGACCCCCTGTAGCCCATATCTGAGCTGGGCATATCCATATAATAACAATAATAATCTTTATTTATATAGCGCCATCATATTCTGCAGCGCTTTACAGTTTAACAGTTTCAAAACACAAGTCATAAGTAACAACGTTAACAATACAATAATTAAAGCAATATCAGCCGCCCCTGCTCGTGAGAGCTTACAATCTACAATGAGGTGGGGGAGATACAAAGTACAGGTGTGTATATACAATGGTGCATTTACAATGATGGTCCAGCCATCTTGAGGGAGTGAGGGATGGATGGAGATAGTGAATGGGCTACACACACACACACTTAAACATAGAACGACTTTGATTAGTGAATGTGATAGGCCACTCTGAACAGATGTGTTTTGAGGGAGCGCCTGAAACCATGCAAATTGTGGATAGTCCTAATTTCTTGGGGTAGAGCATTCCAGAGGATTGGCACAGCGCGGGAGAAGTCTTGGAGTCGGGAGTGGGAGGTACGCATTAGTGCAGAGGTTAGTCGAAAGTCGTTTGCAGAGCGCAGCAGTCGGTTAGGCCGATAGATAGAAATGAGGGAGGAGATGTAGGGGGTGCTGCACTGTGGAGAGGACGGCAGGGTGATAGATAGAAATGAGGAGGAGATGTAGGGGGTGCTCACTGTGGAGAGGACGGCAGGGTGATAGATAGAAATGAGGGAGGAGATGTAGGGGGGTGCTGCACTGTGGAGAGGACGGGCAGGGTGATAGATAGAAATGAGGGAGGAGATGTAGGGGGGTGCTGCACTGTGGAGAGGACGGGCAGGGTGATAGATAGAAATGAGGGAGGAGATGTAGGGGGGTGCTGCACTGTGGAGAGGAGGCAGGTGATAGATAGAAATGAGGGAGGAGATGTAGGAGGGTGCTGCACTGTGGAGAGCTTGTGGGTGATAGAATGAGGGAGGAGATGTAGGGGTGCTGCACTGTGGAGAGCTTGTGGGTGAGAACCAGTACTTTGAATTGAATCTATAATGAATGGGCAGCCAGTGTAAGGACTGGCGAAGAGCGGACGCGTCCGAGTACCGATTAGCCAGATGGATGACCCTGGCTGCTGCATTAAGGATGGACTGGAGAGGGGATAGTCGAGTAATGGGGAGGCCAAGTAATAGAGCGTTACAGTAGTCCAGGCGGGAGTGGATCAATGCTACAGTGAGGGTTTTTGGTGTTTCCATGGTGAGAAAAGGGCGGATTTTAGAGATGTTCTTTAGGTGTAGACGGCAAGAGCGGGCAAGAGATTGTATATGGGAGGTGAAGGAGAGATTGGTGTCAAACATAACCCCCAGACAGCGAGCCTGCTGCCGGGGTGTTATTATGGTGCCGCCCACAGAGAGGGAAATGTCAGATTTAGGGAGGTTAGTAGACGGCGGGAGCAGAAGGAGTTCAGTCTTGGAGAGGTTAAGTTTCAGATAGAGAGCGGACATGATGTTGGAGACTGCAGACAGTCGGTGGTGTTCTGTAGAACAGCGGGGGTAAGGTCGGGGGATGACGTGTATAGTTGTGTGTCATCGGCATAAAGATGGTACTGAAAACCAAATCTGCTGATGGTCTGTCCAATTGGGGCCGTGTAGAGAGAGAAGAGAAGGGGGCCAAGGACTGAGCCCTGGGGTACACCGACAGTGAGAGGAAGAGGAGATGAAGTGGAGCCAGAGAACGAAACACTGAAGGAGCGGTCAGAAAGATAGGAGGAGAACCAGGAGAGAACAGTGTCCTTAATACCTAGAGACTGGAGCCTAGACAGTAGGAGACGGTGGTCAACCGTGTCGAAAGCTGCAGAAAGGTCGAGAAGAATGAGCAGAGAGTGGTCACAGTTACGCTTTGCTGTAAGAAGGTCATTGGTCACTTTGATGAGTGCAGTTTCAGTCGAATGTAGGGGGCGGAAGCCGGACTGTGAAGGGTCTAAGAGGGAGTGAGTGGAGAGGTAACAGGTAAGGCGGGAGTAGACTAGGCGCTCCAAAAGTTTAGAGATGAAGGGGAGATTGGAGACCGGTCTGTAGTTGTTTGTGCAGGAAGGGTCGAGAGCGGGTTTCTTTAGTAATGGAGTAATGATGGAGTGTTTGAAGGAGGATGGGAAAATGCGGAGGAGAGTGAGAGATTAAAGATTTTAGTTAGGTGAGTTGTGACAACAGGAGAGAGAGACTGGAGGAGATGTGAGGGAATGGGGTCGGTAGTGCATGTAGTCGGACGAGAGGAAGAGAGGAGTCTGGAGACTTCTTCTTCTGTGATGGGATCAAATGTGGAAATTGAGCCAGGGGAAATGCAGAGAGGGATGGGAGTCACAGCACTTGGTGGTTGAGAACAGATTTCCTGATGGATAGTATCTATTTTTTCTATAAAGTGCCTCATGCCTCACTCCCTCAAGATGGCTGGACCATCATTGTAAATGCACCATTGTATATACACACCTGTACTTTGTATCTCCCCCACCTCATTGTAGATTGTAAGCTCTCACGAGCAGGGGCGGCTGATTTTGCTTTAATTATTGTATTGTTAACGTTGTTACTTATGACCTGTGTTTTGAAACTGTTAAACTGTAAAGCGCTGCGGAATATGTTGGCGCTATATAAATAAAGATTATTATTATTATATAAAGTGGGAGGCCAGGTCGTCAGCACAAATGTCTGTGATAGGGGCTTGTGCTTTTGGCCTGAGGAGGGAGTGAAAAGTGTCAAAAAGTTTCTTGGGGTTGTTGGCTAGTGAGGAGATCAGGGTGGTGAAGTAGGTCTGTTTGGCGAGGTGAAGGGCAGCATTATAAGTTCTTAACATGAATTTAAAGTGGATGAAGTCTTCTGGTGTGCGGTTTTTCTCCAGAGGCGTTCAGCACTCCTAGAGCATCGCTGGAGAAGGTGAGTTTGCGATGTGAGCCAGGGCTGTTTTACTGTGTGTTTGGAAGTTCTGAGGGTGAGCGGTGCTACTTGGTCAAGGGTGCTTCTAAGAGTGTCATTGTAGTGATGAACAGCCAGATCAGGACAGGAAAAAGAGGAGATTGGGGACAGCGAAGAGTGTAGGGAGTCTGAAAGTGTCTGAGGGTTAATGGCTTGTAGATTTCTGAATGTGTGGTAGGTAGGAGTGCGCTGGGGTGGTGGAGGATTTGTGAGGGTGAAGGAGAGAATGTTGTGGTCAGAGTGGAAGCGGTGAGTTATTTAGGTGGGAGATTGAACAGAGGCGGACAAAGACCAGGTCAAGGGTGTTACCATCCTTGTGTGTCTCAGAGGTTGAAAGCTGTGAGAGGCCTAGAGAAGTGGTTAGTGATAGAAGCTGAGATGCAGATGTGGAAGTAGGGCTGTTAATGGGGATGTTGAAGTCTCCAAGGATAAGGGTTGGTAGTTCTGAGGACATGAAGTGCGGCAGCCAGGCGAGAAAGTGGTCAAGGAACTGGGTGGGCGAGCCTGGGGGCCGATATATGATCGCTACTCTGAGGGAGAGGGGATGGAAGAGCCTGATGGTGTGGACCTCAAAAGAAGGGAATGAGAGTGATGGAATTGGGGGGATGACCTGGAAAGTGCATTGTGGGGACAGGAGTATGCCAACTCCACCACCATGTCTGTTTGCGGGTCTTGGGGAATGGGAGAACTGTAAACCACCATAGGAAATGGCAGCAGGGGAGACCGTGTCAGAATCCTGAATCCAGGTTTTAGTGAGGGCCAACAGATGAAGAGAGTTGTTCAGAAAGTAGTTGTGCAGGAAGGATAGTTTGTTGCATGCAGACCGTGGATTCCAGAGGGCACAATTGAAAGAAGGAGATGAGGGAGTGCAAGTAATATTAATAAAATTATTATGGTTTCTATATGAGGTAGGGTAGGGATTGAGGTTGGGGGATGGTGGACCAGGGTTGGGGGAGATGTCCCCTGAAATCAGTAGGAGTAGGAAGATAAAGAGCAGGTAGTTGTTGGAGTTGTAAGTAGGTTTTTTCTGTGATATGTTTGGGCAAGATAGGCTGAGGTTTCTCAGGAAGGTGAGGAGTGCATGGGAACAGTACATGGGAGAGGGAAGTATGGAGGGGCTGATGTGTATGAGTCGTGATGGAGGGGGGGATGGGGCGATGAATGTGGATGGCAAGGGAACACAGGAGGAGAGAGGTAATGTACATAATTAAAAAGAAAGCAAAGTGTGGACTACCTGATTCCTGCCCTGATTAACTGCCATGGATAACTGCCGTTTACTCGATGCTTGTCTTTTGTGCCATGGATAACTGCCGTTTACTCGATGCTTGTCTTTTGTGCCATGGATAACTGCCGTTTACTCGATGCTTGTCTTTTGTGATGCTTTGCTTTCTGTGATGCGTGCGCCCCCTTACTGCGTGTGCCCCTTAGACTACTCCTAAATATATAGCCCACACTACAGGGTCAGGAGAGTGGGATTGTGGGAGCTGCTATGGGATAATTTGGCAGCTGGGGCCAGCACACCAGGGGGTGGTTAGATCATCAAAGGCAACCTGGCAACATCTATATGCTTTAGCACCTTCCACCTGATAAGATCTAGAGAGGCCCAAGTCACAGGATAGGAAGCAGTAAGTATTTTAAACACAGTGCAAAAATGAATTATTCCAAAGCCTTATTAACAGGCACATTAAACTATGTTGCAAGATGGTAAAGCAATGCTTGGCAGCAACCAGAAGTATGGAGTGCACACCATTAATATATAGTGCAGCATACAACACAGATAGCAGAGGTGGGGATTCTATCATTCAGCTGTTTGCTTCCAATGAATGCATTGCATACCATTAATATATAGTGCAGCATACAACACAGATAGCAGAGGTGGGGATTGTATCATTCAGCTGTTTGCTTCCAATGAATGCATTGCATACCGTTAATATATAGTGCAGCATACAACACAGATAGCAGAGGTGGGGATTCTATCATTCAGCTGTTTCCAGCATTGCATACAATTGTAATAGCAGAGGTGGGGATTTATCATTCAGCTGTTTGCTTCCAATGAATGCATTGCATACCTTAATATATAGTGCAGCATACAACACAGATAGCAGAGGTGGGGATTTATCATTCAGCTGTTTGCTTCCAATGAATGCATTGCATACCATTAATATATAGTGCAAGCATACAACTATAGCATAGAAAGTGGTGGGGGATGTGTATCATTCAGCTGTTTGCTTCCAATGAATGCATTGCATACCGTTAATATATAGTGCAGCATACAACACAGATAGCAGAGGTGGGGATTTATCTATTCAGCTGTTTGGCTTCCACAATGAATGCATTGCATACCCATGGATAACTGCCGTTTACTCGATGCTTGTCTTTTGTGATGCTTTGCTTTCTGTGATGCGTGCGCCCCCTTACTGCGTTAGTTTCAATGCCACCTGGTTCCATATAGAGGGACTTCCTTCATCCTTACACAGATACAGCACCACTGCAATCACTGGTGAACCACATGTGATTACTACAGCTCATTTCACCATCTATGAGCATCATGACATTACCAACCCCGTATACTCTGTGTTTGAGCTGGGCCTATCCATAGAACTTCACTGCCACCTGGGGCCATATAGTGGGAGCTCCTCCAGTCTTACACAGCTGCAGCACCACTTCAATCAGTGGTGCACCACATGTGAGTACTACAGCTCATTGCACCATCTATGAGCCATCATTACATTACAGACTCCGTATCAGAGCTGAGCATACCCTTAGAACTTCAGTACCACCTGGGGCCATATAGGGGGAGCTCCTCCATCATTACACAGGTACAGCACCACTGCAATCAGTAATCACCACATGTGCTGTACCTGTGTAATGATGGAGGAGCTCCCCCTATATGGCCCCAGGTGGCACATGTGATTACTACAGCTCATTGCACCATCTATGAGCATCATTACATTACAGACTCCGTATCAGAGCTGATCCCCCGAACACAAAGGGACCAGAAAACAGCAAAAAATCCCTTTTTTTTCACTCTCCAGTCCTGTACGTCAGCTGTCAAACCGCGTTGAGCCGTCCTGCCCGCGACACATGCAGACTACATCCCCCTCTCTATAAAATGGATCAGATCTTGTAAATATTAACAGACTCTACAAGGTCGCGGGCGCCAGAGATTGACACGTCGGTACCGGATCACGGAAGGGGTCACGGATTTATGGAATGTCTTTTTACAAGGGGTAATATAGGTTAATATAGTTTGGGAATTCATAAAATACTCTGTCTGAGGAGCGCCCGGGCGGGCGAGGGTGTAAATCAGGCGTCAGAGATGTGGAAAGCCTCATCTGCTCGTAAAGAGATTTATACGGGAAGTAAATGGCGGCTGAGAGGAGATCAGCGGCGCCAGATTAACACGTAACCTTTTTCCCCATACGGTGCAGCCGCCATTGAGCCCATAAAGCAGAGTGGGAGTTTTTACTGTTGTCCTCGTTCCTTCTTTGAAAAACTATTTGCACCCCCTCAGTTCCCCTGTACTCTCCTAAATTGCTGAGATTTCTAAAGGACGGTCGCCCATGAGCTCTCTGGAGGCTTCCAAGTGCGGATTAGCCTGTCATCATCGGCGGCTGAAATGTTTAATTAAGGCTTTGGGTCCATTTTACAGCCCATCAGTGACTCATATAACCCACCGCTGTGCGTTCTGCTGCGAGAGGGGGGGGGAGGCCGAATTAATGAGAAGAACCAATCTTACATTTGTTACAGAAGAGCTTCACTTTCCACCGAGGGTTTCATAGAAGAGGCTGCACCCTCATAGTAAAGACCAAATTTGGGCCCCGCTGTGCTGACGGTTTCTGCCTCCTGGGAATGAAGGATCTGGTGTTTTTTTCCCCTTATAGTCTCTTTTTTCCCCCTTGCTGGGTGAGTCCTGCTCTGGTTTCCAGGATGAAACCCATAGTGCCCCATATCTGCCTCTATGCCATGCATGCTATGGAGTACGTCATATATCCTGATGACTTCTTAAGGGCTTCATTTAAGGGGCCGTTGAGGGGTTAAAAATATTTTTTAGAAGGGCTTAAAAAACTAAAAATAAAAGAATCGATACTCACCCAGTTACTGTAGCTCTCGTTTGGACGCTGATCGATCCATGCTGATTTCTACTTCCTGGTCCCCATCACCATCACTCATTTTGACAAATAGGAAATACCTCCTCAGCCAATCACTAGCACTTTTGACAAACAGGAAATACTCCACATCCTACACTTTGCAACAGGAATATCTCACAGTCAGTAGAGCTTTCGAGAAACAGGAAATGCCTTCTCAGCCAATCAGTAGAGCTTTCAAGAAACAGGAAATGCCTTCTCAGCCAATCAGTAGAGCTTTCAAGAAACGGGAAATGCCTCCTCAGCCAATCAGTAGAACTTTTAAGACACAGGAAATACCTCCTCAGCCAGTCAGTAGAGCTTTCAAGAAACAGGAAATGCCTCCTCAGCCAATCAGTAGAGCTTTCAAGAAACAGGAAATACCTCCTCAGCCAATCAGTAGAGCTTTCAAGAAACAGGAAATACCTCCTCAGCCAATCAGTTGAGCTTTCAAGAAACAGGAAATGCCTCCTCAGCCAGTCAGTAGAGCTTTCAAGAAACAGAGAAACAGGAAATACCTCCTCAGCAAATCAGTAGAGCTTTCAAGAAACAGGAAATACCTCCTCAGCCAGTAAGTAGAGCTTTCAAGAAACAGGAAATACCTCCTGAGCCAGTCAGTAGAGCTTTCAAGAAACAGGAAATACCTCCTCAGCCAGTCAGTAGAGCTTTCAAGAAACAGGAAATACCTCCTGAGCCAGTCAGTAGAGCTTTCAAGAAACAGGAAATGCCTCCTCAGCCAATCAGTAGAGCTTTCAAGAAACAGGAAATACCTCCTCAGCCAATCAGTAGAGCTTTCAAGAAACAGGAAATGCCTACTCAGCCAATCAGTAGAGCTTTCAAGAAACAGTAAATACCTCCTCAGCCAATCAGTAGAGCTTCCAAAAAACAGGAAATGCCTCCTCAGCCAATCAGTAGAGCTTTCAAGAAACAGGAAATGCCTACTCAGCCAATCACTAAAGCTTTCAAGAAACAGGAAATGCCTACTCAGCCAATCACTAGAGCTTTCAAGAAACAGGAAATGCCTCCTCAGCCAATCAGTAGAGCTTTCAAGACACAGGGAATACCTCCTCAGCTAAAAAGCTGGCATTGTAGATTTCCCAGGGACTGTCACCCAGTTTTCCCATACTTTCGTGCCACCATGCAGTCCGGGAAGGCAAGGTGACCAGCAGCGGCTGCCACTTTCCCAGAAATAACTAAGACGAGGACAAGGTCTTCTGTTTACTAGTGTTTTTTGTGATTTTCTCGGGAGCGGTGGTCCGTGACCTCACCCCCATTACCTCGCTGCTTCACCCTCCATTATATATATCCTGGTGGCCTCACACTCATCATTGTGAGATACATTATCGGCCCAGATCGCCCTCATTTATGTAGTGAGGCTCGCCCGTCACTGCCCTTTTGTAAATCTACATCATTAATGGTGATAAATGTGCCATTACCAGTAATTACATAGATTGCAAAACTGCTGCAGCCAGGGAGTCTGGGAAATCATATGCAAATGAGCGAGCACTGCCCGGCCTGGCTCTCTGAGGTTGTGATGTTACTTCTTCCCCTGGCTCTGGGAGAGCGGGAAGGTCGGAGGTCCCTGACGTCCCGGGGGTTATTAATTGCAGTTTTTCTAATGGAAAATGAAAAAATAAAACAAAATCGAGACGCCTGGAAGCGAAATATCATTCTTTCCATTAACTTCCATAGCAACCTCACAGCTCACGGCGGCAGTGACCTTACATCTATATTGAGTTTGTGAAAAAAAATAATTACAAATTATAAATAATTTCATTTCTGGAGGCAAAAATTTAAATTTTCTAAGAAAATTTTTGATAAAAATCTCTTAAAAATGAAGCTACAACATTGATTTACAATGGTTCTATGGTCAAAAAAAGCAACAATTCTGCAACCCACCACTAGAGGGAGCTCACTTTTATGTTCTCATGTTATAAGTGAGCTAAGCTCCCTCTAGTGGTGACTGCAGGTAGTCAGTATTTTATTATTTAGTCCCTTCGATATGTAAAGGATTTGGAGCTCTGCGTATAAAAAAATGGAGTTGTGATTGCTGTAAAAATGTATTTTAGAATAAATTAGAATTAATTTTGAGACTTTGAGATAGAAACAAAGATTCCCTTTAAGGGTGTTTCTGTCTTTAAGGCGAGGTGTTAACCCCTTATGTATGCAGCCGACAGTTTTAGTAGCCTGTAGAGCTACTATAATAGGAAGCTACTTCTCTACCCTTCACCGTCCTCCAAGGCTTGTCCTGCTAAATGCCATTTGGAGCAAGGAGCTTCTCATTTGACAGTAAAATCAATGGGTGAAATATTGCAGAAGCGGAAAAGCTCAGTGCGGAATTCATTACAGGATGGAGCTGAGCTGTCAGGTACAAGCTGAGCCCCCTTCATTCTAGAGGTGGGTGGGGGGTCACTGTACATGGACCAACACTCACATTGTCTTGTATTTAAAATGTGCCGAATCTTTCAGTGTCCTTCTACATAGAACGGAAAACTGACGATATCGGCACTCGTTTACTAATATCCACCAAAAACTGCTGGTAATTGTTAGCACCATTGTTTCTTTACATAGGGGCAGTATTATAGTAGTTATATTCTTGTACATAGGAGCAGTATTATAGTAGTTATATTCTTGTATATAGGAGCAGTATTATAGTAGTTATATTCTTGTACATAGGAGCAGTATTATAGTAGTTATATTCTTGTACATAGGGGCAGTATTATAGTAGTTATATTCTTGTACATAGGAGCAGTATTATAGTAGTTATATTCTTGTACATAGGAGCAGTATTATAGTAGTTATATTCTTGTACATAGGAGCAGTATTATAGTAGTTATATTCTTGTACATAGGGGCAGTATTATAGTAGTTATATTCTTGTACATAGGAGCAGTATTATAGTAGTTATATTCTTGTACATAGGAGCAGTATTATAGTAGTTATATTCTTGTACATAGGGGCAGTATTATAGTAGTTATATTCTTGTATATAGAAGCAGTATTATAGTAGTTATATTCTTGTACATAGGAGCAGTATTATAGTAGTTATATTCTTGTACATAGGGCAGTATTATAGTAGTTATATTCTTGTACATAGGGGCAGTATTATAGTAGTTATATTCTTGTACATAGGAGCAGTATTATAGTAGTTATATTCTTGTACATAGGGCAGTATTATAGTAGTTATATTCTTGTACATAGGAGCAGTATTATAGTAGTTATATTCTTGTACATAGGGGCAGTATTATAGTAGTTATATTCTTGTACATAGGGGCAGTATTATAGTAGTTATATTCTTGTACAAGGGGCAGTATTATAGTAGTTATATTCTTGTACATAGGAGCAGTATTATAGTAGTTATATTCTTGTACATAGGGGCAGTATTATAGTAGTTATATTCTTGTACATAGGGGCAGTATTATAGTAGTTATATTCTTGTACATAAGAGCAGTATTATAGTAGTTATATTCTTGTACATAGAGGCAGTATTATAGTAGTTATATTCTTGTACATAGGGGCAGTATTATAGTAGTTATATTCTTGTATATAGGGGCAGTATTATAGTAGTTATATTCTTGTACATAGGAGCAGTATTATAGTAGTTATATTCTTGTACATAGAGGCAGTATTATAGTAGTTTATATTCTTGTACATAGGGGCAGTATTATAGTAGTTATATTCTTGTACATAGGGCAGTATTATAGTAGTTATATTCTTGTACATAGGGCAGTATTATAGTAGTTATATTCTTGTACATAGGGCAGTATTATAGTAGTTGTATTCTTGTACATAGGGGCAGTATTATAGTAGTTATATTCTTGTACATAGGGGCAGTATTATAGTAGTTATATTCTTGTACATAGGGGCAGTATTATAGTAGTTATATTCTTGTACATAGGGGCAGTATTATAGTGGTTATATTTTGTACATAGGAGCAGTATTATAGTGGTTATATTATTGTACATAGGAGCAGTATTATAGTAGTTATATTCTTGTACATAGGAGCAGTATTATAGTAGTTATATTTTGTACATAGGAGCATATTATTATATTTTTACAAGGCAGTATTATAGTAGTTATATTTTTGTACATAGGAGCAGTATTATAGTAGTTATATTCTTGTATATAGGGGCAGTATTATAGTAGTTATATTTTTGTACATAGGAGCAGTATTATAGTAGTTATATTCTTGCACATAGGGGTGGTATTATAGTAGTTATATTCTTGTACATAGGGGGCAGTATTATAGTGGTTATATTATTGTACATAGGAGCAGTATTATAGTGGTTATATTATTGTACATAGGAGCAGTATTATAGTAGTTATATTCTTGTACATAGGAGCAGTATTATAGTAGTTATATTTTGTACATAGGAGCAGTATTATAGTAGTTATATTCTTGCACATAGGGTGGTATTATAGTAGTTATATTCTTGTACATAGGGGCAGTATTATAGTAGTTATATTCTTGTACATAGGGGCAATTTTTATTGTAAAAACCAAACAAATACAAATATACTGACATTCCTCCAGTAATACAAAAATAAATTCACTTGGATTGTACATACATACATTACATATCCGGATTATACATATAAAATTATCTTAAAGAGTCCATACACCTGGTTGGGAAAAAAAAAAAAAAAAAACAAACAAACAAAAAAAACATCATATTTCAACCCAGTGACACATCATTCCATAACTTAACATTTCCTAATTTTCCTAATGATTTTATCTATCTGGGTCGGACATTATGTGGTTGACAGCGTCACAGATCTGAGTCGGAGTTATTCTGGTCACCGCCGGTCTCCATTTCAGACTCTACCCGAGAGCCCTCAGGTAATGGCTTCCGCTTGGGCGGAGGACAGTCCTCTACGTCCCTATCAAACTCTGCGTCAATTCTTCTAAGGTCATCCTCAAAATCACCGTCAGACTCAGACAGAACACCAAACCTATTAGATAAGTCCATTACACCTGCAGAACTCTGGACCTTCTTCCTGGCTCCTTGGCCAGTGTCATACTCCTTCTCAGGTTTACGGGAGGTCTTGTCCTTTTTCTTCCTTTTAGTCTGAGACACAGATGGTAGTACTGAAGTAATGCTTCCCTGTGACTGCTGCCCCTGAGGGACAACCTCCATACTTCCCTGTGCACCCTCTGAACCCTGCTGCTCTGGTGTCACCTGAGTAGACCCCTGGTGGGCCTCCGGTCTGGCCAGTATTTCCCCTGACAGTAAAGCTGCCTCCTCCAGAATCTCTGCCCCTGCCACCAAATCCTCATCAGGATAGTCCTTACAGATATTGTGCCAGGCGTCAGGACAGTCCCTGTGAGGGTGACCGATCTTCCCACAGAGGTTGCACCTGATGTTCTGGCAGTCTGCAGCCACATGGCCGACCTCCCCACACAGGTTGCACTTCACCACAGTACACGTATTTGCCAGGTGACCCGCCTTGCCACATTTGAAACACTTACGAGGCTGCCCAGGATAGAAACACACACCCCTCTCCCTCCCAATAAAGAAGGAGTTGGGTAAGTGGGCAATGATATTATCGCACTGGCGCAGTTTCACCAAAACCCTCCACCCTCCCGTCCAGATACCATCATTGTCTCTGCTTTTGGTGAGGTCAGAGACCAGGTCACAATGCCTCCGGAGCCACACCACAATGTCCTGCGGGGGAACAGACTCATTCCAGAAGATGAGATTAACCGTAACGGTATCTGGCTTAGAGATAGGAATAAAGCTGAACTTACTCCAGCCCTCAGTGTCTCTAAACTTGGGGAAATTAGACCAGAACCTGTCCAGGTCAGACATGAGCTTAAAGCTGACGTCATAGCCCTGCCTGTCTGGAAGATTAATCACCGCCAAGATGCTGACTGGCGCAAACCCCATCTGGCGACACAAGAGCTTCCTGACCACAAACCTTCTATCTGGCAGATCCTCCTTGGCACCTCTGTGCCGGAAACGAACAACGTTTCTCCGTTTAAACGCCTGGCCGGTATAATTGGCACCAGAGGTGAAGGACGGAGCGCCACGACTCCAGGCAATTACTGGGGGGGACCTGCGGGGTCACACTAGGCTGACTGACGGGGTGAGGGTCTGCAGCAGGGGGGGCTTCTACACCTTGTGTGCTCGGAATTAAAGGGGGGAAATCACAGACATCATCATGCACATTGTTATCATCAACATCAATGTCACTATCAGACTGCGCAGCGTCCACCAAAGATACTGTGCTCCCCAAACCCCCGACCCATCAGATACAGCGCGGTTATCCCCAGCATCAGAGCCCTGCTGGGCACCATCAGGAACTACCGGCACATGTCCACTGCCCAACTGTGGTGCTTGGCATTCTGAGACTTGTAGTCCCTCTGCTGAAAAATGTCCATGCTGCTGCTTGGAATCTGCTGCAGGCAGCTGTGCTGGGCATTCTGCGACTTGTTGTACCTCTACTGGAATGTGCCCTTCATGCTGCTGCTTGGAATCTGCTGCAGGCTGTTGTACTGGGCATTCTGCGACTTGTTGTACCTCTGCTGGAATCTGCACTACATGCTTCTGCTTTGGATCTGCTGCAGGCAGTTTTGCTGGGCATTTTGAGACTTGTGGTACGTCTGCTGGGGTCTGCACTACAGGCTGCTGCTGGTGCGGCATTTGCCCCTTTTGGAAGCAGAAACTTGCAGGCTGCAGCACTGGCCGCACCTGCTTCTGGGGTTCACCTGGGACAATGTCTGACCTGGAACCTGCAGAGTTCTGCTTCTGTGACTTAAACAGTTCCTGGTTCCTATAAGTCTCCGCCAGGGGCCCCATCCTCTCTAGGACGCAGTCCATGTCCCTCACCACTTTTGCCAGCAATACACCCAGTGTGTTCAGAGTCTCATCATAAAAATCATGACTCCCGGGATTAATAGCCTTTAGCTTATAGCAAGTGTCTATCTGCATCTGTAGTGAGTCTTTCTGCTGCTGTAACTCACCGAACTTCTTGACCAGTCCTGGGATCTCCTCTGCGAAGTTGACTTCTTTTACCAAGATTCTATTCTGTTTGTGTCATTCGGTTCCTCAGGGGTGGTCCTTACCTCACTGTAAACTCCGCCTCTTCCTGTACTGGTTTTTGAGCATCCTGCTAAAAGGTGTCCCTCAAATTAGCAAAAAAACAAACATTTTATGCTAATATGGGCGATATTAATTACACCGATTGCATCCGGTCACTGCTGTGGAGTTACCCTTTAATTTATGCCTCCACTTATCAAATTGAGATTGTATAAATTTAAGCTCCTTTCCTGATATCGTTGTTATTACTCATATTATACATCATCTCGCTTTTACCTGAAAAAAGTAAATAAAGTAAAATCTGGGTAGTTGGGAGCGTGAAGTTTTTCATGGATAATGGGATAAATTCCGCAGTAATGGCGTACACCGCTCCGCCGTTTTATTATCAATTTAACACATCTGAGCAAATTACACAGCAGCCGGCGGCTTTTCATATAAAATTATAGATCAGCGGCGGCTTCCTGTCAGTGCGGTAAGAGCCGGCGATTGTTCCCGCGCGCGCGCCGCTATGTTGTTGGCGTACAATACGTGCGATCACAAAATTAATGGTGCAGCACCGATGCAAATGTGAGCAGAGCAGTAGGGAATCTTAACCCCGTGAGTATGGATTATCAAGGATTCTGGATTACTGGACGGATGAGGAGACGATGCGGAACTGTGACGTGGACGTGTCACCTTCTATAGGACCTCACTGGTGGCAGTCTGTGCAAAGTCTGAGTCCTGGGTGGGACTGTAAGGATTTGACTCCTCCTGTTACGGTATTGAGTCCCTCTCCGTGCTTAAAGGGGTACTCCACCTATAAGGATACTGCACATAAAGGGGTGCTCTGCTTAAAAGGGTGTTCCACAGTGCTTTAAGGGGTACTCCACTTAAAGGGGTACTTCATTTAAATGGGCACTCCACTTATAGGGCTTATAGGGGTACTGCACTTATAGGGGTACTGCGCTTAAAAGGGTACACCATAATGCTTAAAGGGTACTCCACAGTGCTTAAAGGGGTATTCCACTTAAATAGGTACTGCATTTTAAGGGGTACTCTATAGTGGTACTCCAATTAAAGAAGTACTCCACTTAAAGGTGTACTCCACCTAAATGGGTACTCCACAGTGCTTAAAGGAGAACTCCACAGTGCTTAAAGGGGAGCTCCACTTAAAGGGATACTCCATAGTGCTTAAAAGGGTTCTCCATTTAAATGGGTACTATACTTAAAGAGATACTCCAAAGTGCTTAAAGGGGTACTTCATAGTACTTAAAGGGGTACTCCACTTAAATAGGTACTCCACAGTGCTTAAAAGGGAACTCCACAGTGCTTAAAGGGGTGCTCCACTTAAAGGGATACTCCATAGTGCTTAAAAGGGTACTCCATTTAAATGGGTACTATACTTAAAGAGATACTCCAAAGTGCTTAAAGGGGTTCTCCATAGTACTTAAAGGGGTACTCCACTTAAATCAAATGCCTACTTGACTGATATTCAAGGCGGGCATCGGGGATCATACTTGTAGCACTGCGCTATATGCTTACACCCATTTCCTGCCTTATTCCCTTCATCGCTGAATTTCGAAACTTCCCAGAATACCTGGTTTCTAGGGGTTTTTAGACAGTTTTTGAGGAGTCCACAGCATTTAGTAACAGTATAATGGGAGTATGTGGAACTTTCATGAAGACTGACATCATAGCGACATCATATCGCTAGGACATGCCGTCACTCGCTCATCGGTACGATCCTGGATCCTTTTGAGCCAGTTTTCTGCATATGCAGAGTGCAGTACTGCCAGTCGGATTTTCAGCAATCCACAAGTCACAGTATATCCTCGGCATCTGCTATAACTTGCTACACCCGTAATACCCCTTTAAATATTTGGACAATAGCATTGGCCCCAGTGCAGGGTCTCTTCAGCATGTCAGTCATTCTATAAATGGGCGTGGCTAAAACATAAGAGTCCAGATCATTCCCGTAAGAGTCCAGCTCCGCCCACCATAAAATGATTGACATGTTCACCAGTGTATATCAGCCAGTTTTCCCGAAAAAGGCCGGGTGCTCTTTAAGAAGCTTCTCGCTCTTCATTCATTGAAATGACTTCTGTTATTGCTGGGTTATAACGTTCGTGGATCTATGGCGCTTTTAGTTTAGTATGTGAACCCCCATGAAGCAGGGGGCTTGACCTCAACTTCCAGCGCATCCCTCCCTCTGAAATCCAGTCGCCTCCTGGACTTTGTAGAGTCCTTTGATGTTCATCACATATAACGGAGACGATGAGATCATGTGCATTGTGTGGCGGTGTAGTTCAGTAGCACGGTGCGCTCTACCTGCAGAAAAAAAGATGGAAACATTGTAGTCGTTTCTGCAGTCACCTCCAAAGCTGCACTCGAAAATTCTTCAAGTGCTGTGCAGACGGACACAACCTTCCCAGAACAAACACATATTGAACCCAGGGGCGTACATAGAAATCATGGGGCCCCATATCAAAAGTCTGAATGGGCCCCCCCCAAAAAAAAAAAAAATCAAAAAAAAAAAATCAAGAGGTGCTCTTAACTCACCGTCTTGTGTGTGTGTCCCTGAGTGAGAGAGGCTCATGAATGTTTTCTGTTTCCTGCTTCCTGCAATGCACGTGTGCTGCTCTCTGGCTGCCAGGAGGCGTGGCGTTCTTATGCAAATCCAGCCAGAGACTTCAGCCAACAGCATGCCAGGAAACAAGGAAAGGGGAGCTTCAAGGGGGTATACAGCGGCCAGCGGCCGTCGCTTACATTTAATTAAAGGAGATAGTACTGTGTCAGCACAGCACAGCTGCCAAACCGCAGCAGCCGTCGCAGGCCCCCTCACCTGTCCGGGCCCCATAGCAGCTGCGTGGTCTGCTACTATTGACGGTACACCACTGATTGAACCCTAAAATATCAGTCTAACTTGTCTGTCATACTTTGCAGCAGTTTCAAAAATGATGCGGCGTTAACTAAAAAAAACCACACCCAACAGGAGGCATTCTTGAAGCAGGACTTAAAGGTTTTTTTTCCCCCATTTTCAGGTATAGATGTTGTCGGATAGTGCTTGCAAAAACAAACACTTTTGCAATTTGCTGCTTGTTAAAATTTGCAGCCGTTCTTGAGATATTAACACTTTTGTTTACAGTTCGTTGCTTAGGAGACCGACCACCGCTGCTTTCTAGCTTGTAAGCGCAGTACTTGAAGCTGATCCGGGATTAGGAGGTAGTAACACCATGCTCCAGCGATCCTGGCCGGCTTCAAAAAAGTGCTTTCAAGCTCAGAAGAAAACTGCTTGCAAGCACTGCGCATGTTCTGCTGTATTACAAGAGGTGGCCGGTCTCCTAGGCGACGGACACTAAACAAAAGAAAACTGTTAATATCTCAGGAACGGCTGAAAATTTTAACAAGCAGTAAATTGCAAAATTGCTTGTATTTACAAGCTCTATCCGACGGTACCCATTTCTGAAAGTGTGAGTAACCCCTTTAAGTGTCATGGATTTGATGGTTTAAGTGTTGGAAAGTGATCTGGAGGCCTCCTTACACTTTCTCAACAAATGATGTCGAGGGAGAGGAAAATTATGAAAGGTGGGAACCCAGACGGGAAGATGAGTGGTGATATAGGGGTTAAAGATTTTCATGTTGTGCCTCTGCTAGAGTGGGAGGAGCATGAAACAAGTCTGTGCAGCTTGGAGAGGCAGTCTGCTGTACAGCAAATAAAATGTCCAGAGACTGCAGCAAGATAAATGCAAACTGAGCAAGTAATAACGGTATTGTGTACAGCGGAGTCCAGGCTGTCAGTGATAGAGCAGGATCCGCGGTTCATCATTCCGGGCCGAGTAAATAAGACATGTCCGTCCATTGCATTATACACCCTGGACAAGGAGACGGAGCAGCGAAAGTTAGGGACAAAGTCAGACAAACAGGACAACATTGAGGGCGACAGGTAGCGGAGATGAGAATAACTCGTCCCCACAATGCTGGGAATTGATGTCACTGAACGCGGGGGCCGCGAAGCATCCTGGGTATCGTCTCTCCTCGTTAATGTAATGGCCTCGGACATGACTGAACGCGGGCACTGCTTCAACACAATGAACCTGTCTATCCGGCAAAGTGACAGGCGGGGAGGACACTGCCGGCTGCTCCAGATGTGCACACCGCCACTCACTCCGGCCCCTGTGCCGCAGGGGCCCACGATAAGAAATCAGCACCTGCCTGTAACTCTGAGCCCACCAAAGTAATGAAGCTGTAGTCCGGCGTAGCATTGGTAGAGGCAGCCGTGTTAGTCGGCACTAAGGTGTCTGAAAAATAAAAAGTAACTTATTGGACATCCTGAAGATAATGTATATTTGCCTCCTATTTGTTTCATCTGCCTGACGCCCGTAAATCATCAATTATTTGTTTTTCTTTTTTTCCTATCAGGTCAACAAGTTCTGGGTCTGGTTGAGAATCAGAGTGATTGGTACCTTGGAAATCTATGGAAAAACCACCGACCGTGGCCGGCGCTGGGCAGAGGCTACAACACAGGTACAACATCTGCATTATAACACTGATCTGGAGGAAAGACCGTATAGTGATATAACTGTTATAATATGCCCCTATGTACAAGAATATAATACTATAATACTGCTCCTATGTACAAGAATATAAACTACATATAATACTGCCCCTATGTACAAGAATATAACTACTATAATACTGCCCCTATGTACAAGAATATAACTACTATAATACTGCCCCTATGTACAAGAATATAACTACTATAATACTGCTCCTATGTACAAGAATATAACTACTATAATACTGCTCCTATGTACAAGAATATAACTACTATAATACTGCCCTATGTACAAGAATATAACTACTATAATACTGCCCTATGTACAAGAATATAACTACTATAATACTGCCCCTATGTACAAGAATAACACTATAATAGCTCCTATTACAGAATATAACTACATAATACTGCTCCTATGTACAAGAATATAACTACTATAATACTGCCCCTATGTACAGAATAATATAACTACTATAATACTTCTATGTACAATATAATACTACCCCTATGTAACAAGAATTATAATTACTATATAATACTGCCCCTATGTACAAGACTATAACTACTATAATACTACCCCTAGTACAAGAATATAATACTATAATACTGCCTCCTATGTACAAGAATATAACTACTATAATACTGCTCCTATGTACAAAATATATAACTACTATAATACTGCTCCTATGTACAAGAATATAACTACTATAATACTGTCCTATGTACAAGAATAAATACTATAATACTGCTCCTATGTACAAGAATATAACTACTATAATACTGCTCCTATGTACAGGAATATAACTACTATAATACTGCCCCTATGTACAAGAATATAACTACTATAATACTGCTCCTATGTACAGGAATATAACTACTATAATACTGCCCTATGTACAAGAATATAACTACTATAATACTGCCTCTATGTACAAGAATATAACTACTATAATACTGCTCCTATGTACAGGAATATAACTACTATAATACTGCTCCTATGTACAAGAATATAACTACTATAATACTGCCCCTATGTACAAGAATATAACTACTATAATACTGCCCCTATATACAAGAATATAACTACTATAATACTGCCCCTATATACAAGAATATAACTTCTATAATACTGCTCCTATGTACAAGAATATAACGACTATAATACTTCCCCCTATGTACAAGAATATAACTACTATAATACTGCTCCTATGTACAAGAATATAACTACTATAATACTGCTCCTATGTACAAGAATATAACTACTATAATACTGCCCTATGTACAAGAATATAACTACTATAATACTGCCCCTATGTACAAGAATATAACTACTATAATACTGCCCCCTATGTACAAGAATATAACTACTATAATACTGCTCCTATGTACAAGAATATAACTACTATAATACTGCTCCTATGTACAAGAATATAACTACTATAATACTGCCCCTATGTACAAGAATATAACTTCTATAATACTGCTCCTATGTACAAGAATATAACTACTATAATACTGCCCCCTATGTACAAGAATATAACTACTATAATACTGCCCCTATGTACAAGAATATAACTACTATAATACTGCCCCTATGTACAAGAATATAACTTCTATAATACTGCTCCTATGTACAAGAATATAACTACTATAATACTGCCCCCTATGTACAAGAATATAACTACTATAATACTGCCTCCTATGTACAAGAATATGACTACTATAATACTGCCCCCTATGTACAAGAATATAACTACTATAATACTACCCCTATGTACAAGAATATAACTACTATAATACTGCTCCTATATACAAGAATATAACTACTATAATACTGCCTCCTATGTACAAGAATATGACTACTATAATACTGCCCCCTATGTACAAGAATATAACTACTATAATACTACCCCTATGTACAAGAATATAACTACTATAATACTGCTCCTATGTACAAGAATATAACTACTATAATACTGCCTCCTAGCTGAGAGGTTGTGTGTTTGTAGCTCTCCTGATGTCTGGAGCAAGCCCAGGGAGGGCCACCCTGGGCGGGGAAGCTCCCAGGCAAGGCCCAGGCTTCTCGGCCTACACTGGGACAAGCCTCCCAGGCGTCTCCTAATGGGAATGTTAATCCCAGAGCCACTGTCAAAGCAGTGAATGCAGCGAGCCAAAGCTGCAGCAGTTCTGTGAAGGAGGAAAAAGCCGTCAGTAAAGTTTTGGGAGGAAAACCTTCTCCAAGTCCAGCAAAGAAGCAAGAAGGAAAAGTGTCGGTCAGCGATGGGTTACAGCACAATGTGAAGTCAGGTAACTCCCCAGTCAGCAAGCAGCTCCTGCCAGGTGCACAGGTGAGATCAGCCCCAGCTGTGCAGATCACCTCTCCTGCTCCCAGGCAGAGACGGACGTCTTTGGAAAGACAAACCATCCAGGAGAACTTACAGCAGCATGGCAGTATGGCGCGGTCAGGACGCACACGGTCGCAGTCAGGTGGCAGCAGTAAAAGTGCTGTGGAGCCTGGAGCCATGAAACCAGCGGTGGTGAAAATTAAGGAGACGTCTGGGTTCAAGCAGCCGGGGACATCGCTGAATGCAGGATCCCAGGAGGAGACGCCACGTGCACCTGAGCTTCAGCTCGCAGAGGAGATCCCAGGACTGGTCAAGAAGTTCGGTGAGTTACAGCAGCAGAAAGACTCACTACAGATGCAGATAGACACTTGCTATAAGCTAAAGGCTATTAATCCCGGGAGTCATGATTTTTATGACGAGGCTCTGAACACACTGGGTGTATTGCTGGCAAAAGTGGTGAGGGACATGGACTGCGTCCTAGAGAGGATGGGGCCCCTGGCAGAGACTTATAGGAACCAGGAACTGTTTAATTCACAGAAGCAGAACTCTGCAGGTTCCAGGTCAGACATTGTCCCAGGTGGACCCAGAAGCAGGTGCGGCCAGTGCTGCAGCCTGCAAGTTTCTGCTTCCAAAAGGGGCAAATGCCGCACCAGCAGCAGCCTGTAGTGCAGACCCCAGCAGAGGTACCACAAGTCTCAGAATGCCCAGCAAAACGCCTGCAGCAGATCCAAAGCAGAAGCATGTAGTGCAGATTCCAGCAGAGGTACAACAAGTCACAGAATGCCCAGCACAACAGCCTGCAGCAGATTCCAAGCAGCAGCATGAAGGGCACATTCCAGTAGAGGTACAACAAGTCGCAGAATGCCCAGTACAGCTGCCTGCAGCAGATTCCAAGCAGCAGCATGGACATATTTCAGCAGAGGGACTACAAGTCTCAGAATGCCATGCACCACAGTTGGGCAGTGGACATGTGCCGGTAGTTCCTGATGGTGCCCAGCAGGGCTCTGATGCTGGGGATAACCGCGCTGTATCTGAGGGGTCGGGGGTTTGGGGGAGCACAGTATCTTTGCTGGACGCTGCGCAGTCTGATAGTGACATTGATGTTGATGATAACAATGTTCATGATGATGTCTGTGATTTCCCCCCTTTAATTCCGAGCACACAAGGTGTAGAAGCCCCCCCTGCTGCAGACCCTCACCCCGTCAGTCAGCCTAGTGTGACCCCGCAGGTTCCCCCCAGTAATGCCTGGAGTCGTGGCGCTCCGTCCTTCACCTCTGGTGCCAATTTATAACGGCCAGGCGTTTAAAAACGGAAGAAACGTCGTGCGTTTCCGGCACAGAGGTGCCAAGGAGGATCTGCCAGATAGAAGGTTTGTGGACAGGGAGCTCTTGTGTCGCCAGATGGGGTTTGCGCCAGTCAGCATCTTGGCGGTGATTAATCTTCCAGACAGGCAGGGCTATGACGTCAGCTTTAAGCTCATGAGTGACCTGGACAGGTTCTGGTCTAATTTCCCCAAGTTTAGAGACACTGAGGGCTGGAGTAAGTTCAGCTTTATTCCTATCTCTAAGCCAGATACCGTTACGATTAATCTCATCTTCCGGAATGAGTCTGTTCCCCTGCAGGACATTGTGGTGTGGCTCCGGAGGCATTGTGACCTGGTCTCTGACCTCACCAAAAGCAGAGACAATGATGGTATCTGGACGGGAGGGTGGAGGGTTTTGGTGAAACTGCGCCAATGCGATAATATCACTGCCCACTTACCCAACTCCTTCTTTATTGGGAGGGAGAGGGGTGTGTGTTTCTATCCTGGGCAGCCTCGTAAGTGCTTCAAATGTGGCAAGGTGGGTCACCTGGCAAATACGTGTACTGTGGTGAAGTGCAACCTGTGTGGGGAGGTCGGCCATGTGGCTGCAGACTTGCCAGAACATCAGGTGCAACCTCTGTGGGAAGATCGGTCACCCTCACAGGGACTGTCCTGACGCCTGGCACAATATCTGTAAGGACTATCCTGATGAGGATTTGGTGGCAGGGGCAGAGATTCTGGAGGAGGCAGCTTTACTGTCAGGGGAAATACTGGCCAGACCGGAGGCCCACCAGGGGTCTACTCAGGTGACACCAGAGCAGCAGGGTTCAGAGGGTGCACAGGGGAGTATGGAGGTTGTCCCTCAGGGCAGCAGTCACAGGGAGGCATTACTTCAGTACTACCATCTGTGTCTCAGACTAAAAGGAAGAAAAAGGACAAGACTCCCGTAAACCTGAGAAGGAGTATGACACTGACCAAGGAGCCAGGAAGAAGGACCAGAGTTCTGCTGGTGTAATGGACTTATCTAATAGGTTTGGTGTTCTGTCTGAGTCTGACGGTGATTTTGAGGATGACCTTAGAAGAATTGGCGCAGAGTTTGATAGGGACGTAGAGGACTGTCCTCCGCCCAAGCGGAAGCCATTACCTGAGGGCACTCGGGTAGAGTCTGAAATGGAGACCGGCGGTGACCAGAATAACTCCGACTCAGATCTATGACGCCGTCAACCACATAATGTCCGACCCCAGATAGATAAAACCATTAGGAAAATTAGGAAATGTTAAGTTATGGAAGGATGTGTCACTGGGTTGAAATATGATGTTTTTTTTTTTTTTTTTTTTTTTTTTTTTCCCAACCAGGTGTATGGACTCTTTAAGATAATTTTATATGTATAATCTGGATATGTAATGAATGTATGTACAATCCAAGTGAATTTATTTACTGGAGGAATGTCAGTATATTTGTATTTGTTTGGTTTTTACAATAAAAATTGCCCCTATGTACAAGAATATAACTACTATAATACTGCCCCTATGTACAAGAATATAACTACTATAATACTGCTCCTATGTACAAGAATATAACTACTATAATACTGCCCCTATGTACAAGAATATAACTACTATAATACTGCTCCTATGTACAAGAATATAACTACTATAATACTGCCCCTATGTACAAGAATATTTAAATACTATAATACTGCTCCTATGTACAAGAATATAACTACTATAATACTGCTCCTATGTAGAAGATATAACTACTATAATACTGCCCCTATGTACAAGAATATAACTACTATAATACTGCCCTATGTACAAGAAATAACTACTATAATACTGCTCCTATGTACAAGAATATAACTACTATAATACTGCTCCTATGTAGAAGAATATAACTACTATAATACTGCTCCTATGTAGAAGAATATAACTACTATAATACTGCCCTATGTACAAGAATATAACTACTATAATACTGCTCCTATGTACAAGAATATAACTACTATAATACTGCCCTATGTACAAGAATATAACTACTATAATACTGCCCTATGTACAAGAATATAACTACTATAATACTGCCCCTATGTACAAGAATATAACTACTATAATACTGCTCCTATGTACAAGAATATAACTACTATAATACTGCTCCTATGTACAAGAATATAACTACTATAATACTGCCCCTATGTACAACAATATAACTACTATAATACTGCCCCTATGTACAACAATATAACTACTATAATACTGTCCCTATATACAAGAATATAACTACTATAATACTGCCTCTATGTACAAGAATATAACTACTATAATACTGCCCTATGTACAACAATATAACTACTATAATACTGCCCCTATGTACAAGAATATAACTACTATAATACTGATCCTTTGTACAAGAATATAACTACTATAATACTGCCCCTTTTGTACAAGAATATAACTACTAAAAATCCCGCCCCCTATGTACAAGAATAAAACTCTATAATACTCCCCCCTATGTACAAGAATATAACTACTATAATACTGCTCTATGTAAAAGAATTAACTACTATAATTACTGCTCTATTTTACAAGAATATAACTCTATAATACGGCCCCCTGTCCCAAAAATTTTAACAAATATAATTCTCCCCCCTGTAAAAGGGAAATAACTTCTTTTATACTGCCCTATGTACAAAAATAAACTACTTTTTTTTACTGCTCCATTTTCAAGAATATAACTACTATAAAAATGCCTCCTTTTGTATAAGAATTTAACTACTATAATACTGCCCCTAATTAAAGAATTTAATACTATAATACTGCCCCTATGTACAAGAATAAAAATACTAAAATACTGTCCTATGAAAACCAAGAATATATCTACTTATTACTCCCCTCTTGTACAAAAGATATAATTACTAAAATACTGCCCCTATGTCCCAAGAATTTAAACTACTATAATACTGCCCTATGTACAAGAAGATAACTACTATAATACGCTCCTATGTACAAGAATTAACTACTATAATACTGCCCCTATGTACAAAGATATAACTACTATAATACTGCCCCTATGTACAAAATATAACTACTATAATACTGCTCCTATGTACAAGAATATAACTACTATAATACTGCTCTATGTAGAGAATTAACTACTATAATACTGCCCTATGTACAAGAATATAACTACTATAATACTGCCCCTATGTACAGATATTAACTACTATAATACTGCTCCTATGTACAAGAATATAACTACTATAATACTGCTTCCTATGTAGAAGAATATAATCATATTAACTGCCCCTATGTACAAGAATATATACTACTATAATACTGCTCCTATGTAAAGAATATAACTACTATAATACTGCTCCTTGTACAAGAATAAACTACTATAATACTGCCCCTATGTACAAGAATATATACTACTATAATACGCTCCTATGTACAGAATATACTACTATAATTACTGATCCTATGTACAAGAATATAACTACTATAATACTGCCCCTATGTACAAGAATATAACTACTATAAATACTGCCCCTATGTACAGAATATAACTACTATAATACTGCCCCTATGTACAAGAATATAACTACTATAATATGCCTCCTATTCAAGAATATAACTACTATAATACTGCTCCTATGTACAAGAATATAACTACTATAATACTGCCCCCATGTACAAGAATATAAAACTACTTTAATACTGCCCTATGTACAAGAATTAACTACTATAATACTGCTCCTATGTACAAGAAATAACTACTATAATACTGCCCCTATGTACAAGAATATAACTACTATAATACTGCTCCTATGTACAAGATATAACTACTATAATACTGCTCCTATGTACAAGATATAACTACTATAATACTGCTCCTATGTATCAGAATATAACTACTATATACTGCCCTATATACAAGAATAATAATCTACTAATACTGCCCTATGTACAAGAATATAACTACTATAATACTGCTCCTATGTACAAGAATATATCTACTATCTAATACTGCTCCCTATGTACAAGAATATAACTACTATAATACTGCCCATATGTACAAGAATATAACTACTATAATACTGCCCCTATGTACAAGAATATAACTACTATAATACTGCTCCTATGTACAAGAATATACTACTTAATACTGCCCCTATGTACAAGAATATAAACTACTATAATACTGCCCCTATGTACAAGAATATAACTACTATAATACTGCTCCTATGTACAAGAATATAACTACTATAATACTGCTCCTATGTAGAAGAATTATAACTACTATAATACTGCCCCTATGTAGAAGAATATAACTACTATAATATGCCCTATGTACAAGAATATAACTACTATAATACTGCTCTATGTACAAGAATTTATAACTACTATAATACTGCTCCTAATGTACAAGAATATAAACTACTATAATACTGCCCCTATGTACAAGAATATAACTACTATAATACTGCCCTATGTACAAGAATATAACTACTATAATTCTGCTCCTATGTACAAGAATATAACTACTATAATACTGCTCCTATGTACATAGAATTAACTACTATAATACTGCTCCTATGTAAAAGAATATAACTACTATAATACTGCCCCTATGTACAAGAATATAACTACTATAATACTGCTCCTATGTACAAGAATATAACTACTATAATATGCTCCTATGTACAAGAATATAACTACTATAATACTGCTCCTATGTAGAAGAATATACTACTATAATACTGCCCCTATGTACAAGAATATAACTACTATAATACTGCCCTATGTACAAGAATAAACTACTATAATACTCCCCCTATGTACAAGAATATAACTACTATAATACTTGCCCTATGTACAAGAATATAACTACTATAATACTGCCCCTATGTACAAGAATATAACTACTATAATACTGCCCCTATGTACAAGAATATAACTACTATAATACTGCTCCTATGTACAAGAATATAACTACTATAATACTGCCCCTATGTACAAGAATATAACTACTATAATACTGCCCCTATGTACAAGAATATAACTACTATAATACTGCCCCTATGTACAAGAATATAACTACTATAATACTGCCCTATGTACAAGAATATAACTACTATAATACTGCCCCCTTGTACAAGAATGTAACTAATAATACTCCCCTATGTACAAGAATATAACTACTATAATACGCCCTATGTACAAGAATATATCTACTATAATACACTGCCCTATGTACAAGAATATAACTACTTATACTGCCCTATGTACAAGATATAACTACTATAATACTGCCCCTATGTACAAGAATATAACTACTATAATACTGCCCCCTATGTACAAGAATAAACTACTATAATACCCCCTATGTACAAAAAATATAACTACTATAATACTGCCCCTATGTACAAGAATATAACTACTATAATACTGCCTCCTAGCTGAGAGGTTGTGTTTTTGTAGCTCTCCTGATGTCTGGAGCAAGCCCGGGAGGGGCCACCCTGGGCGGGGAAGCTCCCCAGGCAAGGCCCAGGCTTCTCGGCCTACACGGGACAAGCCTCCCAGGCGTCTCCTAAGGGGAATGTTAATCCCAGAGCCACTGTCAGACCAGTGAATGCAGCGAGCCAAAGCTGCAGCAGTTCTGTGAAGGAGGAAAAAGCCGTCAGTAAAGTTTTGGGAGGAAAACTTTTTCCAAGTCCAGCAAAGAAGCAAGAAGGAAAAAATGTCGGTCAGTGATGGGTTACAGCACAATGTGAAGTCAGGTAAACTCCCCAGTCAGCAAGCGCTCCGCCAGGTGCACAGGTGAGATCAGCCCCACTGTGCAGATCACCTCTCCTGCTCCCAGGCAGGACGGACGTCTTTGGAAAGACAAACCATCCAGGAGAACTTACAGCAGCATGGCAGTATGGCGCGGTCAGGACGCACACGGTCGCAGTAGGTGGCAGCAGTAAAAGTGCTGTGGAGCCTGGAGCCATGAAACCAGCGGTGGTGAAAATTAAGGAGACGTCTGGGTTCAAGCAGCCGGGGACATCGCTGAATGCAGGATCCCAGGAGGAGACGCCACGTGCACCTGAGCTTAGCTCGCAGAGGAGATCCCAGGACTGGTCAAGAAGTTCGGTGAGTTACAGCAGCAGAAAGACTCACTACAGATGCAGATAGACACTTGGTATAAGCTAAAGGCTATTAATCCCGGGAGTCATGATTTTTATGATGAGCTCTGAACACCTGGGTGTATTGCTGGCAAAAGTGGTGAGGGACATGGACTGCGTCCTAGAGAGGATGGGGGCCCTGGCGGAGACTTATAGGAACCAGGAACTGTTTAATTCACAGAAGCAGAACTCTGCAGGTTCCAGGTCAGACATTGTCCCAGGTGGACCCCAGAAGCAGGTGCGGCAGTGCTGCACCCTGCAAGTTTCTGCTTCCAAAAGGGGCAAATGCCGCACCCAGCAGCTGAGCACCCCAGGTAAAATCTAGTACAGACCCCAGCAGTCGACTGTGACCACAAGTTTCAGAATGCCCAGCACAACAGCCTGCAGCAGATTCCAAGCAGCGCATGAAGGGCACATTCCAGTAGAGGTACAACAAGTCGCAGAATGCCCAGTACAGCGCCTGCAGCAGATTCCAAACAGCAGCATGGACATTTTTCAGCACAGGGACTACAATCTCAGAATGCCATGCACCACAGTTGGGCAGTGGACATGTGCCGGTAGTTCCTGATGGTGCCCAGCAGGGCTCTGATGCTGGGGATAACCGCGCTGTATCTGAGGGTCGGGGGTTTGGGGGAGCACAGTATCTTTGCTGGACGCTGCGCAGTTGATAGTGACATTGATGTTGATGATAACAATGTTCATGATGATGTCTGTGATTTCCCCCCTTTAATTCCGAGCACACAAGGTGTAGAAGCCCCCCCTGCTGCAGACCCTCACCCCGTCAGTCAGTCTAGTGTGACCCGCAGGTTCCCCCAGTAATGCCTGGAGTCGTGGCGCTCCGTCCTTCACCTCTGGTGCCAATTATACCGGCCAGGCGTTTAAAACGGAGAAACGTGTGCGTTTCCGGCACAGAGGTGCCAAGGAGGATCTGCCAGATAGAAGGTTTGTGGTCAGGGAGCTCTTGTGTCGCCAGATGGGGTTTGCGCCAGTCAGCATCTTGGCGGTGATTAATCTTCCAGACAGGCAGGGCTATGACGTCAGCTTTAAGCTCATGAGTGACCTGGACAGGTTTGGTCTAATTTCCCCCAAGTTTAGAGACATGAGGGCTGGAGTAAGTTCAGCTTTATTCCTATCTCTAAGCCAGATACCGTTACGTTTAATCTCATCTTCGGAATGAGTCTGTTCCCCTGCAGGACATTGTGGTGTGGCTCCGGAGGCATTGTGACCTGGTCTCTGACCTCACCAAAAGCAGAGACAATGATGGTATCTGGACGGGAGGGGAGGGTTTTGGTGAAACTGCGCCAATGCGATAATATCACTGCCCACTTACCCAACTCCTTCTTTATTGGGAGGGAGAGGGGTGTGTGTTTCTATCCTGGGCAGCCTCGTAAGTGCTTCAAATGTGGCAAGGTGGGTCACCTGGCAATACGTGTACTGTGGTGAAGTGCAACCTGTGTGGGGAGGTCGGCCATGTGGCTGCAGACTGCCAGAACATCGGGTGCAACCTCTGTGGGAAGATCGGTCACCCTCACAGGGACTGTCCTGACGCCTGGCACAATATCTGTAAGGACTATCCTGATGAGGTTTGGTGGCAGGGGCAGAGATTCTGGAGGAGGCAGCTTTACTGTCAGGGGAAATACTGGCCAGACCGGAGGCCCACCAGGGGTCTACTCAGGTGACACCAGAGCAGCAGGGTTCAGGGGTGCACAGGGGAGTATGGAGGTTGTCCCTCAGGGGCAGCAGTCACAGGGAGGCATTACTTCAGTACTACCATCTGTGTCTCAGACTAAAAGGAAGAAAAAGGACAAGACCTCCCGTAAACCTGAGAAGGAGTATGACATGGCCAAGGAGCCAGGAAGAAGGACCAGAGTTCTGCTGGTGTAATGGACTTATCTAATAGGTTTGGTGTTCTGTCTGAGTCTGACGGTGATTTTGAGGATGACCTTAGAAGAATTGGCGCAGAGTTTGATAGGGACGTAGAGGACTGTCCTCCGCCCAAGCGGAAGCCATTACCTGAGGGCACTCGGGTAGAGTCTGAAATGGAGACGGCGGTGACCAGATAACTCCGACTCAGATCTATGACGCGTCAACCACATAATGTCCGACCCAGATAGATAAAATCATTAGGAAAAAATGTTAAGTTATGGAAGGATGTGTCACTGGGTTGAAATATGATGTTTTTTTTTTTTTTTTTTTTTTTTTCCAACCAGGTGTATGGACTCTTTAAGATAATTTTATATGTATAATCCGGATATGTAATGAAGTTTTACAATCCAAGTGAATTTATATTACTGGAGGAATGTCAGTATATTTGTTTTTTGTTTGGTTTTTACAATAAAAATTGCCCTATGTACAAGAATTAAACTACTATAATACTGCCCCTATGTACAGGAATATAACTACTATAATACTGCTCCTATGTACAAGAATATAACTACTATAATACTGCCCCTATGTACAAGAATATAACTACTATAATACTGCTCCTATGTACAAGAATATAACTACTATAATACTGCCCTATGTACAAGAATATAACTACTATAATACTGCTCCCATGTACAAGAATATAACTACTATAATACTGCCCCTATGTAGAAGAATATAACTACTATAATACTGCCCCTATGTACAAGAATATAACTACTTAATACTGCTCCTATGTAAAGAATAAACTACTATAATACTGCCCTATTACAAGAATATAACTATATAATACTGCCCCTATGTACAAGAATTAAACTACTATAATCTGCCCTATTAAGAATATAACACTTAATACTGCCCTATGTAGAATAATAAACTACTATAATACTGCCTAGTAGAAAATATAACACTATAATACTGCCCCTATGTACAAGAATTAACTACTATAATACTGCCCTATGTACAAGAATATAACTACTATAATACTGCCCCTATGTACAAGAATATAACTACTATAATACTGCCCCTATGTACAAGAATATAACTACTATAATACTGCTCCTATGTACAAGAATATAACTACTATAATACTGCCCTATGTACAAGAATATAACTACTATAATACTGCTCCTATGTAAAGAATATAACTACTATAATACTGCCCTATGTACAAGAATATAACTACTATAATACTGCTCCTATGTAGCAAGAATATAACTACTATAATACTGCCCTATGTACAAGAATATAACTACTATAATACTGCTCCTATGTACAAGAATATAAGCTACTATAATACTGCCCCTATGTACAAGAATATAACTACTATAATACTGCCCCTATGTACAAGAATATAACTACTATAATACTGCCCCTATGTACAAGAATATAACTACTATAATACTGCCCCTATGTACAAGAATATAACTACTATAATACTGCCCTATGTACAAGAATATAACTACTATAATACTGCCCTAATGTACAAGAATATAACTACTATAATACTGCCCTCTATGTACAGGAATATAACTACTATAATACTCCTCCTATGTACAGGAATATAACTACTATAATACTGCTCCTATGTACAGGAATATAATACTTATAATACTGCTCCTATGTACAGGAATATAACTACTATAATACTGCCCCCTATGTTACAAGAATATAACTACTATAATACTGCCTCCTATGTACAAGAATATAACTACTATAATACTGCTCCTATGTACAAGAATATAACTACTATAATACTGCTCCTATGTACAGGAATATAACTACTATAATACTGCCCCTATGTACAAGAATATAACTACTATAATACTGCTCCTATGTACAAGAATATAACTACTATAATACTGATCCTATTGTGACATTTCCGGGGGTTTAGCTCTAGGATCGCTGTCTGGGTAGACAGAATGGCATGAAAACAGTTCATTCAGACAGCAGTTCTGGTGCAAAACTGGCCGCAACCAGCTTTATTAAAGTCCACAGCAAACAGATTAAAACAAAGCATAAACAGAAAACCTGGGCTTGTCTAGCCTCTAATTACACTTAGATAGATGGCCCTCTCTATCCGGGACCCAGACTCTACCAGTCTGTGCCCAAAACAACACATATCACATATGTTACCAGTATGGAGCTTCACAGATACTCCTCCTTGTGTACTGAAGGCACCTTCCATGTCCAGACTTGAGAGAGATCCACTCCTGTTCAGCCGCTCTTCACACGGATTCGCACTGAGACTACTCCTGTGTCCGGGGTCCTTCCTGCACCCAAACTGAGATAGCTCAAACACTCTTGGAGACTGCTTCCTTGTGCCAGGACACCTCTCTGTGTCCAGGCTAAAGACAGCTCTAACACTCTTGGAGACTGTTTCTTGTGCCAGGACACCTTCCTGTGTCCAGGCTAAACTAGCTCTCAGATTGTGTTTGCAGACACCTACTTCTGGTCTCCTAATTAAGACCTGAGTAGTTTCAGGCTTGTGCTGCAAGTGTGTGCTGAATGTGAGGTGTAGTGACCTTTCTCTACCACTAGGTTTACAAAGCCACACATTTCCCTTATACCTAGTGAAATGTACACCCCATTCATCACATATTCACTCACTGTCTCACACTATGTACAAGAATATAACTACTATAATACTGCCCCTATGTACAAGAATATAACTACTATAATACTGTCCCCTATGTACAAGAATATAACTACTATAATACTGCCCCTATGTACAAGAATAAACTACTATAATACTGCTCCTATGTACAAGAATATAACTACTATAATACTGCTCCTATGTACAAGAATATAACTACTATAATACCGCCCCTATGTATAAGAATATAACTACTATAATACTGCCCCTATGTACAAGAATATAACTACTATAATACTACCCCTATGTACAGGAATATAACTACTATAATACTGCCCCTATGTACAAGAATATAACTACTATAATACTGCCCCTATGTACAAGAATATAACTACTATAATACTGCCCCTATGTACAAGAATATAACTACTATAATACTGTCCCCTATGTACAAGAATATAACTACTATAATACTGCCCCCTATGTACAAGAATATAACTACTATAATACTGCTCCTATGTACAAGAATATAACTACTATAATACTGCTCCTATGTACAAGAATATAACTACTATAATACCGCCCCTATGTATAAGAATATAACTACTATAATACTGCCCCTATGTACAAGAATATAACTACTATAATACTACCCCTATGTACAGGAATATAACTACTATAATACTGCCCCTATGTACAAGAATATAACTACTATAATACTGCTCCTATGTACAAGAATATAACTACTATAATACTGCTCCTATGTACAAGAATATAACTACTATAATACTGCCCCTATGTACAAGAATATAACTACTATAATACTGCTCCTATGTACAAGAATATAACTGCTATAATACTGCCCCCTATTGTCGCAGTCACATGTGACACCCTCCCGTGCTCCTTGGTGCTGATCACTGGTGTACCCGCATTATTTCGTGCTTGTATTCGCTAATTACTTATTGACGTCGCCTCCTTGGACTGTAGCACCAGTGATTTGTCAGGCTGCTGCTGATCTGTCAGGGTTGCGTCCAGGAATGTGAGCAGGTAATGTTCCGTTCCGTGTTCTGCAGACAGTAAGATATATTTCCTTCACTTTCACTCTGCAAGTTGGGAAAAAACTTCTTAAAGCAATGCCGCCTCTGAATGCAGAATCTTAGAGTGACACTTCGCTAGTGGCTTGTAAGATGAGTCTGTCTCCTTTACAGAACAGTAAAAGTAACCCGTCATACAATTCCTGCTGCCTGAACCACGGGCAGCATGGATGAGGCCCCTGCTATATGTTTGCAGTCATAGAACATACATTGAAAAGCCAACTGTGGACTGCGCATGTCTGCTGACGAAGCCGAGGAGGGTTGGTGGCATCTTCCCCACCACAATCCCCTTGACTGACTGATGTCTCTGTGCACACATATAGGGAGAGACCATGCAGTCTCGGTTATCGGTGCAGGGAGAAGTTGCCATGAATTGGCTTTGGACAAGACATCATTCCCCAGCTCGCTTTTCAGAGTATGATTCCTCTCACACACAGCTGGCTGCAGTCGAGCAGCAAGTGTCTGATTCATGTTGTCTGTGGCAGATAACAGGTTCCCTCTAAGGATTGATGTCACCTGAATTCAACTCTTAATTTAAGGCTTGTTTGTTACTGATAAAACTTGTCTTGGTTGCCATGTTTTATTCATAACCCACACATACAGTATTGTAAGAAGTATCTGAGATAGCTAGTAAGTGAGTGTGAGTAGTGTAAGTGGGGGTGAGTAGTGTAAGTGGGAGTGAGTAGCGTAAGTGAGTGTGAGTAGTGTAAGTGGGGGTGAGTAGTGTAAGTCGGTGTGAGTAGCATAAGTGGGGGTGAGTAGCGTAAGTGGGAGTGAGTAGCGTGAGTGTGAGTAGTGTAAGTGGGGGTGAGTAGTGTAAGTGGGAGTGAGTAGCGTAAGTGAGTGTGAGTAGTGTAAGTGGGGGTGAGTAGTGTAAGTGGGAGTGAGTAGCGTAAGTGAGTGTGAGTAGTGTAAGTGGGGGTGAGTAGTGTAAGTGGGAGTGAGTAGCGTAAGTGAGTGTGAGTAGTGTAAGTGGGGGTGAGTAGTGTAAGTCGGTGTGAGTAGCATAAGTGGGGGTGAGTAGCGTAAGTGGGAGTGAGTAGCGTGAGTGTGAGTAGTGTAAGTGGGGGTGAGTAGTGTAAGTGGGAGTGAGTAGCGTAAGTGAGTGTGAGTAGTGTAAGTGGGGTGAGTAGTGTAAGTGGGAGTGAGTAGCGTAAGTGAGTGTGAGTAGTGTAAGTGGGGTGAGTAGTGTAAGTGGGTAGTGAGTAGCGTAAGTGAGTGTGAGTAGTGTAAGTGGGGTGAGTAGGTAAGTCGGTGTGAGTAGCTAAGTGGGGGTGAGTAGCGTAAGTGGGAGTGAGTAGCGTAATGAGGTGAGTAGTGTAATGTGGGTGTGAGTAGTGTAAGTCGGTGTGAGTAGCATAAGTGGGTGTGAGTAGCGTAAGTGGGATGTGAGTAGCGTAAGTGGGTGTGAGTAGTGTACTTGGGTGTGAGTAGCATAGATGGGTGTGAGTAGTGTAAGTGGGTGTGAGTAGCGTAAGTGGGTGTGAGTAGTGTAAGTGGTGTGTGACTAGCATAGATGGGTGTGAGTATGTAAGTGGGTGTAAGAGAGTAAGTGGGTGTGAGTAGTGTAAGTGGAGTGAGTAGTGTAACTGGCAGTGAGTAGCATATGTGGGTGTGAGTATGTACATGGTTGTGAGTAGCGTAAGTGGATTGAATAGTATAATGGGTGTGAGTGTCATAAGTGGGTGTGTAGCGTAAGTGGATGTGAGTAGCGTAAGTGGGTGTGAGTAGTGTAAGTGGATGTGAGTAGTGTAAGTGGATGTGAGTAGTGTAAGTGGGTGTGAGTAGTGTAAGTGGGTGTGAGTAACGTAAGTGGGTGTGAGTAGTGTAAGTGGGTGTGAGTAGTGTAAGTGGATGTGAGTAGTGTAAGTGGGTGTGAGTAGTGTAAGTGGGTGTGAGTAACGTAAGTGGGTGTGAGTAGCACTTGCTGTTAAGGTACATTACATAGAGCTTATCAAGGGCTTGTAAAAACCCTTGTCCCTGGTGAGAGAGACCAGACCACCAGCATGAGAGTACCGTCACATTTCTGAATGTGAAGAGCACATCCCTCAGAAGGAGGGGACAGAAGTCGCTACAATTGAAGTGAATAGGAGTTGAGCCGCAGTGCCCAGTATTGTCAGTATTGCCAGATTTACGTAGCTGCTCTGCTTCATTAACATCAGGATCCTGAAAGCGGCTGATTGGTGGAGACTCCGAATGTCGGACCCCTATAGATCTGATATTGAGGAGCCGTCCTAAAGATGCGACATTAATACATTCTGTCTGACAAAATCCTTTAAATACAAGGTCAGTAAAGGAAAACTCTGTGCTGCAATACGGTCTCCTCCTCCGTCTGGTTTGAGTGATTTTGTTTTGGCCTCACGTCTTCCTTCACTCGCGCTATTTTGCTGATATTTTGGCTCTTGCACCCCTGGATTAATAGGATTAGTGTCGACCGGCAACCATAACTGTTTTATGGCACTTGGCATGCAGAACGCACTACAGAGCGGTATTTATAGACTCCACACATTTCATGTCACTGGGGCATCCGGGTTTTCTTTTCAAACTGAGCAAGATGTCCGAGTAATATTATTCATAGCTGGAAACCACGTCGCTGCGGTGAAAGAGGCGACGCGTTATGCGAAATGTAAAGATTATGCCATTTGGGATATTAAATCTCTTTCTCTATGCTGCTTCCATCGATCTACTGCTATAATACACCCACTGCGAGCAAATGCAAGACATTCTGCCTCTACTGAGGGGGAAGGAGGGTCCGAGGAAACGGACATACAATCTTCTGCATAGGGGGCAGTATTATAGTAGTTATATTCTTGTACATGGGGCAGTATTATAGTAGTTATATTCTTGTACATAGGAGCAGTATTATAGTAGTTATATTCTTGTACATAGGGGCAGTATTATAGTATTATATTCTTGTACATAGGAGCAGTATTATAGTAGTTATATTCTTATACATCAGGGCAGTATTATAGTAGTTATATTCTTATACATCAGGGCAGTATTATAGTAGTTATATTCGTGTACATAGGGCAGTATTATAGTAGTTATATTCTTATACATCAGGGCAGTATTATAGTAGTTATATTCGTGTACATAGGGGCAGTATTATAGTAGTTATATTCTTATACATCAGGGCAGTATTATAGTAGTTATATTCTTATACATCAGGGCAATATTATAGTAGTTATATTCTTGTACATAGGGGCAGTATTATAGTAGTTATATTCTTATACATCAGGGCAGTATTATAGTAGTTATATTCGTGTACATAGGGGCAGTATTATAGTAGTTATATTCTTGTACATAGGGCAGTATTATAGTAGTTATATTATTGTACATAGGAGCAGTATTATAGTTGTTACATTCTTGTACATAGGGCAGTATTATAGTAGTTATATTCTTGTACATAGGAGCAGTATTATAGTAGTTATATTCTTGTACATAGGGGCAGTATTATAGTAGTTATATTCTTGTACATAGGGGCAGTATTATAGTAGTTATATTCTTATACATCAGGGCAGTATTATAGTAGTTATATTCTTGTATATAGGAGCAGTTATTTATAGTAGTTACATATATATTGTACATTTGAGGCAGTATTATAGTTGTTATCATTCTTGTACATAGGGGCAGTATTATAGTAGTTATATTCTTGTACATAGGGCAGTATATATAGTTATATCTTTACATAGGGCAGTATTATAGTAGTTATATTCTTGTACATAGGGGCAGTATTATAGTAGTTATATTCTGTACATAGGGGCAGTATTATAGTAGTTATATTCTTGTACATAGGGCAGTATTATAGTAGTTATATTCTTGTACATAGGGGCAGTATTATAGTAGTTATATTCTTGTACATAGGGCAGTATTATAGTAGTTATATTCTTGTACATAGGGCAGTATTATAGTAGTTATATTCTTGTACATAGGAGCAGTATTATAGTAGTTATATTCTTGTACATAGGAGCAGTATTATAGTAGTTATATTCTTGTACATAGGGCAGTATTATAGTAGTTATATTCTTGTACATAGGAGCAGTATTATAGTAGTTATATTCTTGTACATAGGGGCAGTATTATAGTAGTTATATTCTTGTACATAGGGGCAGTATTATAGTAGTTATATTCTTGTACATAGGGGCTAGTATTATAGTAGTTATATTCTTGTACATAGGGCAGTATTATAGTAGTTATATTCTTGTACATAGGGGCAGTATTATAGTAGTTATATTCTTGTACATAGGGGCAGTATTATAGTAGTTATATTCTTGTACATAGGAGCAGTATTATAGTAGTTATATTCTTGTAATAGGGCAGTATTATAGTAGTTATATTCTTGTACATAGGAGCAGTATTATAGTAGTTATATCTTTACATAAGGAGCAGTATTAAGTAGTTATATTCTTGTACATAGGGCAGTATTATAGTAGTTATATTCTTGTACATAGGGCAGTATTATAGTAGTTATATTCTTGTACATAGGAGCAGTATTATAGTAGTTATATTCTTGTACATAGGGCAGTATTATAGTAGTATATTGTAATAGAGCAGTATTAAGTAGTTATATTCTTGTACATAGGGGCAGTATTATAGTAGTTATATTCTTGTACATAGGGCAGTATTATAGTAGTTATATTCTTGTACATAGGGCAGTATTATAGTAGTTATATTCTTGTACATAGGTAGCAGTATTATAGTAGTTATATTCTTGTACATAGGGGCAGTATTATAGCGGGCGTATTATTATTTTCTAATGACATTGCCTCTTTTATGAGTCGTTGTGTACTTTTCCTATGAATTAGTTTTTCCTCTGTGTGATGCGTTGCCTGTTATCCAGTTTTCCGCTGGTTTTCCTGGTTCTGACTGGTGCGTATTTCCCGGCTTCCTCCGCCATGTCGCCATGTAATAACCTGCTGTAGATTTCCTGAATGATTTCATTGATTACTTTTCCTTTGTGCTGAAACTTCGGTGCCCGGAATCGAAATCTAATACCTTAATTCAATTCTCACCTGATGAGGTTGCCGGGAAGACGCCAAAGCCATTTAACCCTCCGTGTTCTGTGCATAGTAAAGGAATGAGACAGAATCCAGTGTGGGGCTCTCAGTATCTGGACCAGATATTGAGAATATTTTTGGCTCTGATTTGCGGATTGTGTATTATGTCGTCTCGTGGCCGCACTAATTCTACATTCTGATTAAACTGCTTAGCGGAGAATTTTCTTATCTAAACGTTGGAGAAATGCAAGGAAATATCCGATCCAGAGCCTGAGAGAGCAGGTGACTGTAGCTTTAAGAATATACTGTATAGGGGGAACTCTACTGATGCTGGGTATAGGGGTACTCTGCAGATACTGAGTATAGGGGGACACTGCTGATACTGGGTATAAGGGGTACTCTGCAGATACTGATGTATAGGGGACACTGGTGATTACTGGGTATAAGGGGTACTCTGCAGATACTGAGTATAGGGGACACTGGTGATACTGGGTATAAGGGGGTACTCTGCAGATACTGAGTATAGGGGACACTAGTGATACTGGGTATAAGGGGGCACTCTGCAGATACTGAGTATAGGGGACACTGGTATCTGGGTATAAAGGGGCACTCTGCAGATACTGATATAGGGGACACTAGTGATTACTGGGTATAAGGGGGCACTCTGCAGATACTGAGTATAGGGGACACTGGTGATACTGGGTATAAGGGGGTACTCTGCAGATACTGAGTATAGGGACATGGTGATACTGGGTATAAGGGGTACTCTGCAGATACTGAGTATAGGGGGACACTGGTGATACTGGGTATAAAGGGGCACTCTGCAGATACTGATTATAGGGGACACTGGTGATTCTGGGTATAAAGGGGCACTCTGCAGATACTGATTATAGGGGGACACTAGTGATACTGGGTATAAGGGGTCACTCTGCAGATACTGAGTATAGGGGACACTGGTGATTCTGGGTATAGGGGTACTCTGCAGATACTGATATAGGGGACACTGGTGATTCTGGGTATAGGGGTACTCTGCAGATACTGATTATAGGGGACACTGTGATACTGGGTATAAGGGGGTACTCTGCAGATACTGAGTATAGGGGACACTGCTGATACTGGGTATAAAGGGGTACTCTGCAGATACTGATTATAGGGGGACACTGGTGATTCTGGGTATAAATGGGTACTCTGCAGATACTGAGTATAGGGGACACTGCTGATACTGGGTATAAAGGGGTACTCTGCAGATACTGATATAGGGGACACTGGTGATTCTGGGTATAAGGGGCACTCTGCAGATACTGATTATAGGGGACACTGTGATTCTGGGTATAAAGGGGTACTCTGCAGATACTGATTATAGGGGGACACTGGTGATTCTGGGTATAAAGGGGACTCTGCAGATACTGAGTATAGGGGGACACTGGTGATTCTGGGTATAAGGGGTACTCTGCAGATACTGATTATAGGGGACACTGTGATCTGGGTATAAGGGGTACTCTGCAGATACTGATATAGGGGACACTGTGATACTGGGTATAAGGGGGTACTCTGCAGATACTGAGTATAGGGGGACACTGTGATACTGGGTATAAAGGGGTCACTCTGCAGATACTGATTATAGGGGGACACTGGTGATCTGGGTATAAATGGGTACTCTGCAGATACTGAGTATAGCGGGACACTGGTGATTCTGGGTATAAAAGGGACTCTGCAGATACTGAGTATAGGGGACACTGTGATACTGGGTATAAGGGGTACTCTGCAGATACTGATTATAGGGGACACTAGTGATACTGGGTATAAGGGGCACTCTGCAGATACTGAGTATAGGGGACACTGGTGATACTGGGTATAAAGGGGCACTCTGCAGATACTGAGTATAGGGGACACTGGTGATACTGGGTATAAGGGGGCACTCTGCAGATACTGAGTATAGGGGACACTGTGATACTGGGTATAAAGGGGACTCTGCAGATACTGAGTATAGGGGACACTGGTGATACTGGGTATAAGGGGGCACTCTGCAGATACTGATATAGGGGACACTAGTGATACTGGGTATAAGGGGCACTCTGCAATACTGAGTATAGGGGACACTGGTGATACTGGGTATAAGGGGGCACTCTGCAGATACTGAGTATAGGGGACACTAGTGATACTGGGTATAAGGGGGCACTCTGCAGATGCTGAGTATAGGGGACACTAGTGATGCTGGGTATAAGGGGGCACTCTGCAGATACTGAGTATAGGGACACTGGTGATTCTGGGTATAAGGGGGCACTCTGCAGATACTGAGTATAGGGGACACTAGTGATACTGGGTATAAGGGGGCACTCTGCAGATACTGAGTATAGGGGACACTGGTGATACTGGGTATATGGGGTACTCTGCAGATACTGAGTATAGGGGGCACTCTGCAGATACTGAGTATAGGGGACACTGGTGATACTGAGTATAGGGGACACTGGTGATACTGAGTATAGGGGACACTGGTGATACTGGGTATAAGGGGGCACTTTGCAGATACTGAGTATAGGGGACACTGGTGATACTGGGTATATGGGGGTACTCTGCAGATACTGAGTATAGGGGACACTAGTGATGCTGGGTATAAGGGGGCACTCTGCAGATACTGAGTATAGGGGACACTAGTGATGCTGGGTATAAGGGGGCACTCTGCAGATACTGAGTATAGGGACACTAGTGATGCTGGGTATAAGGGGGCACTCTGCAGATACTGAGTATAGGGGACACTGGTGATTCTGGGTATAAGGGGGCACTCTGCAGATACTGAGTATAGGGGACACTAGTGATACTGGGTATAAGGGGGCACTCTGCAGATACTGAGTATAGGGGCACTGGTGATACTGGGTATATGGGGGTACTCTGCAGATACTGAGTATAGGGGGCACTCTGCAGATACTGAGTATAGGGGACACTGGTGATACTGGGTATAAGGGGGCACTTTGCAGATACTGAGTATAGGGGACACTGGTGATACTGGGTATATGGGGGGTACTCTGCAGATACTGAGTATAGGGGACACTGGTGATTCTGGGTATAAAGGGGTACTCTGCAGATACTGAGTATAGGGGGCACTCTGCAGATACTGAGTATAGGGGGACACTACTGATACAGAGTATAGGGGACACTGGTGATACTGGGTATAAGGGGGCACTCTGCAGATACTGAGTATAGGGGACACTGGTGATACTGGGTATATGGGGTACTCTGCAAATACTGAGTATAGGGGGCACTCTGCAGATACTGAGTATAGGGGGACACTGCTGATACAGAGTATAGGGGGACACTGGTGATACTGGGTATAAAGGGGTACTCTGCAGATACTGAGTATAGGGGACACTGGTGATACTGGTATAAGGGGCACTCTGAAGATACTGAGTATAGGGGACACTGGTGATACTGGGTATAAAGGGGTACTCTGCAGATACTGAGTATAGGGGACACTGGTGATACTGGGTATAAGGGGGTACTCTGAAGATATTGAGTTAAAGGGGCACTCTGCAGATACTGCGTATAGGGGGCACTGCTGATACTGAGTATAGGGGGACACTGGTGATACTGGGTATAAAGGGGTACTCTGCAGATACTGAGTATAGGGGACACTGGTGATACTGGGTATAAGGGGGTACTCTGAAGATACTGAGTATAGGGGACACTGGTGATACTGGGTATAAAGGGGTACTCTGCAGATACTGAGTATAAGGGGACACTGGTGATACTGGGTATAAGGGGGTACTCTGAAGATACTGAGTATAGGGGGCACTCTGCAGATACTGCGTATAGGGGGACACTGCTGATACTGAGTATAGGGGGACACTGGTGATACTGGGTATAAGTGTGCACACTTCTGATACTGAGTATAGGGTACACTGCTGATACAGGGTATAAGGGGGCACTCTGCTGATACTGAGTATAGGGGTACACTGGTGATACTGGGTATAAGTGTGCACACTTCTGATACTGAGTATAGGGGTACACTGCTGATACAGGGTATAAGGGGTCACTCTGCTGATACTGAGTATAGGGGGACACTGGTGATACTGGGTATAAGTGTGCACACTTCTGATACTGAGTATAGGGGTACACTGCTGATACAGGGTATAAGGGGTCACTCTGCTGATATTGAGTATAGGGGGACACTGGTGATACAGGATATAAGGGGCACTCTGCTGATACTGGGCATAAGGGGGCACTCTGCAGATACTGAGTATAAGGGGGCACTCTGCAAATACTGAGTATAAGGGGCACTCTGCAGATACTGAGTATAAGGGGGCACTATGCTGATACAGAAAATAAGGGGCACTCTGCTGATATTGAGTACAGGGGTACACTGGTGATACCGGATATAAGGGGGCACTCTGCTGATACTGGGTATAAGGGGGCACTGCTGATACTGGGTATAAGGGGGCACTCTGCTGATACTGGGTATAAGGGGTCACTGCTGATACTGGGTATAAGGGGTCATTGCTGATACTGGCATAATGGGGCACTCTGCTGATACTGGGTGTAGGGGACACTGCTGATACTGGGTATATGGAGGCACTCTGCTGATACTGGGTGTAGGGGGCACTGCTGATACTGGGTATAAGGGGACACTCTGCTGATACTGGGTGTAGGGGACACTGCTGATACTGGGTATAAGGGGCACTCTGCTGATACTGGGTATAAGGAGGCACTCTGCTGATACTGAGTTAAGGGGGCACTCTGCTGATACTGAGTATAGGGGACACTGATGATACAGGGTATAGGGGCACTTGCTGATATTGAGTATAGGGGACACTGATGATACAGGGTATAAGGGGCAGCTGCTGATACAGGGTATAAGGGGGCACTGCTGATACAGGGTATAAGGGGGCACTGCTGATACAGGTATAAGGGGGCACTCTGCTGATACTGGGTGTAGGGGACACTGCTGATACTGGGATAAGGGGGCACTGCTGATACTGGTATAGGGGACACTGCTGATACAGGGTATAAGGGGGCACGCTGCTGATACAGGGTATAAGGGGGCACTGCTGATACAGGGTATAAGGGGCACTGCTGATACAGGGTATAAGGGGCACTCTGCTGATACTGGGTGTAGGGGACACTGCTGATACTGGGCATAAGGGGGCACTGCTGATACTGGGTATAGGGGACACTGCTGATACAGGGTATAAGGGGGCACTCTGCTGATACTGGGTATAAGGGGGCACTCTGCTTGCAGTTGATATTGGGGTATACATTTTGCTTATACTCTGCCTGTAGATGTACTTCATTGGCACGGTGTATAAGGAGGCACTATGCTTGCCTTGTTTCTAGGAAGCACTCTTCTGGTGCTGCGTATTGGGAGCACTCTTTTGGTATTGTTTATAGGGGCACTCTTCAGGCACTATTTATTTATGTAACTGTTCAGCCACTGGTTATTGAGGGAAGTTTTCTAGCACTGATTATAGGGAACATTCTGCGGTTTCACACGTCCGTTTTTTTCTGGTACTGGAGATGTCAGTGTCCGTGTGTTATACTTTCGCCACACATGTGGCAACCCGTGTGCCGCCCGTTTCCCGCATCAGTGCCACATGCACCGACGCCTGAGAAGCTGCGGTACAGTAGCTCTGTTTCCCGCCACCAAGTGCTGAAGACAACTACCATCATTCTCCCCTTTACTGCTGGCGAGCAGGGGAGAATGATGAGAGTTATATTCAACTGATAGCAGTGACAGCAGGCGGCGGGTGATAGGACTATTACTCCCATCAGTTTACACCTGCTGCCATTAATACCAGTGAGAGCAGGCGGCGGCTGATGGGAGTATTCATCACCCGCCAACTGTCCTATAAATAAATTTAAAAAACGGCATGGGTTCCCCTGTATTTTCTATAACCAGCCAGGCAAAACTGACAGGTGGGGGCTGCAACTCTCAGCTGTCAGTGTTAGCAATGCTGGTTATCAAGACTAGAGGGGTCCTCGCGCTATTTTTTGTAATTATTTAAATAAATAATTTTAAAAAATGGCGTGGGGTCCCCCCCATTTTTGACAACTGCCAAGCTAAAGCTGATAGCTGGGGGCTGGTATTTTCAGGCTGGTAAGGAGACATGGATATTGCCCCCCGAGCCTAAAAACAGCAGCCCGCAGCCACCTAGAAAAGGCACATCTATTAGATTCTGGCGCTTTGCCTGGCTCTTCCCACTTGCCCTGTAGTGGTGGCAAGTGCAGTTCATATTTGTGGGGTTGATGTCACCTTGATATTGTCTTTTGACATCAAGCCCATAGATTAGTAATGGAGAGGCGTCTATAAGACACCTATCCATTATTAATCATATAGTTGTATCGTAAAGACTCAGCCAGAATAAAGATAACAAACACCGTTATACTCGCCTAACGCCTAATTCCACTGAATCCCTTGTCAAAGATCTGCTGTCATATTTGTTGTATTTATTTAAATAATTTAAAAAAATATGGCAGGGGGACCCCTCTATTCTTGATAACCAGCCTTGCTAAAGCTGACAGCTGAGGGTTGCATCCCCAACTGTCAGTTTTGCCAGGCTGGTATTAGAAAATACAGTGGAACCCACGACTTTTTATGTATTTATTTATTTATAGCCTAGGCGGCGGGTGATGATTACTCCCATCAGCTGCCGCCTGCTGTTTGCAAAGTCCAACTCAAGGCTCCCAGATACCATTGATTTATGCGTCAAGCAGCTGCCATCACAGTATTTAAAGAGTGGGATCCCTTTAAGAAGTTTCATTTCTCAATAAAAACTCTTTATTTATTTTCTCTCTCTCTCAGTAAATCACATATATCACAAAAACCATCATGTGCGTTTCATCATTTCTGCTCCAAAACTGAAAAATACAGATTATTATCCACTACAATTAACATAAAAAAAAACAAGTTCCATATCCTAATCATCAGGATTTACTGCCGTCCTCTGATTATTTAGAATATTGAATATTTTACCACCCTGATTACACCATGAATCGTTCAGCTTCCTGCTGATTCAGAAATAACAAAAAAAAGAGACCCCCCCTGTCTACAAAGATCAACTACTTCAGAATTTAAGATTAGAAATATTTTTTTTCCAGGAACAGCGCTCCTTACGTCCTTAGGTTGTGTCTGGTATTGCAGCCCAGCCTCATTAAAATAAATTGGGCTTACCTGCAATACCTGACAAATCCTATGGACAAGGGTGGCACTGTTTCTGGGAGAAAAAAATAAGCCTTATTCCAACCTAAAAGGGTACCTCCTGCTGTTGATATTCCACACCCACCCATGGGTTAGGTGGTCCGACAATGACTACATCGGGAACCTTATTTACCCTTTCTCCCTTCCATTGATCGGAACCCCCATCTAACCACGTGTGTTATGTTTCGGTAACTGAGGATAAATAGCAAAAAATAGCAAAAGCGATAATACACCAGAGAGGCTGGAACCTATTGGATTGCAGTAACCTGAACTAACCACACAACTAGAAGTAGCCGTGGAGCGTTCCTACGGTGATCCTAGACGCCTCGTCACAGCCTGAAAGATAACTAACCCTAAAGGCAGAAAGATGAAAGCTATCTGCCCCGTAGCAGATCCCCAAAGAAATAGGAAGCCCCCAAACATGTAATGGCGGTTAGACAAGAAGAAAGCACGGACACAGACAGAAAATAGAATGAGCAAACGCTGGGGCCCAATCTGTCTAGACAGAAAAGTACAGGAAAGAATTCTGACTGCAATCCAACAAAAACTCTAACAAAAATACCAACACTTCTGATTGCCAAAAAACCTGAGATCATACGATCTCATCCACCTAAATCAGATCTCTGTTGTAAAAAAAAAACGCTATTCAGCAAATAAAAAGTAACAAAGGAGCAAAGCAAAAAGTGCAGACACAAACGGAGCACAATTGCAGCTCCAGACCCCCAAAAGGGGACAGGCTGCAGTCCTCTGCAAGCAGCAAACCAGCAGAGAAAATCAAACAAAGGAAAAAAAACAGCAAACACTTATCTGAAGGAGAGCAGGGAACTAGCAGTGCTTCAAGCAAGACCAGAAGAACAATTGATAACCGGCAAGGCTGCTGGGAACTCAGGCCACTTATATCCTACCATTCAGCGCCAGCTGAAGGCCATTCAGTAATCAGTTCATTACCCTCAGCAACCACCGGAGGGAGCCCCAGCTCAGAAGCCGCCTCCAGCATATTCACAACACACGTGGCTCAGAAGAACTCAAAGTGGCAACCTGCGGAATTTTGAGTCTCGCTTTGAATGTGACCGGAGTGTAACTCGAGACCGCGATGTTTCTAGCCTTGAAGCCATCACGGCGGGATTCAAATCTGCAGAACTTTATTTACAAATGACAAGAAGACCCCTTTAGTAATGTTCTATTCCGATCCCCTTCTCTCTCCTCCCCGTCCCGGACTCTGCGCCTTCTCCTCCCTATCTATCCCTCCGTGAATGCGGGTGATTGTCACAGCGAGAGCACACAAAGCCCCCCGGTGCATTGTATTTAAAACTCAGCTGAACATTCACGCCATCTGCTCTCCTTCCACAGCTGAGAATTTGTGTCTGCGTAAAGCTGGCACAGCGGTGGCGCTGCCCCACTGCTGACCTTCAAGAGAGTGAGACACAAAGCGAGCAAGTGGCCTTAGCGGCTCCATTTACACTTCTATCAGACGAGGCAGCAGCGCGATCAATTACTACATTCCGCCAGATAAAGCGTTCCTCTTCTATCTAAGACTTCATTTTATTTAGATACAGAGCACCAAAACCCCTGAGGAACCAGAGTCAAGAAGCAAAATTGCATCTTCCTGCTGCCACCACTAGAGGGAGCTCCGGAGCATACTGCATACAACTTATCCATTAAGCTCTATGCTAACAATGTGTGCGGTGAGCTCCCTCTAGTGGTAGCAGATAAGGAAACTTTTATCTGATAATTCTCAGCCTCTGGAGAGGATAGAATAGAAAAAAGGATCTCTGTCTGCCGTAAAGACATAACACACAAATAATCAGCAATGAACTTTGCATCAATACCATAAAGGAAATGGATATATTTTAAGCTTTACTTTGACCCCCGACACCTGACCCTTCATTATATCCACCATTACTCACAACTTAAGGTCTATGGCTTCTTTACAATACATTCTAGTACCCATAAGGACAAGAATTGGGTTCCCGTCCAAGACCAAATTTGGAAATTTGTGGTGAAGTGGGAAAAAGAAGAAGACATTGGCACCAAATGAGGTTGTCCGTTCCCCTCACCCCATGATGAGGTGTGACAAAATCTCTAAAATGAAGCATCGAAGGTTGGTCATATCTCAAAAATGACCTTAAAGGTTCCCATACACACTCTGATCGTTATGTCTCCCGATCTTTGGTTAAGGAAATTGATGACACCTCTGTTGACTTATCTTCCCTGAGAAAGAGGACCACATATACCATCCTTCTTCCCCAGACATCAGGCAGTGAAGAGGTCCCCATATGCATAAGATACTCATTCTGGTCCTACAAAAATTAATTTTGAAACTTTAATTTGTATGAAGGACTAGTGAGAACAGAAAAATGGTCAAGTCTCGTTTTTGTAGAAGTTTCTTCCATACCTTCAGTTGTCATCGTTTCCTCTACTGAACCTTAAAGAACTGCCCAGTACCCAACACAGAACATGAAGGGGCTCGGTGAAGGTGGCAAAGAAGGTGTGTAAGTGTCTGATGGGGTCACACATTTCATAAAAGGACAACTGCCCAGCCTCGTAATCCAGATACAGACCTAGTTTCTTGCAGGAATGCTGAACTGGGAGCTGGATGACTTTTGAGTCGTGAATCACAGAGTATTGATTGTTCCATTGACGGAGTGCCCATGACTTATCGTTGTGGCCGATGACGCAATGCTCCCCTTTCCTGTCTACATTGGCATAGCTCATTCCTACACACCAGTCTCCTCCGTCAATGCTTTCCAGCTCCAAGAAATGGTTCCCCGAGGAAAAGAAGTCCTTGCTTAACACTTGACAAGACTGAAATATTTCGGGAGTATCTGGACGATTTTGGCTTATTCCGGGCCAAGAGGCCACTTTGAGGTCTTCAGACACTGCTACATCATTCCCTGCAGTGTTGATATCCAGTAAGATTTGGGGAGCATTAGGCATCTTGAAGCCTCTGAACTTTATCTCTTGGGCAACTGTTTCCATGGCTGTGCGTATCATCGCAGCGATAACGAGTCTATCCAGATCTCCCACGGTATGGACATCATGTCTCGTACAGGCATCCACCTCGCATATGTCAGATCTTTCCAGCTCCTGAGCTTTTAAGACCATGAGTGGATCCTTCATATCGCACATCTGCTGAATAGAAATCATCACCCTGGAGAAGTCTTCTATCTCCTTTTCCAGCTGTTTGATCAGATCCGAGACTGATAGTGACAACTTCTCTTCCTGCCTGGAGATCTCACTCAGGACCTTCTTCTCCAGTTCGTCCACCTGTCTCCTGATGTCGGTAAAGAACTGCGAAACAGTCTGACCTACGGTGTCAGCTCTGTCATGGACGTTCGTGATGTGGTTATTCAAAGCCTGAATCCTTGACACATTGGCTTCCCTTTTCGAAAACAGATTGTCCAAGACCGTTCTCAGCTGCTCCTTCTTCTTGACCGAAACTTCATCTAGAGTCTCTATTTGATGTCCTTGATGTTCTCCGACCAAACTGCAGGACACACAGATACAAGCATGGTCCTCAGTGCAGTAATATTCAAGGATCTTCTTATGGACAGAACATTTCCTGCTCTCCAAGGAAATGCTGGGATCAGATAAGATGTGTTCTGCTGCCTTACTGTGGACTCTCAGGTGATTATCACACAGAGAAGCCTCACAGTGTAGACAGGATCTAACAGCAGGTACTGGAGAGTGAATACAGTAAGTGCAGAATATCTGATAGACCTCATTGCCAGGTGGCTCAGTAGACCTGAGTCTCTCCACAAGGTTACTTGGTTTGAGGTTCTCCTTCAGTCTAGGCCGCGACCGAAATTCTTCTCCGCATTTAGGGCAGGAATAAACTCCAGACTTGTCCTGTGTATCCAGCGCACGATCAATACAGACCCGGCAGAAGTTGTGTCCACATCTCAGGGTTACAAGATCGGTATAAAGGCTCATGCAGATGGAGCAGTCCAGCTCGTCTCTCGGGTCAGCGGACGCCATGCCTGACAGCAGTTGCGAGTAATGAAACTTTGAGCGTTACACAATGATGAGGAGGCTCAGTCCACACCCACCGGTGACAGATACGCCCGGTGTGCGAGCAATGTTCAGTCCACAGCTGCCTTGAGGGAAATGACACGTATCTGAGCCGTCGCTGCCTTAGAAGTTGTCAAACTCCATCGTGATAGTCTCAGCCTGGAGAGACTCTGATCCGGGCAGAGGTCTGGTCCTATCTGCCCAGTTCTGGTGCATGCGTCAGCATACAGTATCACACGGAATAAGTTTAGATACTGCATACCCAATCTAGAAATAACAAGCATTCAGCAGATTTGGCACAAAAATTGATTTAATAAAATGTATACATCTTTTTTAAAGCAGAGAAAGGATATATAGTATATGTCAATAGATATCGGGAATATGCGTAGTTATAAAGTATTATGCCCCAAAATGCTCCCCACACATACAGCATGATATCTCCATAGTGAATTTCCCCAATCAAGGACAGTATGAGGAACCCAGAGAGACCCCAGCAACGTTTTATGCCCCAACAATATGGTAGGATGTCCCTACATCCCCCTATACACAGTATGATGGCCCCACAGCTCTGCTATATACAGTATGATGCCCCATAGCCCCCTATACATAGTATGATGTCCTCACAGCCCCCTATACACAGTATGATGTCCTCACAGCCCCCTATACACAGTATGATGGCCCCACAGCTCTGCTATATACAGTATGATGCCCCATAGCCCCCTATACATAGTATGATGTCCTCACAGCCCCCTATACACAGTATGATGTCCTCACAGCCCCCTATACACAGTATGATGGCCCCACAGCTCTGCTATATACAGTATGATGCCCCCACTGCCCCCTATACACAGTATGATGTCCTCACAGCTCTGGTATGTACAGTATGATGCCCCCATAGCCTCCTATACACAGTATGATGTCCTCATAGCCCCCATCACACAGTATGATGGCCCCACAGCTCCCCTATATATAGTATGGTGTTCCCACAGCCCCCTATGCACAGTATGATGGCCCCACAGCCCCCTATAAACAGTATGATGGCCCCACAGCTCCCCTATTGTAATGTATGTGGTACAGTTCATATAGCGTCTTGTGCTTGGGTGCGATGAAAATACTTGAGACACAGGTTGATAAAGAAAGTCTTGTATTGCTTCATACAAATTGGCAAAAATAAACACACAGTTTGCAAACACAGAAGCAGGAGACACAGCAGGCCAGAGTAATCTAAGCTCAGCAATAACTCTCCACAACAGATTCAGATCTTCTTCTCTGTTACCGCAAGTCCATGCAAACGTGAGGCTTCAAGAGCAGAGTTCAGAGTCCACAAGTGCTTCAGAGTTCCTTTAGTAGGAATGGCTGGAGTACAAGGTCCAAGGCTTTAGGAGTCAGAACACAGGTTCACTGCAGGCTAGATTCTGAAGCACTGATTGCTCAGCTGTGGCTGTTTAAGAAGCAAACGGAGAGAATCAGGGCGGGAACATGCAAGCTGGAAAACTCCATTTTGACTGAGGGCAAGATAGCTGCAGCAAAACAGAAAGCAAAATGGCCGACGAACAAACTGAGTTTCAGAAACAGATACACAGAACCTTACATTACTCCCCCTTAGGGACAACCTCCGGATGACCTCAGACCAGGCTTGTGGGTACCTCTGATGAAACTGACGGAGCAAGCGAGGAGCATTAACGTTATTGACTGGCTCCCATGAGTTGTCCTCCACTGGGTAGCCCTGCCATTTAATCAGATATTGTAACTGATTTCTATACAACCTGGAATCTAAAATCCTTTCCACCACAAATTCCTCCTGACCATCGACTAGCACTGGGTCAGGGCAAGGAGAAGAACGTCCAGGAAACGTATTGGGTGTCGCAGCCTTTAGTAGGGATACATGAAAGACAGGGTGGATTCTCATAGTTCTGGGCAATTGAAGACGACAAGCAACGGCACTTATAATTTTACTGATTTTATAGGGTCCAATGTACTTATGTCCCAACTTAGACGATGGAATCCTTAACTTAAGATTTCTGGTTGACAGCCAGACCAGGTCTCCTACCTTAAAAGCTGGTGCAGGTTTACGAAATTTATCTGCTGCCTTCTTGTACCTTTCCTGAGCCGATTCCAGATTCTCCTTTAGAAGATCCATATTCTTCTGTAAAGTCGTGACTCTTTCAGCCACTGCTGGCAAAGGCGTCTCTATGGGAAATCGTGGTAGAATGTTAGGATGATAACCTAGATTAGAGTAAAAAGGAGACTGTTTAGTGGAGGCACTCTGAGAGTTGTTATAGAGAACTCAGCTATGGAAGTAGATCCACCCAATCATCCTGTAGGTGGCAGATGAAGCAGCAGAGATACTGCTCCAGGGTTTGATTGGTTCGTTCGGTTTGTCCATTAGTCTGGGGATGAAAAGCAGAAGAAAGGTTTACTTTAATGTCCAATGCTGCACAGAAATTTTGCCAAAACCTAGAAGTGAATTGCACCCCTCGATCCGAAATAACCTCATCCGGTACTCCATGTAAGCGAAACACATCTTTAATCATCAAATCTGATGTCTGTTTTGCAGTGGGTAAGCCGACACAAGGGATAAAATGAGCTGCCTTTGTTAGACGGTCAACCACCACTAGAATAGTGTTCTTCCTTGAGAGGTTGGTAATTCCACAATGAAGTCCATAGAAATGGATCCCCACGGGCGGGACGGGGTGGGAAGAGGCTGTAACAGACCAGTTGGTGAAGAGCGAGGTGTTTTGCATCTTGCACAAACCTCACACGAAGTGACATAGTCCAAAACATCCTTCCTACAAGTGGGCCACCAAAAGAAACGAGAAAGAAATTCCTGTGTCTTTAGAATTCCTCTATGCCCGGCTATTTTGGAATCGTGAATGAGTTGCAATACTCTCAATCTGACTGTTTCAGGTATATACAGACGTTGTCCCAGAATCCACACACCATTCTTAAAGACAAGACTTACGTCCCTTGGGGGTTGAGCCAAAAAGGAATCCGCATGGTATGCTTCCTTGATGTCTTTAATTAGGTCTTGATGATGAATCACTCCTAGGAATCTAGAGTCAGGAAGAATAGTCTTAGGAGGAGTAATTGGACGTGTCTCTGCTGAGTAAATCCTAGAGAGTGCATCAGCCTTTCCATTGCGCGATCCTGGTCTATAAGAAATAATAAAATTAAATTGGTTTAAGAAAAGATTCCAGCGAGCCTGGCGAGGAGTCAGGCACTTAGCCGACCTGATAAACTCAAGATTACGATGGTCTGTCAGAACGACTATTTGCTGTGCAGCTCCTTGAAGAAGGTGTCTCCATTCTTTGAAGGCGGCAATAATGGCCAACAACTCTCTATTGCCCACATCGTAGTTCTTCTCAGCCGAAGACAACTGCTGGGAAAAGAAGGCACAGGGATGTAAGACATTCTTCTCACCTGTTCTCTGAGAGAGTATAGCTCCAACGGCACAGTCTGAAGCATCCACCTCTATTATGAAGGCAAGCTCGGGGTTGGGATGTACTAGGATAGGTGCAGTGGTAAATTTATCTTTTAGACGGGAAAATGCTTCCTGGGCTTGGGGAGTCCAGGAGAACTTAGACTCTTTCCGGGTAAGTTGGGTGATAGGTGACACTACCTCAGAGAAATTTCTAATGAAACGTCTATAGAAGTTTGCAAACCCGATGAAGCGCTGTACCTCCTTCACATTTCTAGGACTTGGCCAATCATTGATGGCTTGGGTTTTACTTCCATCCATACTAATTCCTTGTGTAGACAGTACATACCCCAGAAATTGAATTTCGGTCTTATGGAATTCACACTTTTCAAGCTTGATGTAAAGATGATTTTGTCTTAGACGTTCCAAGACCATTCTCACATGTCCATGATGTTCCTCTGTGGAGTTAGAAAAAATTAAAATATCATCCAAATAAATTACCACGAATGTATCCAGGAGATCCCTGAAGATGTCATTCACCAAGTGTTGGAAAGTGGCTGGGGCGGTACTCAGACCAAAAGGCATAACTAGATATTCAAAGTGTCCATAGCGTGACCTGAATGCAGTCTTCCATTCATCCCCAGGTCTAATACGGACTAAGTTATAGGCCCCACGAAGATCTAGTTTAGAAAAAATTTTGGCATGTCGCACTCTCTCCAATAACTCAGGGATTAAAGGCAATGGATAACGGTTTCTAATAGTAACCTTATTGAGTTCCCTATAGTCTACGCATGGTCTCAGGGATCCATCTTTCTTCTTTACAAAGAATATGGGTGCACCTGCAGGAGATGAAGAGGGGCGTATGAAGCCCTTGGCTAGATTTTCGTCTATGTACTCTTTTAAAGCCTTCAGCTCGGGCCCCGCCAGGGGGTAGATCTTACCAAAAGGTATCTCTGCTCCAGGCAATAATTCAATTGGACAATCATATGGACGGTGAGGAGGAAGCTGGTCAGCGTTCTTCTTGTCACATAAATCCACATAGTCCTGGTATACAGCTGGTAGTTCAGGGACTGACATGATTCCTTTAGGAACAGAGCAAGCTGAAATTTTTGGACTCATCTGTTTCTCTGGAAAGTGTAATTCCTTGGTCTCCCAGTTAATGGTAGGATTCTGAGCCTGCAGCCATGGTAGCCCTAGAATAATGGGAAAGTGAGGAGAAGAGATAAGCATAAAGGACAGTTTCTCTTGATGATCTTTACCCATAAGAACCTCAAAGGCTCTGTTTCCTGATCCACTGGTCCAGAGGTCAGCAGGGAGCCATCCACAGTTTCCATCTGTACTGGAGTAGCCTTCTTCACTGAACGTATTCCCTGTTTCAGAGCAAAGGAGATATCCATAAAATTTCCACTTGCACCTGAGTCGATCATAGCAGAGCTAGACACCCAGGCTGAGTCAACCCAGAGTTTGATGGAAAGAAAACAGTGAGAATTGTTTTTTTTACAACTCAGCTGGGACACCGCTGAGGAAACTTGAAAGATGGCAGCGTTTACACAGTCAACGTCCTCAGAGGTAACGGAGTTTAAGTCCGAGAAATCAAGATCTGTTGCTGCAGATCTCTCTGGAGCCTGAGGCTCGGACCTGACAGATCCCCTCTCGCAACACTCACAATGAATGAGTGCTGCAGTAGTCTTACGAGAACGGCTGGGGCAGTTTATAATGAAGTGCCCTGACTTACCACAATAGAAACATAGATTCTCCTTAAAACGATGTTCCTTGCGTGCATCACTAACCCGTCGTAGTAAAGAGTCTACCTGCATGGGTTCAGGTTCAGGTTCCCGTGTAATCCTATTCAAAGGTTCCTTAGCTGGAGAGGAAGGTAGGAAAAGGTTAGTACGATTGCTTTCGAACCATCTCTCTTGCCTGCGTTCAGTCAGACGAGTATCAATACGGATGCAGTAGTTAATAAAGTCACCTAACGCAGTGGGAGGGTCGGCACGAGCAAGTTCATCCTTAATCAGTGGGGATAACCCCTTTCGAAAAATAGATTTTTTGGCGGAATTGTCCCAGGTGGTATCAAGGGCCCATCTCCTGAAATCCAAGGCATATTCAGCTACCGAGTGCTTACCTTGGCGCAAAGCTAACATGGCTGCTTCAGCTGTTGCACCTCGATTGGGGTCATCAAACACCTGCCCCATGGCTGAAATAAAAGCATCAAGGTGATTCAAACAATCATCCTCAGTCTCAATCAGAGGGTTTGCCCACATCAAAGCCTTGTTGGTAAGCAACATAATTATAGTAAGCACCTTAGATCGTTCAGTAGGAAATTGTGAAGCATGTGCAGAAAAAAAAAGATTGCATTGATTAACAAATCCCCTGAATTTTTCACGTTCACCACCAAAACGAAAAGGGGGCAACTTGGGAATCCCAGCACTCGGGGCTACGGCAGGAGCCTGGACTCGCTCTTCTAGAACCTCAATCCTGGCTCGCAAATCCTGGGCAGTCTGTCCAACCACTTGCAAATTGTGATTATTTAGGTCCTGAAGATTTGTAAAACGGGTCTTTATATTCTGCAAATCTGCAAGGATATTATCAGTCACTCCGCAAAGTTCCTTTATGCAGGCCTCCATTTTCCAGATCTTTTAAGACAGGATTACTGGAAGAAGAGGAGAGAAAAAAAAAAAACAATAGTGTTCACCTGTGGCAACACTGCAGAGAGAAAAAAAAAATTAAGGGAACTGCTCACCTGGAATGGTTGTGAGAAGTCACAACCACTATCATCACAGAAAGCTTTCAACCAGACATCTGATATCCAGAGTTTCAGCAGACAAAAAGAGAAGAGAAAAAAAAAAAAAAAAACAATAGTGTTTACCTGTGTAACACTGCAAAAAAAAAACTTAAGGGAATTGCTCACCTGGAATGGTTGTGAGAAGTCACAACCACTGTCATCACAGAAAGTACAACCGGACATCCGATATCCACAGTACAGCAGACAAGCCTTTCCAGACCCAGCAGACACTAACGTTTGGCTTCAGAATCTTGTAATGTATGTGGTACAGTTCATATAGCGTCTTGTGCTTGGGTGCGATGAAATACTTGAGACACAGGTTGATAAAGAAAGTCTTGTATTGCTTCATACAAATTGGCAAAAATAAACACACAGGTTGCAAACACAGAAGCAGGAGACACAGCAGGCCAGAGTAATCTAAGCTCAGCAATCACTCTCCACAACAGATTCAGATCTTCTTCTCTGTTACCGCAAGTCCATGCAAACGTGAGGCTCTCAAGAGCAGAGTTCAGAGTCCACAAGTGCTTCAGAGTTCCTCAGTAGGAATGGCTGGAGTACAAGGTCCAAGGCTTCAGGAGTCAGAACACAGGTTCACTGCAGGCTAGATTCTGAAGCACTGATTGCTCAGCTGTGGCTGTTTAAGAAGCAAACGGAGAGAATCAGGGCGGGAACATGCAAGCTGGAAAACTCCATTTTGACTGAGGGCAAGATAGCTGCAGCAAAACAGAAAGCAAAATGGCCGACGAACAAACTGAGTTTCAGAAACAGATACACAGAACCTTACACCTATATATAGTATGGTGTTCCCACAGCCCCTATACACAGTATGATGCCCCCACAGCACCCTATACACAGTATGATGGTCCCACAGCTCCGCTATATACAGTCTGAGTCTGATGGCCCCACAGCTCCGCTATATACAGTGCCTTGTGAAAGTATTCGGCCCCCTGGAACTTTTCACCTTTTCCCGCATATCATGCTTCAAACATAAAGATACCAAATGTAAATTTTTGGTGAAGAATCAACAACAAGTGGGACACAATTGTGAAGTTGAACGAAATTTATTGATTATTTTAAATTTTTGTAGAAATACAAAAACTCAAAAGTGGGGCGTGCAAAATTATTCTGCCCCTGTAACTTAAACTTTGTTGGCCCCTTTTGCTGTGATTACAGCTGCAGTCGCTTGGGTTGTGTCTCTATCAGTTTTGTACATCGAGAGACTGAAATTCTCGCCCACTCTTCCTTGGTAAACAGCTGGAGCTCAGTGAGGTTGGATGGAGATCGTTTGTGAACAGCAGTTTTCAGCTCTTTCCACAGATTCTCGATTGGATTCAGGTCTGGACTGTGACTTGGTCGTTCTAACACCTGGATACGTTTATTTGTGAACCATTCCATTGTAGATTTTGCTTTATGTTTGGGATCATTGTCTTGGAAGACAAATCTCCGTCCCAGTCTCAGGTCTTTGCAGACTCCAACAGGTTTTCTTCAAGAATGGTCCTGTATCTGGCTCCATCCATCTTCCCATCAATTTTAACCATCTTCCCGGTCCCTGCTGAAGAAAAGCAGGCCCTAACCATGATGCTGCCACCACCATGTTTGACAGTGGGGATGGTGTGTTCAGGGTGATGAGCTGTGTTGCCTTTACGCCAAACATATCGTTTGGCATTGTTGCCAAAAAGTTCGATTTTGGTTTCATCTGACCAGAACACCTTCTTCCACATGTTTGGTGTCTCCCAGGTGGCTTGTTGCAAACTTTAAACGACACTTTTTATGGATATCTTTGAGAAATGGCTTTCTTCTTGCCACTCTTCCATAAAGGCCAGATTTGTGTAGTGTACGACTGATTGTTGTCCTATGGACAGACTGTCCCACCTCAGCTGTAGATCTCTGCAGTTCATCCAGAGTGATCATGGGCCTCTTGGCTGCATCTCTGATCAGTCTTCTCTTGTTTGAGATGAAAGTTTAGAGGGACGGCCGGGTCTTGATTGATTTGCAGTGGTATGATACTCCTTCCATTTCAATATGATCGTTTGCACAGTGCTCCTTGGGATGTTTAAAGTTTTGGAAATCATTGTGTATCCAAATCCGGCTTTAAACGTCTCCACAACAGTATCACGGATCTGCCTGTTGTGTTCCTTGGTCTTCATGATTCTCTCTGTGCTTCAGACAGAACCCTGAGACTATCACAGAGCAGGTGCATTTATACAGAGACTTGATTACACACAGGTGGATTATATTTATCATCAGTAGTCATTTAGGACAACATTGGATCATTCAGAGATCCACAATGAACTTCTGGAGTGAGTTTGCTGCACTGAAAGTAAAGGGGCCGAATAATATTGCACGCCCCACTTTTCAGTTTTTCTATTTCCACAAAAATGTAAAATAACCAATAAATTTCGTTCAACTTCACAATTGTGTCCCACTTGTTGTTGATTCTTCACCAAAAATGTACATTTGGTATCTTTATGTTTGAAGCATGACATGTGGGAAAAGGATGAAAAGTTCCAGGGGGCCGAATACTTTCGCAAGGCACTATATATATATGTATATAATGCCGCTGTTCTCCTTAATCCGGAGATGTTTTTCTTTTCTTCCTGCGCCTCTCCAATCCTGAAATATGGCCTACTTTTCCCTGTATATAAATGTAGCCAAAGGGGTATGGTCATACAGAGACTAGTTTATGGCCACGCCCACTTAACCAGCAAGACTAGATTGTTATACAGGGGTCTGATAAATTTTTCTTGGCCTAGTTTGAGGTATGAGCAATTTTGGGGATCGTTTAGGAGTCAGGAGTGGGTCTGATTAATTTGGGATCTGGAGTGTGTCTGATTAATTTTGGGGATCTGGAGTGTGGTCTGATTAATTTTGGGGATCTGGAGTGTGGTCTGATTAATTTTGGGGGTCTTTTCTGTGTACATGCAGGAGCCGGGGGCTTCGGTGGATGACGGTGATTTGCATGTAATAGCCGTCGCCCATTTTCTGGATTAAAGGCCTTTGCTTAATAGGAATATCGCGGCCTCGGAGACTCTGAAATCACAGGAAAATGCAAAATGATTCATTTCAGGTCTGTTTTGAAGGAAGTTTGGAGCAAATGGTTTGAAATACGGTGCTGTCATAGGGGAGATGTGACCGGTACTGTCATAGGGGAGATGTGACCGGTACTGTCATAGGGGAGATGTGACCGGTACTGTCATAGGGAGATGTGACCGGTACTGTCATAGGGAGATGTGACCGATACTGTCATAGGGGAGATGTGACCGGTGCTGTCACAAGGGAGATGTGACCGGTACAGTCATAGGGAGATGTGACCGGTACTGTCATAGGGAGATGTGACCGGTACTGTCATAGGGGAGATGTGACCGGTGCTGTCATAGGGAGATGTGACCGGTACAGTTATAGGGGAGATGTGACCAGTACTGTTATGGGGGCTTTATGGCTGGTACTATTATGGGAGAAATGTGACTGGTACTGTTGTGGAGGTATTGTTGCTAGTACTGTTATGGGGGAATTGTTGCTAGTGCTGTTATTTTGGGAATTTTGTCTGGCGCTGTTATGAAGGTACTGTGAATATATGGGAAGTGTCCTGTACTGTTATGGGGGAATTGTAGCTAGTACTGTTATGTAGGTACTGTGGCTGGCCCGGTTATGGGGCATTTTGGCTGACTCCGTTATGGGGGGATGTTGCTGACCATCCTATGGGGCAGTGTGACTGGCACTGTTATGGGGCACTGTGGCTGTCATTGTTATAGGGCACTGTGGCTGACACTGTTATGGGGGATGTTGCTTACCATCCTATGGGGCACTGTGACTGGCACTGTTATGGGGTACTGTGGCTGTCATTGTTATAGGGCACTGTGGCTGGCACTGTTATGGGGGTGTTGCTGACCATCCTATGGGGCACTGTGGCTGACAATGTTATGGGGGGTGTTTCTGACCATCCCATGGGGCACTGTTATGCGGGGTGTTGCTGACCATCCTATGGGGCACTGTTGCTAGCACTATTATTGAGCACTGTGGCTGGCACTGTTATGGGGGGTGTTTCTGACCATCCCATGGGGCACTGTTATGGGGGGTGTTTCTGACCATCCCATAGGGCACTATTATGGGGGTGTTTCTGACCATCCCATGGGGCACTGTTATGGGGGGTGTTTCTGACCATCCCATGGGGCACTGTTAGGGGGGGGTGTTTCTGACCATCCCATGGGGCACTGTTATGGGGGGTGTTTCTGACCATCCTATGGGGCACTGTTATGGGGGGTGTTTCTAACCATCCCATGGGGCACTGTTATGGGGGGTGTTTCTGACCATCCCATGGGGCACTGTTATGGGGGGTGTTTCTGACCATCCCATGGGGCACTGTTATGGGGGGTGTTTCTGACCATCCCATGGGGCACTGTTAGGGGGGGTGTTTCTGACCATCCCATGGGGCACTGTTATGGGGGGTGTTTCTGACCATCCCATGGGGCACTGTTATGGGGGGTGTTTCTGACCATCCCATGGGGCACTGTTATGGGGGGTGTTTCTAACCATCCCATGGGGCACTGTTATGGGGGGTGTTTCTGACCATCCCATGGGGCACTGTTATGGGGGGTGTTTCTGACCATCCCATGGGGCACTGTTATGGGGGGTGTTTCTGACCATCCCATGGGGCACTGTTATGGGGGGTGTTTCTGACCATCCCATGGGGCACTGTTATGGGGGTGTTTCTGACCATCCCATTGGGCACTGTGGCTGGCACTATTATTGAGCGCTGTGGCTCTATTTTGGGGTCTCTCTGGATGACATTTTAAAGTGGGCACTGTGTTCCTGATTATCTGATGGTGCCGTGAATCAGTAAATAAATGGGGCTCAGTAGCTTCGCTGTACTTTTGGGGTTGCGTCTCCCTAACGTCCAGATAGGGTAACCACGGCCTCATGAGAGGTCCTGTTATCAGGCTGTCCGATGTAAGCGCTGCTGCCCCATGTAGCACATAATGTGGGCAGTGCAGGAGTGAACAGGTTAAAGATGAGCATCTCAGACTAATGGCCGCAGATATCGAGCGGGAGCCTGTCTGTATCTGGGGACGCTGCGCCTGTCACCGCCGCTCGCGCATAATAATGACACTTGTAATTGGTTCGGCGGCGGCGGCGGCGGCTGGACGAGGATTTATCGGAAGGAGCCGGAGTCAGACTCCAGGAAAAGTGTCGGGAGTGGGGGGATCAATACCAGAACGCAGACCCCCGACTTGTCTGGAGGTGCCACCCCCAATTTATTAGGTAGAACAGTCTTTAGGGGGTCTTCTTGTGAAACAGTGGGGCAGCACAGGCCGCACATAGAACTATGATTATTCAGGTTCCCCATTTCTAAAGATTTGCAGATTGCACCAATTTAATTGGAGTTTGAGCGACCATCAGATGTGAATCTGCCACAAACCATCAGCAGCGTGAGCGGCAGCTGACAGCCAGCAGTGGTCTTGATAAACTATATATAGAGGGAAACTGTCAGCAACCTGCACCCCCTGTAAACCACCACGACCATTTTTTGTGACCTGTAAAGATCTTATATCCGTGAGTCAATCTAGTGCTGCAAGCCTTGTAAAACGTGTATGCAAATGAAGCGTCAAGTGTCCAGTGGGCGTGTCCAAGTGTCCTAGTCAATTTTGCACAGGCTGCACAAAACATATTTCGTTTTTGAATGCGCTTGGAAGTGGCCCCTGTGCAGAGCAAAGAAGAGCAAAGATTTTTCCAATGCTCCGGATCTCAGCTACTCAATCAATCTGTTGATCAGGACACTTCAGTCAGGACACGCCTGGAGACTCTTAAGCCTTCTTTTGCATATGACTCCGGACCTGTGTCTCCCTGCATTCACCACTAGATGGAGCTCACAGTAATGAACTCTTCTATCCTGATCTTTCATTCAGCTCCCTCTAATAGCACTTGAGGTATATGTGTATATATGTACTCTCTGTATACCTGTGTCTGTATGTATGTCCACTGTATACATGTGTCTGTGCTCTGTGTATACACGTGTCTATGTATGTGCACTATGTATACATGCGTCTGTATGTATGTACTCTGTGTATACACATGTCTGTATGTATGTGCTGTGTGTATACATGTATCTGTATGTATGTGCTGTGTGTACACGTGTCTGTATGTATGTACTCTGTGTATATATATATGGTCTGTATGTATGTACTCTGTGTATACACTGTTGTATGTATGTACTCTGTGTATACAGTATCTGTATGTATGTACTTGTGTATATGTGTCTGTATGTATGTACTCTGTGTATACATATCTGTATGTATGTGCTCTGTGTATACATGTGTCTGTATGTATGTGCTCTGTGTATACATGTGTCTGTATGTATGTTCTGTGTATACAGTGTCTGTATGTATGTACTCTGTGTATATATATATGTGTCTGTATGTATGTACTCTGTGTATACACGTGTTGTATGTATGTACTCTGTGTATACATGTGTCTGTATGTATGTACTCTGTGTATATATGTGTCTGTATGTATGTACTCTGTGTATACACGTATCTGTATGTATGTCTCTGTGTATACTGTTGTCTGTATGTATGTACTCTGTGTATAATGTGTCTGTATGTATGTACTCTGTGTAATAATGTGTCTGTATGTATGTACTCTGTTATATATACTGTTCTGTATGTATGTACTCTGTGTAATACATGTGTCTGTATGTATGTACTCGTGTATACATGTGTCTGTATGTATGTACCTGTGTATATATGTGTCTGTATGTATGTACTCTGTGTATACATGTCTGTATGTATGTACCTGTGTATACATGTGTCTGTATGTATGTACTCTGTGTATAATGCTGTCTGTATGTATGTCTCTGTGATACACTGTGTCTGTATGTATGTACTCTGTGTATAACAGTCTGTATGATGTGCTCTGTATACTGTGTCTGTATGTATGTACTCTGTGTATACATGTGTCTGTATGTATGTACTCTGTGTATAATGTGTCTGTATGTATGTACTACTGTGTATACATGTGTCTGTATGTATGTACTCTGTGTATAATGTGTCTGTATGTATGTACTCTGTGTATACATGTGTCTGTATGTATGTTATCTGTGTATACTGTGTCTGTATGTATGTACTCTGTGTATACATGTGTCTGTACTGTATGTATCTGTGTATTTAACATGTGTCTGTATGTATGTGCTCTGTGTATACATGTGTCTGTATGTATGTACTTCTGTGTATACATGTGTCTGTTATGTATGTACTCTGTTGTATACTATGTGTCTGTTATGTATGTGCTCTGTGTATACACGTATCTGTATGTATGTGCTCTGTATACAGTGTCTGTATGTATGTACTCTGTGTATAATGTGTCTGTATGTATGTGCTCTGTGTATACATGTTCTGTATGTATGTACTCTGTGTATACATCGTGTCTGTATGTATGTACTCTGTGTATACATGTGTCTGTATGTATGTGCTCTGTGTATACATGTGTCTGTATGTATGTGCTCTGTGTATACATGTGTCTGTATGTATGTGCTGTGTGTATACATGTGTCTGTATGTATGTACTCTGTGTATACACGTGTCTGTATGTATGTACTCTGTGTATACATGTGTCTGTATGTATGTACTCTGTATACATGTGTCTGTATGTATGTCTCTGTATACATGTGTCTGTATGTATGTACCTGTGTATACACGTTCTATGTATGTACTCTGTGTATACATGTGTCTTATGTATGTACTCTGTATACAGTGTCTGTATGTAGTGCTCTGTGTATACATGTGTCTGTATGTATGTCTCTGTGTATAATGTTCTGTATGTAGTACTCTGTGTATACACGTATCTTATGTATGTGCTCTGTGTATACATGTGTCTGTCTGTATGTGCTCTTGTATACATGTGTCTGTATGTATGTGCTCTGTGTATACATGTTCTGTATGTATGTACCTGTGTAACACGTGTCTGTATGTATGTACTATGTTATACATGTGTCGTATGTATTAATCTGTGTATACACGTATCTGTATGTATGTACTCTGTGTATAATGTGTCTGTATGTATGTGCTCTTTGTATACATGTGTCTGTATGTATGTACTCTGTGTATACACGTATCTGTATGTATGTACTCTGTTAACATGTGTCTGTATGTATGTAATCTGTGTATATATGTGTCTGTATGTATGTACTCTGTGTATATACGTGTCTGTATGTATGTGCTCTGTGTATACACGTGTCTGTATGTATGTGCTGTGTGTACACGTGTCTGTATGTATGACTCTGTATACATGTGTCTGTATGTATGTGCCTTTGTATACATGTGTCTGTATGTATGTCTGTGTGTACACGTGTGCTGTATGTATGTACTCTGTGTATACATGTCTGTATGTATGTACTCTGTGTATACACGTATCTGTATGTATGTACTCTGTGTATAATGTGTCTGTATGTATGTGCTCTGTGTATACATGTGTCTGTCTGTATGTGCTCTTTGTATACATGTGTCTGTATGTATGTACTCTGTGTATACACGTATCTGTATGTATGTACTCTGTGTATACACGTATCTGTATGTACTCTGTGTATACACGTGTCTGTATGTATGTGCTCTGTGTATATATGTGTCTGTATGTATGTGCTCTGTGTATACACGTATCTGTAATGTATGTACTCTGTGTATACACTGTGTCTGTATGTATGTACTCTGTGTATACATGTGTCTGTATGTATGTACTCTGTGTATATACGTGTCTGTATGTATGTACTCTGTGTATATGTGTCTGTATGTATGTACTCTGTGTATACACGTATCTGTATGTATGTACTCTGTGTATACATGTGTCTGTATGTATGTACTCTGTGTATATACGTGTCTGTATGTATGTGCTCTGTGTATACACGTGTCTGTATGTATGTACTCTGTGTATATGTGTCTGTATGTATGTCTCTGTGTATACAGTATCTGTATGTATGTACTCTGTGTATACTGTGTCTGTATGTATGTACTCTGTGTATACACGTATCTGTATGTATGTACTCTGTGTATACAGTGTCTGTATGTATGTACTCTGTGTATATACGTGTCTGTATGTATGTGCTCTGTGTATACACGTGTCTGTATGTATGTGCTCTGTGTATATACGTGTCTGTATGTATGTACTCTGTGTATACACGTGTCTGTATGTATGTACTCTTGTATACATGTGTCTGTATGTATGTGCTCTGTATACAGTGTCTGTATGTATGTGCTCTGTGTATACACGTGTCTGTATGTATGTACTCTGTGTATACATGTCTGTATGTATGTACTCTGTGTATACACGTATCTGTATGTATGTACTCTGTGTATAATGTGTCTGTATGTATGTGCTCTGTGTATACATGTGTCTGTATGTATGTGCTCTTGTATACACGTGTCTGTATGTATGTACTCTGTATACATGTCTGTATGTATGTCCTTGTATACAGTGTCTGTATGTATGTCTCTGTGTATACAGTGTCTGTATGTATGTACTCTGTGTATACACGTGTCTGTATGTATGTACTCTGTGTATACATGTGTCTGTATGTAGTTGTACTCTGTGTATAATGTGTCTGTATGTATGTACTCTGTGTATACACGTTCTGTATGTATGTACTCTGTGTATACAGTGTCTGTATGTATGTCTCTGTGTATAACGTGTCTGTATGTATGTGCTCTGTGTACACGTGTCTGTATGTATGTGACTCTGTGTATACACTGTCTGTATGTATGTACTCTGTGTATATAGTGTCTGTATGTATGTGCTCTGTGTATATATGTGTCTGTATGTATGTTCTGTGTATACACGTGTCTGTATGTATGTACTCTGTGTATACATGTGTCTGTATGTATGTGCTCTGTGTATACATGTGTCTGTATGTATGTGCTTGTGTATAACGTGTCTGTATGTATGTGCTCTGTGTATACGTGTCTGTATGTATGTACTCTGTGTATACATGTGTCTGTATGTATGTGCTGTGTTATATACAGTGTCTGTATGTATGTACTCTGTGTATACACGTGTCTGTATGTATGTGCTCTGTGTATACAGTGTGTCTGTTTGTATGTGCTCTGTGTATACATGTGTCTGTATGTATGTACTCTGTGTATACACTACTGTTAGTCTGTATGTATCTGTAGCTGTGTGTTACACGTGTCTGTATGTATGTGCTGTGATTACGTGTCTGTATGTATGTGCTCTGTGTATACATGTGTCTGTATGTATGTACTTGTGTATAACGTGTCTGTATGTATGTGCTCTGTGTAACATGTGTCTGTATGTATGTCTCGTGTATATACGTGTCTGTATGTATGTGCTCTGTGTACACGTGTCTGTATGTATGTGCTGTGTGTACACGTGTCTGTTTGTATGTGCTCTGTGTATACATGTGTCTGTATGTATGTACTCTGTGTATATACGTGTCTGTATGTATGTGCTCTGTGTTACACTGTCTGTATGTATGTCTCTGTGTATACACGTGTCTGTTTGTATGTGCTCTGTGTATACAGTTCTGTATGTATGTCTCTGTGTATATACGTGTCTGTATGTATGTACTCTGTGTATATACGTGTCTGTATGTATGTACTCTGTGTATACATGTGTCTGTATGTATGTGCTCTGTGTATACACGTATCTGTATGTATGTGCTCTGTGTATATACGTGTCTGTATGTATGTACTCTGTGTATATACGTGTCTGTATGTATGCTCGTTACATGTGTCTATTATGTGCTGTGTTACACGTGTCTGTTTGTATGTGCTTGTGTATAACGTGTCTGTATGTATGTACTCTGTGTATACACGTGTCTGTATGTATGTGCTCTGTACATGTATGAGCTGTGTTACACTGTGTCTGTATGTATGTACTCTGTGTATACACGTGTCTGTATGTATGTGCTCTGTGTACACATGTGTCTGTATGTATGTGCTCTGTGTACACGTTGTCTGTATGTAGTATGTGCTCTGTGTAATACATGGTCTAAGGATAATTGATAAAGGGACGGCAAATCAGAATTAGTCCCTGTTTCATCCTGCGCCTCATATGAGTAACAAAGTTTCCTTTAACATTTCTGTAGATTTTTAGTGTTTATGCAAAAGTGACATTTTCCCTTCAGCTGATTGGGATGGGATAGTTTGCAACAGTTTCTGATTGCAGCTTTGGATGTGACTAGAGAAAAAACATAATTCTGATTAATACAAGGATGAAGGAAGCCTCCAGTCCTCCCCAGGGTGCGTCCCTCGGTCACTGATACCCGCGTGATTGACCGTGGGCGCTCTGGGAGGAGAAGCGTTAAGTAAAGCTGCCGATTGGTGGCTCCGCGCCTTATGCAACGTGTGAATTATGTTTCTCGGTCTGTTCTCGGCCAAAAGAACATTCGCAGTTTTCTTATTTTCTCCGAAGATGTTTATGGTGTTGGGGTTTGTGGAGTTCACGACAAGCTGTGCTGAGCCCATTACCAGCTGAGAAGTAAAATGTGGCGCAGGAGAGGGGGAGGAGGGATCTGCGGCTGCTGCTGGGTGCGATGAAGGAACCCTTATGTAAAGCCATCCGTAGATGATGCAGGTCTGACTGTGCCACCTTCACTGACATGCAGCAGGACGTCTATAGTCCGGATTAGCAGATATTCTGGATTATCAGACACACATAGATCCTCTAGGATGATGGCAAAAAAAAAAAATCACATCTTAACATAGAATCTGTCACCAACAGCGATCGAAAGAAGTATTCGAAATGGTGACCGATCAGCTCATTGATGGTTTTGATTGATAGACTGATAGAAGTCTGGATTGATAGATTAATTGATGGCTGAATAGTTGACCACATTCACACATTGCAGTCACAGTGCACTTTTTTTTTTTCAGCAACAGAAAAAAAAAGAAAGAAAAAAAAAGGAGCCTAACTTGAATGATTTGACAACTAGTTGATTTAGTTGTTGATTGATTAATTGATTGGAAAATTGGTTGATTAATTGGAGAGTTGGTTGATTGGACTATAATTTGATGATGGATTCATTTATTAGACGATTGAAGGAGTATTTACACTGATTGTATTGGTTGCTGGATTGATCGGATAATTAATAGGATTATTGCATCATTAATTGGACAATCGGGTGATTGGACTATAATTGCGTGATTGGACTGTTGACTTGATATATAGATAATCGGACTCTTAATTGATTGCACATATATGTATACACAGAGCACATACAGACACATGTATACACAGAGTACATACATACAGACATGTATACACAGAGCACATACATACAGACACATGTATACACAGAGCACATACATACAGACACATGTATACACAGAGCACATACATACAGACACATGTATACACAGAGCGCATACATATAGACATGTATACACAGAACACATACATAGAGACATGTATACACAGAGCACATACAACAGACACATATATACACAGAGTACATACATACAGACATTATACACAGAGTACATACATACAGAACTGTATACACAGAGCACATACATACAGACATGTATACACAGAGCACATACATACAGACACATAATATACACAGAGCACATACATACAGACACATGTATACACAGAGCACATACAGACATTATACACAGAGTACATACATACAGAACATGTATACACAGAACACATACATACAGACATGTATACACAGAGCACATACATACAGACACATATATACACAGAGTACATACATACAGACACATGTATACACAGAGACATACATACAACATGTATACACAGAGTACATACATACAGACATGTATACACAAGACTACATACATACCAGACACATGATATACACAGAGTACATACATACAGACACATGTATACACAGACACATACAGACACATGTATACACAGAGTACATACATACAGACACGTGTATACACAGAGTACATACATACAGACATGTATACACAGAGCACATACATACAGACACATATTATACACAGAGTACATACATACAGACACATGTATACACAGAGTACATACATACAGACACATTATACACAGAGTACATACATACAGACACTGTATACACAGAGTACATACATACAGACACATGTATACACAAGCACATACATACAGACACATGTATACACAAGCACATACATACAGACACATGTATACACAGAGCACATACATACAGACCATGTATACACAGAGCACATACATACAGACAATGTATACACAGAGCACATACATACAGACACATGTATATACACAGAGTACATACATACAGACACATGTATACACAGAGACATACATACAGACACATGTATACACACAGCACATACATACAGACACATGTATACACAAGCACATACATACAGACACATGTATACACAGAGCACATACATACAGACACATGTATACACAGAGTACATACATACAGACACATGTATACACAGAGCGCATACATACAGACATGTATACACAGAGCACATACATACAGACACATGTATACACAGAGTACATACATACAGACAATGTATACACAGAGCACATACATACAGAACATGTATACACAGAGCACATACATACAGACCATGTATACACAGAGCACATACATACAGACACATGTATACACACAGCACATACATACAGACACATGTATACACAGAACACATACATACAGACACATGTATACACAGAGCACATACATACAGACACATGTATACACAGAGTACATACATACAGACACATGTATACACACAGCACATACATACAGACACATGTATACACAGAACACATACATACAGACACATGTATACACAGAGCACATACATACAGACACATGTATACACAGAGCACATACATACAGACATGTATACACAGAGCACATACATACAGACACATGTATACACAGAGCACATACATACAGACACATGTATACACAGAGCACATACATACAGACGCATGTATACACAGAGCACATACATACAGACATGTATACACAGAGCACATACATACAGACTCATGTATACACAGAGCACATACATACAGACACATGTATACACAGAGCACATACATACAGACGCATGTATACACAGAGCACATACATACAGACACATGTATACACAGAACACATACATACAGACACATGTATACACAGAGCACATACATACAGACACATGTATACACAGAGCACATACATACAGACATGTATACACAGAGCACATACATACAGACACATGTATACACAGAGCACATACATACAGACACATGTATACACAGAGCACATACATACAGACGCATGTATACACAGAGCACATACATACAGACACATATATACACAGAGTACATACATACAGACACATTATACACAGAGCACATACATACAGACACATGTATACACAGAGCACATACATACAGACATGTATACACAGAGCACATACATACAGACTCATGTATACACAGAGCACATACATACAGACACATGTATACACAGAGCACATACAGTACATACCAAAAGTTTGGACAACCTTCTCATTTAAAGATTTTTCTGTATTTTCATGACTATGAAAATTGTACATTCACACTGAAGGCATCAAAACTATGAATTATCACATGTGGAATTATACATTACACTTTACAAAAAAGTGTGAAACAACTGAAAATATGTCTTATATTCTAGGTTCTTCACAGTAGCCACCTTTTGCTTTGATGACTGCTTTGCACACTCTTGTCATTCTCTTGATGAGCTTCAAGAGGTAGTCACCGGAAATGGTCTTCCAAAAATCTTGAAGGAGTTCCCAGAGATGCTTAGCACTTGTTGGCCCTTTTGCCTTCACTCTGCGGTCCAGCTCACCCCAAACCATCTCGATTGGGTTCAGGTCTGGTGACTGTGGAGGCCAGGTCATCTGGCGTAGCACCCCATCACTCTCCTTCTTGGTCAAATAGCCCTTACACAGCCTGGAGGTGTTTGGGGTCATTGTCCTGTTGAAAAATAAATGATGGTCCAACTAAACGCAAACCGGATGGAATAGCATGCTGCTGCAAGATGCTGTGGTAGCCATGCTGGTTCACTATGCCTTCAATTCTGAATAAATCCCCAACAGTGTCACCAGCTAAGCACCCCCACACCATCACACCACCTCCTCCATGCTTCACGGTGGGAACCAGGCATGTAGAGTCCGTTCACCTTTTCTGCGTCGCACAAAGACACGGTGGTTGGAACCAAAGATGTCAAATTTGGACTCATCAGACCAAAGCACAGATTTCCACTGGTCTAATGTCCATTCCTTGTGTTCTTTAGCCCAAACAAGTCTCTTCTGCGTGTTGCCTGTCCTTAGCAGTGGTTTCCTAACAGCTATTTTACCATGAAGGCTGCTGCACAAAGTCTCCTCTTAACAGTTGTTGTAGAGATGTGCCTGCTGCTAGAACTCTGTGTGGCATTGACCTGGCCTCTAATCTGAGCTGCTGTAAACCTGCGATTTCTGAGGCTGGTGAATCGGATAAACTTATCCTCAGAAGCAGAGGTGACTCTTGGTCTTCCTTTCCTGGGGCGGTCCTCATGTGAGACAGTTTCTTTGTAGCGCTTGTTGGTTTTTGCAACTGCACTTGGGGACACTTTCAGAGTTTTCTCAATTTTTCGGACTGACTGACCTTCATTTCTTAAAGTAATGATGGCCACTCGTTTTTCTTTACTTAGCTGCTTTTTTCTTGCCATAATACAAATTCTAACAGTCTATTCAATATGACTATCAGCTGTGTATCCACCAGACTTCTGCACAACACATCTGATGATCCCAACCCCATTTATAAGGCCAGAAATCCCACTTATTAAACCTGACAGGGCACACCTGTGAAGTGAAAACCATTCCCGGTGACTACCTCTTGAAGCTCATCAAGAGAATGCCAAAGAGAGTGTGCAAAGCAGTCATCAAAAGCAAAAGGTGGCTACTGTGAAGAACCTAGAATATAAGACATATTTTCAGTTGTTTCACACTTTTTTGTAAAGTGTAATGTATAATTCCACATGTGTTAATTCATAGTTTTGATGCCTTCAGTGTGAATGTACGATTTTCATAGTCATGAAAATACAGAAAAATCTTTTAATGAGAAGGTGTGTCCAAACTTTTGGTCTGTACTGTACATACAGACTCATGTGTACACCGGACACATACATACAGACACATGTATACACCGGACACATACATACAGACACATGTATACACCGGACACATACATACAGACACATGTATACACGGACACATACATACAGACACATGTGTACACAGGGCACATACATACAGACACATGTGTACACAGGACACATACATACAGACACATGTGTACACAGAGTACATACATACAGACACATGTATACACCGGACACATACATACAGACACATGTGTACACAGGGCACATACATACAGACACATGTGTACACAGGACACATACATACAGACACATGTGTACACAGAGTACATACATACAGACACATGTATACACAGAGTACATACATACAGACACATATACACAGAGCACATACATACAGACACATGTATACACAGAGCACATACATACAGACACATATACACAGAGCACATACATACAGACACATATATACACAGAGCACATACATACAGACACATATACACAGAGCACATACATACAGACACATATATACACAGAGCACATACATACAGACACATATACACAGAGCACATACATACAGACACATATATACACAGAGCACATACATACAGACACATATACACAGAGCACATACATACAGACACATATATACAGAGCACATACATACAGACACATATATACACAGAGTACATACATACAGACACTGTATACACAGAGCACATACATACAGACACGTGTATACACAGAGCACATACATACAGACAATTTATACACAGAGCACATACATACAGACACGTGTATACACAGAGCACATACATACAGACACGTGTATACACAGAGCGCATACATACAGACACGTGTATACACAGAGTACATTAGATCCCAGACACGTGTATACACAGAGCACATACATACAGACACGTGTATACACAGAGCACATACATACAGACACGTGTATACACAGAGCACATACATACAGACACGTGTATACACAGAGCACATACATGTGATTGCACTCTTGATTAGATAATTAATTGTGTATATGATTGGACTGTTGTCCAGTTGGACTTTTGTTCGTAAATTCATTGACGGATTGGTGGTTAAGTGATTGGACTGTTAGTTGATTGTATAATTAATCAGTTGCATAGACCATTTTTTTGTCGGTTGATTGCGCAATTGTCGAATTATTGGACAATTAGTTGAATGATTTGATAACTCGTCCATTAGTGCATTAATTGAGCGGAACTGTGGTTCATTGATAATTAATGTATTAGTTGATCTGACCATTGATTGCTTGAGTTGGTTATTGATTGATTTGAGTTGGTTGACTGCATTATCAATTAATTGATTGGACAGTTGCTGAGTTGATTGAGGTATGTGTATAGTCACTAATTGGACTAGTACTTGATCAGCTGGATAATTGATTGGCCTCTTAGTTGACGGATCGGACCACCGATTGTTTGCTTAAACTATTAATTGATTGGACTACTGATTAATTGCTCAATTGGTAAATGAGATATTAGGTGATTTTACTGGACTATTGGATGATTGATCATTAGTTGATATGTTTATTGATAGATTTTAGGATAAAACCATACGTAACCCTAACCCTCGGACAAAGCTGAATCCCCGCCCACCATGAGTGACCGATAACCGTATGACCATGCTCATAAAATCACAGTCTATTATGTGTACCACTACTTAAAAGGGGTATTCTCAAGTTGTCTCTTGAGCAGCTCAGGGCTATGCAATCTCCTTTCAGTCTCCTCACTTTCTGTTTTTTGTCAGGGAGAGCTCTCCTCAGTGAGTGACATAGAATTGTAGTATTAGTAGAACTATAAAGCTCAGCACAAGTTCTGCTGTAACATTCAACTGTCAGTGGCTTGTTTTGAGTCTACACTGTTATCATTGTATTTTCACCTAGAGATAACAAGGCATTTGAACAACCACAAAGCCATGACAAAGAGAGCAGAGAGCCCTGATTAGGAGACCTGCTGTGAAAGCTACTGGGCTGGTGATTAATACCCTCATCTCTTCAGAAGATGAAAGGGAGGTGAGCTGCTAACAGCTGTATAGAAATCAATTTACTGGAAAAAGCTGGCTGGAATGTTAAGAGCTAACCCCTCTTCTGGAATGTAAAGGCTGGGTCTCACATAGCGATACACCAGCGATCCCGACAACGATCAGGATCGCTGGTGTATCGCTACATTATCGCTGCTGAGCTGCCAAACAGGCAGCTCAGGCAGCGATCAGCACAAGCGACACTGCGGGTAACATCGCTTAGTTACCCGCAGTGTACCTTGGATACCAGCGCCCTGATGCAGGGAGCTGGTAACCAAGGTACACATCGGGTTTCCAGGCGCCGCGCGGTGCTTGGAAACCCGCTGTGTACCTTGGTTACCAGCTCCCCGCTTCAGGGAGCTGGTATCCAAGGTACACAGCGGGTTTCTAGGCACAGCCCCGCGCCTGGAAACCCGCTGTGTACCTTGGTTACCAGCGGATCGCTGGTCTCCCGCCTGTCACACGCAGCGATGCGTGCCTGTCAGCGGGAGACCAGCGATCAAAAAAAATGTCCTGGCCTTTCAGCGACGATCAGCGATACCCGGCAGGGGGGCTGATCGTCGCTAAACGTCACACACAGCGATATCGCTGGTGAGCTCGCTGCTGCGTCACAAAACTAGTGACTCAGCACCGATCTCGCTAGCGATATCGCTGTGTGAGACGGGGGCTTAACTCCTTCACTGTAATGTAGCTACTCTCCATGGAAACCAGCTGTACACTATAAAAGATAAAAGCAGTCGAAAAAGGAAGTCAGTTGTAAAATTGCTTATTTTCATGCCGACCAGCTAAGTAAAGCAGTTTAAGAACTTGAGAACCTCATTAATAATTGATCTACATAGTGTTATTAATTATTGGTTGATTGATCAGTTAATTGCCTCGTTTTCTTACAGGGGTTATACTTTTGCTCCTGGACAAGTTGCGCAAGATGAAGTGGGAGCAGATGTGGCGTCTGACGGCAGAACGGGAACTGATGAGCATGTTATCTACCTCCTTGGCTGATCAAGTGAGTGCGCAGCTATGATATCTGTAACATGTTCAGAGGTGGAAGTATTAATGCCGAACCTCATCTGCTCAGACCTCGCTCACTATGAAAACAAGATCCATGTGTCAGCTCTACTTATAATAAGCCAGGAAGGGCGGATGAATATTTAATGTCAACAAAATGCAGAACTGTTATGCAAGGAGCGGGTACAGTACAAGAAACGGCCTGTGTGCCGGCATGATGATGGCGGCATTAAGTCTGGTCAGGATTCACTGCATCAGAGCAGAAAATCATGGCTCTACTGTATGTGTTCTAGTCAGACAAGTGTAGAACCGCCCCCATGTTCAACAATACAGCCACAATAATACTGCCCCCTATGTACAGGAATATAACTACTATAATACTGCCCCTATATACAAGAATATACTATAATACTGCCCATATGTACAAGAATATAACTACTATAATACTGCCTCCTCTGTACAAGAATATAACTACTATAATACTGCCCCCTATATACAAGAATATAACTACTATAATACTGCTCCTATGTACAGGAATATAACTACTATAATACTACTCCTATGTACAAGAATATAACTACTACAATACTGCTCCTATTAGAAGAATATAACTACTATAATACTGCCCCTATGTACAAGAATATAACTACTATAATACTGCTCCATGTACAAGAGTATAACTACTATAATACTGTCCCTATGTACAAGAATATAACTGCTATAATACTGCTCCTATATACAAGAATATAACTACTATAATACTGCCCCTATGTACAAGAATATAACTACTATAATACTGCTCCATGTACAAGAATATAACTACTATAATACTGCCCCTATATACAAGAATATAACTACTATAATACTGCTCCTATGTACAAGAATATAACTACTATAATACTGTCCTATGTACAAGAATATAACTACTATAATACTGCTCCTTTGTACAAGAATATAACTACTATAATACTGCTCCTTGTACAAGAATATAACTACTATAATACTGCCCTATGTACAAGAATATAACTACTATAATACTGCTCCTATGTACAAGAATATACCTACTATAGTACTGCCCCTATGTACAAGAATATAACTACTATATACTGCCTATGTACAAGAATATAACTACTATAATACTGCTCCTTTGTACAAGAATAACTACTATAATACTGCTCCTATATACAAGAATATACAAGAATATAACTACTATAATACTGCTCCTATGTACAAGAATATAACTACTATAATACTGCCCTATGTACAAGAATATAATACTATAATACTGCTCCTTGTACAAGAATATACCTACTATATACTGCCCCTATGTACAAGAATATAACTACTATAATACTGCCCTATGTACAAGAATATAACTACTATAATACTGCTCCTTGTACAAGAATATAACCTACTATAATACTGCCCTATGTACAAGAATATAACTACTATAATACTGCCCCTATGTACAAGAATATAACTACTATAATACTGCCCTATGTACAAGAATATAACTACTATAATACTGCTCCTATATACAAGAATATAACTACTATAATACTGCCCCTATGTACAAGAATATAACTACTATAATACTGTCCCTATGTACAAGAATATAACTACTATAATACTGCCCTTTGTACAAGAATATAACTACTATAATACTGCTCCTATTACAAGAATATAACTACTATAATACTGCCCCTATTACAAGAATATAACTACTATAATACTGCTCTATTACAAGAATATAACTACTATAATACTGCCCCTATGTACAAGAATATAACTACTATAATACTGCTCCTATGTACAAGAATATAACTACTATAATACTGCCCTATGTAAAGAATATAACTACTATAATACTGCTCCTATATACAAGAATATAACTACTATAATACTGCCCCTATGTACAAGAATATAACTACTATAATACTGCCCTATGTACAAGAATATAACTGCTATAATACTGCCCTATGTATAGAATATAACTGCTATAATACTGGCTGTATGAAGAAGAATTTATTATTATTATTATTAACATTATATAGCGCCATTTATTCCATGGCGCTTTACATTGAAAAGGGAAAAATATAGACAGGTACAATAAACATGTGCTAGACAAGGGACACACTAAGTACAGAGGAGAGAGGACCCTGCCGCGAGGGCTCACAGTCTACAGGGATGGGTGAGAATACACTAGGAGAGGGTAGAGCTGGTTGTGCGATGGTTCAGTACACTGAGGATCATTGCAGGTTGTAGGCTTGTCGGAACAGGTGGGTCTTCAGGTTCTTCTTGAAGGTTTCCGTTGTTGGTGAAGTCTGATGTTTTGCGGCAGGAGTTCCAGAGTATGGGGGAAGCCCGGGAGAAGTCTTGTATGCGGTTGTGGGAAGAAGAGATAAGAGGGGAGTCGAGAAGGAGATCTTGAGAGGATCGAAGGTTGCGTGTGGGTAGGTAGCGGGAGACCATGTCACAGATGTATGGAGGAGAAAGGTTGTGGATGGCTTTGTATGTCATGGTTAGGGTTTTGAACTGAAGCCTTTGGGCAATAGGAAGCCAGTGAAGGGCCTGGCATAGGGGGGAGGCTGGGGAATAGCGGGGAGACAGGTGGATTAGTCGGGCAGCAGAGTGTAGGATGGACTGGAGTGGTGCCAGAGTGCTAGAGGGAAGGCCAGAGAGTAGGAGGTTGCAGTAGTTGAGGCGGGAGATGATAAGGGCATGCACTAGTGTTTTTGTGGTTTCATGGTTGAGGAATGAGCGGATCCGGGAAATATTTTTGAGTTTGAGGCGGCAGGAGGTGGCGAGGGCTTGGATATGTGGTTTGAAAGAGAGGGCAGAGTCGATGATCACCCCAAGGCACCGAGCATGCGGGACTGGGGAAAGCGAGCAGCCATTGACATTGATGGATAGGTCTGGTGGAGGGGTAGAGTGAGGTGGGGGAAAGATGATGAATTCTGTTTTGTCCATGTTGAGTTTTAGAAAGCGAGCAGAAAAGAAGGCTGAGATAGCAGACAGACATTGTGGGATTTTGGTCAGTAGGGAGGTGAGGTCAGGTCCAGATAGGTAGATCTGCGAGTCATCAGCGTAGAGGTGACACTGCAAGCCATGGGATTCTATGAGCTGTCCCAGGCCGAAGGTGTAGATGGAGAAGAGTAGGGGTCCTAGAACTGAGCCTTGAGGAACACCGACAGACAGGGGGCGAGGTGAGGAGGTGGTGTGGGAGAGGGAGACACTGAATGTTCGGTTTGTTAGATATGATGAGATCCAGGATAGGGCCAAGCCTGTGATGCCAAGAGATGAGAGAATCTGTAACAGGAGGGAATGGTCCACGGTGTCGAAGGCAGAAGACAGGTCCAGGAGAAGGAGGACAGAGTAGTGTCGCTTGCTCTTGGCGGTTAGCAGGTCGTTAGTGACTTTAGTTAGGGCAGTTTCAGTTGAGTGATGCGGTCGGAAGCCAGATTGTAACCGGTCAAGAATATGTATATACAGTAAATTGTACAGTTGTTGCTTTCTCTGGGTCTTTCTCCAGGACATCTTTAATGCTGTCATCAAGCAGAACCCATTCTTGGTACATCAGCTTCCCTGTTTCTGGAACGTGCAGCTGTCAGATCACACCCGCTCTGAACAATGCTACAGAGATGTCTCCGATCTGAAGGTGAGGTGTGATTGTTACAGGGAAGAAGTGTTATATACTGCATGTGTTTCTACAGCAGAAAGGAAAGAACCGCCACATAGATAAATAAATAGAGAATAGATAGATGATAGATAATAGATAGATAGATGGTGTAGTCCGTGGGCTGCCCCCTAGATCTGGGTGGATATAATGATAGTGCTTGTGTTCGGGGTCTCGTATTCCGCCCTCGTTCCCGCTTGTTACTTACACTTATTGCCGGAGGATACAGAATTCCCGCGGAGCCGTGGCCGGTTATTGGGGCTCAGTGGGAGGACGCTGCACCCGTCTGTGTTACGCGACGCCGCTCCCCATTACCGCGCAGACTTATGACACCTGGAGAGACTTCCACCAGCTCGTTCTTCATCTAATAAAGGATATTATGTAATTAATAAGAGACATAATAAAGCTTCCGCCGAAATTAATGAGGGGAAGAACAAGCTGCTCCACATTCCCTGACAGAGAGATGGGTCTCACCCCGTGACTTCATATCAAGGGTGGAACAAGGTTCGTGTAGAGAACATCAGGCGAGTGTTCTAAGAAAGTCCTGCTTTCTGTGTTCTACATCATCAGTGTTTATTTAAGGGGTTAATCACAGCATACAGTATATGGTATAGGGGGGATTATCCCTGGTGGTATAGGGGGAGTATCCCTGGTGTATAGGGTGAGTATCCCTGGTGGTATAGGGGAGTATCCCTGGTGGTATAGGGGAGTATCCTGGTGGTAATAGGGGAGTATCCTGGTGGTATAGGGGAGTATCCCTGGTGGTATAGGGGAGTATCCCTGGTGGTATAGGGGAGTATCCCTGGTGGTATAGGGGAGTATCCCTGGTGTATAGGGGGTATCCCTGGTGGTAATAGGGGGTATTCCTGGTGGTATAGGGGAGTATCCTGGTGGTATAGGGTGAGTATCCCTGGTGTATAGGGTGAGTATCCCTGGTGGTATAGGGGAGTATCCCTGGTATAGGGATATCCCTGGTGGTAAGGTGATACCCCTGGTGGTATAGGGGAGTATCCCTGGTGTATAGGGGAGAAATCCCTGGTGGTATAGGGGAGTATCCCGGTGGTATAGGGGAGTAATCCTGGTGGTATAGGGGAGTATTCCTGGTGGTATAGGGGAGTATCCCTGGTGGTATAGGGGGAGTATCCCTGGTGTATAGGGGAGTATCCTGGGGGTATAGGGGAGTATCCCTGGTGGTATAGGGGAGTGGAGGATATCCCTGGTGGTATAGGGGAGTATCCCTGGTGGTATAGGGGGAGTATCCCTGGTGGTATAGGGGAATATCCCTGGTGGTAAAGGGGAGTATCCTGGTGGTATAGGGAGTATTCCCTGGTGGTATAGGGGAGTATCCCTGTGTGTATAGGGGAGTATCCTGGTGGTATAGGGGTGGGAAGTATCCCTGGTGGTATAGGGGAGTATCCCTGTGGTATAGGGGAGTATCCCTGGTGGTATAGGGGAGTATCCCTGGTGGTATAGGGTGGAGTATCTGGGTAATATCCTGGTGGTATAGGGGGAGTATCCCTGGTGGTATAGGGTGAGTATCCCTGGTGGTATAGGGGAGTATTCCCTGGTGGTATAGGGGAGTATCCCTGGTGGTATAGGGGAGTATCCCTGGTGGTATAGGGGAGTATCCCTGTGGTATAGGGTGAGTATCCCTGGTGGTATAGGGTGAGTATCCCTGGTGGTAAGGGAGTATTCCTGGTGGTATAGGGGAGTATCCTGGTGGTATAGGGGAGTATCCCTGGTGGTATAGGGTGGATATCCTGTGGTATAGGGAGTATCCCTGGTGGTATAGGGGAGTGTATATCCCTGGTGGTATAGGGGAGTATCCCTGGTGGTATAGGGAGTATCCTGGTGGTATAGGGGAGTATCCGTGGTATGGGATCTGTGTTAGGGATATCGGTATAGGGGGTATCCTGGTATAGGGGAGTACCTGTGTATAGGATACTGGTGGTATAGGGGTATCCTGGTGGTATGGGGTATCCTGGTATAGGTGAGTATCTGTGGTATAGGGTATCTGTGATGGAGTATCCTGGTGGTTAGGGGATATCCTGGTGGTATAGGGAGTACCTGGTGGTATAGGGAGTATCGGGATAGGGTATCCTGGTGTATAGGTATCCTGGTGGTATAGGGAGTATTCCTGGTGTATAGGGGTATCTGTGTATAGGGTTCTGGTGTTAGGGATATCCTGGTGGTATAGGGAGTATCCTGGTGTATAGGGTATCCTGGTGTATAGGAGTATCTGGTGTAAGGGAGTATCCTGGTAAGGGGGAATCTGTGGTATGGAGTCCTGTGTATAGGGAGTCTGTGGATAGGGGAGTATCCGGGTATAGGGGATATCCTGTGGTATAGGGTGAGTATCCTGGTGTATAGGGTTTGGTGTAGGGGTTGGGGTATAGGGGGTACGGTGGTTAGGGAGTATCTGGTGGTATAGGTGAATCGTGGTAAGGAGTATCTGGTGGGTAATAGGGGTTCTGGTGGTAAGGGATTCTGTGATGGGGATATCTGTGTATAGGTATTGGGTAGGGAGTACCTGGTGGTATAGGGTACCTGTGATAGGGGAGATCTGTGGATAGGGTACCTGGTGTATAGGGGAGTATCCTGGTGTAAGGGGAGTTCCGTGGTATAGGGAGTATTCTGTGTTATGTGATATCGGTGGTTAGGGTATCTGTGTATAGGGGAGTATCTGGTAAGGGTATCTGTGTTGGATATCTGTGTTAGGGGGATTTGTGTTAGGGAGTCCTGGTGGTAAGGAGTATCTGTGGTAGGATACTGTGTATAGGGATCTGTGTAGGGATTCCTGGGTATAGGGAGTATCTGTGGATGGGGAAATCCTGGTGTATAGGGATATCCTGTGGTATGGGAGTATCTGGTGGTATAGGGATATCCTGTGGTATAGGGGATTCTGTGGTATAGGGATCGGTGTATAGGGTATCTGGTAGGGGATTCTGGTGGTATAGGGGTTCTGGTGTATAGGGAGTTCCTGTGGTATAGGGATATCGGTGGTATGGGATATCGGTGGTATAGGGGATCCTGGTGTATAGGGGGAGTATCTGTGTTAGGGATATTCTGGTGGTATAGGGATGTCCTGGTGTATAGGGAGTTCCGTGGTAGTATGGTGAGTATCGGTGTAAGGGGATTCCTGTGTTAGGAATCCTGGTGTATAGGGGAGTATCTGTGGTAAGGGAGTATCTGGTGTTAGGGAGATCTGGTGGTATAGGGATATCCTGGTGGTATAGGGGAGTATTCTGGTGGTATAGGGGAGTATCCTGGTGGTATAGGGTGAGTATCCTGGTGGTATAGGGGGAGTATCCTGGTGGTATAGGGGAGTATTCCTGGTGGTATAGGGGGATTCCCTGGTGGTATAGGGGAGTATTCCTGGTGTATGGGAGTATCCCTGGTGGTATAGGGGAGTATTCCTGGTGGTTAGGGGAGTATCCCTGGTGGTATAGGGGTGTGAGGTAATCCCTGGTGGTATAGGGGGAGTATCCCTGGTGGTATAGGGGATATTCCTGGTGGTATAGGGGAATGTCCCTGGTGGTATAGGGGAGTATTCCTGGTGGTATAGGGGGAGTATCCTGGTGGTATAGGGGAGGGTATTCCTGGTGGTATAGGGGAGATTCCTGGTGGTATAGGGGGAGTATCCCTGGTGGTATAGGGGGAGTATTCCTGGTGGTATAGGGGGAGTGTCCTGGTGGTAGGGGAGTATTCCTGGTGGTATAGGGGAGTATTCCTGGTGGTAAGGGGGAGTATCCTGGTGGTATAGGGGGAGTATTCCTGGTGGTATAGGGGAATGTCCCTGGTGGTATAGGGGGAGTATTCCTGGTGGTATAGGGGGAGTATTCCTGGTGGTATAGGGGGAGTGTCCCTGGTGGTATAGGGGGAGTATTCCTGGTGGTATAGGGGGAGTATCCCTGGTGGTATAGGGGGAGTTCCCTGGTGGTATAGGGGAGTGTCCCTGGTGGTATAGGGGGAGTATTCCTGGTGGTATAGGGTGAGTATCCCTGGTGGTATAGGGGGAGTTCCCTGGTGGTATAGGGGATATCCCTGGTGGTATAGGGGGAGTATCCTGGTGGTATAGGGGAGTATCCTGGTGGTATAGGGGGATTCCTGGTGGTATAGGGGAGTATTCCTGGTGGTATAGGGGGGTATATCCTGGTGGTATAGGGGGAATGTCCCTGGTGGTATAGGGGAGTATTCCTGGTGGTATAGGGGGAGTATTCCTGGTGTAAGGGGGAGTATTCCTGGTGGTATAGGGGGAGTATTCCTGGTGGTATAGGGGGAGTATTCCTGGTGGTATAGGGGAGTATTCCTGGTGTATAGGGGGAGTATTCCGGGTGTTAGGGGAGTATTCCTGGTGGTATAGGGGAGTATTCCTGGTGGTAATGGGGGTATTCCTGGTGGTATAGGGGGAGTATTCCTGGTGGTATAGGGGGAGTATTCCTGGTGGTATAGGGGGAGTATTCCTGGTGGTATAGGGGGGTATTCCTGGTGGTATAGGGGGAGTGTCCCTGGTGGTATAGGGGGAAGTAATATCCTGGTGGTATAGGGGGAGTATTCCTGGTGGTATAGGGGAAGTATTCCTGGTGTATAGGGGGGTATTCCTGGTGGTATAGGGGAGTATTCCTGGTGGTTTAAATATGGGAAGTATTCCTGGTGGTATAGGGGGGTATACCTGGTGGTATAGGGGGGGTATTCCTGGTGGTATAGGGGGAGTGTCCCTGGTGGTATAGGGGGAGTATTCCTGGTGGTATAGGGGGGGTATTCCTGGTGGTATAGGGGGAATATCCCTTGTGTTATGGGATGATTTACCCCATTGGTGTAGGATACATATTCCCGCTGTTCCTTCAGGACTGGGAATCTCGGACCTGTGTGCCCCATTTCTTGCCCCTGTACGTTGCGTCGTCCGTGTCACGCCCCGTCCGGAGCCTTTGTACGTTTCCTTTTCTTCGTCGTCAGCCATTCGTCACGACGGGCAGTGAGAACAGTGAACCCTTCTCTGCGCGGTAATCGGCGCCCATTATACCGGTCATTACCCTTCACTTGGTTTTCGTGGGTTCTTTCCCCGTTACATTGTGACCTTGGCTTCACGCGGGGACGGCACAGCGTCATCTCGGCCGCCCGGCACAGTGCAGCCTCTCATGTTCATGGTAATGGGATGCAGCTCTGGCTGTGACTGGAGTGCGGCCTCTCACGTGCATGGTAATGGGATGCAGCTCTGGCTGTGACTGGAGTGCAGCCTCTCATGTGCATGGTAATGGGATGCAGCTCTGGCTGTGACTGGAGCGCGGCCTTTCACATGCATGGTAATGGGATGCAGCTCTGGCTGTGACTGGAGTGCGGCCTCTCACGTGCATGGTAATGGATGCAGCTCTGGCTGTGACTGGAGGCGGCCTTCAGTGCATGGTAATGGGATGCAGCTCTGGCTGTGACTGGAAGTGCGGCCTCAGTGCATGGTAATGGGATGCAGCTCTGGCTGTGACTGGAGTGCGGCCTCACGTGCATGGTAATGGGATGCAGCTCTGGCTGTGACTGAGTGCGGCCTTCATGTGCATGGTAATGGGATGCAGCTCTGGCTGTGACTGGAGTGTGGCCTTTCACGTGCATGGTAATGGGATGCAGCTCTGGCTGTGACTGGAGTGCGGCCTCACGTGCATGGTAATGGGATGCAGCTCTGGCTGTGACTGGAGTGCGGCCTTTCACGTGCATGGTAATGGGATGCAGCTCTGGCAGTGACTGGAGTGCGGCCTCATGTGCATGGTAATGGGATGCAGCTCTGGCTGTGACTGGAGTGCAGCCTCTCACGTGCATGGTAATGGGATGCAGCTCTGGCTGTGATTGGAGTGCGGCCTTTCACGTGCATGGTAATGGGGTGCAGCTCTGGCTGTGACTGGAGTGCGGTCTCACATGCATGGTAATGGGATGCAGCTCTGGCTGTGACTGGAGTGTGGCCTTTCACGTGCATGGTTATGGGATGCAGCTCTGGCTGTGACTAGAGTGCGGCCTCACGTGCATGGTAATGGATGCAGCTCTGGCTGTGACTGGAGTGCAGCCTCACGTGCATGGTAATGGGATGCAGCTCTGGTTGTGACTGGAGTGCAGCGTTTAACGTGCATGGTAATGGGATGCAGCTCTGGTTGTGACTGGAGTGCAGCCTTTCACATGCATGGTAATGGGATGCAGCTCTGGCTGTGACTGGAGTGCGGCCTTTCACGTGCATGGTAATGGGATGCAGCTCGGGCTGTGACTGGAGTGCGGCCTTTCATGTGCATGGTAATGGGATGCAGCTCTGGCTGTGACTGGAGTGTGGCCTTTCACGTGCATGGTAATGGGATGCAGCTCTGGCTGTGACTGGAGTGCGGCCTCACGTGCATGGTAATGGGATGCAGCTCTGGCTGTGACTGGAGTGCGGCCTTTCACGTGCATGGTAATGGGATGCAGCTCTGGCTGTGACTGGAGTGCGGCCTTTCACGTGCATGGTAATGGGATGCAGCTTTGGTTGTGACTGGAGTGCGGCCTTTCATGTGCAGACATATAACAAACACGCAAATTATCTTTGAATCGTGGCGACAGAACAAATCAGAAGCAGTCAGGCAGCGCCAGCTGCGCGCACAGACGTCACCTGCAGAGCCATCCTCCGGGTGACAGTCTGCGGAGCAGGTGTCTGCAATGTCACCGCGGGATCTGTCACGTCTGAGCCTTCAAAGATGTCATAACCGGCTGCAGCGATACTTTCGGCTTTATTATCAGCGGTGTTTGTAGAGCGGCGTGAGCGTCTACACACAGGGACAGGTATTCCGAAAATTAGGCGACGAGTCACATAATACGGCCACATGGTGGCAAAGTAATACCGCCGTATACAGCTCACATAATGCCACCATACCGTGTCAAGATAGTACCACTATATACAACCCACATATTACAGCCGTGTAGTGGCAAGACAATACAACTGCTTATAGACCAAAAATACCGCCATATACCACCCACCATGCAGTGTCAAGATATCACTGTCACATTCCACCCACATATTAGCCTTATGGTATCAAGATAATTTAACCATATCTAGAACTCCAAAATACCGCCATATATTGGTACAATAATACTCTCTTATACATCCATATAGTACAGCCATAACAAATAGCCTCCAAAATACCTCCATATATAACCCACATAATTCCACCACACACTGTCACTTGCACGCCACATATTAGTCATATAGTATCAAGATGATATAACTTTATATAGCCCCCAAAATACCGCCATATACTGTTAATATGATAGTCCGGTATACAGCCTTATAGTGCCCAGATAATACCACCATATACGACCCATGTAATTTCATGATATTTTGCCAAAACCATACTGTCACGTTCAGCCTATGTAAAACAGCCATAGCGTGCCCAAGTAATTCCACCATATAATGCCAAAAATGATACTGCTATATGTAGCCTACATAATACAGTCTTGTAGCGACAGAAAAATACCGCATACACAACCCATTTAATTCCATCATAAAGTCCATATATTCCAGTGGTATAGTGGTAAGTAGCCAAAAATACTGCCATATAGTGGTAAAAGAGAGAATTTATATACAGCCCGCATAGTATATTGCCCAAATAATGCTGCCATGTCATGCCTAAACGATACTGACATATGCAACTCTCATAATACCGCTACATAGTGACAAGATAATGCAGCTCACATAATACTGGAATGTATAGTGATGAAAATACCGCTATATAAAGCCCAAATAAGTCCGCAATGTTTATAGATGATACTGTTATATACTTCCCATACATAGTACCGCCATAATACTGCAAATGTAGCCCAGATGGCTTAGACATAATGATATGGAGTATCCAGGTAAAACTTCATAAAGTACTGCTGTATAATGCTGAGATTATACTGCCATGCCGCCAGTGCTAATGCTAGTGTTACACTTTTTTAAGGTGGAAGTACTTGCTTTTTAAGGTGGAAGTAGTTCCTTTTTTAAGGTGAAGTAGTTCTTTTTTAAGGTGGAAGTAGTTCCTTTTTTAAGGTGGAGAATTTTTAGGTGGAATGTTCCTTTTAGGTGAGTACTATTTTTTTAAGGTGGAAGTAGTTCCTTTTTAAGGTGGAAGTATTCCTTTTTAGGTGGAAGTAGTTCCTTTTTAAGTGAAGAGTCTTTAGGGAAGTACTAGCTTTTTATGGTGGAAATAGTTCCTTTTTTAAGGTGGAAGAACTTGCTTTTTTAAGGTGGAAGTAGTTCCTTTTTTAAGGTGGAAGTAGTTCCTTTTTTAAGGTGGAAGTGCTAATTTTTTTAAGGTGGAAATTGTTCCTTTTTTAAGGTGTAAGTACTATTTTTTTTAGGGTGGAAGTAGTTCCTTTTTAAGGTGGAAGTAGTTCCTTTTTAAGGTGGAAGTAGTTCCTTTTTAAGGTGGAAGTACTAGCTTTTTATGGTGGAAATAGTTCCTTTTTTAAGGTGGAAGTAGTTCCTTTTTTAAGGTGGAAGTAGTTCCTTTTTTAAGGTGGAAGTAGTTCCTTTTTTAAAGTGGTAATACTTGCTTTTTTTAAGGAGCAAACACTTCATTTTTAAGGTGGAATGACTTGTTTGTTAATGTGTAAATACTTCCCTTTTCGGGTGTCAGGACTGAGGGAGTGTGATTTCCTGGTGACCCCTTTGGATGCCGATTCTTTCTTTTCCGGGCTTATACTGCGCTGTACAGACATCATCCCTGTGCCCATCGGGGCTCACATCTAAGCTCCCTGTTAGTCTTTGCAGCATGTCCCCGGACGTCACATATGTTCTATGAAGTCCCCTCGGTGACAGCCACGTTCATTTTTCGTAAGACCATTTGAGCGCCTGTCGCTCTGCGCTAATTACCGCTCATCAATACACGTCCATCGTGGCATCAAGGAAGGCGGACAAACTAGACGTCTCTCCTGGCAACGAAGAGGTTAAACGACTTTAATTTTCTTGGTCAAACACCCGGAATCTGTGTGATTTCGGCGCTGCCGCTCCAGGTTGACAGCTCGCTAGAACGGTGACTTACAGATAAATGAGGGAGATTTGAAGGTTAGGCGGATTTTTCTGCACTGGGAGGATTTGTTGCTTTGCAGAGCTCTCTTCTGCCATCTAGTGGACGGTGCAGGATATTGCAGGGCATATTTGTCCCCACAAATGTGCTCAATGCAGAAAATACTGTTTGGAAAAGGATTTGCATGTACATGTTAGTATATCTTACTAGATACAATATTTATGACTATTCAGCTACCAGCAACAGCTACAGCAAGATGAATAACTACTATTTGTGACATAACATGGAGAGTAATACTGCCATAATACCGCCATCTTATAATATACCACCCTACTGTGCTAAAAGCAACAGTAGCATACAGTGTCATATGATAATGCCATAAAATGTTCACATAGTACTGTCATACCATGCTCACATAATACTGTCATACCATACTCACATAATACTGCCATACCATACTCACATAATACTGTCATACCATACTACATAATACTGCCATAGCATACTCACATAATACTGCCATACCATACTCAGATAATACTGCCATAGCATACTCACATAGTACTGTCATACCATGCTTACATAATACTGCCATACCATGCTCACATAATACTGTCATACCATACTCACATAATACTGTCATACCATACTCACATAATACTGCCATACCATACTCACATAATACTGTCATACCATCTCACATAATACTGCCATACATACTCACATAATACTGCCATACCATCTCACATAATACTGCCATACCATACTCACATAGTACGTCATACCATGCTCACATAATACTGCCATACCATCTCACATAATACTGCATACATACTCACATAGTACTGTCATACCATCTCACAAAATACGTCATACCATCTCACATAATACTGCCATACCATACTCAATAATACTGCCATACATACTCACATAGTACTGTCATACCATCTCACATAGTACGTCATACCATCTCACATAATACTGCCATACCATACTCACATAATACTGTCATACCATACTCACATATACTGCATACATCTCACATAATACGGTCATACCATACTCACATAATACTGCCATACCATACTCACATAATACTGTCATACCATACTACATAATACTGCATAGCATACTCACATAATACTGTCATACCATACTCAATAATACTGCCATAGCATACTCACATAGTACTGTCATACCATGCTTACATAATACGGTCATACCATACTCACATAATACAGTCATACCATACTCACATAATACTGCCATACCATACTCACATAATACTGTCATACCATACTCACATAATACTGCCATAGCATACTCACATAATACTGTCATACCATACTCACATAATACTGCCATAGCATACTCACATAGTACTGTCATACCATACTTACATAATACTCCAATAAACATACATCACATAATACTGCCATAACATACTCACATAATACTGCCATACCATACTCACATAATACTGCCATAACATACCTCACATAATACGGTCATACCATGCTAACATAATACTGCCATACCATACTTACATAATACTGCCAAACCATACTCACATAATACTGTCATACCATACTCACATAATACTGCCATACAGTGTTCACATAATACTGCCATACCATAGTCACATGATACTGCCATACTGCTGTCATATAACATCGCCATACAGTGTGTTTACATAATACCGCCATCCTATAATATACCATATAGTACAATTCCCACATAGTACTGCCATACTATGCCCACATGATATATTACATACATACAGTATATACACATTATGTGATGTCTGATTCCTGCCCACAGTGGGACACAATAGAGAAGGCGTTTTCTACATCGCCACCTAGAGTTCAGACAAGGTACTGTCCCTATAATTTAGGTTTTCTACAAACCCTACAGAGAGGTGAGCTGGGGGCTGCTCCCCACATATTATAGGGGCAGTATTTTAGCCACTATTTAGGATTTTGGCCACATCTGAATGCGCCCATGTTCCTAAAGTGATTCCGTGCAGTAATGTAACTGAACACTAGGTGGCAATATTTATATATTCTGCAAAGCAGTTGAAGTGGAGTTCCCCTTTAAGCTGAAGCTGGCTGGTGGCCCCCGTCCTGCTAAGTGCTAAGGCAGCGGTAATGTCCCAGATGGCGGTCTCAGGATGAGTTACGCTGCTGCCTCAGCACAGCTCCGCCACGCTCTGCACACCTCCTGTCTGCGCGCAGATCATTATTCTAATGGCAGCGGAGCTGGAAGATTCCCAAATGCTGGCGACTGGCGAGCAGACCCGACCCCTCACCCCCAAACGCTGTCACCCCGCAGGTTATTAATATCTGACGCTTCTATCTGGGAAAGCTGGGTGGTGCTGACCACCATAGGCGCCATAAGAGCCCTTAAAGGGGTTGTCACCCAGCTTTCCTCAATGTCAGATCTACACATCTGCTTAGTTATTCTCCCCGAAATGTATCTGCGCAGAACAAAACAGCCCCCTAAATAACCGCTAAGGGGTCTAAAAGTGAAGGCCGCCTCCCCCTTTTTTATTCATCAGGCACAGTGCCAAGCCTTTACTAGTGGCTGAGTCTGGTATTGCAGCTCCATTTACTCACTGCGATGCCAGGCACGGGATGCTGTGAGTCGGACCCCCGCTAATAAGCAGGATGCTGTGAGTCGGACCCCCGCTAATAAGCAGGATGCTGCGAGTCGACCCCCTAATAAGCAGGATGCTGCGAGTCAGCCCCCACTAATAAGCAGGATGCTGTGAGTCGCTCCCCCACTAATAAGCAGGATGCTGTGAGTCGCTCCCCCACTAATAAGCAGGATGCTGTGAGTCGACTCCCCACTAATAAGCAGGATGCTGTGAGTCGCTCCCCCACTAATAAGCAGGATGCTGTGAGTCGCTCCCCCACTAATAAGCAGGATGCTGTGAGTCGCTCCCCCGCTAATAAGCAGGATGCTGGAGTCGACTCCCACTAATAAGCAGGATGCTGTGAGTCGCTCCCCCACTAATAAGCAGGATGCTGTGAGTCGCTACCCCCACTAATAAGCAGGATGCTGTGAGTCGCTCCCCCACTAATAAGCAGGATGCTGTGAGTCGCTCCCCCACTAATAAGCAGGATGCTGTGAGTCGCTCCCCCACTAATAAGCAGGATGCTGTGAGTCGCTCCCCGCTAATAAGCAGGATGCTGTGAGTCGCTCCCCCGCTAATAAGCAGGATGCTGTGAGTCGCTCCCCCCTAATAAGCAGGATGCTGTGAGTCGCTCCCCCACTAATAAGCAGGATGCTGTGAGTCGCTCCCCCCTAATAAGCAGGATGCTGTGAGTCGCTCCCCCACTAATAAGCAGGATGCTGTGAGTCGCTCCCCCACTAATAAGCAGGATGCTGCGAGTCGCTCCCCCACTAATAAGCAGGATGCTGCGAGTCGCTCCCCCACTAATAAGCAGGATGCTGTGAGTCGCTCCCCCACTAATAAGCAGGATGCTGCGAGTCGCTCCCCCACTAATAAGCAGGATGCTGCGAGTCGACCCCACTAATAAGCAGGATGCTGTGAGTCGCTCCCCCACTAATAAGCAGGATGCTGTGAGTCGCTCCCCCACTAATAAGCAGGATGCTGTGAGTCGCTCCCCCACTAATAAGCAGGATGCTGTGAGTCACCCCACTAATAAGCAGGATGCTGTGAGTCGCTCCCCCACTAATAAGCAGGATGCTGTGAGTCGTACCCCACTAATAAGCAGGATGCTGGAGTCACCCCTATAATAAGCAGGATGCTGTGAGTCGCTCCCCACTAATAAGCAGGATGCTGTGAGTCGCTCCCCCCTAATAAGCAGGATGCTGTGAGTCGCTCCCCACTAATAAGCAGGATGCTGTGAGTCGCTCCCACCGCTAATAAGCAGGATGCTGTGAGTCGCTCCCCCGCTAATAAGCAGGATGCTGCGAGTCGCTCCCCACTAATAAGCAGGATGCTGTGAGTCGCTCCCCCACTAATAAGCAGGATGCTGCGAGTCGCTCCCCCACTAATAAGCAGGATGCTGCGAGTCGCTCCCCCCTAATAAGCAGGATGCTGCGAGTCGACCCCACTAATAAGCAGGATGCTGGAGTCGCCCCCCACTAATAAGCAGGATGCTGTGAGTCGCTCCCCCACTAATAAGCAGGATGCTGCGAGTCGCTCCCCACTAATAAGCAGGATGCTGTGAGTCGGACCCCCACTAATAAGCAGGATGCTGTGAGTACGATCCCCCACTAATAAGCAGGATGCTGTGAGTCGACCCCCCGCTAATAAGCAGGATGCTGCGAGTCGCTCCCCACTAATAACAGGATGCTGTGAGTCGCTCCCTACTAATAAGCAGGATGCTGTGAGTCGCCCCCCACTAATAAGCAGGATGCTGTGAGTCGCTCCCCCACTAATAAGCAGGATGCTGTGAGTCGGACCCCCACTAATAAGCAGGATGCTGTGAGTCGCTCCCCCGCTAATAAGCAGGATGCTGTGAGTCGGACCCCACTAATAAGCAGGATGCTGTGAGTCGCTCCCCCGCTAATAAGCAGGATGCTGTGAGTCGCTCCCCCACTAATAAGCAGGATGCTGTGAGTCGCTCCCCCCTAATAAGCAGGATGCTGCGAGTCGCTCCCCCTAATAAGCAGGATGCTGGAGTCGCTCCCCCACTAATAAGCAGGATGCTGTGAGTCGCTCCCCCCTAATAAGCAGGATGCTGGAGTCGCTCCCCACTAATAAGCAGGATGCTGTGAGTCGCTCCCCAGCTAATAAGCAGGATGCTGGAGTCGACCCCACTAATAACAGGATGCTGTGAGTCGCTCCCCCGCTAATAAGCAGGATGCTGTGAGTCGCTCCCCCACTAATAAGCAGGATGCTGTGAGTCGCTCCCCGCTAATAAGCAGGATGCTGTGAGTCGCCCCCCACTAATAAGCAGGATGCTGTGAGTCGCTCCCCCCTAATAAGCAGGATGCTGTGAGTCGCTCCCACTAATAAGCAGGATGCTGTGAGTCGCTCCCCGCTAATAAGCAGGATGCTGTGAGTCGCTCCCCCACTAATAAGCAGGATGCTGTGAGTCGCTCCCCCGCTAATAAGCAGGATGCTGTGAGTCGCTCCCACTAATAAGCAGGATGCTGCGAGTCGTCCCCACTAATAAGCAGGATGCTGGAGTCGCTCCCCCGCTAATAAGCAGGATGCTGGAGTCGCCCCCCACTAATAAGCAGGATGCTGGAGTCGCTCCCCCGCTAATAAGCAGGATGCTGTGAGTCGCTCCCCCACTAATAAGCAGGATGCTGTGAGTCGCTCCCCACTAATAAGCAGGATGCTGTGAGTCGCTCCCCACTAATAAGCAGGATGCTGTGAGTCGCTCCCCCGCTAATAAGCAGGATGCTGTGAGTCGCTCCCCACTAATAAGCAGGTGCTGTGAGTCGCTCCCCGCTAATAAGCAGGATGCTGTGAGTCGCTCCCCCCTAATAAGCAGGATGCTGTGAGTCGCTCCCCGCTAATAAGCAGGATGCTGTGAGTCGCTCCCCTAATAAGCAGGATGCTGAGTCGCTCCCCGCTAATAAGCAGGATGCTGTGAGTCGCCCCACTAATAAGCAGGATGCTGGAGTCCTCCCGCTAATAAGCAGGATGCTGTGAGTCGCTCCCCCCTAATAGCAGGATGCTGGAGTCGCTCCCCCTAATAAGCGATGCTGGAGTCGCTCCCCCTAATAGCAGGATGCTGTGAGTGCTCCCCCACTAATAAGCAGGATGCTGGAGTCGCTCCCCCTAATAAGCAGGATGCTGGAGTCGCTCCCCACTAATAAGCAGGATGCTGTGAGTGCTCCCCACTAATAAGCAGGATGCTGTGAGTCGCCCCACTAATAAGCAGGATGCTGTGAGTCGCCCCCACTAATAAGCGATGCTGGAGTCGCCCCCACTAATAAGCAGGATGCTGGAGTCGCTCCCCACTAATAAGCAGGATGCTGTGAGTCGTCCCCCCAATAAGCAGGATGCTGTGATCGCCCACTAATAAGCAGGATGCTGGAGTCGCCCACTAAAGCAGGATGCTGTGAGTCGTCCCCCACTAATAAGCAGGATGCTGTGAGTCGCTCCCACTAATAAGCAGATGCTGTGGTCGCCCCCTAAAAGCAGGATGCTGTGAGTCGCTCCCTAAAGCAGGATGCTGTGAGTCGCCCCTAATAACAGGATGCTGTGAGTCGACCCCACTAATAACAGATGCTGTGAGTCCCCCACTAATAACAGATGCTGTGAGTCGCCCACTAATAACAGGATGCTGTGAGTCGCTCCCACTAATAACAGATGCTGTGAGTCCCCCCTAAACAGGTGCTTGAGTCCTCCCTAATAAGCAGGTGCTGTGAGTCGCTCCCCCTAATAACAGATGCTGGATCGCTCCCCCACTAATAAGCGGATGCTGTGAGTCGCTCCCCTAATAAGCAGGATGCTGGAGCTCCCACTAAAAGCAGATGCTGGAGTCGCTCCCCACTAATAAGCAGGATGCTGTAGTCGACCCCACTAATAACAGGATGCTGGAGTCCCCACTAATAAGCAGGATGCTGTGAGTCGCCCCCCTAATAAGCAGGATGCTGTGAGTCGCTCCCACTAAAAGCAGGATGTGTAGTCGCTCCCCCTAATAAGCAGGATGCTGTGAGTCGCTCCCCCTAATAACAGATGCTGTGAGTCGCTCCCCGTAATAAGCAGGATGCTGCGAGTCCCCAATACAGGATGCGGAGTCCTCCCCACTAATAAGCAGGATGCTGTGAGTCGCTCCCCCACTAATAGCGGATGCTGTGATCGCTCCCCACTAATAAGCGGGCTGGGTCGCCCCCCCTATAACAGATGCTGGAGTCGCTCCCCCCTATAAGCAGGATGCTGGAGTCGTCCCCTAATAAGCAGGATGCTGGAGTCGACCCCTAATAAGCAGATGCTGGAGTCGCCCACTATAAGCAGGATGCTGTGAGTCGCCCCCCTAATAAGCAGGAGCTGGGTCGCCCCCCTAATAAGCAGATGTGTGAGTCGCTCCCCCCTAATAAGCAGGATGCTGTGAGTCCCACTAATAGCAGGATGCTGGAGTCGCCCCCACTAATAAGCAGATGCTGTGGTCACCCCCTAATAACAGGATGCTGGAGTCACCCCACTAAACAGGATGCTGTGAGTCGCCCCCCATATAACAGGATGCTGTGAGTCGCTCCCCCTAATAACAGATGCTGTGAGTCGCTCCCTATAAGCAGGATGCTGTGAGTCGCCCCCTAATAAGCAGGATGCTGTGAGTCGCTCCCCCTAATAAGCAGGAGCTGGAGTCGCCCCCACTATAAGCGGATGCTGTGGCGCTCCCCCCTAATAAGCAGATGCTGGAGTCGTCCCCACTATAAGCAGATGCTGGAGTCGCTCCCCCGCTAATAAGCAGGATGCTGGAGTCGCCCACTAATAAGCAGGATGCTTGAGTCGCTCCCCCAATAAGCAGGATCTGGAGTCGCTCCCCCTAATAAGCAGGATGCTGGAGTCGCCCCCCTAATAAGCAGGATGTGGAGTGCCCCCCCGTAATAAGCAGGATGCTGGATCGCCCCCACTAATACAGATGCTGTGAGTCTCCCACTATAAGCAGGATGCTGTGAGTCGCCCCACTAATAAGCAGGATGCTGTGAGTCGCTCCCCCTAATAAGCAGGATGCTGTGAGTCGCCCCACTAATAAGCAGTCTGGAGTCGCTCCCCGCTAATAAGCAGGAGCTGGAGTCGCCCCCACTAATAAGCAGGATGCTGTGAGTCGCTCCCCACTAATAAGCAGGATGCTGTGGGTCGCTCCCCCGTAATAAGCAGATGCTGGAGTCGCCCCCGCTAATAAGCAGGATGCTGCGAGTCGCCCCACTAATAAGCAGGATGCTGGAGTCGCTCCCCCTAATAAGCAGGATGCTGGAGTCGCCCCCCCTAATAAGCAGGATGCTGCGAGTCGCCCCCACTAATAAGCAGGATGCTGGAGTCGCCCCTAATAAGCAGGATGCTGGAGTCGCCCCACTAATAACAGGATGCTGGAGTCGCTCCCCCACTAATAAGCAGGATGCTGTGAGTCGCTCCCCCGCTAATAAGCAGGATGCTGTGAGTCGCTCCTCCACTAATAAGCAGGATGCTGTGAGTTGCTCCCCCACTAATAAGCAGGATGCTGTGAGTCGCTCCCCCACTAATAAGTCATTAATATTAATATCCCCCACGTCCCCTTTTTAGGGGTATCGGCACAATTGAAAGATGAAAAGCAGCACAGAGTATTTCAGGAGGGGGGCGCTCCGATGTCGCAGTGGGTCCGCGTGTTGTCACTTATGGGCAGCTCTGCATGTGACACGTGGGCGGTCGCAGCCTCAGTGTTGTAGTGCGGGTGGTCCCGGTCCCCCGGCAGCACAGAGGATTTCAGGAGGCGACACCATTTTCTTTGTTGCTTTTTTTTTGCAGGTCATTCACTGGAATTCTCCCAAAAAGCTGAGAGTGAAGAACAAACACGTGGAATTCTTCCGGAACCTGTACCTGACGTTCCTGGAGTATGACGGGAACCTCCTGCGCAGGGAGCTGTTCGGCTGCCCCAGCGAGACCGACATCAACAACGAGAACGTGAGTGCCGGGGAGGCTTCCCCCTCCCTTAGTTGTGACCCCCCCTTAGTTGTGCCCCCCTTAGTTGGTTGTGTCCCCCTCCCTTGGTTGTGCCCCCCTTAGTTGGTTGTGTCCTCCCTCCCTTAGTTGTGCCCACCTTAGTTGGTTGTGTCCCCCCTCCCTTGGTTGTGCCCCCCCTAGTTGGTTGTGTCCCCCCTCGCTTAGTGGGTTGTGTCCCCCCTCCCTTAGTTGTGCCCCCCTTAGTTGGTTGTGTCCCCCCTCCCTTAGTTGTGCCCCCCTTAGTTGGTTGTGCCCCCCAGTTGGTTGTGTCCCCCCTTAGTTGGTTGTGTCCCCCCTCCCTTATTGTGTCTTATTGTGCCCCCCTAGTTGGTTGTGTCCCCCCCTACCTTTAGTTGTGCCCCCCTAGTTGGTTGTGTCCCCCTCCCTTAGGTTGTGTCCCCCCTCCTAGTGGTTGTGTCCCCCCTCCTTAGTTGTGCCCCCCTTAGTTGGTTGTGTCCCCCTCCCTTAGTTGTGCCCCCCTTAGTTGGTTGTGTCCTCCCTCCCTTAGGTTGTGCCCACCTTAGTTGGTTGTCCCCCCTCTTGGTTGTGCCCCCCCTAGTTGGTTGTGTCCCCCCTCGCTTAGTGGGTTGTGTCCCCCTCCCTTAGTTGTGCCCCCCTTAGTTGGTTGTGTCCCCCTCCCTTAGTTGTGCCCCCCTTATTGGTTGTGTGCCCCCCCAGTTGGTTGTGTCCCCCCCCTTTGTTGGTGTTGTGGGTTGTGTCCCCCCTCCCTTAGTTGTGCCCCCCTTAGTTGGTTGTGTCCCCCCTCCCTTAGTTGGTTGTGTCCCCCTCCCTTAGTTGTGCCCCCCTTAGTTGGTTGTGTCCCCCCTCCCTTAGTTGGTTGTGTCCCCCTCCCTTAGTTGGTTGTGTCCCCCCTCCCTTAGTTGTGCCCCCCTTAGTTGGTTGTGCCCCCCCTTAGTTGGTTGTGTCCCCCTCCCGTAGTTGGTTGTGTCCCCCCTCCCTTAGTTGTGCCCCCCTTTAGTTGGTTGTGTCCCCCCTCCTTGGTTGTGCCCCCCTTAGTTGGTTGTGACCCCCCCTCCCTTAGTTGTACCCCCTTAGTTGGTTGTGTCCCCCCTCCCTTAGTTGTGTCCCCTTAGTTGGTTTTGCCCCCCTCCCTTGGTTGTGCCCCCCTTAGTTGGTTGTATCCCCCCTCCCTTAGTTGTGTCCCCTTAGTTGGTTGTGTCCCCCTCCCTTGGTTGTGCCCCCCTTAGTTGGTTGTGCCCCCTCCCTTGGTTGTTTCCCCTTAGTTGGTTGTGTCCCCCCTTAGTTGGTTGTGTCCCCCCTCCCTTAGTTGTGTCTCCTTAGTTGATTGTGTCCCCCCTTAGTTGGTTGTGTCCCCCCCTCCCTTGGTTGTGTCCCCTTAGTTGGTTGTGTCCACCCTCCCTTAGTTGGTTGTGCCCCCCTTAATTGGTTGTGCCCCCTTAGTTGGTTGTGTCACCCCTCCCTTAGTTGTGTCCCCTTAGTTGGTTGTGTCCCCCCTTAGTTGGTTGTGTCCCCCCTCCCTTAGTTGGTTGTGCCCCCCTTAGTTGGTTGTGCCCCCTTAGTTGGTTGTGTCACCCCTCCCTTAGTTGTGTCCCCTTAGTTGGTTGTGTCCCCCCTTAGTTGGTTGTGTCTCCCCTCCCTTAGTTGTGTCCCCTTAGTTGGTTGTGTCCCCCCCTCCTTAGTTGGTTGTACCCCCCCTTAGTTGGTTGTGTCCCCCCTTAGTTGGTTGTGCCCCCCATAGTTGGTTGTGCCCCCCCTTAGTTGGTTGTGCCCCCCACAGTTGGTTGTGTCTCCCCTCCCTTAGTTGTGTCCCCTTAGTTGGTTGTGTCCCCCCTCCCTTAGTTGGTTGTACCCCCCTTAGTTGGTTGTGTCCCCCCTTAGTTGGTTGTGCCCCCCCATAGTTGGTTGTGCCCCCCTTAGTTGGTTGTGCCCCCACAGTTGGTTGTGTCTCCCCTCCCTTAGTTGTGTCCCCTTAGTTGGTTGTGTCCCCCCTCCCTTAGTTGGTTGTACCCCCCCTTAGTTGGTTGTGTCCCCCCTTAGTTGGTTGTGCCCCCCCATAGTTGGTTGTGCCCCCCTTAGTTGGTTGTGCCCCCCACAGTTGGTTGTGTCTCCCCCCCCTTAGTTGTGCCCCCCTTAGTTGGTTGTGCCCTCCCTTAGTTGGTTGTCTCCCCCCTCCCTTAGTTGGTTGTGTCCCCCTTAGTTGGTTGTGCCCCCCCTCCCTTGGTTGTGCCCCCTTAGTTGGTTGTGCCCCCCCGGGTAAGTCCTTGGCTCCTGATGATGACGGCGCCCCCTCTCTGCACGGCTCGGACATTCCTCTTCCTCTCGCAGCGAGTTTTCTCCGGTGTCGCAGGAAATATCAGTTATTACCGAGAGAAAGGAGCAAAACTGGCAAAAGAGAACGTGTAAACCGCGCGGCCACATCGGCCGCCATTTGTGGATGTTTCCCGCCACCTCTGTATGACCCGTCCGTCTCTGTCCCCAGCTCCAGAACCAGCTGTCAGAGCTGGACGAGGACGACCTGTGCTACGAGTTCAGACGGGAGAGGTTCACGGTGCACCGCACTCACCTCTACTTCCTGCACTACGAGTACGAGCCGGCGGCCGACGACTCCGACGTCACGCTGGTGGCGCAGCTGTCCATGGACAGGTAGGTGGCAGGTAATAGCAGTTCATAAAGCCACCACTAGGGGGAGCACACTGCATACAGATTTATAAGGACTGCATACATCTTGATGCAGCGAGCTCCCCCTAGTGGTGGCAGCTGGCAGGAAAAATATCATTTATCAAATTTTGAAAAAAAAAACAGATCTTCCCTATGATATATTAAGAAGTTAATCAAACTGTTCCTATTTAATGATAGCAAGCAGAGGTCTAGAAAATGCCGAGATTCTTCTCTCCTCTTCTAGGCTCCAGATGCTTGAAGCCATCTGCAAACACTGGGAGGGCCCCATCAGCCTGGCCCTGTACCTGTCAGACGCGGAGGCCCAGCAGTTCTTACGTTACGCACAGGGCTCCGAGGTGCTGCTCAACCGACGCAACGTGGGCTACCACATAGTCTACAAAGAGGGGCAGTTCTACCCGGTCAACCTGCTGAGGAACGTGGCCATGAAGCACGTCAGCACACCGTACATGTTCCTCTCCGACATAGACTTCCTGCCGATGTATGGACTCTATGAGAGCCTCAGGTAATGATGGAGGCAGCAGGGCAGATCACATACCTGTACATATAGTAGTTATATTCCTATACATAGGGCAGTATTATAGTAGTTATATTCTTGTACATAGGGGCAGTATTATAGTAGTTATATTCTTGTACATAGGGGCAGTATTATAGTAGTTATATTCTTGTACATAGGGGGCAGTATTATAGTAGTTATATTCTTGTACATAGGGGCACTATTATAGTAGTTATATTCTTGTACATAGGGGCAGTATTATAGTAGTTATATTCTTGTACATAGGGGCAGTATTATAGTAGTTATATTCTTGTACATAGGGGCAGTAATATAGTAGTTATATTCTTGTACATAGGGGCAGTATTATAGTAGTTATATTCTTGTACTTAGGGGGCAGTATTATAGTAGTTATATTCTTGTACATAGGGGCAGTATTATAGTAGTTATATTCTTGTACATAGGGGCAGTATTATAGTAGTTATATTCTTGTACATAGGGGGCAGTATTATAGTAGTTATATTCTTGTACATAGGGGCAGTATTATAGTAGTTATATTCTTGTACATAGGGGCAGTTGTTATGTTTCGGTAGCTGAGGAGTGCAGGTAAAAAAGGCAATACACCAGAGCAGTTGGAATCTATGAGATTGCAGTACCCTGACTAACCACCACAACTAGAGGCAGCCGTGGAGCGTTCCTACGTTGGTCCTAGACGCCTCGTCACAGCCTGAGAAATAACTACACCTAAAGATAGATATAGGAAAACTATCTGCCCCGGAGCAGAACCCCAAAGATAATAGAAAGCCCCCAAACAAGTAATGGCGGTTAGACAAGATGAAATACTGACACAGACAGAAAATAGTATGAGCAAACGCTGGGGCCCAAACTAACTAAATAGAAAAGGATAGGAAGGGTACTTACTGCAATCCCAGAAAACCCTGAAAAGCACCAACTCTACTAATTTCAAAAACACCTGAGATCACACGACCTCTTCCACCTAAATTAGTTCTCTGGTGTAACAAAATCAAAACAGCAGCCACTGAAAAAACTGGAAAAAGCAAAAGTACAAACATCAGTGGCTGAACAAAACTGAGAGGGCAGAAGCCCCCGGAGGGGACCCTGAAGGCCCCCACAGAAGTGCAGGACAAAATGCAAAAATATAGCACAAACACAAAAGAAGAAAATACGGATTTTTGTGTTACTCACCGTAAAATCCTTTTCTCCGAGACGCTCATTGGGGGACACAGGACTGTGGGTGTATGCTTCTGCCGCTAGGAGGCTGACACTAAGTAAACATAAAAAAGGTTAGCTCCTCCTCCGCCGTATACACCTCAGCACTGGCCGCAGGCAAACCCAGTTTAGTGCAAAAAGCAGTAGGAGGCTAAAAAATAAATCAAGAGTTAACACAGATACAGTATATTCAGAAGAAAAAACTGCTGATACCAACTTAAGGAGAATAGAGTTAACTCAATATAAAGCCAGCCGGCTCTTAGGGAGGGTGCTGTGTCCCCCAATGAGCGTCTCGGAGAAAAGGATTTTACGGTGAGTAACACAAAAATCCGTATTTCTCCTTCGTCTCATTGGGGGACACAGGACTGTGGGACGTCCCAAAGCAGTCCCTTGGGTGGGAAACCGACTCCACAGTGTAGTTTATAATCAAGCATTGCTTATAGGTGCGCAACCGCGCCCTGAAGAATCCTTCTACCCAGACTGGCATCCGCAGAAGCCTGGGTATGGACATTATAATGCTTGGAAAAGGTATGCAGACTGGACCAGGTTGCTGCCTTACAAACCTGTTCCACCGAAGCCTGATGCCGAAGGGCCCAGGAGGCACCCACCGCTCTGGTGGAGTGAGCCTTGATCCCTGCGGGAACCACCGCGCCTCTGATGCGGTAAGCCTCCTGAATGGCTAACCGAATCCACCTAGCCAAGGTTGATCTAGAGGCAGCGAGTCCCTTCCTGCGACCTTCAGGGAGGACAAACAGCGTGTCCGTCTGTCGAAAGGACGCCGTCCGAGATACATATCTCCTGAGTGCTCTCACCAGATCCAGCGTATGGAGAGCCTTCTCCACTCGGTGCGTCGGAGCTGGGCAAAATGAGGGCAAAACAATGTCCTCATTAATATGAAATGAGGACACGACTTTAGGCAAAAAAGGTGGTGTTGGTCTGAGCACTACCTTATCCTGATGGAAAAGTAAGTACGGAGCTCGACAAGACAGTGCAGCCAGCTCCGAAACCCAACTTATGGATGTTATGGCTACCAAAAACACCACTTTCCAGGAAAGAAATGACAGAGAAACCTCCTGCAAAGGTTCAAAAGGAGACTCCTGCAGGACTCCCAGGACTAGATTGAGGTCCCAAACCTCTAAGGGAGTCTTGTAGGGAGGAACTATATGGACAACCCCCTGAATAAAGGTCCTAACCTGAAAATTAGACGCGATCTTTCGCTGAAAAAGAACCGACAAGGCTGATATCTGTCGTCTAAGAGTACTAGGCGCTAGACCTGAATCTAGGCCTGCCTGGAGAAAATGACAGAATGTTTGGAATTGAAAACCTAAGCGGGGAACAACCATGTTCCCTGCACCAAGCAAAAAAGACCTTCCAAGTACCGTGGTAGATGCGAGCCGAAACGGGCTTTCGGGCGTTAGCCATCGTTGCGGCGACCTTTTTAGAGAAACCAGCCCTGGTCAGGATCCAAGATTCAACGGCCAGGCCGTCAAACACAGGACCGCTAAGTTCTGGTGGTAAACTGGGCCCTGGGAGAGAAGGTCCACGCGCTCTGGCAGTCGCCAGGGTGCGTCGGCGAGCAATTGTACCAGCTCCGATTACCATGAGCGACGCGGCCAATCCGGAGCGATTAATATCGCAGGAACCACCTCTATCCTGATCTTTCTGATCACCCTTGGGAGAAGGGCTATTGGTGGAAACAAGTATGGAAGATGAAACTGATTCCATGGTAGGACCAGAGCGTCTACTGCAAATGCCTGCGGATCCCGGTACCGGGAGACGAAGTTGGGCACCTTGGCATTTATCTTGGAAGCCATCAGGTCCACATCTGGGGTTCCCCAGCGTCGGCATATCTGCTGAAAAATCTCGGGATGAAGTGACCATTCCCCTGACGCTATGCCGTGACGGCTGAGAAAATCCGCAGCCCAGTTTTCCTCGCCCGGAATGTGGACCGCTGAAATCACAGAGTGATTTACCTCTGCCCAAGTCAGAATCTGTTTTACCTCGTGCATGGCCGCCCTGCTGCGGGTACCTCCCTGATGGTTTATGTATGCCACTGCCGTGGCATTGTCCGATTGTATTCTGACTGGGTGGCCCGCCAGATGCTGGTGAAACTGCCTCAGAGCCAGCCGAATAGCTCGGATCTCTAAAATATTGATCGGAGGGTCGATTCCTGCTGAGACCAAGTTCCCTGGGCTGTGTGGTGACGAAACACTGCTCCCCATCCGAGCAGGCTGGCATCCGTTGTGACAACCAACCAGAAATTTGGAGGAAACAACCGACCCTGTCGAAGAGTGGTGCTCTTCGTCCACCACATTAGAGTCTGTCTGACCTGCAGGGACAGACGACACCGAAGATTGAGGGAGTAAGGGCTCCCGTCCCATACTGCCAAGAGTGCATGTTGAAGGGGGCGAAGATGAAATTGGGCAAATGGAATAGCCTCGATTGCTGCCACCATCCTTCCTAGGACCCTCATGCAAAACCGGATGGTGTGAGGAATTGGTTGGCGAAGGATCCGTACCTCTTGACGGAGAACCAAGGCCTTGTCCTGAGGAAGAATTATCAACCCCTGAGCGGTGTCGAAATTCATCCCTAAAAAGGTGATCTTCCGAGATGGCACGGGAGATGATTTCTTCATATTCACCAGCCACCCCAGGCGAGCAAGGGTGTCTAACGTAATGCTGACACTTTCCTCGCAGATTTGAAAAGACGGACCCTTGATGAGGAGATCGTCTAAGTAAGGCAGGATGACTACCCCCCTGGAGTGCAGAATGGACACAACAGCAGCCATGACCTTTGTGAACACCCTGGGGGCTGTGGCTAGCCCGAATGGCAAGGCTGCGAACTGAAGATGAAGTTTGCCGACGGCAAACCGAAGAAATCTCTGATGAGGAGGAAATATGGGGATGTGAAGATAGGCATCCTGAATGTCTATTGATGCTAGAAATTCCCCTTTTTCCATGGCTGCAATGACAGAACGGAGAGACTCCATTCGGAAATGTCGAATTCTGACAAACCGGTTCAGTCGCTTTAGATCCAGAATGGGCCTTACAGTACCGTCCTTTTTGGGTACAATGAACAGGTTGGAATAAAACCCCTGACCCTTTTCGATCTCCGGTACAGGCACGACAACCCCGCTGTGCCGAAGAGACTCGACCGCCCTGAATAAGGCGCGAACCCGAAATTCCTCCTTGGGAAGGCGCGAGGGAAAAAAACGATTTGAGGGAAGGCTGGAAAATTCTATTTTGTACCCCGAGGAGACTAACTCCCGGACCCACTCGTCGTGAGTAATCGATAGCCAAATGGGGCGAAACCAGAGTAAGCGGCCGCCTACTCTGGATAAATTGACCGGATTCTGCCTCCAGTCATTTGTCCGAATATCTCTGGGGTTTGGACCCTCTAGATCTTGGTTGTTGAGATCGCCCTCTTCCCAGAGGGTTGGTCCTGTAGGAGACCTGACGATCTCTGGCCTGATTAGGCCGACCTGAACCGCTGGAGGTAGCTGGCGCGGCCCAACCTGGGTTACGAAAGGCCCTAAAGCGAGGCTGAAGCTGTCGGCGAAAAGGCTGCTTAATCTTTTGCTGAGGAAGGAAACTGCTCTTCCGTCCCGTCGCATCAGATATGAGCTGATCCAACCTTTCGCCAAATAACCGACCACTCTGATATGGTAAGGATGTAAGCGATTTCTTTGAGATTGAATCTGCTCGCCAGGTTCTCAGCCACAAAGATCTTCTGATGGCAATTGCATTAGCAGCAGCTAGGGCTGCGCAATTTGCCGCATCCATGGACGCATTAATTAAGAAGTCTCCTGCAAGCGCTATCTGATTAGAAATCTCGGTTCTTCAGACGGTACCTCTATACCATGAAGAGCTCTATTTAGAGACTCCGACCAGGATATCATGGCCTTAGCAACCCAAGTCGCTGCAAAAGAAGGAGAGAGAGCAGAACCCGATGCTTCAAACACCGAGCGGGCCAAACTCTCAATCAGACGATCCGTTGGTTCCTTGATCGAGGAACCGTTAGGAAGGGAAAGGAGCGTCTTAGACGCTAAACGCGACACAGGAGGATCAACCGCAGGAGATTCCGCCCACTTCTTAAGAAGCTCAGGAGCAAAAGGATATCTAGTATTGAGAGCCTTTTGTCCTGCGAAGCGCTTGTCCGGTTTCTCCGGTGGCGCTGCACTAGCTCCTCAAACTCAGGATGAGATCCAAAAACCTTATGAGCTTGCCTGGCTCTTTTGAAGGACACCTTATGACCGGAGGTCAAGGTGGACTCATCGTCTATCCCCAAGGTTTGATTGACAGCTTCAATCAAACTGTCAATTGTGTCCTGACAATTTGGTGCCTCCAAATTAAGGGACCTTCTGAATCAGAAACCGAATACTGATCACTTGTCAGAGGTGAGGGAGAGCGGGAGACGGAACTGAAAGATGCCGAGGCCCCGGACGGCAAAGGCGACGCAGTGTGGGTTCGCTTCCCCTGCGTCTGCCTAGTGAGAGCGCGGCCCCTGCAGGCCGGAGGTTCATGAGACGTCGCCAAGACGGGTGAACCACTGTCCCTGCTCCTATCGGGAGCTTGAAGGGACTCGATTGCTCTTGTTAATGATGCCACAGATTGAGTCAGGGACAGAGCCCATTCAGGGGGACCTGACGCACTGGGTTCCGCAATAGGAGCGGGTTCCTGAGCCCGTTCGGAGTCACAGGCTTCGCAGACCCGAGTAATCTGGGCGCGCGGAAAAGGGGACCTACAGGCAATGCATGCGGTATACAGCACCGTATGAGCTTTAGTTCTTCTGGACATGCTGAGTCTATCACAGAGTCCGCAATGAACTGGATGTGCGACGGTCAGTGAAACGGAGTGCAGAGGGGAGCAAAAGTACCTAGTGAAGCGGAACAACCAGGCTGGAGGTAGAAGCACTTACCCCAGTCCTGTACCCCCTGCGTCCTTAAACCGCGTAGCAGTGGCGTCTGACTCCAAATTTTTCAAAAAAGAGCGCTCCCCTGTTAGGAAGGCGAGCTCATGTAGCCGAGCCTTAGGGGGAGGGTCGAGAGGCGCGGCCTAGCCGTCAGAGACCCGCCTCCAGCCGCGGCCTAGTCTCCAGCAAAAGCCGGGGACTAAATTTACAGCCGCGGCCTAGCACCGGCCGAAGCCGCGGCCTAGATTTCCGGCGGAGGCCGCCCCAAAATCAGAGGGCGGGCCCGCCGGAAGGAGACGATGCCGGGGGCGGATCCCCGCGACCGCGGCCTACCCTCCGGCCGACGCCGGACGCTATATTTTAGGCCGCGGCCTAGCACCGGCCGAAGCCGGGCCCAGATTTCCGGCGGAGGCCGCCCCAAATTTAGAGGGCGGGCCCCCGGAAAGTGACGATGCCGGGGGCGGATCCCCGCGACCGCGGCCTACCTTCTGGCCGGCGCCGGACGCTATATTTCGGCCCTAGTCCCCGGGGACTAAATTTTTGCCCGAGGCCTAACACCGCCGAGGCCAGGGACTGAATTTTCGGCCGTCCACCCAGGAGTCGGGGGGCGGGCATCGGGAGCTGACGCCCCGGAGGGGGGGGGACGGAACACGAGCCAGGAGCCTGTACCTGGCTGGAAGCAGAGTCTGATCACAGACGCCTGCGAAACTTGCGGTGCTCCGGCCGCTCACCGTTCCATGCGTGCGGCGTTACTCCCGGGAACTGTTCCAGTATCTTCTCCAGTTTCAAAAAGGTGAGCCATTCCGCCTGATGCATTTAGAGGGGGGCTTCGTAGTAAAAAAGGTGGGACGGTGCAGGAACCCTAACTCCATCACCCCTACAGGGGATGAGGAGAGGGACCGTCCGCCTCCTTGCAGCACCGCAGTCTAGCATTGGTGGCGCAGTGGGGGCTGCACGGACAAACTCCTGCCTCTGTACAACCTAGGGTTTCAATACCTTAGGGTGGTCAGGGCTAAGTCCGGCATTCGTGTCCCACGTTGCGGGAGAGGATACGTTGGAGGCTTTACTCCACGTGCTCGCCCGTTGATGGTTTGGGGAGATCGGACCCTTTCAATAGGATCCGTCGCCCCTATCTCATCTTCGTGGGAGAGAAAAAAAAAAAAAAATGGTCTGGAAAAAGAACCAGACGTGTGCCTCCATCAGACAGTAAGCAATAACTGGGTTTGCCTGCGGCCAGTGCTGAGGTGTATACGGCGGAGGAGGAGCTAACCTTTTTTATGTTTACTTAGTGTCAGCCTCCTAGCGGCAGAAGCATACACCCACAGTCCTGTGTCCCCCAATGAGACGAAGGAGAAATGTCTTATCTGTTAGCAGGAGATGCAGACACGACACAGCAGGCTACAAGGGAAACTGGAATAAAGGATTCAGACCAGAACAATTGATCACCGGCAACCCTGATGGGAAGGTGACTCCCTTATATAAGACCAGTCAGTAACACCTGATTCCCAGTCCTCACAATCTTCACTGGACAGACTAGCACCGCTTGTAACCACCAGAGGGAGCCTCTGCTCATAACTCATCTCAAACCCATTCACAACAGTACCCCCCCCCTTGAGGAGGGGTCACCGAACCCTCATTTGAGCAACCAGGTCGGTCAGGATGAGTTCTATGATACGACGGATAAGTCTCCTAGCATGGATGTCCGAAGCAAACACCCAAGAATTGTCTTCCTGACCATAACCTCTCCATTTAACCAAATACTGGAGTTTCCGTCTAGAAAAACGAGAATCTAATATTTTCTCAACCACATACTCCAGATTGCCCTCAACCAAAACAGGGTCAGGAGGCGCAGCCATAGGAACCACTGGCTCAACAAACCTCTTCAACAAGGACTTGTGGAACACGTTATGGATCTTAAATGTCCCTGGAAGAAGCAAACGAAAAGAAACAGGATTAATAATCTCCATGATCTTATAAGGTCCAATGAACCTAGGCTTAAATTTAGGAGATGCTACTCTCATAGGAATATTCTTTGAGGACAACCAGACCAAGTCCCCCACTTTAAACCGAGGACCATCAGTCCTATGCCGGTTAGCAAACCGCTGGGCCCTCTCCTGAGAGAGGGACAACCTCTCCACTACCTGGTCCCAAATCAGTTGCATATGCTCCACAACAGAGTCAACACCTGGACAGACAGAAGCCTCCGTCTGTCCTGAAGAAAATCGAGGGTGAAACCCAGAATTACAGAAAAACTGAGACATCAAAGTAGCAGAGCTAGCCCTATTATTAAGAGCAAACTCAGCCAAAGGCAAAAAAGAGACCCAGTCATCCTGATCAGCAGACACAAAGCATCTTAGATAAGTCTCCAATGTCTGGTTTGTTCTCTCAGTTTGACCATTGGTCTGAGGATGAAATGCCGAGGAGAAAGACAATTGAACACCCAGTTTAGAACAAAAAGTCCTCCAAAATCTGGAAACAAACTGGACTCCTCTGTCAGACACAATGTTCTCAGGAATGCCGTGTAAACGAACCACGTGCTGAAGGAACAACGGCACCAATTCAGAGGAGGAAGGCAACTTAGGTAATGGCACAAGATGTATCATCTTGGAAAACCTATCACAAATTACCCAGATGGTGGTCATTCTCTGAGAAACAGGAAGGTCGGAAATGAAATCAATAGAGATATGGGTCCATGGTCTCTTGGGCACAGGCAATGGCATCAACAAACCACTAGAGCGAGAGCAAGGCTTGGAGCGAGAGCAAGTCCCGCAGGACTGCACAAATTCCCTGACATCACGAGACAAGGTAGGCCACCAAAAGGACCGACTAACCAAGTCTCTGGTACCAAAAATTCCGGGATGCCCAGCCAACGCGGAACAATGAATCTCAGACATCACACTCTTTTTCCACTGGTCCGGGACAAACAATTTTCCAAAAGGGCAGCACTCGGGCCTATCCTCCTGACACCCTCCAGAGCAAGTCTCAAATTGGGCGAGATGGCGGAAAGAACTACACCCTCTTTCAAAATAACAGAAGGATCAGATAACTCAGGAGAGTCCGCAAGGAAACTCCTCGAGAGGGCATCCGCCTTAACATTCTTAGTGCCAGGAAGAAAGGAAACCACAAAATTAAAACGTGTGAAAAACAAGGCCCACCTGGCCTGTCTAGGATTAAGTCGCTTGGCTGATTCCAGATAAACCAGATTCTTATGGTCCGTGAGGACCACCACCTGATGTTTGGCTCCCTCCAGCCAATGTCTCCACTCTTCAAAAGCCCACTTCATGGCCAATAACTCCCGATTACCCACGTCATAATTACGTTCAGTAGGAGAAAATTTTCGAGAGAAAAAGGCACAAGGGTTACTTTTAGAGGTCTCTGGATCTTTTTGGGACAAAACGGCACCTGCCCCAATTTCAGAGGCATCAACCTCCACCTGAAATGGCAGAGAAACATCAGGCTGCCGTAGAACAGGAGCAGAAGTGAATCTCTGCTTAAGTTCCTGAAATGCAGAGACTGCCTCAGGAGGCCAATTCACCACATCAGAACCCTTTTTGGTCAAATCAGTTAATGGTTTAACAATAACCGAGAAATTACCAATAAATTTACGATAAAAATTGGCAAAACCCAAAAATCTCTGAAGAGCCTTTAATGAAGTAGGTTGGACCCAATCACAGATGGCCTGAACCTTGACCAGGTCCATTTCAATAACAGATGGGGACAAAATGAATCCCAGAAATGAGATCCTTCTGTACGCCAAAAAGACACTTTGATCCCTTCACATACAGAGCATTCTCTCTCAAAATCTTGAATACAGTTTGAACATGTTTCACATGAGAGTCCCAGTCATTAGAAAAAATCAAGATATCATCCAAATAAACAATCAGAAACTTGTCACAAAATCCCTGAAAATGTCATTCATGAAGGACTGGAAGACGGAAGGAGCATTAGTGAGCCCAAAGGGCATCACTAGGTACTCAAAATGCCCCTCTGGGGTATTAAATGCCGTCTTCCATTCATCCCCGTGCTTAATGCGAATAAGGTTATACGCCCCCCTGAGGTCAAGCTTGGTAAACCAAGTAGCATTTTTAACCCTGGAAAACAGGTCAGAAATCAAGGGTAACGGGTATTGATATTTCACAGTAATATTGTTCAAGAGACGATAATCAATACACGGCCTTAATGAACCATCCTTTTTGGCCACAAAGAAAAAACCGGCACCTAAGGGTGAAGAGGATGGTCTGATATGACCCTTCTCCAATGATTCCTTGATATAAGACCGCATAGCGTCATGTTCAGGTACAGACAAGTTAAAAAGGCGACCTTTAGGGAATTTACTACCCGGCACTAATTCAATAGCGCAGTCATAGCTCCTATGGGGAGGCAAGGATGCAGATTTACTTTCGCTAAACACATCAGAGAAATCAATCAAAAAGTCAGGAACATCCTGAGCCTGGGGGGAGGCAGAAAAAACAGGAGTGTTGGTATTAACACATTGGCAGCCCCAACTGGTTACAGACACAGATTTCCAATCCAAAACAGGATTATGAGACTGTAACCAAGGAAAACCCAGCACGATAATGTCATGCAGATTATACAGAACCAAAAATTTGCAGCACTCCTGGTGATCAGGTTCAACCCTCATTATCACCTGAGTAGAAAACTGGGGTTTATTCTCAGCCAAAGGGGTAGAATCGATCCCCAGCAGGGGAATAGACTTCTGTAGGGGTATCAAGGGAAACCCGCAACGTTTAGCAAAATCAAAATCCATCAGGTTAATAGCTGCTCCAGAATCAACGAAAGCCTGAGCAGAAAATGAGGACAGAGAGCATATCAGAGTGACAGTTAATAAAAACTTAGTCTGAACACTACCCAAGACAACTGTAGCGCAAAACGTCTTCCCCGCTTAGGGCAGACTGAAATAGCATGAGAGGCATCACCACAGTAGAAACATAACCCATTGCGCTTTCGAAACTCATGACGCTGTGCCCCAGACACCACTCTATCACACTGCATGGGTTCAGAAGCTGTTCACAAGGCAACACCATTCCACGCATACTTCTCCGCTCACGCAAACGTCTGTCAATTTGAATTGCTAATGACATAGAATCATTGAGACCAGAGGGGACACGGAATCCCACCATAACATCCTTTACTTTATCAGACAGACCCTTCCGGAAAAGGGCTGCCAAAGCGTCGTCATTCCATTTGGTCAGGACTGCCCACCTACGGAATCTCTGACAGTATAACTCAGCGTCATCAAGCCCCTGATTTAATGCCAACAAGGCTTTTTCAGCTTGATCAGTGACATTAGGCTCATCGTACAATAACCCCAAAGCCTGAAAAACGCATCAACATCACTCAAAACAGGATCCCCAGGTATCAGGGAAAAAGCCCAATCCTGAGGATCGCCGCGCAGGAGAGAGATGATAATTTGAACCTGCTGCGCTGCGTTCCATGAGGACTTAGATTTTAAGGCAAAAAACAATTTACAATTATTTTTGAAATTCTGAAACTTAGCTCGATCCCCTAAAAACAAATCTGGCATGGGGATCCTAGGTTCCACAACAGGCAACCCAGCAAGATAGATAGCAATACTCCGAACCTCAGTGGCAAGCTGATCCACACGGCCAGACAACTGTGCAAACTCCATTGAGAGAAAAGATCCTCCCCAGCACCCAGAGATACAGAGGGAAAAAAAAAAAAAAAAAAATGCAACAAACAGAAAAATATCTCTGACAACTCTGAAAATATTTTTTCCCTTCTGTGAGTACCATACAATTTTCAATTTTAGGCCGGTGATACTGTTATGTTTCGGTAGCTGAGGAGTGCAGGTAAAAAAGGCAATACACCAGAGCAGTTGGAATCTATGAGATTGCAGTACCCTGACTAACCACCACAACTAGAGGCAGCCGTGGAGCGTTCCTACGTTGGTCCTAGACGCCTCGTCACAGCCTGAGAAACTAACTAAAATTTTCAATTTTTAGGCCGGTGATACTGTTATGTTTCGGTAGCTGAGGAGTGCAGGTAAAAAAGGCAATACACCAGAGCAGTTGGAATCTATGAGATTGCAGTACCCTGACTAACCACCACAACTAGAGGCAGCCGTGGAGCGTTCCTACGTTGGTCCTAGACGCCTCGTCACAGCCTGAGAAACTAACTAAACCTAAAGATAGAAATAGGAAAGCTATCTGCCCCGGAGCAGAACCCCAAAGATAACAGAAAGCCCCCAAACATGTAATGGCGGTTAGACAAGATGAAATACTGACACAGACAGAAAATAGTATGAGCAAACGCTGGGGCCCAAACTATCTAAATAGAAAAGGATAGGAAGGGTACTTACTGCAATCCCAGAAAACCCTGAAAAGCACCAACTCTACTAATTTCAAAAACACCTGAGATCACACGACCTCTACCACCTAAATTAGTTCTCTGGTGTAACAAAATCAAAACAGCAGCCACTGAAGAAACTGGAAAAAGCAAAAGTACAAACATCAGTGGCTGAACTAAACTGAGAGGGCAGAAGCCCCCGGAGGGGACCCTGAAGGCCCCCACAGAAGTGCAGGACAAAATGCAAAAATATAGCACAAACACAAAAGAAGAAAATGTCTTATCTGTTAGCAGGAGATGCAGACACGACACAGCAGGCTACAAGGGAAACAGAAATGAAGGATTCAGACCAGAACAATTGATCACCGGCAACCCTGATGGGAAGGCGACTCCCTTATATAAGACCAATCAGTAACACCTGATTCCCAGTCCTCACAATCTTCACTGGACAGACTAGCACCGCTTGTAACCACCAGAGGGAGCCTCTGCTCATAACTCATCTCAAACCCATTCACAACAGGCAGTATTATAGTAGTTATATATTCTTGTACATAGGGGCAGTATTATAGTAGTTATATTCTTGTACATAGGGGCAGTATTATAGTAGTTATATTCTTGTACATAGGGGCAGTATTATAGTAGTTATATTCTTGTACATAGGGGCAGTATTGTAGTAGTTATATTCTTGTACATAGGGGGCAGTATTATAGTAGTTATATTCTTGTACATAGGGGCAGTATTATAGTAGTTATATTCTTGTACATAGGGGGCAGAATTATAGTAGTTATATTCTTGTACATAGGAGCAGTATTATAGTAATTATATTCTTGTAGATAGGAGCAGTATTATAGTAGTTATATTCTTGTACATAGGGGCAGTATTATAGTAGTTATATTCTTGTACATAGGGGCAGTATTATAGTAGTTATATTCTTGTACATAGGGGGCAGTATTATAGTAGTTATATTCTTGTACATTGGGGCAGTATTATAGTAGTTATATTCTTGTACATAGGGGCAGTATTATAGTAGTTATATTCTTGTACATAGGGGCAGTATTATAGTACTTATATTCTTGTACATAGGGACAGTATTATAGTAGTTATATTCTTGTACATAGGGGCAGTATTGTAGTAGTTATATTCTTGTACATAGGGGGCAGTATTATAGTAGTTATATTCTTGTACATAGGGGCAGTATTATAGTACTTATATTCTTGTACATAGGGGCAGTATTATAGTAGTTATATTCTTGTAGATAGGAGCAGTATTATAGTAGTTATATTCTTGTACATAGGGGCAGTATTATAGTAGTTATATTCTTGTACATAGGGGGCAGTATTATAGTAGTTATATTCTTGTACATAGGGCAGTATTATAGTAGTTATATTCTTGTATATAGGGACAGTATTATAGTAGTTATATTCTTGTACATAGGAGCAGTATTAGGCTAAGTGCACACGATCAGGAATAATTGCGTTTTTTTCGCGGTTTTTCCGCGGTTTTCCGCGGTTAAAAAACGCGATAAAAACACAAGCATTAAGCATCCTATACATGTTAATTGATTCCGCATGTTTTGGCCACATGTTGCGTTTTTTTTCCGCGAAAAAAAACGCTTTGCGGAAAAAATAGCAACATGTTCATTAATTTTGCGGAATGTAAGCGGTTCATGTGCGGTGGTACCCAGGGTCTGGAGGAGGAGGAGACTCTCCTCCAGGCCCTGGGTACCATATCCCTGGTAAAACAATAATTAAAATAAAAAATAATGATATTCTCACCTTCCGGCGGCCCCCGCAGCCTTCCCGCTGCCCCCGCAGCCTTCCCGCCTTCAGCGACGCTCCCGGCAACTTCCGGTCCCAAGAGTCCTTTGCGAGAATCACCCAGATGGCATAGCGGTCTCGCGAGATGTACGTCATCGGGTGATTTGTCGCAAAGCATCCTTGGGACCGGAGTTGCCGGGAGCGTCGCTGAAGGCGGGAAGGCTGCGGGGGCCGCCGGAAGGGAAAAAGAAGAAAAAGGGGGGAAAGAGGGGTGAGAAGAAGGAGATGGAAAAGGAAGAAAGAAGAAGAGAAGAGGGAGAAAGAAGAAGAGGGAGAAAAGAGAGAAAAGAGAAAATGAGGAGGAGAGAGAGAGAGTGAGAAGAAAGAAGAAGGGGGAAGAAAGAGAAAGAAGAGAAGAGAGAGGGGGAAGAAGAGAGAGAGAAGAAGAGAAGAGAGAGAGAGGGAAAAAAGAGGGGAAAGAAAAGAAGAGAAGACCCCCCGAGGAAAGAAAGAAAGGAGAGAGAGAGAAGAGAGGAGAAAGGGAGAAAGAGAGAGAGAGAAGAAAGGAAGAGAAGGAATAAAGGGGGAGAAGATAGATATCATTATTTATTATTTTTTTATTATTTTTACATTAGATCTTTTTACTATTGATGCGACATAGGCGGCATCAATAGTAAAAAGTTGGTCACACGTGTCAAACACTATGTGTGACTCGTGTGACCAACCTGTCAATCAGTTTTCCAAGCGATGCTACAGATCGCTAGGAAAACGCTAGCATTCTGCAAGCTAATTACGCTTGCAAAACGCTATTATTCTGGCGGGAATCAGCATACAAAAACGTGCGTATTTCCTGCGGGAGAAGTGCGGGATTGCCGCGGAAATTTCCGCGGCAATTCCGCAACATGTGAACTTAGCCTTATAGTAGTTATATTTTTGTACATAGGAGCAGTATTATAGTAGTTTATATTCTTGTACATAGGGGGCAGAATTATAGTAGTTATATTCTTGTACATAGGGGCAGTATTATAGTAGTTATATTCTTGTATATGGGGGCAGTATTATAGTAGTTATATTCTTGTACATAGGGGCAGTATTATAGTAGTTATATTCTTGTACATAGGGGCAGTATTATAGTAGTTTATATTCTTGTACATAGGAGCAGTATTATAGTAGTTATATTCTTGTACATAGGGGCAGTATTATAGTAGTTATATTCTTGTACATAGGGGCAGTATTATAGTAGTTATATTCTTGTACATAGGGGCAGTATTATAGTAGTTATATTCTTGTACATAGGGGCAGTATTATAGTAGTTATATTCTTGTACATAGGGACAGTATTATAGTAGTTATATTCTTGTACATAGGGGCAGTATTATAGTAGTTATAGTCTTGTACATAGGAGCAGTATTATAGTAGTTATAATTCTTGTACATAGGGGCAGTATTATAGTAGTTATATTCTTGTACATAGGGGCAGTATTATAGTAGTTATATTCTTGTACATAGGGGCAGTATTATAGTAGTTATAGTCTTGTACATAGGAGCTGTATTATAGTAGTTATATTCTTGTACATAGGAGCAGTATTATAGTAGTTATATTCTTGTACATAGGGGCAGTATTATAGTAGTTATATTCTTGTACATAGGGGCTGTATTATAGTAGTTATATTCTTGTACATAGGAGCAGTATTATAGTAGTTATATTCTTGTACATAGGAGCAGTATTATAGTAGTTATATTCTTGTACATAGGAGCAGTATTATAGTAGTTATATTCTTGTACATAGGAGCAGTATTATAGTAGTTATATTCTTGTACATAGGGGCTGTATTATAGTAGTTATATTCTTGTACATAGGAGCAGTATTATAGTAGTTATATTCTTGTACATAGGGGCAGTATTATAGTAGTTATATTCTTGTACATAGGAGCAGTATTATAGTAGTTATATTCTTGTACATAGGGGCAGTATTATAGTAGTTATATTCTTGTACATAGGAGCAGTATTATAGCAGTTATATTCTTGTATATAGGGGCAGTATTATAGTAGTTATATTCTTGTACATAGGGGCAGTATTATAGTAGTTATATTCTTGTACATAGGAGCAGTATTATAGCAGTTATATCTTGTACATAGGGGCAGTATTATAGTAGTTATATTCTTGTACATAGGGGCAGTATTATAGTAGTTATATTCTTGTACATAGGAGCAGTATTATAGCAGTTATATTCTTGTACATAGGGGCAGTATTGTAGTAGTTATATTCTTGTACATAGGGGGCAGTATTATAGTAGTTATATTCTTGTACATAGGGGCAGTATTATAGTACTTATATTCTTGTACATAGGGGCAGTATTATAGTAGTTATATTCTTGTAGATAGGAGCAGTATTATAGTAGTTATATTCTTGTACATAGGGGGCAGTATTATAGTAGTTATATTCTTGTACATAGGGGCAGTATTATAGTAGTTATATTCTTGTACATAGGGGCAGTATTATAGTAGTTATATTCTTGTATATAGGGACAGTATTATAGTAGTTATATTCTTGTACATAGGAGCAGTATTAGGCTAAGTGCACACGATCAGGAATAATTGCGTTTTTTTCGCGGTTTTTCCGCGGTTTTCCGCGGTAAAAACGCGATAAAAACGCAAGCATTAAGCATCCTATACATGTTAATTGATTCCGCATGTTTTGGCCACATGTTGCGTTTTTTTCCGCGAAAAAAACGCTTTGCGGAAAAAATAGCAACATGTTCATTAATTTTGCGGAATGTAAGCGGTTCATGTGCGGTGTACCCAGGGTCTGGAGGAGAGGAGACTCTCCTCCAGGCCCTGGGTACCATATCCCTGGTAAAACAATAATTAAAATAAAAAATAATGATATTCTCACCTTCCGGCGGCCCCCGCAGCCTTCCCGCTGCCCCCGCAGCCTTCCCGCCTTCAGCGACGCTCCCGGCAACTTCCGGTCCCAAGAGTCCTTTGCGAGAATCACCCAGATGGCATAGCGGTCTCGCGAGATGTACGTCATCGGGGTGATTTGTCGCAAAGCACTCCTGGGACCGGAGTTGCCGGGAGCGTCGCTGAAGGCGGGAAGGCTGCGGGGGCCGCCGGAAGGTGAGAATATCATTATTTATTATTTTTTTTATTATTTTTACATTAGATCTTTTTACTATTGATGCGACATAGGCGGCATCAATAGTAAAAAGTTGGTCACACGTGTCAAACACTATGTGTGACTCGTGTGACCAACCTGTCAATCAGTTTTCCAAGCGATGCTACAGATCGCTAGGAAAACGCTAGCATTCTGCAAGCTAATTACGCTTGCAAAACGCTATTATTCTGGCGGAATCAGCATACAAAAAACGTGCGTATTTCCTGCGGGAGAAGTGCGGGATTGCCGCGGAAATTTCCGCGGCAATTCCGCAACATGTGAACTTAGCCTTATAGTAGTTATATTTTTGTACATAGGAGCAGTATTATAGTAGTTTATTCTTGTACATAGGGGGCAGAATTATAGTAGTTATATTCTTGTACATAGGGGCAGTATTATAGTAGTTATATTCTTGTATATGGGGGCAGTATTATAGTAGTTATATTCTTGTACATAGGGGCAGTATTATAGTAGTTATATTCTTGTACATAGGGGCAGTATTATAGTAGTTATATTCTTGTACATAGGAGCAGTATTATAGTAGTTATATTCTTGTACATAGGGGCAGTATTATAGTAGTTATATTCTTGTACATAGGGGCAGTATTATAGTAGTTATATTCTTGTACATAGGGGCAGTATTATAGTAGTTATATTCTTGTACATAGGGGCTGTATTATAGTAGTTATATTCTTGTACATAGGAGCAGTATTATAGTAGTTATATTCTTGTACATAGGAGCAGTATTATAGTAGTTATATTCTTGTACATAGGAGCAGTATTATAGTAGTTATATTCTTGTACATAGGAGCAGTATTATAGTAGTTATATTCTTGTACATAGGGGCTGTATTATAGTAGTTATATTCTTGTACATAGGAGCAGTATTATAGTAGTTATATTCTTGTACATAGGGGCAGTATTATAGTAGTTATATTCTTGTACATAGGAGCAGTATTATAGTAGTTATATTCTTGTACATAGGGGCAGTATTATAGTAGTTATATTCTTGTACATAGGAGCAGTATTATAGCAGTTATATTCTTGTATATAGGGGCAGTATTATAGTAGTTATATTCTTGTACATAGGGGCAGTATTATAGTAGTTATATTCTTGTACATAGGAGCAGTATTATAGCAGTTATATTCTTGTACATAGGGGCAGTATTATAGTAGTTATATTCTTGTACATAGGGGCAGTATTATAGTAGTTATATTCTTGCACATAGGGCAGTATTATAGTAGTTATATTCTTGTACATAGGGGCAGTATTATAGTAGTTATATTCTTGTACATAGGAGCAGTATTATAGTAGTTATATTCTTGTATATAGGAGCAGTATTATAGTAGTTATATTCTTGTACATAGGGGCAGTATTATAGTAGTTATATTCTTGTACATAGGGGCAGTATTATAGTAGGTATATTCTTGTACATAGAGGCAGTATTATAGTAGTTATATTCTTGTACATAGGAGCAGTATTATAGTAGTTATATTCTTGTACATAGGAGCAGTATTATAGTAGTTATATTCTTGTACATAGGGGCAGTATTGTAGTAGTTATATTCTTGTACATAGGGGCAGTATTATAGTAGGTATATTCTTGTACATAGAGGCAGTATTATAGTAGTTATATTCTTGTATATAGGAGCAGTATTATAGTAGTTATATTCTTGTATATAGGGGCAGTATTATAGTAGTTATATTCTTGTACATAGGGGCAGTATTATAGTAGTTTATATTCTTGTACATAGGGGCAGTATTATAGTAGTTATATTCTTGTACATAGGGGCAGTATTATAGTAGTTATATTCTTGTACATAGGGGCAGTATTATAGTAGTTATATCTGTGTATAGCTTTATCTTACTCCTTTCGTTTTTATACCTGGTAATTTCTCCCTACTTTATGCTGTTTTGGATAAATACCGTTTGATGTTATCCCAGTAATCTCATGTTTCTGTGAGCAGTAAATATTGGGGAGTTTTAATACATTTCCACCTAATTTCTGTGCAAATTGATGGTTTCCACTTGTGATAATATGTTTGTAAACACATTCTGAACAGACAGGACACATTACAGAAACGTCTTCTGAGGGTTCGTTAATAAATGTACGAGGTCTTTGATGTTTCGCTCCTTTGGGGAGAATAAATAAGCGCGTCCTGTATATTGATCTTACTTTGTGCCGGAGCACCTGCTAGTGGTGGATTTAGGAACTACAATAAAAAAAATCTTTTTCTTTTTTTACAGAGCTATATGCATGCATTTTAATATATAGGATGTGTTTTTATGCTCAGCAATTAAGATAATGAGTAGGTTCATTGTGCTGCTTCCCAGTCCGCCCTTCCCATTGTACGCAACTGCTATTAAATCCTTTTAGTTGGCATACACACATCATAGTTATGATACCTAAAGCCACCACTAGGGGGAGCAGTGTATCCCATCCCTCTGAGATCTGTTCTGCCTGTATAATTGTGTATGCAGTGAGCTCCCCCTTGTGGGCACTTCAGGTATCTAATATACAGTGTCATTGGCAGAGCCGTCGGTGGGGCCCCTTCTGAGTATTTTCATTGGGCCCTATGAATTCTGAGTTGCGGACTCATCTCTTTCACACTGAGCTTCTTCTCTTCCTCTCATTTTAGGAGGTCATTCGTACAGCTGGACATGAGTAGCACCAAGAAGGCTTTGATCATCCCGGCTTTTGAGACCCTCCGATATCGTCTCTCCTTCCCAAAATCTAAAGCAGAATTACTCTCTATGCTGGATATGGGAACACTATTCACCTTCAGGTAGGTATCTAGGGGCCCAACAACTCTGGGGGCCCATCTCCATCCAGAACGTGCCACTAATAATAAGTATGGAAAGTAACGGGCCCCATGAATAACTCTTCTGTAACATCAATTAGTAGATTATCATTGTGACATCACTGTGTGCATTATCCCTGTACTGTGACATCTCTGTGTGTATTTTCTCTGTACTGTGACATCACTGTGTGCATTATCCCTCTACTGTGACATCACTGTGTGTATTATCCCTCTACTGTGACATCACTGTGTGTATTATCTCTGTACTGTGACATCACTGTGTGCATTATCCCTCTACTGTGACATCACTGTGTGTATTATCCCTGTACTGTGACATCACTGTGTGCGTTATCCCTGTACTGTGACATCACTGTGTGTATTATCCCTGTACTGTGACATCACTGTGTGTATTATCCCTGTACTGTGACATCATTGTGTGTATTATCCCTGTACTGTGACATCATTGTGTGTATTATCTCTGTACTGTGACATCATTGTGTGTATTATCCCTGTACTGTGACATCACTGTGTGTATTATCTCTGTACTGTGACATCACTGTGTGTATTATCCCTGTACTGTGACATCTCTGTGTGTATTATCCCTGTACTGTGACATCATTGTGTGTATTATCCCTGTACTGTGACATCACTGTGTGTATTATCCCTGTACTGTGACATCATTGTGTGTATTATCCCTGTACTGTGACATCACTGTGTGTATTATCCCTGTACTGTGACATCATTGTGTGTATTATCCCTGTACTGTGACATCACTGTGTGTATTATCCCTGTACTGTGACATCATTGTGTGTATTATCCCTGTACTGTGACATCATGTGTGTATTATCCCTGTACTGTGACATCACTGTGTGCATTATACCTGTACTGTGACATCACTGTGTGTATTATCCCTGTACTGTGACATCACTGTGTGCATTATACCTGTACTGTGACATCACTGTGTGTATTATCTCTGTACTGTGACATCACTGTGTGTATTATCCCTGTACTGTGACATCTCTGTGTGTATTATCCCTGTACTGTGACATCATTGTGTGTATTATCCCTGTACTGTGACATCACTGTGTGTATTATCCCTGTACTGTGACATCATTGTGTGTATTATCCCTGTACTGTGACATCACTGTGTGTATTATCCCTGTACTGTGACATCATTGTGTGTATTATCCCTGTACTGTGACATCACTGTGTGTATTATCCCTGTACTGTGACATCATTGTGTGTATTATCCCTGTACTGTGACATCATTGTGTGTATTATCCCTGTACTGTGACATCACTGTGTGCATTATACCTGTACTGTGACATCACTGTGTGTATTATCCCTGTACTGTGACATCACTGTGTGCATTATACCTGTACTGTGACATCACTGTGTGTATTATCCCTGTACTGTGACATCACTGTGTGTATTATCCCTGTACTGTGACATCACTGTGTGTATTATCCCTGTACTGTGACATCACTGTGTGTATTATCCCTGTACTGTGACATCACTGTGTGTATTATCCCTGTACTGTAACATCACTGTGTGCATTATCCCTGTACTGTGACATCACTGTGTGTATTATCCCTGTACTGTGACATCACTGTGTGTATTATCCCTGTACTGTAACATCACTGTGTGCATTATCCCTGTACTGTGACATCACTGTGTGTATTATCCCTGTACTGTGACATCACTGTGTGCATTATCCCTGTACTGTGACATCACTGTGTGTATTATCCCTGTACTGTAACATCACTGTGTGCATTATCCCTGTACTGTGACATCACTGTGTGTATTATCCCTGTACTGTGACATCACTGTGTGCATTATCCCTGTACTGTGACATCACTGGAGCTGGTTTTCTTTACTTTTATTCTTCAAAAACTTCAGAAACAGCGACATCTAAAGGCAGTAGATCGGTACTACAAGAAAAATGAAAGCTTTTTACTGCTACAGGTCCTTCTCAAAAAATTAGCATATAGTGCAAAATTTCATTATTTTCCATAATGTAATGATTACAATTAAACTTTCATATATTTTAGATTCATTACACACCAACTGAAATTTGTCAGGTCTTTTATTGTTTTAATACTGATGATTTTGGCATACAACTCCTGATAACCCAAAAAACCTGTCTCAAAAAATTAGCATATCAAGAAAAGGTTCTCTAAACGACCTATTACCCTAATCTTCTGAATCAACTAATTAACTCTAAACACATGCAAAAGCTTCCTGAGGCTTTTAAAAACTCCCTGCCTGGTTCATTACTCAAAACCCCCATCATGGGTAAGACTAGCGACCTTACTGATGTCAAGAAGGCCATCATAGACACCCTCAAGCAAGAGGGTAAGACCCAGAAAGAAATTTCTCAACAAATAGGCTGTTCCCAGAGTGCTGTATCAAGGCACCTCAATGGGAAGTCTGTTGGAAGGAAACAATGTGGCAGAAAACGCTGTACAACGAGAAGAGGTGACCGGACCCTGAGGAAGATTGTGGAGAAGGACCGATTCCAGACCTTGGGGGACCTGAGGAAGCAGTGGACTGAGTCTGGAGTAGAAACATCCAGAGCCACCGTGCACAGGCGTGTGCAGGAAATGGGCTATCAGGTGCCGCATTCCCCAGGTAAAGCCACTTTTGAACCATAAACAGCGTCAGAAGCGCCTGACCTGAGCTACAGAGAAGCAGCACTGGACTGTTGCTAAGTGGTCCCAAGTACTTTTTTCTGATGAAAGCAAATTTTGCATGTCATTCGGAAATCAAGGTGCCAGAGTCTGGAGGAAGACTGGGAGAAGGAAATGCCAAAATGCCTGAAATCCAGTGTCAAGTACCCACAGTCAGTGATGGTGTGGGGTGCCATGTCAGCTGCTGGTGTTGGTCCACTGTGTTTCATCAAGGGCAGGGTCAATGCAGCTAGCTATCAGGAGATTTTGGAGCACTTCATGCTTCCATCGGCTGAAATGCTTTATGGAGATGAAGATTTCATTTTTCAGCACGACCTGGCACCTGCTCACAGTGCCAAAACCACTGGTAAATGGTTTACTGACCATGGTATTACTGTGCTCAATTGGCCTGCCAACTCTCCTGACCTGAACCCCATAGAGAATCTGTGGGATATTGTGAAGAGAAAGTTGAGAGACGCAAGACCCAACACTCTGGATGAGCTTAAGGCCGCTATCGAAGCATCCTGGGCCTCCATAACACCTCAGCAGTGTCACAGGCTGATTGCCTCCATGCCACGCTGCATTGAAGCAGTCATTTCTGCAAAAGGATTCCCGACCAAGTATTGAGTGCATAACTGAACTTTATTATTTGATGGTTTTTTTGTTTGTTTTAAAAAACACTTTTATTTTATTGGACGGTTGAAATATGTTAATTTTTTGAGACAGGTTTTTTGGGTTATCAGGAGTTGTATGCCAAAATCATCAGTATTAAAACAATAAAAGACCTGACAAATTTCAGTTGGTGTGTAATGAATCTAAAATATATGAAAGTTTAATTGTAATCATTACATTATGGAAAATAATGAAATTTTGCACTATATGCTAATTTTTTGAGAAGGACCTGTATATGTACAGTGCCTACAAGTAGTATTCAACCCCCTGCAGATTTAGCTGGTTGACACATGCGGAATTAACTTGGCATTGTGACATTTGTACTGTAGATCAGCCTGGAAGTGGGAAATGCACTGCAGCAAAAATTTTTGTTTTAATTTTTTTTTTTTTAAAACGTTAAAAGTTAATTCAGAGTGTCATTTATTATTCAACCCCTCAAACCACAAGAATTCTGTTTGGTCCCCCTAAAGTATTAAGAAGTAGTTCAGGCACCAAGAATAATGAGCTTCACATGTGTGGATTAATGATCTCTTTTGCCAGCCTTTTCTGACTATTTAAGACCCTCCCCAAACTTGTGAACAGCACTCATACATGGTCAACATGGGAAAGTTGGGCCTACCTGTCTCCACTGTTGGGAGCATCATCCGTAAGTGGAAGGCTTATGGAACTACTGTTAGCCTTCCACGGCCTGGACAGCCTTTGAAAGTTTCCTCCCGTGCCGAGGCCAGGCTTGTCCGAAGAGTCAAGGCTAACCCAAGGACAACAAGGAAGGAGCTCCGGGAAGATCTCATGGCAGTGGGGACATTGGTTTCAGTCAATACCATAAGTAACGTACTCCACCGCAATGGTCTCCGTTCCAGACGAGCCCGTAAGGTACCTTTACTTTCAAAGCGTCATGTCAAGGCTCGTCTACAGTTTGCTCATGATCACTTGGAGGACTCTGAGACAGACTGGTTCAAGGTTCTATGGTCTGATGAGACCAAGATCGAGATCTTTGGTGCCAACCACACACGTGATGTTTGTAGACTGGATGGCACTGCATACGACCCCAAGAATACCATCCCTACAGTCAAGCATGGTGGTGGCAGCATCATGCTGTGGGGCTGTTTCTCAGCAAAGGGGCCTGGCCATCTGGTCCGCATCCATGGGAGGATGGATAGCACGGCCTACCTGGAGATTTTGGCCAAGAACCTCCGCTCCTCCATCAAGGATCTTAAGATGGGTCGTAATTTCATCTTCCAACAAGACAACGACCCAAAGCACACAGCCAAGAAAACCAAGGCCTGGTTCAAGAGGGAAAAAGTCAAGGTGTTGGAGTGGCCTAGTCAGTCTCCTGACCTTAACCCAATTGAAAACTTGTGGAAGGAGCTCAAGATTAAAGTCCACATGAGACACCCAAAGAACCTAGATAACTTGGAGAAGATCTGCATGGAGGAGTGGGCCAAGATAACTCCACAGACCTGTGCCGGCCTGATCAGGTCTTATAAAAGACGATTATTAGCTGTAATTGCAAACAAGGGTTATTCCACGAAATATTAAACATAGGGGTTGTATAATAATTGACCCACACTTTTATGTTTAAAATTTATTAAAATTCAACTGAGCAACATAACTTTTTGTTTTGTAAGATTTATGCTTCTGTTAATAAATCCTACTCTCGTTTGCAGTTTGAAGGCTCTAACTTATTTGCATCTTATCAAACCAGATAAATCTGCAGGGGGTTGAATACTACTTGTAGGCACTGTATATTTTCCCCATATCCCATTGTGTCCTCTGCTCACATCCAGAGCTGCAGAGGAAATTCATTGGCTGCCATTTGGAAATCTTCATAACTATCCTGACAGAGCGGAGAGATCACATTGCCTTGAACTGCCGGAGTGTTAGCCGTATTGCAGTATGGATGCAGCTTTGGGTGTGACTGGAGTAGAGAATATATATGTATGTAGTGATACATTCACCGTAGGCCCCCGGCGGCTCAGGCAGACGTCTCCTTTGAGCATCAGATTAGCGGTGAGACATGAGTGGGGTCGGTGAATGACGAGATCGGAGAATATCGGGGGCTTCCAGGCGGCAGCAGGTGCCGTCATTTATTCTCCGTCTTCCCCTCCCGGTGTCGGAGCGCAGGGGCCCAGTCTGCTATAATGTCACCGCTCCTGATCCTCCTGATGTTCTGTGTCCGGTGAGGCCTCGTCTGGCCGGGGCGCATCTGGCGAGGGCGTCATTATCTGAAGGGGGCGATGACTACGGGGCGGCTTTTACCTCCGCGCTCCTTGATGTACAGCCAAGATGGAGCACAGCAAGAGGGTCAGAATCTGGAACAAATCAGCCGACAGCCGGGGAAGAAGAAGACGGTAGAATTCTGCTCTTAAAGGGGACACGATCTGCCAACTTAAAGGGATATGCATCACGGGGGTCGAAACAGCAAATCTTGGAGGGGGAGGCGGAGTATCGGAAACTGTGCTGTCTTGTACCCCCACTGACCGACGTCGAGGGGATGTGGCGAGCCGTCCCTCCGCAAATTTTTGCATGTTCAGTGTCGGCACAAATTACAGGCGTTGTGTATATATATATTTACACACTTGTGCCGATCCTGTACAGAGCTTCAGAGCTGAAATCTCATAGTAGTCCATGCTTGTTCGGTGTCAGCGGAAAGACTGCTCTGGAGGTGTCCATTTTTTCTTTGCAGTCATGTTTCGCCCCATGAGCATCATCAGGGGGGCAGATGGAAGCAGGACGTGGACCTCTAACATGACCAGTGACATTGTGCTTGTAAAAATGGTATTTGTTCAGGTTATCAAGAGGGGGTCTCAGCACCCCGGACCCCGACCCACCATTGCCGTTTCATATTTACGTGTCTGGTCCCAGGGAATGCTTTCAGTCTTTTCCATCATTTCCAGTCTCTCATTTCCTGGAAACTTCCTCCCGTGACAGTAATGTGTGCCCATTATCCTGCAGATACCACGTCTGGACTAAAGGGCACGCTCCTACCAACTTTGCCAAATGGAGGACGGCGACGACTCCTTACCGGGTGGAATGGGAGGCAGATTTCGAACCCTACGTGGTGGTCAGACGGAACTGCCCGGAGTACGACCGGAGATTTGTTGGTTTCGGGTGGAACAAAGTGGCTCACATCATGGAGCTGGATGCACAGGTAAATTATGATGAATTCTCCAGGCGGGGTGGGGGGTATAGATAGCGGTCACCTCGGGGTCCGGGTACAGAGCTCCAAAACCCCTGCATAGAGTTAATTAATAAAATGTTGACTTCCTGCAGCCACCACTAGGGGGCGCTAAGGAGCTTATTGCATACTTTGTATATATTAAAGGGGTGTCTCCATCTTGGACATAGATATCTATAGTCCCTGCCACCAGTAGGGTCCACCCTTTCTTCACCTGTCGAAGCTGCCACCAGGACTGGTGGAGACCCCTGGTTGCTTGAATTCTCTCCTAAAACAAAGCCCCCTCAATATAAATTTGACCCCATTAATGGGACATTTTTAGGCTACATGGTCAATCAGCCCAAAACCCCAGGATCGCCCACTTTTGGATACACGCCCCCTGGACAGTCCATAGAAAACCGGGATGATTGAGAGGGACGATCTGAGAATTACTGAAATTGTTGAAGAGTGAACATTCCCTTTAAGCCACACAATGTTGAATAGTGTTTCGAGGGACGAGACTATGACCATCTCCCTTGTTCGTCTTCATGTCCACCTTGCTGATCTCTCCTCTGTTCTTCTTCCCGTAGGAATATGAATTCACAGTGCTGCCCAATGCCTACATGATCCACATGCCCCACGCCCCGAGCTTCGACATCACCAAGTTCCGCTCAAACAAGCAATATCGAATTTGCCTGAAAACGTTGAAAGAGGAATTCAACAAGACATGTCCCGACGTTACGGATTCACAGCTCTCAAATACCTCACTGCAGAGAACAATAGCTAACGAGATCCGGGGATGGAAGAGGCTCGGATGTGCCTAAAATCTGGTGAAGACCTCATCGGCATGGCATCAACCATGGATGGTTGGCTGGAGACTGCCAAGGAACTTTTACCTATTGTCCAATTTTACCCACCCTGACTCCAACAATCATCAGAGAATGAATAGATATGGATCCAGGAAGGTAGAAGGTTCCGATAAATTCGACCTCTTCCGTGGTCCTACAGAACAAGGCCTAAATGTTGGACATTTGCTCAACATGGTGACTCCAACAATCATCAGAGAATGAATAGATATGGATCCAGGAAGGTAGAAGGTTCCGATAAATTCGACCTCTTCCCTGATCCTACAGAACAAGGCCTAAATGTTGGACATCTGCCCAACATGGTGTCTCAGTCATGACACTCAATCCAAGGTTGGTCAGCTGTATCTCTCCGGCCTGATCGCGACCACCTGCTTCACTATCGAGTTGCCGAATACTTAGGCCTGGATCTTCTTCTGGTGATGCCACAAAAAGTAGAAGGAGCAGATACTTGTAAAGGGGGGTTGCCGTAATGACCAGAGAAGAATATTTATAGGTTCAACCAAGAACCTTTGTGAAGGACTTGATCACGCAAAAAAATACTAGTAGCAGTATTGACATTGTAAAGATCCAAAGGGCATTTCTTTCTATTTTTGTATTGTATTCATCCCTGTAAAAAAAAAAGTATTCACACCCTACTATCTTTATGGAAGACGGAGAGCCAAGCAATGGCAGAATGATGGGGACGGTGGGTCTACGATTTCCAATGTGAACTTGACACATCCCGAACGTCTTCCCGATAGTGACATCTTCATCTGCCTCAACAGAAGACTCTGTGCCTGGAAGACTGAACGCCTATGTGGCGCCAAGAAGGAGAGCCCAGTCCTTCCCTGACGGTCATCGTAATTAGTGGTGGTCCTAGGAGACAATATTACGCTTGGACATCTGTAGGGCTTTGCCATTTATACTGCGGCATGTTCGTTTTTCTGGAAAGTCAGAGCTCGGAACGTTCCCGGAAAGCCCAGAACAACATTACTATGCAATGTCTAACTGGACTTTCGTCTCGGAAGAAGGTCCATGTCCAAGCCGGAGGAACTGGTGCATGGAAAAAAAGGTGACTCCTATTCCCCAGGGATTCGATACAACAGAAAGACTGAGTCACGGAAAGTTCTGTCCCAACCAAGATGGACCTCCGTGAAGACAGAGGAATGATAACCTAATGGATTTTTCCACTATTTTTTACCGTTCAGTATTAATTGTCATGTTTACAAAAAAAGGACACGAAGTCTAATGCACTAGACCTGCGGCCGGTGGCTGCCCATAACCAATGGAAGACGGAAAAAAACCACAACTCGGTGCTCTGTTCTCATCCGACATAGATAGTAAATCCCCAAGACGCGTGCATCAGGTCATGGTTCTCAAATGTGTTATTATTTTTCTATATTTCCCATCAATTTTTGGCTAGATAGGCTAGAACTCAAGGTGAGCCAAGATCTTGAGGAGCACATTTGGGCCTAGGCAACTCAATATGTGGCATGTAAATATCGTCAAGTCCAGTGTCCCAAAAAACATCACTTTCCATAGATCCAGAGCATTCTGTACGAGGGGATTAGCAGAACCAAATTTAGACATTCGATCCACAAAAGTCTTGTCCAGATTGATCAAGAAGCTAATGGCAGGCTACCCTCAATGTCTTCGGAGGAGAGAAGGGTCAGACAGATTTAGAGATAAGGGCTACAAGGGTTGCATGGCATCCATTGATTTACACCTACACCAATGTCCATGTTGATGGAGGTGGTTGGTGGGGCTTCAAGGGTTGCATGGCATCCATTGATTTACACCAATGTCCATGTTGATGGAGGTGGTTGGTGGGCTTCAAGGCCTTTGGCCAACACTTGGACATCAATTGTTGGGTTTTTGAGGCTTTTAAGGGGTAGTCAGATAACTGGCCTCACGTCTTGGAGGGCAGACATGATCATGTGGTGCCCTATTTTGTTGGAGCTGAATGAGATAGTCCATCTTGGTCTTTAGGACCCCGGTTGGGGCCCTTGTGATTTTTACGTGTGGTTGACGGCTTCTTTTCACTTATTTAATGGGTAAAATCTTGATGGCTCATTTTAGGTTTTCTCGACTCCTCAGATGGAGCCTTCATATTTTTTTCTGGAACCTGCAATGATCTTGGTAACGGCGGGCGAGATAAATGTCTGACAAGTTTTCATTCCCATCAGTCTGTTACGTAGGAGGGTGACGGGCCTCTCGTACCAAAAAGGTGGAAAGCCGACCTTGATGCCCATAACGACCGATCACTATGGAGTTGGAACATTATTTTTCATATGGACGCTGTATGGCTCCTTAAACGACAAGCGTCGGCGAATGGACCCTTGTACGGCCTTTCCCAACACAAGTTAGAGAGGTCCTAACTCCAGCTTAGAAGTTGGTGGGATTCAGTTTTTGGGCATGTGATCTCCAAAAATCTTCTAGGTTTGTGGGAGTGTTCTTTTATTTTATACCCTTTATAAATAAGCAATGGATTTAAAAAGTTTGCACACCCCTGTTGTGGATGAAGTAAAATAATGTTTGCATAAATCTGAACACCCGTACACTAATACTTTGTTGAAGTCCCCCTTTATGACATTATTCAATCTTTTCGGGTCGGAGTCTATCAACGCTGCACATCTATAGTTGGAGGTCTTTGCCCGCTCTTCGTTGCCATAGCTCCACATCTGTCAGATTGCAGGGGGTATGTCCTGTGTACAGCGGCCTCTCCTCAGCCTCCAGGACCAATTTTCCTCTTGTCTTTTCATAAATTTTTGAGCGACGTCCAGGTAATGTCACTGTTGTGCCAAATTTAAGCCATTTCTTGATGACATCTTCACAGTGCTCCATGGTAGATCTATTGCCTTGAAATGTATTTGTCCCCTTCTCCTGACTGATAACTTTCCATGATGAGATCCCTTTGCTGTGTTGTCAGCTGTTTACAGACCATGGATTTGACTGTAAAATCCACCGAAGAAAATGTCAGGAAAATCCTCCTAGAACAGCGAATCTTTATTAAATCAAAATCACGGCAGCCGTGCAATGACTGCCACGTAACATGAGTGTAAATGTGTAGTGCAAACTAATTCTGAACGCAACCACATCCTCAGTTATAAAAGGGTGTCCACACTTATGCAACCGCATTGTTTTAATTTTTTTTTTACTTTTATTTCCCCTTCAAAATTATTTCAATTTGTGTCTTAATGGATTTGTACGGATTATGGGAGACATTGAAGGTGAAAAAAGTTCTGAAATTCTTCTCCTCCCGTTTACACAGGGGTGTGTAGACTTTTTATATCCACTGTAGGTGTTTGTAAATTCCAAAACACTTTACTTTCTGTCTATATCTGGACATAGCCACACATATTTAGCATTTTTGCATCAATTTGGAAAAATACATGTGCCCAAAAATGTGACTATAACGATGTTAATCGTCGTCTCACGGTCCTCGGATGAGAAGAGACACACGGAGCCCCTCGGAGGTTGTTCCTGCTGCCCGTGACAACCAATCAGAGCCTCTGTTTTATATTCTAACCTGCTCTGGAAAAAAAAAAAATGATACGTGACCTCTGATTGGCTGCTGTGGATATTACGTGGCGGCTGATGCGTGAGTGTGAACACAGCGCCTCCGGTGGAAATGAAGTGTAAATAAACTCAAGAACATTTGTTTATTTTCAGTTGTGCAATAAAATTGTGAAATAATCTGGTGTGACGTTCATCCCTCCTGTGGGGTCCCGACATGTGATCTTGGGCTGCCAGTATCGTGTGCCCCCCTACGCTGTGAGCCATTAGTGCTCCCGAGTCCCGGCCGCGCTACAGAATCCCCTGACGGCATCGTATGATCAGAAAACACTGATGTGGCTGCCAATCGCTGGTCACCCCCATATTTGTCTTCTTTTTGATGAAATCTGATCAGTTATAGATTGTTATGGAGAGTTTTACCTTTTACATTTTTTAGTAATTATTTTATTACACCAAAACCCTGTGACACCGGCGTAATACTAACTCCTAGTCCTGAGCCTAATCCTAGCCCTAGTACTAACCATAATACAAGGCCTAGTGCTAAGCCTAATAGTAGATATAACCCTAATACCAGTCCTAATCCTAGCCCTAATACTAACTCTAATACTAGTCCTAAGCCTAATAGTAACTATAGCCCTAATACTAGTCCTAATCCTAGCCTAATACTAACTCTAATACTAGTCCTAAGCCTAATAGTAACTATAGCCCTAATACTAGTCCTAATCCTAGCCCTAATACTAACTCTAATACTATCCTAAGCATAATAGTACTATAGCCCTAATACTAACTCTAATACTAGTCCTAAGCCTAATAGTAACTATAGCCCTAATACTAGTCCTAATCCTAGCCCTAATACTAACTCTAATACTAGTCCTAAGCCTAATAGTAACTATAGCCCTAATACTAGTCCACTAGCCCTAATACTAACTCTAATACTAGTCCTAAGCATAATAGTAACTATAGCCCTAATACTAACTCTAATACTAGTCCTAAGCCTAATAGTAACTATAGCCCTAATACTAGTCCTAATCCTAGCCCTAATACTAATTCTAATACTAGTCCTAAGCCTAATAGTAACTATAGCCCTAATACCAGTCCTAATCCTAGCCCTAATACTAACTCTAATACTAGTCCTAAGCCTAATAGTAGATATAACCCTAATACCAGTCCTAATCCTAGCTCTAATACTAACTCTAATACTAGTCCTAAGCCTAATAGTAACTATAGCCCTAATACTAGTCCTAATCCTAACTCTAATACTAGTCCTAAGCCTAATAGTAACTATAGCCCTAATACTAGTCCTAATCCTAGCCCTAATACTAACTCTAATACTAGTCCTAAGCATAATAGTAACTATAGCCCTAATACTAACTCTAATACTAGTCCTAAGCCTAATAGTAACTATAGCCCTAATACTAGTCCTAATCCTAGCCCTAATACTAATTCTAATACTAGTCCTAAGCCTAATAGTAACTATAGCCCTAATACCAGTCCTAATCCTAGCCCTAATACTAACTCTAATACTAGTCCTAAGCCTAATAGTAACTATAGCCCTAATACTAGTCCTAATCCTAGCCCTAATACTAACTCTAATACTAGTCCTAAGCATAATAGTAACTATAGCCCTAATACCAGTCCTAATCCTAGCCCTAATACTAACTCTAATACTAGTCCTAAGCATAATAGTAACTATAGCCCTAATACCAGTCCTAATCCTAGCCCTAATACTAACTCTAATACTGGTCCTAAGCCTAATAGTATTAGGGCTAGGATTAGGACTAGTATTAGGGCTATAATTACTATTAGGCTTAGGACTAGTATTAGAGTTAGTATTAGGGCTAGGATTAGGACTGGTATTAGGGCTATAGTTACTATTATGCTTAGGACTAGTATTAGAGTTAGTATTAGGGCTAGGATTAGGACTAGTATTAGGGCTATAGTTACTAACTCTAATACTAGTCCTAAGCATAATAGTAACTATAGCCCTAATACCAGTCCTAATCCTAGCCCTAATACTAACTCTAATACTAGTCCTAAGCCTAATAGTAACTATAGCCCTAATACTAGTCCTAATCCTAGCCCTAATACTAATTATAATACTAGTCCTAAGCCTAATAGTAACTATAGCCTAATACCAGTCCCTAATCCTACCTAACTCTAATACTAGTCCTAAGCCTAATAGTAACTATAGTCCTAATCCTAGCCCTAATACTAACTCTAATACTAGTCCTAAGCATAATAGTAACTATAGCCCTAATACCAGTCCTAATCCTAGCCCTAATACTAACTCTAATACTAGTCCTAAGCATAATAGTAACTATAGCCCTAATACAGTCCTAATCCTAGCCCTAATACTAACTCTAATACTAGTCCTAAGCCTAATAGTAACTATAGCCCTAATACTAATCCTAGCCCTAATACTAACTCTAATACTAGTCCTAAGCCTAATAGTAACTATAGCCCTAATACTAGTCCTAATCCTAGCCCTAATACTAATTCTAATACTAGTCCTAAGCCTAATAGTAACTATATCCCTAATACCAGTCCTAATCCTAGCCCTAATACTAACTTAATACTAGTCCTAAGCCTAATAGTAACTATAGTCCTAATCCTAGCCCTAATACTAACTCTAATACTAGTCCTAAGCCTAATAGTAACTATAGCCCTAATCCTAGCCCTAATACTAACTCTAATACTAGTCCTAATCCTAATAGTAACTATAGCCATAATACCAGTCCTAATCCTAGCCCTAATACTAACTCTAATACTAGTCCTAAGCCTAATAGTAACTATAGCCCTAATACCAGTCCTAATCCTAGCCCTAATACTAACTCTAATACTAGTCCTAAGCCTAATAGTAACTATAACCCTAATACCAGTCCTAATCCTAGCCCTAATACTAACTCTAATACATGTCCGAAGCTTAATAGTATCTATAACCCTAATACCAGTCCTAATACTAGCTCTAATAATAGTCATAAGCGTAATAAGGCTATAATTACTAATACTAGTCCTAATACTAACTCTAGTACTAGTCCTAATAGTAATTATAGCCCTAATACCAACTCTAATACTAGTCCTAAGCCTAATAGTAACTATAGCCCTAATACTAGTCCTAATCCTAGCCTAATACTAACTCTAATACATGTCCGAAGCTTAATAGTATCTATAACCCTAATACCAGTCCTAATACTAGCTCTAATAATAGTCATAAGCGTAATAAGGCTATAATTACTAATACTAGTCCTAATACTAACTCTAGTACTAGTCCTAATAGTAATTATAGCCCTAATACCAACTCTAATACTAGTCCTAAGCCTAATAGTAACTATAGCCCTAATACTAGCTGTAATCCAAGCCCTAATACTAACTCTAGTCCTAATAGTAATTATAGCCCTAATACTAGTCCTAATCCTAGCTCTAATACTAACTAATACTAGTCCTAATAGTAATTATAGCCTTAATACTAACTCTAATACTAATCCTAAGCCTAATAGTTACTACTATTCTTAAGCCTAATAGTATCTATAGACCTAATACTGTCCTAATAGTAATTATAGCCCTAATACTAGTCCTAATATAGACCTACTACTAACCATAAGAGTAGCCCTAGTCCTATGCCTAGTAGGAACTATAGTCCTAATACTAGCTCTAGTCCTAAGCCTAAAAGTTATTATAGTCCTAATACTAGTTCAAGCCCTACTACTAAATAAAATAGTAGCCCTAATCCTAAGCATAATTGTAACTATAGCCCTAATGCTAGTCCTAATCCTATCCCTAATGGTAGCCCTAGTCCTAAGCCTAAATAGTCTCTGTAGACCTAATACTAGTCCTAATCCTAGCTCTAATAGTAGCCCTAGGCCTAATACTAGTCCTAACTCTAGTTCTAGCCCTAACCCTACTCCTTACTGTAATAATAACCTTAAGCCTAGCCCTAATCCTAGTCCTTACCCTAATAGTAGCCCTAATAAAAAGTGTGGAAAAATGTAACATCTGTTATAATACTAGTTTGGGGTTATTGCTTTTCCTTTACAGGGGAACATTTTTACATTTGGGGCAGCTCTGCAATAAGTCTCTGTCCCTGTGGCCCTCGCCTCCCACTCTACTGGACAGAACCGGAGCCGTCAATCAGACAGCGGCTCCGCCTACAGTGAGCGACTCCGCCTACAATGAGCGACTCCGCCTACATTCTCTGTGCAATAGTCCCCCATAATAAGTATCACCCAGATTAACCCCCATTACCAGTGTCAGCACAAATTCATCAGCCTGAACAGCGCCCCCTTCAGTCCTACCATGGCCTATATAGCCACTTGCCCAATGTTTATCTGCGGAGTTGAAGATTTCCTAATACCTGATATTACAGTTTATAGAAATGAGAAAATTTTAGAGGATTTTTGATCCATTTTTTTTTATTTTTAATCAGACCAGATAAGAAGTTTTCCTAGAATTTATTCTCAGCTGCATTTCTAACATTGACCACCAGAGGGCGACATTTACCCTTCTAATCTTCACAGACTGATATCAGTTTCCATTTCCAGACTTTATAATGGAGATTTGTGACTTCTGTCTCTTGTGAATCTCAAAAAAAAAGGCAAAATCCCCAGTAAAAAAAAAAAATTCTTTACGTCGCCCCGGTCTGTCAAGTTCCCAAAATATTTTTTTTTCTGGAAAACCTGAAATAACAAGCAATATGGCTCCCATTATGACATTCACCCATCTTTCCAAGAGTCCCGAATGTTAAATTGACCTAGTTTTCGGCCTTGTTGGAGGAATTGCTGCCTCATTCAGGAATCTGGAAAAGCTGGATGATTACTACTTTTAATAAAGGTTTATGAGATGCAGATACCGTCCAGCTAATAGAAAAATTACAAAGCCTAAAATCTCCTTTTAGTGGTCGAAATCCTAAAAATAATTCTAAAATAATTACAAAAAAAATAATTAAAAAATATTTTTTTTCCTTGCAGTACTCCCATGTCACCACTAGGTGTCAGCACTTATTAAACAAAAAATACAATTTAATATTTTAAATATATTTTTAAATATTTCCCCACCTCCCCCCCAAAAAAGGAATGCCTTTGGCTGGTGGTCTCTTTCCCCTTTTTCAGTCATTCATTGTCTCGCCGACATCTGACGCAGCCATGGAGTGAATAATAGATTAACCCTCCGTGCCATCTCCTAATGAGGCCGTTAATAATTAATACCGCCATTCAGCGCCGTTTTGGCTGTAATCACTGACGGCGCCTGTTACGTGGGTGAAAAAAAAAAATCCAAAAAATGTTCAGATGCTAGAGGTAATTTCCAGGCCTGTGTACAGTATATATGTATCAGAATATGGGCCCTCCTCCCGGTCTCATCTGTTTTCACAGTCCATTGTTCACACTGAGCTGCAGCTCAATTACCTTACAAAGCCGCCATCATTTATTTACGCCTCTATTCAGCCGTCACTTATGTCTGTATTTGGGTTCCACCCCTCTTCTCAGTACTTGGAGATTCCCGGATTGTAAATCTTCTATATTATGGTCTATGGACTGTTCCATTACTGTATCGCCATGGGGGGGGGGACACTTAAACTTTTTTTTTGCGGCGTCACAAAATATAATTGAAAAAATTATTTTGGAACCTTCAGACTTGCTGATATTCCAGCTCCGCGTCCGCGCTGGGTTTCATTTTACTTCTTTAATGTATTTTGTGGTTAAGAAAATGCTGTTAAATTTTTTTTTTCCATATTTGCATTATATCACAGATTCACCGTGGAGTGTGGGGCAAAGACAATGGTGGCAACAAGAGTCCTCATCCAGAACATCCCTTTAAGAATCATTTTAAAGCCACGCCCACAGATGCAGGACACACCCCCATAACAGTCAACAGTTTTGCAGCAGCTGAGTTGTATCATGAGGTTCTGCAGCAGCTGAGGTGTATCATGAGGTTCTGAAGCAGCTGGGAATACTGGCCCCACAAAGTGCTCCATACAGTATAATGGCCCCACATAGTGCTCCGTACAGTATAATGACCCCACATAGTGCTCCATACAGTATATTGACCCCACATAGTATAATGGTGCCACATAGTGCTCCATACAGTATAATGGCCCCATATAGTTCTCTATACAGTATAATGGGCCTCACGTAGTGCTTTATACTGTATAATGGCACCACATAGTGCTCTGTACAGTATAATGGCGCCACGTAGTGTTCCATTCAGTATAATGACCCCACATAGTCCTCTAGACATTATATTGACCCCACATAGTTCTCTATACAGTATAATGGTGCCACATAGTGCTCCATACAGTATAATGGCCCCACATAGTTCTCTATACAGTATAATGGGTCTCATGTAGTGCTTTATACAGTATAATGGCCCCACATAGTGCTCCGTACAGTATAATGACCCCACATAGTCCTCCAGACAGTATATTGACCCCACATAGTATAATGGTGCCACATAGTGCTCCATACAGTATAATGGCCCCATATAGTTCTCTATACAGTATAATGGGCCTCACGTAGTGCTTTATACTGTATAATGGCACCACATAGTGCTCTGTACAGTATAATGGCGCCACGTAGTGTTCCATTCAGTATAATGACCCCACATAGTCCTCTAGACATTATATTGACCCCACATAGTTCTCTATACAGTATAATGGTGCCACATAGTGCTCCATACAGTATAATGGCCCCACATAGTTCTCTATACAGTATAATGGGTCTCATGTAGTGCTTTATACAGTATAATGGCCCCACATAGTGCTCCGTACAGTATAATGACCCCACATAGTCCTCCAGACAGTATATTGACCCCACATAGTATAATGGTGCCACATAGTGCTCCATACAGTATAATGGCCCCATATAGTTCTCTATACAGTATAATGGGCCTCACGTAGTGCTTTATACTGTATAATGGCACCACATAGTGCTCTGTACAGTATAATGCGCCACGTAGTGTTCCATTCAGTATAATGACCCCACATAGTCCTCTAGACAGTATATTGACCCCACATAGTTCTCTATACAGTATAATGGTGCCACATAGTGCTCCATACAGTATAATGGCCCCACATAGTTCTCTATACAGTATAATGGGTCTCATGTAGTGCTTTATACTGTATAATGGCGCCACATAGTGCTCCGTACAGTATAATGGTGCCACATAGTGCTCCATACAGTATAATCCCACATAGTTCTCCATACAGTATAATGACCCCACATAGTCCTCCAGACAGTATATTGACCTCATATAGTGCTCCATACAGTAAAATGGTGCCACATGGTGCTCCATATATAATGGCGCCACATAGTGCTCCATACAGTATAATAACCCCACATAGTGCTCCATACAGTATAATGGTGCCACATAGTGCTCCATACAGTATAATGGTGCCACATAGTGCTCCATACAGTATAATGACCCCACATAGTGCTCCATACAGTATAATGACCCCACATAGTGCTCCATACAGTAAAATGGTGCCACATGGTGCTCAATACAGTATAATGGCTCCACATAGTGCTCCATACAGTATAATGGCCCCACATAGTGCTCCATACAGTATAATGGTGCCACATAGTGCTCCATACAGTATAATAGTGCTCCATACAGTATAATGACCCCACATAGTGCTCAATACAGTATAATGGCTCCACATAGTCCTCCATACAGTATAATGGTGCCACATAGTGCTCCATACAGTATAATGACCCCACATAGTCCTCCAGACAGTATATTGACCATAGTCCTCCAGACAGTATATTGACCCCATATAGTGCTCCATACAGTAAAATGGTGCCACATAGTGCTCCATACAGTATAATAACCCCACATAGTGCTCCATACAGTATAATGGCCCCACATAGTGCTCCATACAGTAAAATAGCCCCACATAGCCCTCCATACAGTATAATGGCACCACATAGTGCTCCATACAGTATAATGGCCCCACATAGTCCTCCATACAGTATAATAGCCCCACATAGCCCTCCATACAGTATAATGGCACCACATAGTGCTCCATACAGTATAATGGCCCCACATAGTGCTCCATACAGTATAATAGTGCCACATTAAAAAAAAAAGAGACCTCTGCTCTGCTCTCTTCAGATTCTTTGCACGTTTCGGCACAGTGGGCGCGCTGTAATGACGTCATCATGCGCTGAGGTGGAATGATGCTTTCAACTGTATTGCATCTAGGATGCCGCTAGGGATGAAAGTGCGACACTGTGTGGAGCGCCCCCACCTGGGAGTCCGCCCGGCGCTACAGCCCAAATATACTCACCCTGCGGGACAGAGTCTGACATCTGTGTCCTGGACCGACCTCCTAGAGGGTGAAGGAGAGCCGGCCTGTCAGAGAATTGCTGCACCTCCCAATACTGAATCTGCGGAGCTGACCCCAGAGATCGCCGAATCCTGAGCCACACAGTGACCTGGAGACCCCGAGGATGAGACCCACCTCCTGCTACACTGCACCAAATGTCAGCAGTGAGGGACATTCAGGAAACTGCGAATTTTAACTCCTAGGAAGTGGAAGAGAAAAATTAACCTGCGCAGTCGTGAGTCGGGGAGAGAGAGCAGCGCAGTATGTGAGCGCGGGGTAGAGAGCAGCGCAGTATGTGAGCGCGGGTAGAGAGCAGCGCAGTATGTGAGCGCGGGGTAGAGAGCAGCGCAGTATGTGAGCACGGGGGAGAGAGCAGCGCAGTATGTGAGCACGGGGTAGAGAGAGAGCAGGCAGTATGTGAGCACGGGGGAGAGAGCAGCGCAGTATGTGAGCACGGGGAGAGAGCAGCGCAGTATGTGAGCGGGGGAGAGAGCAGCGCAGTATGTGAGCACGGGGGAGAGAGAGCAGCGCAGTATTGTGAGCACGGGGGAGAGAGAGCAGCGCAGTATGTGAGCGCGGGGTAGAGAGCAGCGCAAGTGCAGGAGAGATGTGAGCACGGGGGAGAGAGCAGCGCAGTATGTGAGCACGGGGGAGAGAGCAGCGCAGTATGTGAGCACGGGGAGAGAGCAGCGCAGTATGTGAGCACGGGGGAGAAGCAGCGCAGTATGTGAGCACGGGGGAGAGAGGCAGCGCAGTATGTGAGCGGGGGAAGAGAGAGCGCAGTATGTGAGCACGGGGGGAGAGAGGCAGCGCAGTATGTGAGCACGGGGGGAGAGAGCAGCGCAGTATGTGAGCGCGGGGTAGAGAGCAGCGCAGTATGTGAGCACGGGGAGAGAGCAGCGCAGTATGTGAGCACGGGGAGAGAGCAGCGCAGTATGTGAGCCGGGGGAGAGAGGCAGGCGCAGTATGTGAGCAGGAGGAGCACGGGTGGAGGGAGAGAGCAGCGCAGTATGTGAGCACGGGGGAGAGAGCAGCGCAGTATGTGAGCCGGGGGAGAGAGCAGCGCAGTATGTGAGCACGGGGAGAGAGCAGGCAGTATGTGAGCCGGGAGAAGAGCGCAGTATGTGAGCACGGGGGAGAGAGCAGCGCAGTATGTGAGCACGGGGGAGAGAGCAGCGCAGTATGTGAGACGGGGGAGAGAGCAGCGCTATGTGCACGGGAGAGAGCAGGCGTATGTGAGCACGGGGAGAGAGCAGCGCAGTATGTGAGCACGGGGGGAGAGAGCAGCGCAGTATGTGAGCACGGGGGAGAGAGCAGCGCAGTATGTGAGCACGGGGGGAGAGAGCAGCGCAGTATGTGAGCACGGGGAGAGAAGCAGCGCAGTATGTGAGCACGGGGGAGAGAGCAGCGCAGTATGTGAGCACGGGGGAGAGAGCAGCGCAGTATGTGAGCACGGGGGAGAGAGCAGCGCAGTATGTGAGCACGGGGGAGAGAGCAGCGCAGTATGTGAGCACGGGGGAGAAGAGCAGCGCAGTATGTGAGCACGGGGGAGAGAGAGCAGCGCAGTATGTGAGCACGGGGAGAGAGAGCAGCGCAGTATGTGAGCACGGGGGAGAGAGCAGCGCAGTATGTGAGCACGGGGGAGAGAGCAGCGCAGTATGTGAGCACGGGGGAGAGAGCAGCGCAGTATGTGAGCACGGGGAGAGAGAGCAGCGCAGTATGTGAGCACGGGGAGAGAGAGCAGCGCAGTATGTGAGCACGGGGGAGAGAGCAGCGCAGTATGTGAGCACGGGGGAGAGAGCAGCGCAGTATGTGAGCACGGGGAGAGAGAGCAGCGCAGTATGTGAGCACGGGGGAGAGAGCAGCGCAGTATGTGAGCACGGGGAGAGAGAGCAGCGCAGTATGTGAGCACGGGGGAGAG
>JARQOD010000004.1:3566113-3617850 GCA_033576555.1 Oophaga sylvatica
TGTGTGTACTATATGTGTGTATGTGTCTGTATATGTGTGTACTATATGTGTGTGTGTACTGTATGTGTATGTGTCTGTATAATTGTGTACTATATGTGTGTGTGTGTCTGTATATGTGTGTACTATATGTGTGTATGTGTCTGTATATATGTGTGTACTATATGTGTGTGTGTGTCTGTATATGTGTGTACTATATGTGTGTATGTGTCTGTATATATGTGTGTACTATATGTGTGTATGTGTCTGTATATATGTGTGTATGTGTCTGTATTATATGTGTGTGTACTATATGTGTCTGTATATATATGTGTGTGTACTAATGTGTGTATGTATCTGTATATGTGTGTGTGTACTATATGTGTGTATGTGTCTGTATATGTGTGTACTATATGTGTGTGTGTACTGTATGTGTGTACGTGTCTGTATATATGTACTATATGTGTGTGTGTACTATATGTGTGTATGTGTCTGTATATGTGTGTGTACTATATGTGTGTATGTATCTGTATATTGTGTGTTGTACTATGTGTGTATGTGTCTGTATATGTGTGTACTATATGTGTGTATGTGTCTGTATATGTGTGTGTACTATATGTGTGTATGTGTCTGTATATATGTGTGTACTATATGTGTGTATGTGTCTGTATATGTGTGTGTGTACTATATGTGTGTATGTGTGTGTACTGTATGTGTCTGATATGTGTGTGTACTATATGTGTGTGTGTGTCTGTATATATGTGTGTACTATATGTGTGTGTGTGTCTGTATATGTGTGTGTACTATGTGTGTATGTGTCTGTATATATGTGTGTGTACTATATGTGTGTATGTGTCTGTATATGTGTGTGTGTACTATATGTGTGTATGTGTCTGTATATGTGTGTGTACTATATGTGTGTTGTGTCTGTATATGTGTGTGTGTGTACTATATGTGTGTATGTGTCTGTATATGTGTGTACTATATGTGTGTGTGTGTGTGTCTGTATATGTGTGTATGTGTCTGTATATGTGTGTGTACTATATGTGTGTAATGTGTGTGTACTATATGTGTGTATGTGTCTGTATATGTGTGTGTACTATATGTGTGTATGTGTGTGTCTGTATATGTGTGTGTATTATATGTGTATGTGTCTGTATATATGTGTGTGTACTATATGTGTGTATGTGTCTGTATATGTGTGTACTATATGTGTGTATGTGTCTGTATATGTGTGTACTATATGTGTGTATGTGTCTGTATATGTGTGTACTATATGTGTGTTATGTGTCTGTATATGTGTGTACTATATGTGTGTGTGGTGTTCTGTATATGTGTGTACTATATGTGTGTATGTGTCTGTATATGTGTGTACTATATGTGTGTATGTGTCTGTTATGTGTGTACTATATGTGTGTGTGCGTGTGTGTGTGTCTGTATATGTGTGTACTATATGTGTGTATGTGTCTGTATATGTGTGTACTATTATGTGTGTATGGTCTGTATAGTGTGTACTTATATGTGTGTATGTGTCTGTATATGTGTGTACTATATTTGTGTGTGTCTGTATATGTGTGTACTATATGTGTGTATGTGTTGTATTGTGTGTCTGTTATATGTGTTTTATGTGTCTGTATTGTGTGTTGTATATATGTGTGTATGTGTCTGTATTACAGTACAGACCCAAAAATTTGGACTCACCTTACATTCAATTTATTTTTCTGTATTTTCATGACTATAGAAAATTGTAGAATCCACTGAAGGCTCAAAAACTATGAATTATCACATGTGGAATTTTCTTAAAACTTTACAAAAAAATGTGAAACAACTGAAAAATATGTCTTATATTCTAGGTTTTTCACCTTTTGCTTTGTTACTTCTTTGCACACAGAAAAGGTGAATGGATGGACTCTACTGCCTGGTTCCCCGTAAGCCCTGGAGGAGGAGGTGTGATGGTGTGGGGGGCTTTGCACACAGAAAAGGTGAAGGATGGATCTAATGCCTGGTTCCCACCGTGAAGCATGGGAGGAGGTGTGATGGGTGGGGGGGGCTTTGCACACAGAAAAGGTGAGGATGGACTTCCTGCCTGGTTCCCCCGTGAAGCTGGAGGAGGTGGTGTGATGTGTGGGGGTGCTTTGCTGGTGACACTGTTGGGGATTATTCAGAATTGAAGGATACTGAACCAGCATGGTACCACAGCATCTTGCAGCGGCATGCTATTCCATCCGGTTTACGTTTAGTTGGACCAAAATTTATTTTTTCAACAGGACAATGACCCCAAAACACCTCCAGGCTGTGTAAGGGATTTGCCCAAGAAGGAGAGTGTTTGGGGTGCTACACCAGATGACTGCCTCCACGTCACCAGACCTGAACCCAATCGAGATGGTTTGGGGGAGCTGGACCGCTCAACCCTTCAAATTCTGAATAAATCCCCAACAGTGTCACAGTAAGCACCCCCACACATCAAACCTCCTCCCCAGGGCTTCACGGTGGGAAACAGGCATGTAGAGTCCACCGTTCACCTTTTCTGCGTGCAAAGCATAATCAAAGCAAAAGGTGAAGAACTAGAATTAAGACATTTTTCGTTGTTTCACACTTTTTTGTAAAGTTAATGTAAAATTTTCCCATGTGATAATTCAGATTTTTTGATGTTTCAGTGTGAATGTCAATTTTCATAGTCATGAAAATACAGAAAAATCTTTGAAAGAGAAGGTGTGTCCAAACTTTTGGTCTGTACTGACATGTATGTGAACTGTTTATACATCTATACCAGTATAGTATATTTATATATATACACTGTAATGTGGGTCTTTATGATGTGTGTAATTCTGTGTAATTATATACATGTACTACATATTTATTTGTGTATATACGGTATATATATATATACACACAACGCACACACACTTTGTGTAAACTTGATTATGAGTGTATAGTAAGCGGCTATTTAAAAATGTTGTCCCTATTATTGCTTCGGCCCATACAGGTTGTGTGTTGTCCTGTTGTACACATGTGCAGAGCTGAGTCAGTCATGAGCAGGCTGGTCAGTATGCAGCAGAGTGGTCAGTCATGTAGCAGAGCTGAGTCATCATGTGCAGAGCTGAGTCAGTCATGCAGCAGAGCTGAGTCAGTCATGCAGCAGGCTGAGTCAGTCATGTAGCGAGCTGAGTCAGTCATGCAGCGAGCGAGCAGTCATGTAGCAGGTGAGTCAGTCATGTAGCAGGTGAGTCAGTCAGCAGCAGAGCTGAGTCAGTTATGCACCAGAGCTGAGTCAGTCATGCAGCAGGCTGAGTCAGTCATGAGCAGAGCGTGTGTCATGCAGCAGGCTGAGTCAGTCATTTTAGCAGAGCTGAGTCAGAATAAAAAGGCTGAGTCAGTCATGTAGCAGGGAGTCAGTCATGTAGCAGAGCTGAGTCAGTCATGTAGCAGAGCGAGCAGTCATGCGCAGAGCTGAGTCAGTCATGTTAGAAAAGGTGAGTCAGTCATGTAGCAGAGCTGAGTAGTATGTAGCAGAGTGAGCAGTCATGCAGCAGAGCTGAGTCAGTCATGCAGCAGAGCTAGTCAGTCATCACCAGACGAGCAGTCATGCAGCAGAGCTGAGTCGCATGCAGCAGAGCTGTGTCAGTCATGCAGCAGAGCTGAGTAGTCATGTGCAGAGCTGAGTCAGTCATATAGCAAAAGCTGGTCAGTCATGTAGCAGAGCTGAGTCAGTCATGTAGCAGAGTAGTCAGTCTGTAGCAGAGCTGAGTCGTCATGCAGCAGAGCTGAGTCGTCATGCAGCAGAGCTGAGTCAGTCATGCACCAGAGCTGAGTCAGTCATGCGCAGAGCTGAGTCGTCAGCAGCAGAGCTGGTCAGTCTGCAGCAGAGCGAGTCGTCATGTAGCAGGCTGAGTCATCATATAGCAGAGTGAGTCAGTCATGTAGCAGAGTGAGTCAGTATGTAGCAGAGCTGAGTCAGTATGTGCAGAGCTGAGTCAGTCATGCAGCAGGCTGTGTCAGTCATGCGCAGAGTGTGTCAGTCATGTAGCAGAGCTGAGTCAGTCATGTAGCAGAGCTGAGTCAGTCATGTAGCAGAGCTGAGTCAGTCATGTAGCATTCCTTTTATTATTACTTAGGACTGCAGGTCAACCTGCACATATTCTTAATTCTCAAATAACATACAGCAAATTCCAAAGAGCGAAACGACGAGCTCAGCTCTTTCTACATCTGTACGGTGACCTGTGTGCATGGGCAAAGGGTTGTGTCAGGTGTGATAGACTCAGTGTTGTGCTGTTTGTTGGAGCCCTAAGAGCTGGATGAGGGGCCCCAAACTCTCTCCTGTAAGTGTGTCCTGGGTGGGCGCAGTGTTCGGATACACATAACGGCGGTGCAAGAAGGTGAAGACCAATGCTAGCATCAATTAGGGAAGTCATTGACCAATTCAGAGGCCTGGCCTGGGGTATGATGGGAGTTTTGCCAGCTGAGAACCACGGTTTGGGACGGTCCATAGTTTTCCCATTGATTGCAGCTCTGGGGGAGGGGAATATTACCCGAAGCCTCTGCACCAAAGTAATGAATATTTGAGTCATGTGTGATCCAGAAAATGAAAAAACAAATCAATGACGGGCAACGGCGGGCGTTCACAGTCCAAAACCCAACAGCTGTTTTATAATAAACAGTGAAAATAAAAAATTTACCGCCCCCGGTAAAATGTCATCAAAAACAAAAATTTCCCCTTTTTTTTTTTAAAACCCAAAGAATGTGAAAATGAAAAATTTTTTGGGCCCTTCATAATTAAGTTACTGTTCTGGCTAAAAAAATTTCCCCCAACCATGCGCCTCCCCCATGCCCCATGTGGGGAGGGTGTTTTTGCTGATGTGCGGCGTTGGCTTCGTTTTTTGGAATTATAGCCAGAGGGGTCCCCCTTGTCCCAACCCGATCAAACACGGTCCACTTGCTTTTGGCAGATGATGGGGTTTGGTAAAACGTAGCCGACTTGGATGTTTTCTTGCCTCCGTTCCCCACAGGCCGGACATAAAAAGAAAATGTTTTCCTTTTCAACACAAACCCCATTCGTCAGAAGTTCCTGCAGCTCTTTTACTGTGCTGTCGGCCTCTTGGCCCTCTCCCGGACCAATTTCCTTCTTGTTTTTTTATGTTTTTCGAAAAACAGTTTTATGAATATACTTTGTATTTTTTTTACGTAAAGTTTGAGACATTTCACAGTGCTCCCTGGTAGATCACTTTTATTGCCCCTTTTTTCCTGACTGATAATTTCAATAATGAGATCCCTTTTTTGTGTTTTTCAGTTGTTTACGGACATGAATTTTTCTGTAAATGCAAGTAAAAAAATGTCAAAGTCCTCTACATTATACGGGGCCCAATAGAATCACTGTTAAAAGCGATTTCAGAGTGTTTTTTTTAGTGGATTTGACAGATTTTGAGCGATCCTAAAGGGGAAAACTTTTGAAATTATATTTTTTTGGGATGGCAACTTACATGACAATAGTTATTTCTTGTACATAGGGCATTATTATAGTAGTTATATTCTTGTACATAGGGTCAGTATTATAGTGTTATTATTTTAATAGGGCAGTATTATGTAGTTATATTCTTGTACATAGGGGCAGTATTATAGTAGTTATATTCTTGTACATAGGGCAGTATTATAGTAGTTATATTCTTGTACATAGGGCAGTATTATAGTAGTTATATTCTTGTCAATGGGGCAGTATTATAGTAGTTATATTTTGTACATAGGGGCAGTATTATAGTAGTTATATTCTTGTACATAGGGGCAAGTATTATAGTAGTTTATATTCTTTGTACATAGGAGCAGTATTATAGTAGTTATATTCTTTATGTAATATTATCGGGGCAGTATTATAGTAGTTATATTTTGTAATAGGGGCATATTATGTAGTTATATTCTTGTACATAGGGGCAGTATTATAGTAGTTATATTCTTGTACATAGGGGCAGTATTATAGTAGTTATATTCTTGTACATAGGGCAGTATTATAGTAGTTATATTCTTGTACATAGGGCAGTATTATAGTAGTTATATTCTTGTACATAGGGCAGTATTATAGTAGTTATATTTTGTACATAGGGGCAGTATTATAGTAGTTATATTCTTGTACATAGGGGCAGTATTATAGTAGTTATATTCTTGTACATAGGGGCAGTATTATAGTAGTTATATTGTTGTACATAGGGGCAGTATTATAGTAGTTATATTCTTGTAAATAGGGCAGTATTTAGTAGTTATATTCTTGTACATAGGGCAGTATTATAGTAGTTATATTCTTGTACATAGGGGCAGTATTATAGTAGTTATATTCTTGTACATAGGGGCAGTATTATAGTAGTTATATTCTTGTACATAGGAGCAGTATTATAGTAGTTATATTCTTGTACATAGGGGCAGTATTTTAGTAGTTATATTCTTGTAAATAGGGGCAGTATTATAGTAGTTATATTCTTGTACATAGGGCAGTATTATAGTAGTTATATTCTTGTACATAGGGGCAGTATTATAGTAGTTATATCTTGTACATAGGGCAGTATTATAGTAGTTATATTCTTGTACATAGGGCAGTATTATAGTAGTTATATTCTTGTAATAGGGGGCAGTATTATAGTAGTTATATTTTGTACATAGCGGGCAGTATTATAGTAGTTATATTCTTGTAAATAGGGGGCAGTATTATAGTAGTTATATTCTTGTACATAGGGCAGTATTATAGTAGTTATATTATTGTACATAGGAGCAGTATTATAGTAGTTATATTCTTGTAATAGGGGCAGTATTATAGTAGTTATATTCTTGTAATAGGGCAGTATTATAGTAGTTATATCTTGTACATAGGGGCAGTATTATAGTAGTTATATTCTTGTACATAGGAGCAGTATTATAGTAGTTATATTCTTGTACATAGGGCAGTATTATAGTAGTTATATTCTTGTACATAGGGCAGTATTATAGTAGTTATATTCTTGTAATAGGGCAGTATTATAGTAGTTATATTCTTGTACATAGGGCAGTATTAAGTAGTTATATTCTTGTACATAGGAGCAGTATTATAGTAGTTATATTCTTGTAATAGGGGCAGTATTATAGTAGTTATATTCTTGTACATAGGGCAGTATTATAGTAGTTATATTCTTGTACATAGGGGCAGTATTATAGTAGTTATATTCTTGTAATAGGGGCAGTATTATAGTAGTTATATTTTGTACATAGGGCAGTATTATAGTAGTTATATTCTTGTAATAGGGGCAGTATTATAGTAGTTATATTCTTGTACATAGGGGCAGTATTAAGTAGTATATTCTTGTACATAGAGGCAGTATTATAGTAGTTATATTCTTGTAAATAGGGGCAGTATATAGTAGTTATATTTGTACATAGGGGCAGTATATAGTAGTTATATTCTTGTACATAGGGGCAGTATTATAGTAGTTATATTCTTGTACATAGGGCAGTATTATAGAGTTATATTCTTGTACATAGGAGCAGTATTATAGTAGTTATATTCTTGTACATAGGCAGTATTATAGTATTTTTTTTTGTAAAGGAGTATATAGTATTATATCTGTAATAGGGCAGTATTATATAGTTATATTCTTGTACATAGGGGCAGATTATAGTAGTTATATCTTGTACATAGGCATATTATAGATTTATTCTGTAATAGGGCAGTATTATAGTAGTTATATTCTGTACATAGGGGCAGTATTATAGTAGTTATATTCTGTACATAGGGCAGATTATAGAGTTATATTTTGTACATAGGGCAGTATTATAGATTATATTCTGTAATAGGGGTTAGTTTATTATATATTATTATATTCTTGTACATAGGGCAGTATTATAGTATTATATCTTGTACATAGGCAGTATTATAGTAGTTTATTCTTGTACATAGGGCAGTATATAGTAGTTATATTCTTGTACATAGGGCAGTATTATAGCAGTTATATTCTTGTGCATAGGAGGCAGTATTATATTAGATATATTCTTGTACATAGGGGCAGTATTATAGTAGTTATATTCTTGTACATAAGGGCAGTATTATAGAGTTATATTCTTGTACATAGGAGGCAGTATTATAGCAGTTATATTCTTGTACATAAGGGCAGTATTATAGTAGTTATATTCTTGTACATAGGGGCAGTATTATATAGTTATATTCTTGTACATAGGGCAGTATTATAGCTATTTATATTCTGTACATAGGGGCAGTATTATAGTAGTTAATTCTTGTACATAGGGGCAGTATTATAGTAGTTACATTCTTGTACATAGGAGCAGTATTATAGTAGTTATATTCTTGTACATAGGGCAGTATTATAGCAGTTATATTCTTGTACATAGGGCAGTATTATAGTAGTTATATTCTTGTACATAGGAGCAGTATTATAGTAGTTATATTCTTGTACATAGGAGCAGTATTATATAGTATATTCTTGTACATAGGGCAGTATTATAGAAGTTATATTCTTGTACATAAGGGCAGTATTATAGCAGTTATATTCTTGTACATAGAGGCAGTATTATAGTAGTTACATTCTTGTACATAGGGCAGTATTATAGAGTTATATTCTTGTACATAGGGCAGTATTATAGAGTTATATTCTTGTACATAGGGCAGTATTATAGTAGTTAATTCTTGTACATAGGGGCAGTATTATAGTAGTTAATTCTTGTACATAGGGGCAGTATTATAGTAGTTATATTCTTTACATAGGGCAGTATTATAGTAGTTATATTCTTGTACATAGGGGCAGTATTATAGTAGTTATATTCTTGTACATAGGGCAGTATTATAGTAGTTATATTCTTGTACATAGGAGCAGTATTATAGTAGTTATATTCTTGTACATAGGGCAGTATTATAGTAGTTATATTCTTGTACATAAGGAGCAGTATTATAGTCAGTTATATTCTTGTACATAGGGGCAGTATTATAGTAGTTATATTCTTGTACATAGGGCAGTATTATAGTAGTTATATTCTGTACATAGGGGCAGTATTATGTATTTATATTCTTGTACATAGGAGCAGTATTATAGTCAGTTATATTCTTGTACATAGGGGCAGTATTATAGTAGTTATATTCTGTACATAGGGGCAATTTTTATTGTAAAAACCAAACAAATACAAATATACTGACATTCCTCCAGTAATAATACATTCACTTGGATTGTACATTCATTACATATCCGGATTATACATATAAAATTAACTTAAAGAGTCCATACATCTGGTTGAAAAAAAAAAAAAAAACATCATATTTCAACCCAGTGACTAGTGTTGAGCGATACGATAATGCAAATATCGGCTATCGGCCGATATTAGCTGTATCGGCCTTTCGATAATTCGTTTCGATATTTTCGTCATATCGGATACCGGAATCGGATTGTCACTGTCACTGTCTTGTCGTCGTCGGTCGTCAGTCAGGCGGTCGGGTCTGTCACTGTCAGTGTCCGTCGGTCGGGTCTGTCAGGAGTCAGCGGCACTTACCTGGCAGAAGATCTCCGGCGGTCACGTCCTGGACTGCTTGATGGCCGCCATCCTCTTCTCCCTGGCGGTCACATGCAGTTTTTCGCGATAACTGCAGTGACTGCAGGGTAATCCGGCCGTAAACAGTCAGTCCGATGACGTCACCGCCGGGGAAGCAGGTAATCAGCTGTGCTGCGCCGGGATGTCAGGCTCTGCCTGTCATTCTGATGTAGCAGAGCTGGATCGTCGTGGGACAGTCGTTACTATGGACTGCGTCGGTCAGGTGGTATACTTTTTTTTTTTTCATTTTTTACAGGAGATCGATGGCGTCGCAGGATGAGACAGTAATAAAAGTAAATGAAAACTGTGTTTTGTTTTTTTTTTATTAAATTAAAAAACTTTTTTATGAACATTCACCCGTCCGGGTACATAAACAATTTAACTATTTACATACAGGGACCCTGTCCGGGTTATTTATAATTCTTTGGCGGGGTGTTCAGGTACCACCTGGTACTCTTCTGATGCTTGCCAAACATCCGAGCACCAAGGACCACCAGGACCTGATGACGTCGTGTGGCTGTACAGTGACGTCGTGACCCGCTATCTGGGTCTGTGTGGCCACCTCTTTCATCTCCCTCCGGTTCTGGACCCCTATGTCCCGGACTGAAAACCCCAGGGGGCCTAACAGGCGCCGGGTACGGGCCAGCTATACTTATCATGTCCATAGCTGGGGCTGCTGAGGAGACCACTGAGGGAGGCTGGGGAGATTTACGGCGTGGGGTGGGCACTTTTGCAGAGGCCTGGATGTGGGAGGCTGAAGGCTCCGAGGGTCTCACAGGTTTCTGACACTCTGGGGAGTAGGGGTCGCACCTGGTAACATTTAGGGCGTACCATCCATTGTAACCCCAGTGTCGGGTGTAAGTCACCAAGTCTCCTGGCAACAGGTCCCTCCCCGGGTGTCCTTCTGGGAGGTGAGCCTCCACGTCCCGCCGGGTTACAAAAACTTCTAAATAAAGTCCAGGCTCCTGGATGAAGCCCCAACCACCTTTCAATTTAAAGCTCCGTACTGCACCCTTACGCCGCGGCTCACACAGGGTTCCTTTATCCTTTCTCATCCGGTCCTTATCTGCCCGGTCCTTCTCCAGGTGACGTTGGCGAAGTTTTAGGGTTTCTCGCTGCTCCCTTTGTCGCTCTGCTTCCCGCTCCCAACGTCTCCACTCTTCTTCCTGACGCCAGTTGAAATTCTCCTCCACCAGCATCTCCATGTCTCCACCACTCCACTGCAGCTTGCGATGTCCGGTTTGCGGCAGCTCTCCTGGCGCCCCCCAGTCCTGGCGGCGCTCCCCTGCGGAGGAAGCAGCCGGCTCTGGAACAGATGACAGTCGGGGCTCCGGTACAGCAGGTAGTGCTCTGGTGCCTGCGCGGCCTCCTCCATGAGGACGGGTGTCGCTTCTTCTGTCTCAGCGACGGGGGCAGACAGCGGGATCTGGGGTGCTGACGGTGCTGCGGTTTTTGCAGGAACGGGTGCCTCCACTGCGACAACGTCAACCGGATCACATTGCAAGGGCTCCTCTACTAGAACGGGTGCCTCACCTTCCGGTACAGACACTTCAGGTAAGAGGGATTGGCGCCGCTCCAAGTTTAGTTTTAGGGCACGCCAGCTGGCTTCCATCCTGGCGACCTCCTCCCGGTGCCGGGCCAGGCCTCTTAGGGTATCCTCCGCTTCTTGCAGCGTAGGAGGGTTTCCAGGCCGGGTGCCCAACGGTGGTTCCGTGGCGATCGGGTCGCTTCCGTGGGGGGAGAGCTCTGACTGCTCCATCCCTTCACACTTCTGCTCGTGTCCATTAGCCATCTCTGCCAAGTCACATGTGTCATATCTGGAGAGGGCCCCTCTTTTGTAGGGAGGCGGGACCTTCGTGTTAGTTTCCGCACACTGAGGAGGATGAGGAGGCGGAACTGAAGAGCTGTGGGGCACGATCTTACATTGCAGTACCATTTACAGTGGTCGGCCATCGTTTTCACGCCACTGAGTGAGTGTACGCCCACGAGAGCACCCCCTTATTCTTCACCAGTGCCTCGTCGTGACGCAGATATGGCGGAAAAATGGCAAATACATTCTCTGATGATTTTAGCAATTCTCAAGCACAAAACCAGTGCAATTCAGGCACACAGGACTCGCTTATAGCGAGCTACAGAATCCTGTTCGTGACGCCCAAGTTGAGTCGCACAGAGCCAGAGGTTTTGGGGGTACTCGGCACCGAGCCCGTCGACTTCTATGGGTATGTCACGGCTTTACCCGGCAATTGAATCAGAGTCTATTTTACTATGTAGAAGTGTATAAACTATAAATATATGTATATATATATGTCACAATGACATGTATATATATATATATGTATTCTATGTGTGTATATTTTGTGTTTACAACGAAAGAAAGTGTTTTTTTTGTTGCGATATTTTGTTCCCATAGACTTACATGGGACTTCCGGTATCGAAATCGGATATCGACGATATTTAGTGCTATCGGCGATACAATTTCGATACGATATTTTTAGATATCGAGCACTATCGCTCAACACTACCAGTGACACATCCTTCCATAACTTAACATTTCCTAATTTTCCTAATGGTTTTATCTATCTGGGCTCGGACATTATCTGGTTGACGGCGTCACAGATCTGAGTCGGATTTATTCTGGTCACCACCGGTCTCCATTTCTGACTCTACCCGAGAGCCCTCAGGTAATGGCTTCCGCTTTGGCGGAGGACAGTCCTCTACGTCCCTATCAAACTCTGCGTCAATTCTTCTAAGGTCATCCTCAAAATCACCGTCAGACTCAGACAGAACGCCAAACCTATTAGATAAGTCCACTACACCTGCAGAACTCTGGACCTTCTTCCTGGCTCCTTGGCCAGTGTCATACTCCTTCTCAGGTTTGCGGGAGGTCTTGTCCTTCTTCTTCCTTTTAGTCTGATATTTGCTATTCCCTTCAGACACAGATGGTAGTACTGAAGTATTGCCTTCCTGTGACTGCTGCCCCTGAGGGACAACCTCCATACTCCCCTGTGCACCCTCTGTACCCTGCTGCTCTGGTGTCACCTGAGTGGACCCCTGGTGGGCCTCCGGACTGGACAGTATTTCCCCTGACAGTAAAGCTGCCTCCTCCAGAATCTCTGCCCCTGCCACCAAATCCTCATCAGGATAGTCCTTACAGATATTGTGCCAGGCGTCAGGACAGTCCCTGTGAGGGTGACCGATCTTCCCACAAAGGTTGCACCTGATGTTCTGGCAGTCTACAGCCACATGGCCGACCTCCCCACACAGGTTGCACTTCACCACAGTACAGGTATTTGCCAGGTGACCTGCCTTGCCACATTTGAAGCACTTACGAGGCTGCCCAGGATAGAAACACACACCCTCTCCCTCCCAATAAAGAAGGAGTTGGGCAAGTGGGCAGTGATATTATCGCACTGGCGCAGTTTCACCAAAACCCTCCACCCTCCCGTCCAGATACCATCATTGTCTCTGCTTTTGGTGAGGTCAGAGACCAGGTCACAATGCCTCCGGAGCCACACCACAATGTCCTGCGGGGGAACAGACTCATTCCAAAGATGAGATTAACCGTAACGGTATCTGGCTTAGAGATAGGAATAAAGCTGAACTTACTCCAGCCCTCAGAGTCTCTAAACTTGGGGAAATTAGACCAGAACCTGTCCAGGTCAGTCATGAGCTTAAAACTGACGTCATAGCCCTGCCTGTCTGGAAGATTAATCACCGCCAAGATGCTAACTGGCGCAAACCCCATCTGGTGACACAAGAGCTCCCTGACCACAAACCTCCTGTCTGGCAGATCCTCCTTGGCACCTCTGTGCCGGAAACGCACGACGTTTCTGCGTTTAAACGCCTGGCTGGTATAATTGGCACCAGAGGTGAAGGACTGAGCGCCACGACTCCAGGCATTACTGGGGGGAACCTGTGGGGTCACACTAGGCTGACTGATGGGGTGAGGGTCAGCAGCAGGGGGGCTGCTACACCTTGTGTGCTCGGAATTAAAGGGGGAAATCACAGACATTATCATGTACATTATTATCAACATCAATGTCACTATCAGACTGCGCAGCGTCCACCAAAGATACTGTGCTCCCCCAAACCCCCGACCCCTCAGATACAGCGCGGTTATCCCCAGCATCAGAGCCCTGCTGGCCACCATCAGGAACTACCGGCACATGTCCACTGCCCAACTGTGGTGCTTGGCATTCTGAGACTTGTAGTCCCTCTGCTGAAAAATGTCCATGCTGCTGCTTGGAATCTGCTGCAGGCTGCTGTGCTGGCCATTCTGCGACTTGTTGTACCTCTATTGGAATGTGCCCTTCATGCTGCTGCTTGGAATCTGCTGCAGGCTGTTGTGCTGGGCATTCTGTGACTTGTTGTACCTCTGCTGGAATCTGCACTACATGCTTCTGCTTTGGATCTGCCGCAGGCAGTATTGCTGGGCATTCTGAGACTTGTGGTACCTCTGCTGGGGTCTGCACTACAGGCTGCTGCTGGTGCTGCATTTGCCCCTTTTGGAAGCAGAAACTTGCAGGCTGCAGCACTGGCCGCACCTGCTTCTGGGGTCCACCTGGGACAATGTCTGACCTGGAACCTGCAGAGTTCTGCTTCTGTGAATTAAACAGTTCCTGGTTCCTATAAGTCTCTGCCAGGGGCCCCATCCTCTCTAGGACGCAGTCCATGTCCCTCACCACTTTTGCCAGCAATACACCCAGTGTGTTTAGAGCCTCGTCATAAAAATCATGACTTCCGGGATTAACAGCCTTTAGCTTATAACCAGTGTCTATCTGCATCTGCAGCGAGTCTTTCTGCTGCTGTAACTCACCGAACTTCTTGACTAGTCCTGGGATCTCCTCTGCGAGCTGAAGCTCAGGTGCACGCGGCGTCTCCTCCTGGGATCCTGCGTTCAGCGATGTCCCCGGCTGCTTGAATCCAGACGTCTCCTTACTTTTCACCTCCGCTGGTTTCATGGCTCCAGGCTCCACAGCACTTTTACTGCTGCCACCTGACTGTGACCTTGTGCGTCCAGAGCTCGCCATGCTGGTCACCACATATTTCTGCTGCAAGTTTTCCTGGAGCGTCTGTCTCTCCAGTGAGGTTCTCCTCTGCCTGCTGGAAGTCAGCTGCACACCTGAAGCCGCTGATGGCCTCTCCTGAGCTGCAGGCTGCTTTCCTCCATTCAGCTTCTCACCAGAGATTTCTTCTGGATTTCTCCTAATTGCACTTCACTTTGCTTGCCTTGGCTGGCCGACTGCTTAACTGCAACTTTCTTACATACAATGGCTTTTCCTTGTTCCGTTACTTTACTCACTTTCACAGCTTCATCCTTGTTGCTGCTGCTACTTCCATTCTGAGCTTTCTTTCCATCAGAAATCACTTTAGGATTTGTATCTGCATTAGAAACAGCTTGGGAGCTTCTTCCCAGTGTAGGCCTGGAAGCCTGGGCCTTGCTTGGGGAGTTTCCCCGCCCAGGGTGGCCCTCCCTGGGCTTGCTCCAGACATCAGGAGAGCTACAAACAGGGCCGGCGTCAGCACCTGGCACACCCGGGCAAGTGCCGGGGCCCTGAGCAGGCGGGGGGGCCCACTCGCAGTCTGGCACCCCGCGCCCGTTAGCGGAGGAGAGCGGTGTCAGCGCCGCCACTGGCCCCCCCCGCTTGCTCAGGGCCCCGGCAGCAGCTGGCACAATACTTACCTCTCCCGTGCCTCCGCTGCCGCAGCTCCGGGCTCCAGGGGGCGCTTCCTCTCACAGCAGCGCCGCTGAATGACGTCATCATTCAGCGGCCGGCTGTGGCAGAAAGCGCGGGGACGCCGGACACGTAAGACGTGTGTGTGTGTGTCTCTGTGTGTGTCTGGTTTTTGTGTATGTAGTGCGGTGCTTTGTGTGTATATGTGTGTGTATAAGTATGTGAGAGAGTGCTTGTGTGCTGTCTGTGTGTGATGATGGGCAGGCATTGCTGATAATGGGGAGGCATTGATGATGATGATGGGGAGAAGATGATGATGGGCAGGCATTGATGATAATGGGCAGGCATTGATGATGGGGAGAAGATGATGATGGGCAGGCATTGCTGATAATGGGGAGGCATTGATGATGATGGGGAGATGATGATAATGGGCAGGCATTGATGATGGGGAGAAGATGATGATGGGCAGGCATTGATGATAATGGGCAGGCATTGATGATGGGGAGAAGATGATGATGGGCAGGCATTGATGATAATGGGCAGGCATTGATGATGGGGAGAAGATGATGATGGGTAGGCATTGCTGATAATGGGGAGGCATTGATGATGATGGGGAGAAGATGATGATAATGGGCAGGCATTGATGATAATGGGCAGGCATTGATGATAATGGGCAGGCATTGATGATGGGCAGGCATTGATGATGTGGGAGGAGATGATGGGCAGGCATTGCTGATAATGGGGAGGCATTGATGATGATGGGCAGGCATTGATGATAATGGGGAGGCCATGATGATGATGGGGAGACAATGATGATGATAAGGAGGCAATCATGATGATAATGGGGAGTCTTTCCACAGCGCCCTTTCCTGAGCCGTAACAGTGCAGAACGCAGTACAGCGCAGAGGAGAGCTCCATATTTTGTATGGAGCATTATATGGGGACCAGTATCCTGTATGGAGCATTATATGGGGACCAGTATCCTGTATGGAGCATTATATTGGGTCCAGTATCCTGTATGGAGCATTATATGGGGGGTGACATCCTGCATGGGGTATTATATGGGTGATGAGGGGGAGACTGTGGTGCCCATAATATTGTATGGAGGACTGTACTGTCCAGTCTGTTCTGTGCGCTGTGAGGATTTGGCGGTTTTTGAGCTATTGTACAATTTACAATAGATATCACTCATGTAATGGAAGAAGTGAAGTATTTGGCGTTGTGCTATACCCATATTTCTCTGCTGTATCTGTGCATCATGAATCGTGGTCTGTGTTAAAGGGGCCCACTGAGGCTCTTTCGCCCGGGGCCCATAAAAACCTGGAGCCGGCCCTGGCTACAAACACACAACCTCTCAGCTAGGAGGCAGTATTATAGTAGTTATATTCTTGTACATAGGGGCAGTATTATAGTAGTTACATTCTTGTACATAGGGGCAGTATTATAGTAGTTATATTCTTGTACATAGGGGCAGTATTATAGTAGTTATATTCTTGTACATAGGAGCAGTATTATAGTAGTTATATTCTTGTACATAGGGGCAGTATTATAGTAGTTATATTCTTATACATAGGGGCAGTATTATAGTAGTTATATTCTTGTACATAGGGGCAGTATTATAGTAGTTATATTCTTGTACATAGGGGCAGTATTATATTAGATATATTCTTGTACATAGGGGCAGTATTATAGTAATTGTATTCTTGTACTTAGGAGGCAATATTGTAGTATGATATATACTTAGAGGAAAGCCAACCAATTAGTATTATGGTTAACACATATGACATTGCTGTCAGCTTGTCTATTCCTCATATAAATGCACACCACTATGGAAAGTCATGGACATCTTGTCCCATTGTACTTGGTAGTTTGGATAACATTAGCACAATGTGTGTGACCACCTTTTGTAGACCACAGAAATTCGTTCGAAGGAGGCGGATTCTGGTTTAATATTTAACTTCAGGGACGGGTAATTTTTGCTTTTACCTCCGTTACCTTTTTAATAACGTTGCTGAGAAGATCCCAGGGATATGTCAGATTTTGGCCGGCAGCTGACGGTATAAGATATTTATAAAGCTATCGAGCTAATGAAAACACGTATTGATCCGTGCAGTCAGAGTCTTTATTTACTGAGAATTCGGCAACTTCTATTAAGAAGGCGTCCGGAGAGCACGGCTGCCGGAGATGAGGCTTAGACAGTCTCCGTGCGTTCTCAGTTAATGCTACCAGGGAAATGTTTTGTTTTCAGGTCATAGGGGGCATGGATGGGGTTGTGATGTTATTATTAAAAATAATTCTTTCCACTGATTTTTTTTTAGAAAAGTTTAATTAATAATGCAGGACTAATGCTCTGGTGCATTTTCCCTTCTCTTCTGATAACACAGTGCTATTTTAGTAGAAGGACTAAGTTTTTAGGGACCCACTGTTTTCTATGGACAGACATCATAACAACCAAAGTGTTTCTTAGAAATCAGGTTGATAGCAAAAAGTCTGACAGATTACTCACATCTCTCTGCTCCATGTAGATTTGTAATTGAACTGAGGACAAAAAAGGTTTGCTATAACATAAATCAGGCTATAAGCAGGATTGGAGACTTTACTTCAAAATTGAAAAGGGATATGGAGATATATTCAGTCATAACAGAGTAGCAAACAAATCTATGAAAGAACATCATACTTCCAGAATACATAGATAGTTCACAGCACTTATACCATGTCTTTGTAACATGGCAATCTATGTTGCCTCTAGTGATTACATGACTTTGTCTTAGAAATATTTAGGTCAGCAGAAATTTTAGTACAGCGATGGGCACCGTACTAACCCCTTCATTAGCAGTCTAACTTTATTCTCTGTTATTTTCCAAGTTCTCTTCACTAAAGTGAATCAAGGCACAGTTAGTAACTAAGTAATACAATAACAAATAGAAAAGAAATGTGTCATGCTGCAAGATTGAACTAAGATGACATTGACATGACTTTCTGTGAGCACATTTGATGTCAAAGTGTGAAAAAAAAATATTTTGGCTTTGAAAATATCTTTATTATGTTTATGAAAATGCCTTAGCTTTCCATTACAGGGAATTAAGCTGTAAGTGAAAGTGGGTAAAATTGCAGGGAGTGTGTACTTTCTTGTTCTCTTTCATCAAGGAGTAAATTCTAATGTATGTCACATCCATTTATTAAATCAGGTATACATGAAAGTTTCATTGACACTGGCCAATGATGTAATGTGTAAGGTAGCCTTCCAATTTTATCCTGATCGCTCATGTGGTCAATTTTTCTCCTTCTTAAATTTATACACTTTAAAGTAGGCCAAACCACTAATTTCAGAGGGACTAATCAACCATCAAATGAAAATAGGGGTCTCTCCACCTTCTCCAGACAGATAATAGGGTCACCTCTTAACCTTCCTGTGAACTCCAATCCCTTATTGACATCAATAGTAACATCATTTTTTGTGATTGGTAAAAAATGTTGGTAATGACCTATATGTTTATACGTCCTTTATAACACTGGGGCCGTGATTAAGACATCATTTATAACTTTCGATCCACAAACCATGATTAAGTACAATTGATTGATTGTTTAGTTGCAAAAACTGTTTTAATCAATGTCAGTCTGCAGTGGTAAAGGTCAACAACAATGTTAAAGAACCATTTACAGCCCCCTGTATAGGAGGATTTGCTTTACTGCTACATCAGTTTTTAAAGTGACCTCATCTTCATTGAATCAGCAGTGTCATTTTGGCACTTGTTCATAAAATAAATGCCGGTTTTGTTGCCAAGAAGAGTCGTGTTGGCAGAACATTAGAAATGAGAGCTGCAAACAGCTTAAACAGAGAGGATTCTGCTGCATAAATAAATGCTTTTGTCTTAAGAAATTATTTTATTTTTTTCTCTATTTGATCGATTCCCACAGTTTGGTTGGACGTTCCGTTTTTTTTCTATTTCTGCGTTAGAAAAATGTAGGTTTAGAACACAGTATTACAGTAGCTATATTCTTGTACATAGGGCAGTATTATAGTAGTTATATTCTTGTACATAGGAGCAGTATTATAGTAGTTATATTCTTGTATATAGGGGCAGTATAATAGTAGTTATATTCTTGTATATAGGGGCAGTATTATAGTAGTTATATTCTTGTACATAGGAGCAGTATTATAGTAGTTATATTCTTATACACAGGGCAGTATTATAGTAGTTATATTCTTGTACACAGGGGCAGTATTATAGTAGTTATATTCTTGTACATAGGGGCAGTATTATAGTATATTCTTGTACATAGGGGACAGTATTATAGTAGATATATTCTTGTACATAGGGGCAGTATTATAGTAGTTATATTCTTGTATATAGGGGGCAGTATTATAGTAGATATATTATTGTACATAGGGGCAGTGTTATGATATGGTAGCTGAGGAGAGCAGGCAAAAACGGCAATACACCAGAGAGGTTGGAATCTACTGGATTGCAGTACCCTGACTAACCACCACAACTAAAGGCAGCCGTGGAGCATTCCTACGTTGGTCCTAGACGCCTCGTCACAGCCTGAGAGGCTAACTACACCTAAAGATAGAAAGAGGAAAGCTATCTGTCCCGGAGCAGATCCCCAAAGAACATAGGAAGCCCCCAAACATGTAATGGCGGTTAGACAAGAGGAAATACAGACACAGACAGAAAATAGTATGAGCAAACGTTGGGGCCCAATCTTCCTAGAAAGAAAAGGATAGGAAGGACACTTACTGCAATCCAAAAAACCCTAAAAAATACCAACTCCACTAATTGCAAAAACACCTGAGATCACACGACCTCTACCACCTAAATTAGTTCTCTGGTGTAATCAAAACTAAGCCGCAGCCACTGAAAAAACTGGAAAAGGCAAATGAACAAATAACAGTGGCTCAGATAAACTGAGAGGAGCACAAGCCCCCGGAGGGGACCTGGCTGACCTCCACAGAAGTGCAGAGAACAATGCAAAAAGCAAGCACAAAAATAAAAGCAGAAAATATCTTATCTGATAGCAGAAGATGCAGGCAAGACTCAGCAAGCTTCAAAGTGAACCAGGAACCACAGTTGAGACAAGAACAATTGATCACCGGCAACCATGATGGGAGGGCACCTCCCTTAAATATGACCAGTCTGTAACTCCTGATTGCCAATCTTCATTGAATGGTTCAGTACTGTTTGTAACCACCAGAGGAAGCTTATGCTCAGAATTCATTTCTAACACATTCACAACAGTACCCCCCCCTTGAGGAGGGGTCACCGAACCCTCATTTGGGCAACCAGGTCGGTCAGGATGAGCTCTGTGATACGCACGGATCAGTCTCCTAGCATGGATGTCCGAAGCAAACACCCAAGAATTGTCCTCCTGACCATAACCTCTCCACTTAACCAAATACTGGAGTTTCCGTCTAGAAAAACAAGAATCCAAAATTTTCTCAACCACATACTCCAGATTGCCCTCAACCAAACCAGGGTCAGGAGGCGCAGCCATAGGAACCACTGGCTCGACAAACCTCTTCAATAACGACTTGTGGAACACGTTATGGATCTTAAATGTCCCTGGAAGAAGTAAACGAAAGGAAACAGGATTAAGAATCTCCATGATCTTATAAGGTCCAATGAACCTAGGCTTAAACTTAGGAGATGCAACTCTCATAGGGATATTTCTTGAGGACAACCAGACCAAGTCCCCCGCTTCAAACCGAGGACCATCAGTCCTATGCCGGTTGGCAAACCGCTGGGCCCTCTCCTGAGAGAGGGACAAACTCTCCACTACCTGGTCCCAAATCTGCTGCATACGCTCCACAACAGAGTCAACACCTGGACAGACAGAAGCCTCCGTCTGTCCCGAAGAAAATCGAGGATGAAACCCAAAATTGCAGAAAAATGGAGACATCAAAGTGGCAGAGCTAGCCCTATTATTAAGAGCAAACTCAGCCAAAGGCAAAAAAGAGACCCAGTCATCTTGATCAGCAGACACAAAGCATCTCAGATAAGTCTCCAATGTCTGGTTTGTTCTCTCAGTTTGTCCATTGGTCTGAGGATGAAAAGCCGAGGAGAAAGACAATTGAACACCAAGTTTAGAACAAAAAGTCCTCCAAAATCTGGAAACAAACTGGACTCCTCTGTCAGACACAATGTTCTCAGGAATGCCGTGTAACCGAACCACGTGCTGAAGGAACAAAGGCACCAATTCGGAGGAGGAAGGCAACTTAGGTAATGGCACAAGATGTATCATTTTGGAAAACCTATCACAAATCACCCAGATAACGGTCATTCTCTGAGAAACAGGGAGGTCGGAAAATGAAATCCATAGAGATATGGGTCCATGGTCTCTTGGGCACAGGCAATGGCCTCAACAAACCACTAGAGCGAGAGCAAGGTTTGGAGCGAGAGCAAGTCCCGCAGGACTGCACAAATTCCCTGACGTCACGAGACAAAGTAGGCCACCAAAAGGACCGACTAACCAAGTCTCTGGTACCAAAAATTCTGGGATGACCAGCCAACGTGGAACAATGAATCTCAGACATCACACTCTTTTTCCACCAGTCTGGGTCAAACAATTTCCCAATAGGGCAGCGCTCGGGTTTATCCTCCTGACAACCTTCCAGAGCCAGTCTCAAATTGGGCGAGATGGCAGAAAGAACTACACCCTCTTTCAAAATAACAGCAGGATCAGATAACTCAGGAGAGTCCGCAAGGAAACTCCTCGAGAGGGCATCCGCCTTAACATTCTTAGTACCAGGAAGAAAGGAAACCACAAAATTAAAACGTGTGAAAAACAAGGCCCACCTGGCTGTAACGAATGGAAGCGGAGGCAGAGGTGGTGAAGTTCACATTAGTTTTTATTTTTTAATGTGGAACCTCGAGACCGCAGTCCGGGGGGCTCCGAAGGGGGCGTAACTAGTGAGCCCCGGGTACCCGTAGTAAGGCCCCTCGAACAGGACCAGAATGGAATACCCGGAGGACACAGGTGCTACCTCCAGTTAGACCCCGGACACGTGGCAGCTGTCCCAGAGGGACCAAAAGGGTAACAGGTATTACAGAGTCCGTGGAAAGTTCTTGACGGAGAAGGTAAGATCCTGGTCCAGAACGGATGGTAGAAGGCTGGCTTCAGTGACCTTGTCACGGTCCACGGGTACGGATGGCTGATGGCGGAACGGGATGACACTTGCGCCAGTAATAGCCGAGATTGTCCAGATTAGCCAGATACGGGTTAGCAATGATCTGAGGAGACAAACAGTATCAGCGAAGCACAGAGACTGCAGACGCAGCGCAGACAGAACAGGCACAGAACCGGATGTAGCAATGATAGAACACGTTGCTCCGGCACTCCCCTAATGGATATAGTACTGAGTGCGCAGCCATTGGATAATTAGCTATTTCAAAAGATGCACGCTGCCCCTTTAAGAGAGGCGGTGGGCGCGGCCTCGCGTCCTAAGCCGACTGTCTGGAGGCCTGCCAGCAGCGTGCCAGGAAGTGGAGAAGGACTCAGGACGCCGGAGAGCAGATGGGACAGGAGACCCCAGCCCACGCACAGACCGCCGCAGAGGGACAGCCCGAGGAACAGGTGAGTGAGCAGAACGGAGTGCAGAGGCAGCGCTGGGACCGGGTGTAACAGTATCCCCCTCTTTACTCCCCCTCTTTTTCAAGCCAGCGTGAAATCTTTTAAGAAGAAGAGGGGCCTGGATGTTCTCTTTAGGCTCCCAAGACCTCTCCTCAGGACCAAAACCCTTCCAGTCCACCAGGTAATAGATCCTACCTCTTACTCGCTTAGAGGCCAAGATATGTTTCACCTCACAAACATTATCCTCAGAGACCGGATTAGGAGTGGTACCCGGGTCCTTAAAAAAGGAGCTCAACACTACTGGTTTGAGGAGGGAAACATGAAAGGAGTTAGGTACTCTTAGAGAATTAGGCAATTTCAGTTTATAAGAGACCGGGTTGATCTGTCTCAAAACTTCAAAGGGGCCAATGAAACGAGGACCCAATTTGTACGATGGTAACTTCAGACGGATGTACTTGGAGGAGAGCCATACCTTGTCTCCTGGACGAAAGATGGGAGCCTCCAAACGTCTTTTGTCCGCATGCGTTTTCATATGTTGAGAAGCTTTCTCCAAAGCCGACCTGGTCTCTCTCCAAATGTCCGAGAAATTCTTTGACAAGGTATCGACTGCCGGAACATCCGACAATCCCGAGACAGGAAGAGGAATTCCGGGTTGCAGTCCAAACACAATCTGAAAGGGAGACTTTCCAGAAGATTCACTTACGTGATTGTTGTAGGAGAATTCCGCCCAGGGCAGTAATTCTACCCAGTCATTATGATGAGCGTTGACGAAGTGATGCAGGTATCCAGCCAGGATTTGATTGATCCTCTCCACTTGCCCATTAGACTGGGGATGATATGCAGAAGAAAAATCTAGTTCAATTTTTACCATTTTACAGAGTCCTCTCCAGAACTTAGAGGTGAACTGGACACCCCTGTCGGACACGATGTGGAGAGGAAATCCATGTAGACGAAAGATGTGTGGATGAAGTGAGTGGCCAGTTCTGGAGCAGACGGGAGGCCAGATAGTGGAACGAAGTGGGCCATTTTAGAGAAGCGATCCACCACAACCCAGACCACTGAGCAGCCAGAAGAGATGGGAAGATCCGTGATGAAATCCATCGCGATGTGCTGCCAGGGAGCGGACGGAATCGGAAGAGGCAGCAGCCTGCCGGCTGGTAGATGTTTAGCAGTTTTGTTACGAGCACATGAAGGACATGCTGCGACGAACTCCTGGATATCCTTGACCATGGTAGGCCACCAGTAATACCGGGAGATGAGTTGCTGCGTCTTTTTCTGACCAGCATGGCCAGCCAACTTAGAAGAATGACCCCAGCGCAGAACACGAGTACGGTCAGAAGCAGACACGAAAGTCTTCCCAGGAGGAAGCCGGGCCAGATCAGTGGAGGCAACAGAGACTAACCTAGAAGGTTCAATAATGTGCTGAGGTTCCTCCTCCAGTTCAGGAGGCAAGAAGGCCCTAGAGAGTGCGTCTGCCTTGATGTTCTTGTCAGCTGGACGGAAATGAAGTACAAAATTGAAACGGGCAAAAAATAATGCCCAACGGGCCTGACGGGGATTCAGTCTTAAAGCAGATTGGAGATAGGCAAGGTTTTTATGGTCGGTGAATATGATTACCTGGTGATGAGCTCCTTCAAGAAGATGTCTCCATTCCTCCAGAGCCAATTTGATGGCCAACAGTTCGCGATCACCGACAGAGTAGTTCCTTTCTGCAGGAGAAAAAACCTTGGAAAAAAAACCACACGAGATCATCCGCCCGGTAGACGACTTCTGGGTCAGAACTGCTCCTGCACCTATGGAAGAAGCGTCAACTTCAAGAAAAAATTGCTCACTTGAATTAGGACGATGGAGAATGGGTGCGGAAGCGAAGGCTTTTTTGAGAGAAACAAAGGCCTCTTCTGCCTCGGAGGACCATTCCTTAGAGTTTACACCTTTCCGGGTTAAGGCTGTGATTGGAGCCACTCGGGTGGAAAAGTGTGGAATGAATTGCCAGTAGTAATTGGCGAATCCGAGGAACTTTTGTATGGCTTTTAGCCCAGACGGACGAGGCCAGTTGAGAACTGCAGACAACTTCTCCGGATCCATCTTTAATCCTGTGGAAGATACAATGTACCCAAGGAAAGGCAAAGAGGACTGCTCAAAGAGGCATTTCTCATATTTGGCATAGAGCCTGTTCTCTCTCAGTCTTTGTAAGACCAGGCGTACTTGCCTCCGGTGTGACGTCAAGTCAGCAGAAAAAATCAAAATATCGTCCAGGTAAACCACGACACAAGTATAGAGCAAGTCCCTGAAAATGTCATTAACAAATTCCTGAAAAACCGCAGGTGCATTGCTTAGGCCGAATGGCATTACCAGGTATTCATAGTGGCCGTCACGGGTGTTGAAGGCTGTTTTCCATTCGTCTCCCTCTCTGATTCAGATCAGGTTGTAGGCCCCTCTGAGGTCCAATTTGGTGAAGATCTTGGCCCCTCGGAGACGATCAAACAGCTCTGAAATAAGAGGCAATGGATACCTGTTTTTTACCGTGATTTGATTTAGACCCCGATAGTCAATGCAGGGCCGCAAGGATCCGTCCTTTTTCTTCACAAAGAAGAATCCAGCTCCTGCCGGTGACGATGACTTTCGGATAAATCCTCTAGCCAAATTCTCTTGAATGTAGTCCGACATGGCCTGAGTCTCTGCCTGTGAAAGAGGATAAACTCTCCCGCGGAGGGGGTGATGCTCCTGGAAGAAGCTCTATCTGACAGTCATACGACCTGTGTGGAGGTAGTCTCTCAGCCTCTTTTTTCCCAAAGACGTCAGAGAAGGACCAATAGGCGGAAGGCAACCCTGGCAGGGTATCAGGCTGGACTGGAGGCGAAACAGGTTGAATCCGGGTTAAGCAACGATTCATGCAGGTATCTCCCCAACGCAGAACTTCTCCAGTTTTCCAATTAAGGACTGGTTCATGCATCTGGAGCCAAGGTAAACCTAGAAGCATGGGATGGGATAAACCAGGATATACATAAAATCGCATTCGTTCAGTATGCATTAGACCTACCCGGAGTTCCACCAACTCGGTTTGAAACTGGACGGGCTCGGTCAGCGGTTTGCCATCCACGGCGGACACCTGTAACGGATCAGGAAGACGCTGGACTGGTAAGCGTAATGATCCACAACCGCCTGCTGGATGAAGTTCCCTGCAGCTCCAGAATCCAGTAGACAGTGTTCGGAGAATTTTATTGCTCCATAGGACACGGTGACAGAGATGTGTAAAGAGGGAGAGGACTGCTCTTTACCTAGGTTGGCCCCTCCTACCGGACCTAGGCACTGGAGTTTCCCGACTTTTTAGGACAGAAATGAATCAAATGTTCAGAACTACCGTAGTAGTAACAACTTCCCTCCTTGCGACGTGCCTCCCGGCGGCGGGTGGCCAAACTTACATGGTCCACCTCCATGGCCTCGGAGGCTGAGGGTGAAGTACCTGTTTTGTACAAACTAGAGTCCAGGTGATAGGACCTTTTGTCCCGCTTGATCTCCATGGAGCGCTCCTGAAAACGCAGGTCAATTCGGGTTGCCAAGGATATTAGCTCTTCCAAGAGAGTAGGTCTGTCCCGTACCGCCAGCTCATCCTTGATTCTTCCGGATAGGCCTTCCCAGAAGTTAGCAACCAGGGCCTCATTGTTCCACGATAATTCAGACGAGAGGGTGCGGAATTTAACAGCATACTGAGCTACCGTGAGAGTACCTTGGCGCAGGCGGAGCAGAGCTGATGCAGTCGAAGTGGTACGACCAGGTTCATCGAAAGTCCTGCGAAAAGCCTCTAGGAAAGATTGAAGATCGTTAACCACCGGATCCCCTCTCTCCCATAGCGGGTTTAGCCAGGCGAGGGCTTCTCCTCCCAGGTGTGACATGATGAAGCCCACCTTGGCTCGGTCAGAAGCAAACATATGCCCCAAGATTTCGAAGTGTAGAGTGCACTGATTGAGGAAACCCCGACACAGAGTAGGATCACCCTGGAAACGGGTAGGAGCCGCCAGACGGGGACCTTGATTTGCCATGGGAACTGGTACCTGATTATTGATAGAAGAGTCAGGTGCAGACGAGGACCCTAGGGAATCCATGCGGGTAGACAAGCTGCGTAGATAAGTCGTGATCTTGTCCTGTTGAACTCCCAAACGGGCCACCTCCTGGCACAGATCCGTGGTCGGAGGTCTCTGGGATCCAGCGGGTTCCATGGCCGGAGCAATCTGTAACGAATGGAAGCGGAGGCAGAGGTGGTGAAGTTCACATTCGTTTTTATTTTTTAATGTGGAACCTCGAGACCGCGGTCCGGGGGGCTCCGAAGGGGGCGTAACTAGTGAGCCCCGGGTACCCGTAGTAAGGCCCCTCGAACAGGACCAGAATGGAATACCCGGGGGACACAGGTGCTACCTCCAGTTAGACCCCGGACACGTGGCAGCTGTCCCAGAGGGACCAAAAGGGTAACAGTATTACAGAGTCCGTGGAACGTTCTTGACGGAGAAGGGTAAGATCCTGGTCCAGAACGGATGGTAGAAGGCTGGCTTCAGTGACCTTGTCACGGTCCACGGGTACGGATGGCTGATGGCGGAACGGGATGACACTTGCGCCAGTAATAGCCGAGATTGTCCAGATTAGCCAGATACGGGTTAGCAATGATCTGAGGAGACAAACAGTATCAGCGAAGCACAGAGACTGCAGACGCAGCGCAGACAGAACAGGCACAGAACCGGATGTAGCAATGATAGAACACGTTGCTCCGGCACTCCCCTAATGGTGGAGTGACCAGATATAGTACTGAGTGCGCAGCCATTGGATAATTAGCTATTTCAAAAGATGCACGCTGCCCCTTTAAGAGAGCGGTGGGCGCGGCCTCGCGTCCAAAGCCGACTGTCTGGAGGCCTGCCAGCAGCGTGCCAGGAAGTGGAGAAGGACTCAGGACGCCGGAGAGCAGATGGACAGGAGACCCCAGCCCACGCACAGACCGCCGCAGAGGGACAGCCCGCGAGGAACAGGTGAGTGAGCAGAACGGAGTGCAGAGGCAGCGCTGGGACCGGGTGTAACACTGGCCTGTCTAGGATTAAGTCGCTTGGCTGATTCCAGATAAACCAATTCTTATGGTCCGTGAGGACCACCACCTGATGTTTGGCTCCCTCCAGCCAATGTCTCCACTCTTCAAAAGCCCACTTCATGGCCAATAACTCCCGATTACCCACGTCATAATTACGTTGGTTGGAGAAAATTTTCGAGAGAAAAAGCACAAAGGTTACTTTTAGAGGTCTCAGGATCTCTTTGGGACAAAACGGCACCTGCCCAATTTCAGAGGCATCAACCTCCACCTGAAATGGCAGAGAAACATCAGGCTGCCGTAGAACAGGAGCAGAAGTGAATCTCTGCTTAAGTTCCTGAAACGCAGAGACTGCCTCAGGAGGCCAATTCACCACATCAGAACCCTTTTTGGTCAAATCAGTCAATGGTTTAACAATAACAGAGAAATTACCAATAAATTTACGATAAAAATTGGCAAAACCCAAGAATCTTTGAAGAGCCTTTAATGAAGTAGGTTGGACCCAATCACAGATGGCCTGAACCTTGACCGGGTCCATTTCAATAACAGATGGGACAAAATGAATCCCAGAAATGAGATCCTCTGTACGCCAAAAAGACACTTTGATCCCTTCACATACAGAGCATTCTCTCTCAAAATCTGGAACACAGTCCGAACATGTTTCACATGAGAGTCCCAGTCATTGGAAAAAATCAAGATATCATCCAAATAAACAATCAAAATTTATCCACAAAATCCCTGAAAATGTCATTCATGAAGGACTGGAAGACGGAAGGAGCATTAGTGAGCCCAAAGGGCATCACTAGGTACTCAAAATACCCCTCTGGGGTATTAAAAACCGTCTTCCATTCATCCCCGAGCTTAATGCGAATAAGGTTATACGCCCCCTGAGGTCAAGCTTGGTAAACCAAGTAGCACTTTTCACCCTGGAAAACAGGTCAGAAATCAAGGGTAACGGATATTGATATTTCACAGTGATATTATTCAAGAGACGATAATCAATACACGGCCTTAATGAACCATCCTTTTTGGCCACAAAGAAAAAACCGGCACCCAAGGGTGAAGAGGATGGTCTGATATGACCCTTCTCCAATGACTCCTTGATATAAGACCGCATAGCGTCATGTTCAGGTACAGACAAGTTAAAAAGGCGACCTTTAGGGAATTTACTACCAGGCACTAATTCAATAGCGCAGTCATAGCTCCTATGGGGGGGCAAGGATGCAGATTTACTTTCGCTAAACACATCAGAAAAATCAGTCAAAAAGTCAGGAACATCCTGAGACTGGGGAGAGGCAGAAAAAACAGGAGTGTTGGCATTAACACATTGGCAGCCCCAACTCGTTACAGACACAGATTTCCAATCCAAAACAGGATTATGAGACTGTAACCAAGGGAAACCTAATACAATAATGTCTGCAGATTATACAGCACCAAAAATTTGCAACTCTCCTGATGATCAGGTTCAACCCTCATTATCACCTGAGTAGAGAACTGGGGTTTATTCTCAGCCAAAGGGGTAGAATCAATCCCCAGTAGGGGAATAGACTTCCGTAGGGGTATCAAGGGAAACCCACAACGTTTAGCAAAATCAAAATCCATCAGGTTAATAGCTGCTCCCGAATCAACAAAAGCCTGAGCAGAAAATGTGGACAGGGAGCAAATCAGGGTAACAGTCAACAAAAATTTAGACTGAACACTACCCAAGACAACTGAGCGTGCAAAACGTCTTCCCCGCTTAGGGCAGACTGAAATAGCATGAGAGGCGTCACCACAGTAGAAACATAACCCATTTAGTTTTCGAAACTCATGACGCTGTGCCCCAGAAGCCACTCCATCACATTGCATGGGTTCAGAAGCTGGCTCACAAGGCAACACTATTCCACGCATACCTCTACGCTCACGCAAACGTCTGTCAATTTGAATCGCTAATGACATAGAATCATTGAGACCAGAGGGAGCAGGGAAACCCACCATAACATCTTTTACATTCTCTGACAGACCCTTCCAAAAAAGGGCTGCCAAAGCATCATCATTCCATTTGGTCAGGACTGCCCACTTTCGGAATTTCTGACAGTACAACTCAGCGTCCTCAAGCCCCTGATTTAATGCCAACAAGGTTTTTTCAGCTTGATCAGTGACATTAGGTTCATCGTACAATAACCCCAGAGCCAGAAAAAATGCATCAACATTACTCAAAACAGGGTCCCCAGGTGTCAGGGAAAAAGCCCAATCCTGAGGATCGCCGCGCAGGAGATGACAATTTGAACCTGCTGTGCTGCGTTCCCTGAGGACTTAGGTTTTAAGGCAAAAAGCAACTTACAGTTATTTTTGAAATTCAGAAATTTAGCTCGATCCCCCAAAAATAAATGTGGCATGGGGATCCTAGGTTCCACAACCGGCAACCCTGCAAGATAGGTAGCAATACTCCGAACTTCAGTGGCAAGCTGATCCACACGGCCAGACAACTGTGCAAACTCCATTGAGAGAAAAAAAAAATCCTCCTCAGCACCCAGAGAAAAAGAGGGAAAAAAAGGCAACAAACAGAGAAAAAAAAAATTTCTGACAACTTCCTTTTTTCTTTTACTATTTTTCCCTTCTGTTGAGTACCATATAATTTTCAGTTTGGGCCGGTGATACTGTTATGATATGGTAGCTGAGGAGAGCAGGCAAAAACGGCAATACACCAGAGAGGTTGGAATCTACTGGATTGCAGTACCCTGACTAACCACCACAACTAAAGGCAGCCGTGGAGCGTTCCTAAGTTGGTCCTAGACGCCTCGTCACAGCCTGAGAGGTTAACTACCCCTAAAGATAGAAAGAGGAAAGCTATCTGCCCCGGAGCAGATCCCCAAAGAACATAGGAAGCCTCCAAACATGTACTGGCGGTTAGACAAGAGGAAATACAGACACAGACAGAAAATAGTATGAGCAAACGTTGGGGCCCAATCTTCCTAGAAAGAAAAGGATAGGAAGGACACTTACTGCAATCCAAAAAACCTTAAAAAATACCAACTCCACTAATTGCAAAAACACCTGAGATCACACGACCTCTACCACCTAAATTAGTTCTCTGGTGTAATCAAAACTAAGCCGCAGCCACTGAAAAAACTGGAAAAGGCAAATGAACAAATAACAGTGGCTCAGATAAACTGAGAGGAGCACAAGCCCCCAGAGGGGACCTGGCTGACCTCCACAGAAGTGCAGAGAACAATGCAAAAAGCAAGCACAAAAATAAAAGCAGAAAATATCTTATCTGATAGCAGAAGATGCAGGCAAGACTCAGCAAGCTTCAAAGTGAACCAGGAACCACAGTTGAGACAAGAACAATTGATCACCGGCAACCATGATGGGAGGGCACCTCCCTTATATAAGACCAGTCTGTAACTCCTGATTGCCAATCTTCATTGAATGGTTCAGTACTGTTTGTAACCACCAGAGGGAGCTTCTGCTCAGAATTCATTTCTAACACATTCACAACAGGGGCAGTATTATAGTAGTTATATTCTTGTACATAGGAGCAGTATTATAGTAGTTATACCTTGTACATAGGGAGCAGTATTATAGTAGTTATATTCTTGTACATAGGGGCAGTATTACAGTAGTTATATTCTTGTATATAGGGGCAGTATTATAGTAGTTATATTCTTGTATATAGGGCAGTATTATAGTAGTTATATTCTTGTACATAGGAGCAGTATTATAGTAGTTATATTCTTGTATTTAGGGGCAGTATTATAGTAGTTATATCTTGTACACAGGGCAGTATTATAGTAGTTAATCTGTAATGGCAATTTTTGATTATAAAACCAACAAAATACAATTATAATGAAACAAAAATCATCCAGGATTACAAAAACAAATCACTTAGTTATATACACAAGCATTAAATAATCATATCATATTCATAAGAATTAAAGTCCACCTGGAAGGAAGAGAAGAAAATTAAACAAAAAAAAAAAATAAATCATATTTCCTAACTGAATTTTACGTTCCTCCATAACTTAATGTTTCTCAGACTCCTTCCAACTTCTAGTGATTTTATCCACCGGAGTTCTGACAAAACCTGATTGGCTGCAGCGGTGTGATCGAACGGCTCATTGTGCAGTGACACCCGGGTTCTCATATGCCAGTGATAGTATTTGATGACGCTGATTATGATGTACATCGTCTCTCTGTCAATGTTACTAACAGTGGAGGGGACACCATAGATTATGTCAGGGTACTTTAGGGTCCGCAGTCTGGGGATCTTTAGATTAGCTGACACTTCCTCCCAGATCTTCCTCCCTCCCCAGCAATCACATATAAAGTGCTCCATAGTCTCCTCCTGCTGACAACCAAGGGGACAATTCCGATCAGAGACACTCAGATGTTTCAGGTTGCCCCTGACAAAGAGCCGACTATGCAGTGAAAGCCAAGTAACATCAAACAGTTTAGGAGGAAGTCGTTTCCCGTTTAGGAACCTAAGGCTTTCCTGCAGGGTGGTGGTGACACAATCTCTCAGGGCCAGTGGAGAGAAGAAGAAAGTCCCACATACATGAGCATACAGGTCTCTTCTCGTACTGCTCTCAATGTAAGACTTCTCCAGTCCCCACCTCCTAACACACTTCAGACCGTAGTCCAGATACTGGGGGAGGTGGTCACCTGTCCATCTTCTCCTCTTGAGACTGCCGCCTCACACCCAAGATTCTGCAAAAGGCAATATCCAATCCCTGATACTATTTACCCACAGGGAGCTACTGTTTGAGTCCATGTTCCCAAAATTCACCTTTAGAAACAAGGAGTCAAAGAAAACTCTTGGATTCAACATATCCAGCCCACCCTTTCTCCGCCGTAGGTACGTTATTCCCCTCTTTATTAGGTTCAACCTATTCCCCCACAAGAGCTGGAAGAACAGGCTGAAGAGCCTCGCTGAGAAAGATTCTGGCAAAGGGAAAATGACAGAGACATACAAGAAAACGGGGACCAGGTAAGTCTTCAACATTTTGACCCTTTCTCTGTAGGTCAGCCTCCAGTTCTTCCATCGCTGAACCTTTGCATTTCCGGCTTCCAATTTCTCCTCCCAATTTAGCGTGGCATTATCATCCCTCCCAAATTTAACCCCTAGGATCTTAATATGGGTGGAGGCTTTGGCAAACTGCGGCAGATCAAAGCTGGGATCAGTATCTAATGTCCACAGAGCTTGACTCTTTTCAAGGCTGACCAGAGACCCGGAGGCCTCTGAGTAGTTTCTGATGGACGCAGATAACATCTGCACCTCTCGAGGATTAGATATCACCAATGTCACATCATCCGCATAGGCAACAACATTCAGAGGCAGGCAGTGGGGGACCGGCACCCCCTGAAAATCGCACTCCTGCAGTGACCTCAGAAACGGGTCTAGGGCAAAAACATACAGGAGCGGACTCAGTGGGCAACCCTGCCTCACCCCCGCCCCAACTCCAAAAATGTCACCCTGCCAACCATTAATCAGAGGAAAGCTCACCGCCTCTCTGTACAAAGTCTTCAGCCAATCCACAAATTGTCCCGGAATACCGTACTTTGACAAAGTGGCCCACAGATAGTCATGATCAACCCTGTCAAAGGCTTTAGCCTGGTCCAGACTAACAACATATCTCCCACACCGCAGAGCTTTACATCTCTCAAACATCTCTCGTATCGAGATGACTGCTCCAGAGATGTTCCGCCCTTTTACTGTGCCAAACTGAGAGCCTGCCAACAGTGCCGGGGACAAACAGACTAATCTAGAAAATAGGATCTTTGCTAGAATCTTCCTATCTACATTGAAGAGGGCAATCGGCCTCCAGTTCTTGATGTCGCTCGGCTCTTTACCTTTAGATAGCAGAATTAACGAGGACACTCTCATGGATGGAGGCATCAGGTGATTTTCTAGACAATTTCTATACACATCCACGAGGATTGGAGCCAGGAGGTCTCTGAATTTCTTATAGAATTCTGCTGTTATACCATCTGGACCTGGTGCCTTCTTCAGATATAATTTATCAATAGCCTCTTTAACTTCCTCCACCGTTAATTCTGCTGTCAAAGGAGAAAAGTCCAGATCATTAGTATCAGGCACTGGAGTTGCCTCCAAGAATTGAGTCATCTTATCTTTATCCAAAACTTTCCTCTGAAACAAGTCAGCATAGTAAGATCTCACCACCTCCAGGATACCCTCCCGTGAATCCTGCAATACACCCTGGGAGTCAATGAGACCTGTGACCATTTTTTTGGCCACCCTCTCCCTGCAATTCTCAAAGGGATCAGGGGCCCCTAAGGACCCATAATCCCGTTCAAGAACCAGAGAGGTATACCGGCTATACTGATACTGCCTTATCTCAGATTTCAGCCGGTCGATCTTCACTTTGTCATCCCCACCCGCCGAATACAGTGACTCCAATTCTTTGCGCAGCTTTAGGTACTGGCTGTACTTATTCCTCCCTTTATTAACTGACAGTCTCTTTAAGAGGGATCTGATATCCTCCTTGACGTCCTCCCACCAGTCGGTCATGTTGTCATAGAAGTCAACCCTGTCTAGATGAAGCTGGATAAGGGAGTGGACACGACTCTGAACATAGGCATCATCCAGAAGACTGGAATTGAGCTTCCACAACCCTCTACCAATGTCCGGACGGTTAGAGGTCCCCAGACAGAAGCACAAGGCGAGGTGATCAGAGTAAGGGACGACCTTCTCACTTAGGGTGCCGACAGCCTCAGTAGGACTCACAAAAGCAAAATCTATCCTACTGCACCTGTTGGAACATGAATACGTGAATTTTGCTGTCGACCTCCCTGTGTGAAAACGTCAGTCAGTCCAGCCTGCGTTATGATGTTATGTAGGACCTTTCCGTCCCTGGTCACTGTCCTGCCTGAAGAGCTGTCACCTGATGTCAGTATGGCATTAAAGTCCCCCGCCATCACCACTGGAAGAGAAGTGAAGAGGTAAGGCTTGACGTCATTAAACAGCTGGATCCTGTCAGTCACCGTCTGTGGCCCATAGATGTTAATAAGCCGGAGTCGCCTACCATGGATAGTGACTTCCAGGACCAGACATCTTCCCATGACCACCTCCGTCATCCTATGCACAGTCACATCATTGGTGTTAAACAGGACAGCGACCCCGGCATAAGGCTCCACAGCCAGCGACCAGAAAGATGGACCGGACCGCCATTCCCTCTCAGCCTCTCTCATAAGCCCCAGAGATGTCAGTCGTGTCTCCTGCAGGAAGATGACATCTGTGTCCAGATATGTGAGATGTTCATACACTGCTTGTCTAGTCCTCCTCGCCTTAATACTATTGACATTACTGGAGGTCAGTGTTAATGAGAACCCCGCCATCACAACACAATATAGAAGGAGCAGAGAAACAGCCATCATCATGAGTCAGAGATGTTCTGTCCACCACTGGTGTCCATGTCAGATTCTACCTGAGGGTCTACACATAAGGGCTTCCGCTTTGGCGGGGGATCGTCCTCTATGTCCCTGTCACACTCAGCATCAATTTTCCTCAACTCTTTCTCATAATTGTCATCGTTGGACTCTGATAAAATTGCATACTTATTGGACACGACCATCACACCTGCAGGATTTGGAGCCTTCTTACTCGCACTCTGACCGGTGTCATATTTTGCCTCAGGTTTACGGGAGGAGGTGTTCTTTTTCTTTCTTTTATTATGATTACTGCTCCAGTCATCAGATACAGACAGTGATGCTGAAGGGAGGGCTACCTGAGGCTGCTGGGCCTGAGGGACGACCTCCATGTTCCCCTCTGCACCCTCCTGCTCTGGTGTTACATGAGTGGACTCCTGGTGGGCATCTGTACTGGTCAGCATCTCTCCTGACATTGAATCCTCCTCCCCATGCGCCCCTATCACCACATCCTCATCCTCCTGAGCCTCTGCCCCTGCCATCACATCCTCATCAGGGAAGACTCTGCAGATGTTGTGCCAGGCGTCTGGACAGTCCCTGTGAGCGTGGCCCATCTGACCACAGAGGTTGCACCTGACTCCCGGCAGTCTGCAGCGACATGGCCGATTGCCCCACACAGACTGCACTTCACCACAGTACAGAAGTTAGCCAGATGACCTTTCCCACCACATTTGAAGCACTTTCTGGGCTGCCCGGGATAATAACATCTTCCCTTCTCCCTCCCAATGAAGAAGGAGTTGGGTAAGTGGGCAGTGATGTTATTATACTGCTGCAGTTTCACTAAAGCTTTCCACCCCATTGTCCAGATACCGTCCTCATCTCTGACCTTGGTGAGTCCAGAGACAAGGTCACAGTGTCTCCGGAGCCACACCTCGATGTCCTGTGGGGGAACGGCCTCATTCCAGAAGGTGACATTTACTGTGACTGTGTCCGGTCTGGAGATAGGAACCATCATAAACTTATTCCAGCCCTCAGCATCCCTGAACTTGGGGTAACTGGCCCAGAATCTGTCCAGGTCAGACGAGAGCTTGAAGCTGACCTCATAGCCCTGCCTGTCCTGAAGATTAGACACCGCCAGTATCTGATTAACCTCAAACCCCATCTGGCCGCATAGCAGCTCTCTCACCACATACCTGCGTTGTGGCAGATCCTCCTTGGCACCTAAGTATTTAAACCGCACCACATTAATGCGTCTGAATGTCTGGCCGGTATACCTGGCGCTGGAAGTGAAGGATGGGGCGCCGCGGCTCCAATCATTCCTGGGGGCACCTGCCGGGTCACACTGGGCCGACTGACAGGGAGAGGGCCTGCAGCAGGGGGGGCTGTCACACCTTGTGGACTAGATGGTAAAGGGGGATAGTCACACATATCATGCACATTATCATTAGCACATCATTATCATCAGACAGTGTCACGTCAATTGCAGAATGTGAAACCCCTCCAACCCCCGACCCCATGGGCACAACATCACCAGCCACAGTCTGTGCCCCAGCCTCATCAGCACAAACAGTCCCCCATATACTGTCCTGCTCCTGTGTGGGGCATTCTGGGACCTGTGGTGCCTTTGCTGGAGTCTGAAGTGTATGTTCTTGTTCACACTCAGCTGCCTCAGCCTCATCAGCACAAACAGTCTCACATATACTGTCCTGCTCCTGTGTGGGGCACTCTGGGACCTGTGGTGCCTCTGCTGGAGTCTGAAGTGTATGCTCCTGTTCACACTTCGCTGTTTGCTGCTGCAGTTGTTTTCCCTCCTGGAAGCAGAAGCGGGCAGCCTGTAACACTGGCCGTGTCCGCTGCTGGGGGGTCCCGTCCTGAACATCAGGGGTCTTGGTCTCTACAGCACAGCCCTGCTTATAGGAGGCGAACTGCTCCCGGTTCCTGTAGGTCTCTGCCAGGGGCCCCATGCCCTCCATCACAGACTCAATGTCCTGCACCACACTAGCCAGCTGTACACCCAGTGTGTTCAGTCTCAGGTCATATGCATCATTAAAGGCAGGATTAGTGGTCTTTAGGGTATAGGTAAAGTCTACTTCCATTTGCAGCGCTTTTTTCTGCTGCTGTAACTCACCCAGTTTTCTGACCAGTCCCGGTATCTCATCCGCTAGCTGCAGCTCGGGTGCACGCCCGGCTCCACAGCTTTAGTCTTCACCACGGGTACAGGGCTTCTGAACACAGTCCTGTGCGGTTCCACCACAGATGGTTTTGTGGCTCCTTGGCTGGATGCAGGCTCCGCAGCAGGTTTATCGCTGCCACCTGACTGCGACCGTGTGCGTCCTGACCGCGCCATACTGCCATGCTGCTGTAAGTTCTCCTGGATGGTTTGTCTTTCCAAAGACGTCCTCTCTGCCTGGGAGCAGGAGAGGTGATCTGCACAGCTGGGGCTGATCTCACCTGTGCACCCGGCAGGAGCTGCTTGCTGACTGGGGAGTTACCTGACTTCACAATGTGCTGTAACCCTTCGCTGACCGACACTTTTCCTTCTTGCTTCTTTGCTGGACTTGGAGAAGGTTTTCCTCCCAAAACTTTACTGACGGCTTTTTCCTCCTTCACAGAACTGCTGCAGCTTTGGCTCGCTGCATTCACTGCTCTGACAGTGGCTCTGGGATTAACATTCCCATTAGGAGAGGCCTGGGAGGCTTGTCCCAGTGTAGGCCGGGAAGCCTGGGCCTTGCCTGGGGAACTTCCCCGCCCAGGGTGGCCCCTCCCTGGGCTTGCTCCAGACATGAGGATCCACAAAACACAACCTCACAGCTAGGAGCAGTATTATAGTAGTTATATTCTTGTACATGGGGCAGTATTATAGTAGTTATATTCTTGTACATAGGAGCAGTATTATAGTAGATATATTCCTGTACATAGGGGCAGTATTATAGTAGTTATATTCTAGTACATAGGGGGCAGTATTATAGTAGTTACATTCTTGTACATAGGAGCAGTATTATAGTAGCTATATTCTTGTACATAGGGGCAGTATTATAGTAGTTATATTCTAGTACATAGGGGGCAGTATTATGGTAGTTATATTCATGTATTTAGGGGCAGTATTACAGTAGTTATATTCTTGTACACAGGGGCAGTATTACAGTAGTTATATTCTTGTACATAGGGGCAGTATTATAGTAGTTATATTCTTGTACATTGGAGCAGTATTATAGTAGTTAAATTCTTGTACATAGGGGCAGTATTATAGTAGTTAAATTCTTGTACATAGGGGCAGTATTATAGTAGTTATATTCTTGTACATAGGGGACAGTTATAGTAGTTATATTCTTGTACATGGGGGAAGTATTATAGTAGTTATATTCTTGTACATAGGGGACAGTTATAGTAGTTATATTCTTGTACATAGGGACAGTTTTATAGTAGTTATATTCTTGTACATAGGGGCAGTATTATAGTAGTTATATTCTTGTATATAGGGGGCAGTATTATAGTAGATATATTATTGTACATAGGGGCAGTATTATAGTAGTTATATTCTTGTACATAGGAGCAGTATTATAGTAGTTATACCTTGTACATAGGGAGCTGTATTATAGTAGTTATATTGTTGTACATAGGGGCAGTATTACAGTAGTTATTGTTATAACCCTCTTGTTAGGTTTTGTTTCAGCTTGCTGGTCACATGACCTTTTTACCCTATTTAGTCTGGTTCCGCCCTTCTGGCTTTGCTGGACTAAATAGGGTAAAAAGGTCATGTGACCCTATTTAGTCCAGCAAAGCCAGAAGGGCGGAACCAGACTAAATAGGGTAAAAAGGTCATGTGACCCTATTTACCCTATTTAGTCTGGTTCCGCCCTTCTGGCTTTGCTGGACTTCATTGTATTATCTACTCTTAAGCTAGCTGGGTGCTTAGGTGCCTTACTCTGTCAGTTTTGCTTGATCTTAGGATTTCTTAGTAATTTGTTTTCTGTTTTATTTTTCTCTGCTACAATTTCTGTTAGGAGGTGTCCACCTTTTCACCCAGTCCCTAGATCTTGTAGGGATTCCTCCCTCGCAACTATAGGTCTTCGTTCAGACTAGCTGAGGACTTTAGCGGGTCTGGTCGCAGGATCAGGTTCCCCGTTACATCGTAGGGATCCAGCTTAGTACTATTGTAGGGACAGAATTCCTACCTTTCCTTAGTGCTTGTAGCAGATCATAACAGTTATATTCTTGTACATAGGGGACAGTATTATAGTAGTTATATTCTTGTATTTAGGGGCAGTATTATAGTAGTTATATTCTTGTACACAGGGGGCAGTATTATAGTAGTTATATTCTTGTACATGGGCAGTATTATAGTAGTTATATTGTTGTACATAGGAGCAGTATTATAGTAGATATATTCTTGTACATAGGGCAGTATTATAGTAGCTATATTCTTGTACATAGAGCAATATTATAGTAGTTATATTCTTGTACATAGGGGCAGTATTATAGTAGTTATATTCTAGTACATAGGGGGCAGTATTATAGTAGTTATATTCATGTATTTAGGGGCAGTATTATAGTAGTTATATTGTTGTACATAGGAGCAGTATTATAGTAGATATATTCTTGTACATAGGGGCAGTATTATAGTAGCTATATTCTTGTACATAGGAGCAATATTATAGTAGTTATATTCTTGTACATAGGGGCAGTATTATAGTAGTTATATTCTAGTACATAGGGGGCAGTATTATAGTAGTTATATTCATGTATTTAGGGGCAGTATTATAGTAGTTATATTCTTTACACAGGGGGCAGTATTACAGTAGTTATATTCTTGTACATAGGGGCAGTATTATAGTAGTTATATTCATGTATTTAGGGGCAGTATTATAGTAGATATGTTCTTGTACATAGGAGCAGTATTATAGTAGATATATTCTTGTACATAGGGGTAGTATTATAGTAGTTATATTCTTGTACGTTGGAGCAGTATTATAGTAGTTAAATTCTTGTACATGGGCAGTATTATAGTAGTTAAATTCTTGTACATAGGGGCAGTATTATAGTAGTTAAATTTTTGTACATAGGGGCAGTATTATAGTAGTTAAATTCTTGTACATGGGGGAGTATTATAGTAGTTAAATTCTTGTACGTTGGAGCAGTATTATAGTAGTTAAATTCTTGTACATAGGAGCAGTATTATTGTAGTTATATTCTTGTACATAGGAGCAGTATTATAGCAGTTATATTCTTGTACATAGGATCAGTATTATAGTAGTTATATTCTTATACATAGGAGCAGTATTATAGTAGTTATATTCTGTACATAGGACAGTATATTATAGTAGTTATATTCTTCTTACATAGGACAGTATTATAGTAGTTATATTCTTGTACATAGGAGCAGTATTATAGTAGTTATATTCTTGTACATAGGAGCATGTTATTTTAATAGTAGTTTAATATTTCTTGTACATAGGGACAGTATTATAGTAGTTATATTCTTGTACATAGGAGCAGTATTATAGTAGTTATATTCTTGTACATAGGGGGCAGTATTATAGTAGTTATATTCTTGTACATAGGGGACAGTTTTATAGTAGATATATTCTTGTACATAGGGGACAGTATTATAGTAGTTATATTCTTGTACATAGGAGCAGTATTATAGTAGTTATATTCTTGTACATAGGAGCAGTATTATAGTAGTTATATTCTTGTACATAGGAGCAGTATTATAGTAGTTATATTTTTGTACATAGGGGCAGTATTATCTTAGTTATATTCTTGTATATAGGGGCAGTATTATAGTAGTTATATTCTTGTACATAGGGGCAGTATTATAGTAGTTATATTCTTGTACGTTGGAGCAGTATTATAGTAGTTAAATTTTTGTACATAGGGCAGTATTATAGTAGTTATATTCTTGTACATGGGGGAAGTATTATAGTAGTTATATTCTTGTACGTTGGAGCAGTATTATAGTAGTTAAATTCTTGTACATAGGAGCAGTATTATTGTAGTTAAATATTCTTGTACATAGGAGCAGTATTATAGCAGTTATATTCTTGTACATAGGATCAGTATTATAGTAGTTATATTCTTATACATAGGAGCAGTATTATAGTAGTTATATTCTTGTACATAGGGACAGTATTATAGTAGTTATATTCTTGTACATAGGAGCAGTATTATAGTAGTTATATTCTTGTACATAGGAGCAGTATTATAGTAGTTATATTCTTGTACATAGGAGCAGTATTATAGTAGTTATATTCTTGTACATAGGGACAGTATTATAGTAGTTATATTCTTGTACATAGGAGCAGTATTATAGTAGTTATATTCTTGTACATATGGGGCAGTATTATAGTAGTTATATTCTTGTACATAGGGGACAGTTTTATAGTAGATATATTCTTGTACATAGGGGACAGTATTATAGTAGTTATATTCTTGTACATAGGAGCAGTATTATAGTAGTTATATTCTTGTACATAGGAGCAGTATTATAGTAGTTATATTCTGGTACATAGGAGCAGTATTATAGTAGTTATATTTTTGTACATAGGGGCAGTATTATCTTAGTTATATTCTTGTATATAGGAGCAGTATTATAGTAGTTATATTCTTGTACATAGGGGCAGTATTATAGTAGTTATATTCTTGTACATAGGAGCAGTATTATAGTAGTTATATTCTTGTACATAGGAGCAGTATATAGTAGTTATATTCTTGTATATAGGAGCAGTATTATCTTAGTTATATTCTTGTATATAGGGGCAGTATTATCTTAGTTATATTCTTGTATATAGGGGCAGTATTATAGTAGTTATATTCTTGTATATAGGGGCAGTATTATAGTTGCTCGCTGAAATAGAATATACTTATTACACATATAATACACAGATTCTAGTCTTTTTCTTTTTTCTTGCCCCCCCCCCCATGTATTATAAACATTTCATTAGGATAGCATGTCAGCACTATAATTAGTTCTCCTCCGTGTCAATAATAGATGTTTGCTCTTTTCGGTAGGACCTCATACAGGAGCAACTATAGGGAACAAAGAGACACATGCAGGAGTCTATTTACACAGCGACATGCGCTTCGGGATGTGGATTTACAGGAGGATCTGCATGCGGCGACCTGTACTGTATATATAATTAATAATCAGTATGTATATCCACACTAATAGGATTTCTAGTGGAGCCTGATTTATAATAATTAGCGGAATCCCCAGCGACAGCATGATGAACATAAAGGGTTAAAGAGCGGCCGCCTGCCATCCGTTGTATACAGCAATGTGGCGGCGGAGATGGTCCGAGGCCATTTTTTATGCTAATGATAACGTTTTCCCAGCACGTAGACGTGTTTTTGTGATTTCACGGCACCAACACTTACGGTACATACTGTAATTTCTCAGTTACTCAATTATCACCTTCTATAAAAAGAGCAGTGAGGATGTGATCCCAAGAAATCAGGGGATCTTATAGGAATTTATTAATTATCCTATTCCTTCTTATGGCTTCTTTAACTCCTTCCTGCTGCAACCAATTTTTAGCTTTTGCATTTTAATAATTTTTCCATCAACTTTGCCATATGAGGGTTCTTTTTTTTTTTTTCGGGACGAGTCCTAGTTTCGAATTACATTATTCACTGAAAAATTGGAAAAAAAAAATATTTTTCCAAACATAATTCTGCTATTGATTTTTTTGGGGGGGTTACTTTTCATGAGTTTTATTGTGCCTCATTCTTCAGGTTTGTACAATCACGGCAATACTAAAATTAAAAGTTTTTGTCGTTAAAATCCATACAGACATCAGAGAGGGGACATATAACCTTTACATTGAACATAGCGGATTAATTATAACTTCAACCTCCATTGAAGTAGGGACATCCTACTGTAGCCAGGTAAGTTACAAACAGGAGAACCAGACACTCAGTCGGGGGTAATAGGCACCCAGTTAGACATGCGATTGGGGTGGTGCGACTTAGATGCCATTGGCAGTGATTTATGGCGGCATTTGAGGTGTTAAACATTTGGCTTCCTGCTCTCTGTGAAGGAAGATTACCTATTAATTATAGGCGCTGCAGGGAGCGTCACTCCTGTAGTGAGGGGATGAATATTGTGGGATGGATTAGAGTATGGAGAGCAAAGTTTAGATTTAATTTTTATATCATCCCCTTTGTAATAAAGGAAGGCTTCACTCTTTCAGGCTTTCTAATAGGCCTCGTTGTCCACGGCAACCAATCAGAACCCAGCTCTCATCTCTAAAAGAGCTCTGGAAAAATGAAAGCTGTGCTATGATTGGTTGCTGTGGGCAACAATGGCTCCTTATGTATAGATAAGTAATAATCATGTGCACCTGTCGTATAATAGCGGAGCGCTTGTTCTACACATACAGAGATGCCTCACGCAATGTCGGACGTGCTGAGGTGCTGCAATATATGGCCGGCGTGATACATCAATCCAGCCGGATCTGTAATCGGAGACGAGGCCGGACACCGTCCCTGATAAACATACGGTAATATTACAGGTGATGGGCCCTGGATTCTGTGATGGGACGTAGATCCCGGAGGTGGTCCGATTGCTGCTCGTGGAGTCGGGTAGGAGCCATTAGTGGCTGCTCTGCCCCATGGGGCTTTTGCCTTCCTCTGGATCCACAGCTTGGGGTATAGGGTGAACTCGCTGGGTTATGGCGGCCTTCAGCCTAAAAAACGATGAAACTATATAAACATACATAGATATATCTGTCATATCTCATCTGCTCATATGCATGAGTAATAGAGCATATTAATTACTAAAACATTTGCAAAATTGACAAAATGGCCGTGGTGTCCTGTGCTCTAATGTCTATCAAAAATGAAAATTACCAATAAGTTCAAAGCTCACAGCTGAAGCGTTGTTCTATGGGCTAATAATAAACCAATGATGTTTGCCATATTTATTGGTATGTTGCCTCCATTCACTACTATCTAATCTATCATCTATCTATCTATTATCTATCTATTAGCTATCAATCTATTATCAATCAATCTAGCTATCTATTATCTATCATTTATCTATAGATCTATTATCTATCTATCTATCATCTATTATCTATCTATCTATTATTATCTATTATTATCTATTATTTATCTATCTATTATTATATCTATTATGTATCTATTATCTATCTTATCTATCTATCATCTATTATGTATCTATTATCTATCTATTATTTATCTATCTATCTATTATGTATCTATCTATTATCTATCTATCTATTATTGTATCTATTATCTATCTATCTATTATCTATCTATTATTTATCTATCAATCATCTATCTATTATCTATCTATTATGTATCTATTAGCTATCTATCTATTATCTATCTATTATGTATCTATTATCTATTCTATCTATTATGCTATCTATTATTATCTATTATCTATTATCTATCATCTATATGTATCTCTATCTATCTATTATACTATCTATCTATTATCTATCTATCTATCTATTATCTATCTATCTATTATCAATCCATCTATTATCAATCAATCTAGCTATCTATTATCTCTCATTTATCTATAGATCTATTATCTATCTACTATCTATATATCTATCATATATTATCTATATCTATTATAATATATCTATTATCTATCGATCTTTTATCTATCTATTATATATCAATCTATCTATTATCTATCTATCATTTATTATTATGTATCTATTAATCTATCTATCCTCTATCTATTATGTATCTATTATCTATCTATCCTCTATTATCTAGCTATCAATCTTTTATCTATCTATTATCTATCAATCTGTTATCAATCTATCATCTATCTATCTATTATATATTATCTATCTATCTATTATCTATCAATCTATTATCTATTATGTATCTATTATCTATCTATTATCTAGCTATCAATCTTTTACTTATCTATTATATATTATCTATCTATTATCTATTTATCTATCTATTATGTATCTATTATCTAGCTATCAATCTTTTATCTATCTATTATCTATCAATCTATTATATATTATCTATCTATTATATTATTATCTATCTATCTATCTATTATCTATCTATTATTTCTCTATTATCTGTCTACTGTATCTATATTTATTGATCTAACATCTGAGAGCTTTAGATTATACCTCTGCTATTTTGTCAATTTTACTAATTATTTGGTAATATTATATATTATTTATGTATATAAACAGATATGAGTTACATAAATATGGATAAATATTACATGTACGAGCGATATATATGAGCTACAATAGTCATGAGATCAATAGATAGTATAGATATATCTATTAATCTGTCACATCTATCATATATAATATCTATATCTCAAATCTATCTCTTTATATACAAGAATAATATATAATTTTACTTACCAAAAATTAACAAAATTGACAAAATGGCAGTGGTGTCCTGTGCTATCTAATATCTATGTATCTACGTATTCCTCTACCTACCATCTCATATCTAGCACCAATGCGGGCGCGGACCTCCCAGATCCACCAGCAATCGGACCCCAGAATACAAGTAGCAGAAATTAACATTTTTCTACGTTTTATTATTGGACATTCTGCCTCCAGTTTTGCTCCTTATGATGAGATAAGACTGAATTCTGTGTTTTGCAGTACGAGGTGGCGTTTTCTTAGAGGAAAGTGAGATTTTATGACACGTTGCCCCTTTTTTGGCGACATTAATCTCTTTTTTTCACTCTTCTGTGGTGCTGGCTGTGGTTCTCGGTGGTGGGCTGACGGTCAGTGGTCCCACGCGTCACACTGCGGCGTCCCACCATCTGTATGCGGAGTTCCTCCTGCAGTCTACCACTACTTTTCGGCAGGCCCCATACTCTCCTCCAGAGCTGACCGCCAACCCACAGCTTTACCCCTTAGGGGGGGGGTGTCCCACGTCGAGGACCCCAGCCCCGTATTATATCGGCCGCCTGTATGGAGGCGTCTGCGTGAGACTGATTGATGCTGATTCATTGTATGTCATGTATAGTGTACAGTTCCTATAGCGTCTTGTGCTTGGGTGCGAGGAAAACACAGGAGACATAGGTTGAAATGAAATGACTTGTATTACTTCATACAAGCATGCTGAAAAGTTCACACAGTTTGCAGGAGCAGAGTCAGGAGACACAGCAGGCCAGAGTAACTTCAAGCACTACAATAAATCTCCAAAGCAGGTTCAGGATCTCTTCTCTGTACCGTAATTCCTCTGCAAACATGGATTCACCAAACAGCAGGTTTCCAGAGTCCAAAAGTGTTCAAAGGTTCCTCAGTAGGGAATAGCTGGAGTACAAGTTCAAGGTTTCCAGGAGTCAGGTCACAGACTGACTGAGGCTTGATTCAGGAGCACTGATTGTTCAGCTGAGGCTGCTTAAGAAGCAAGAGGGAAGAATCAGGGCGGGAACATGAAAATTGGAACTCCATATTAACTGAGGGCAAGAGCTGCAGAAAGACAGAAAGCAAAATGGCCGACGGAAAACTGAGTTTCAAGGAACATGTCAACAGAGACAAAGAACCTTACATTACTCCCCCCTTAGGGACAACCTCCGGATGACCTCAGACCAGGCTTGTCAGGGTACCTCTGATGAAACTGGCGGAGCAGGCGAGGAGCATTTACATTGGTGACTGGTTCCCATGAGTTGTCCTCCACTGGGTAGCCCTGCCATTTAATCAAATATTGCAACTGATTTCTGTACAACCTGGAATCTAGAATCCTTTCCACCATAAATTCTTCCTGACCATCGACCAGCACTGGGTCAGGGCAAGGAGAAGAGCGTCCAGGAAACGTATTGGGTGTTGCAGCCTTTAGTAGGGATACATGAAAGACAGGGTGGATTCTCATAGTTCTGGGCAGTTGAAGATGACAAGCAACAGCACTTATAATCTTACTGATCTTATAAGGTCCAATGTACTTATGTCCCAATTTAGACGATGGAATCTTTATTTTAAGATTTCTGGTTGACAGCCAGACCAAATCTCCTACCTTGAAAGCTGGTGCAGGTTTACGAAATTTATCTGCTGCTTTCTTGTACCTTTCCTGAGCCAATTCTAGATTTTCCTTTAGAAGATCCATATTCTTTTGTAAAGAAGTGATTCTTTCAGCCACTGCCGGCAAGGGCGTATCTATGGGAAATCGAGGAAGAATGTTAGGATGATAACCTAGATTGGAGTAAAAAGGAGACTGCTTAGTGGAGGCGCTCTGAGAGTTGTTATAAGAGAACTCAGCCAGTGGAAGTAGATCCACCCAATCATCTTGTAGGTGGCAGATAAAACAGCGGAGATACTGCTCCAGGGTCTGATTGGTTCGTTCTGTCTGTCCATTAGTCTGGGGATGAAAAGCAGAAGAAAGGTTTACTTTAATGTCCAATGCTGCACAGAAATTTTGCCAAAACCTTGAAGTGAATTGCACCCCTCGATCCGAAATGACCTCATCCGGTACTCCATGTAAGCGAAACACATTCTTAATCATCAAGTCTGATGTCTGTTTTGCAGTGGGTAAGCCGACACAAGGGATAAAATGAGCTGCCTTTGTTAGACGATCAACCACCACTAGAATGGTGTTCTTCCCTTGAGAGGTTGGTAACTCCACAATGAAGTCCATAGAAATGGATCCCCACGGGCGGGACGGGGTGGGAAGAGGTTGCAACAGACCAGTTGGTGAGGAGCGAGGTGTTTTGCATCTTGCACAGACTTCACATGAAGTGACATAGTTTAAAACATCTTTCCTGTAAGTGGGCCACCAAAAGAAATGAGAAAGAAATTCTTGTGTCTTTAGAATTCCCCTATGCCCGGCTATCTTGGAATCGTGGATGAGTTGCAATACTCTCAATCTGACTGTTTCAGGTATATACAGACGTTGTCCCTGAATCCACACACCATTCTTAAAGACAAGACTTACGTCCCTTGGGGGTTGTGCCAAAAAGGAATCCGCATGGTATGCTTCCTTGATGTCCTTAAGTAGGTCTTGATTATGAATCACTCCCAGGAATCTAGAGTCAGGAAGAATAGTCTTAGGAGGAGTAAGTGGACGTGTCTCTGCTGAATGAATCCTAGAGAGTGCATCAGCCTTTCCATTGCGCGATCCTGGTCTATAAGAAATGACAAAATTAAATTGGTTTAGGAAAAGATTCCAGCGAGCCTGGCGAGGAGTCAGGCACTTAGCCGACCTGATAAATTCAAGGTTACGATGGTCTGTCAGGACGACTATTTGCTGTGCAGCTCCCTGAAGAAGGTGTCTCCATTCCTTGAAGGCGGCAATAATGGCCAACAATTCTCTATTGCCCACATCGTAGTTCCTCTCAGCCGAAGACAACTGCTGGGAAAAGAAGGCACAGGGATGCAAGACATTCTTCTCACCTGTTCTCTGAGAGAGTATAGCTCCAACGGCACAGTCTGAAGCATCCACCTCTATTATGAAGGCAAGCTCGGGGTTGGGATGTACTAAGATAGGTGCGGTGGTAAATTTATCCTTTAAACAGGAAAATGCTTCCTGAGCTTGCGGGGTCCAGGAGAACCTAGACTGTTTCCGGGTAAGTTGGGTGATAGGTGACACTACCTCAGAAAAATTTTTAATGAAACGTCTATAGAAGTTGGCAAACCCGATGAAGCGCTGTACCTCCTTCACATTTCTAGGAATTGGCCAATCCTTGATGGCTTGGGTCTTGCTTCCATCCATACTAATCCCTTGCGTAGATAGTACATACCCCAGAAATTGAATTTCGGTCCTATGGAATTCACACTTTTCAAGTTTGATGTAGAGATGGTTTTGTCTTAGGCGTTCTAAGACCATTCTCACATGTCCATGATGTTCCTCTGTGGAGTTAGAACAAATTAGAATATCATCCAGATAAATCACCACAAATGTATCTAGGAGATCCCTGAAGATATCATTCACGAAGTGTTGGAAAGTGGCTGGGGCGGTACTCAGACCAAAAGGCATAACTAGATATTCAAAGTGTCCATAGCGTGACCTGAAAGCAGTCTTCCATTCATCCCCAGGTCTAATACGGACCAAGTTATAGGCCCTACGGAGATCCAGTTTAGAGAAAATTTTGGCATGCCGCACTCTCTCCAACAACTCAGGGATTAAAGGCAATGGATAACGGTTTCTAATAGTAACCTTATTGAGTTCCCTATAGTCTATGCAGGGTCTCAGAGATCCATCTTTCTTCTTCACAAAGAAGATGGGTGCACCTGCGGGAGATGAAGAGGGGCGTATGAAGCCCTTGGCTAAATTTTCGTCTATATAATCCTTCAAAGCTTTTAGCTCGGGCCCCGCTAGGGGGTAGATCTTACCAAAAGGTATCTCGGCTCCAGGCAATAATTCAATTGGACAATCATATGGACGGTGAGGAGGAAGCTGATCAGCGTTCTTCTTGTCACATAAATCCACATAGTCCTGGTATACAGCTGGTAGTTCAGGGACTGACATGGTTCCTTTAGGAACAGAGCAAGCTGAAACTCCTTGACTCATCTGTTTCTCCGGAAAGTGTAATTCCTTGGTCTCCCAGTTAATCGTAGGATTCTGCACCTGCAGCCATGGTAGCCCTAGAATAATGGGAAAGTGGGGAGAAGAGATAAGCATAAAAGACATTTTCTCCTGATGATCTTTACCCATAAGGACCCTCAAAGGCTCTGTTTCTTGATCCACTGGTCCAGAAGTCAGTAGAGAGCCATCCACAGTCTCCATCTGTACTGGAGTAGCCTTCTTCACTGAACGTATCCCCTGTTTCAGAGCAAAGGAGATATCCATAAAATTTCCACTTGCTCCTGAGTCGATCATAGCAGAGCTAGACACCCAGACTGAGTCAACCCAGAGTTTGATGGAAAGGAAGCAATGAGAATTGTTTCTTTTACAACTCAGCTGGGACATCGCTGAGGAAACTTGAAAAATTGCAGCGTTTATACCGTCATCGTCCCCAGAACTAACAGAGTTTAAGTCCGAGAAATCAAGATCTCTTGCAGCAGATCTCTCTGGAGCCTGAGGCTCGGACATGACAGAGCTCCTCTCGCAACACTCACAGTGAATGACTGCTGCAGTAGTCTTACGAGAACGGCTGGGGCAGTTTATAATGAAGTGCCCTGACTTACCACAGTAGAAACATAGATTTTCCTTTATACGATGTTCTTTGCGTGCATCACTAACCCGTCTTTGTAAAGAGTCCACCTGCATGGGTTCAGGTTCTGGTTCCCTTGTGATCCTACTCAAAGGTTCCTTAGCTGAGGAGGGAGGTAGTAAAAGGTTAGTGCGATTATTTTCGAACCATCTCTCTTGTCTGCGTTCAGTCAGACGAGCATCAATACGAATACAATAGTTAATAAAGTCACCTAATGCAGTGGGAGGGTCGGCACGAGCAAGTTCATCCTTAATCAGTGGAGACAACCCTTTCCGAAAAATAGATTTCTTAGCGGAAGTGTCCCAAGTGGTATCAAGAGCCCATCTCCTGAAATCCAGGGCATATTCGGCTACTGAACGCTTACCTTGGCGCAAAGTTAACATGGCTGCTTCAGCTGTTGCACCTCGATTGGGGTCATCAAACACCTGCCCCATGGCTGAAATAAAAGCATCAAGGTGATTCAAACAATCATCCTCAGTCTCAATCAGAGGGTTTGCCCACATCAAAGCCTTATTGGTAAGCAACATGATTATAGTAAGCACTTTGGATCGTTCAGTGGGAAATTGTGAAGCATGTGCAGAGAAAAATAAATTGCATTGATTAATAAATCCCCTGAATTTCTCACGTTCACCGCCAAAACGAAAAGGAGGTAATTTGGGGATCCCAGAACTCGGGGTTATGGCAGGAGCCTGGGCTCGTTCCTCTAGAGCCTCAATCCTGGCTCGCAATTCCTGGGTAGTCTGTCCAAACACTTGCAAATTATGATTAGTGAGGTCCTGTAGGCTTGCAAAACGGGTTTTTAAAGTCTGTACATCTGAAAGGATTGTATCAGTCACTCCGCAAAGTTCCTTTATGCGGGCCTCCATCTTCCAGATCTTTTAAGGCAGAAGTGCTGGAAGGAGAAGAGGAAAGGAAAAAAAAAAAAAAACAATAGTGTTTACCTGTGGTAACACTCCAGAGTAAAATTTTAAGGGAATGCGCTCACCTGGAATGGTTGTGAGAAGTCACAACCACTGTCATCACATAAGGTATTAAACGGACATCTGATATCCACAGTCACAGCAGACACGGCTTTCCCAGACCCAGCAGACACTAAACATTGGCTCCTGAATCTTGTCATGTATAGTGTACAGTTCCTATAGCGTCTTGTGCTTGGGTGCGAGGAAAACACAGGAGACATAGGTTGAAATGAAATGACTTGTATTACTTCATACAAGCATGCTGAAAAGTTCACACAGTTTGCAGGACAGGTCAGGAGACACAGCAGGCCAGAGTAACTTCAAGCACTACAATAATCTCCAAAGCAGGTTCAGGATCTCTTCTCTGTACCGTAATTCCTCTGCAAACATGGATTCACCAAACAGCAGGTTTCCAGAGTCCAAAAGTGTTCAAAGGTTCCTCAGTAGGGAAT
>JARQOD010000004.1:3617950-3814295 GCA_033576555.1 Oophaga sylvatica
AAGGGGGGGAAATTGTTTCCCTCGTATTGGGCCCCTAAACCCCCTCCCACCATACCCCCAATGACTTTCCATCTAATTGATCGTAACAAACCTTTCTTTACGGGGGGTCACTAACACAGTTTTATGTACCCTTGAAGTGACATCATCATCTCGCAGACATGATGACATCACTGGTCACAGCCCCAGGCCTTCTCCTGCCACCATCAGACAAAGTCCCCCTCACAGGTGGATGGAGAATCCTAAAGTGCTGAGCTGTGTCACAACCCTGGGAGACACTACTGCCATCAGCATCATCCTCCAAACATGAGATCTAGGAAACTCTGTGAGGCATCTAATCCAGGAATCCAAAAAACCTGATCCAGTGCTGACCTGCTGAGGACAGGAGGTTAAAACCCCGGGGGGACAACGAGCATCAATGATACCCACCTCCAGGGCACTGAATGTCTGAGCTGGGAGATGTTGGGTCTCGGCCCTGGATAACAAGCATGTTTATTATTAAATCACTGAGCAGAACGTCTTGAAAAAAATTCCAACCGTTTTGTGTACACAGCTCTATGCGAGCAATATTTATAGAAAACCTGTGCAGTCTGATCCTGCAGTCAGATGTTACTAAGTCCATTCTGCCCCCTATGAGTGATAGGTTCACAGGGTTTGTTTGTACTATAGTACCATGGAAACACATAGGTGAGCATAGGAGCTGTATACCGAAAACGAGACTATTTTCAAAGGGTTCAGGACAACCGGAGACACATCTCCAGACCCATTATGACTATTGCCTCAATAATAAAATACGTGAGAACGCTGCAGAACTTTCTTTAGATATTTGCACCCGGAAACTACTCTTCCCGAGCGTCAGGACGTGGCACGAAGATCAAAGCATAGCTCGTTGCGACGGGCGCGCCAAGAGGACGAGAGCACTTAGGTGTGAAATAGTCCCAGGCTTCTCATGGGGACATTCGGAAGTAACAGTTTCCCACAATAGACCAGTAAAATATTATTGAAAGTCGATCCGCATTCCTGTCCGTCACATGTCACTGCGCCGAAAAAGAGGATGATGTTCACCTTTATATGAGGCGTGAAGGAGACAGAGGTAACTGACCTCTAACCTCAGGAGAAGCAGCAAATGTTTAATGTTTCTACTGAACCACGGGAAAAAAATATGTAAAAAAATTTAGATTATTACCCAGAGGGTTAAAAAGTTGTCGTAAAGTGTAAAGACGACCTGTCCCTCTTTTACCTGGTGTAAAAGCCGCAGTTCTCCTGAATCCGGAGATGTTTTTCTTTTCTTCCTGCGACTCTCTATTCCTGAGATATGGCCCTCTATATTCCATGAATAAAAATCTAGTTTTGTTAGACAACTGGGCGTGGTCCTAAACTCTTCTCTGTGGGAGTGGTAAATGTGACCACACCCACTTACATTAAAAGACCAGAATTATGTACAAGGAAGAAAAGGCCGTATCTCAGGAACGGAGAGGCGCAGAAACAAACGAAAAACATCGCCTGATTCAGGAGAACAGCGGCATTTACACCAGGGGAATAAAATTACATATTTATAGCAAGTGGTAGTCCCCCTTAAAGGTGCACTTTAACATTTTAAGGAGTCCCAAGCACGCCGCACCACTCAGAATTCAGGCACGCAGTTACACCCCTTAATTCGTGTATATATATGTATATTCCCCTGCTTTTAGATTTACCAGAATCACCGATTTATCTGGGAGGTTTGCTATCTGTTCTGGGGTCCAGGAGGTCTCCCCTTTTTACGGGAGCCTAGAGGACGCCCCGGGAGAGTCGCGATGTATGCCAACAAGCGCCATATTACACGTCCGCCCCTCATGAATTCAGTCCTAATAAATATAAACTAAAACTCCATTTTTTTATCATATTTTGCCTCCACCCAGTTCCGATGGGCGGCCATGTTATACATGAGGGGCCCCACGTTGCCCCTAAATCCGTAACGTGTGGAATGGCTTCATTGTTGTGTGTGATGTCTGAAGGCAACGTGTGAACTCGTCCATTACTGACGGCGACGTCATCGAGCCCTGGAGATCTGCGTGTGAGAACGGTAGAGGGGATGTGATAATGAAACTCTCCCCCTGTATATTCCCCCGGAACATTGTCCGTATGTATATACAGTACAGACCAAAAGTTTGGACACACCTTCTCTTTCAAAGATTTTTCTGTATTTTCATGACTATGAAAATTGTACATTCACACTGAAGGCATCAAAACTATGAATTATCACATGTGGAATTATACATTACACTTTACAAAAAAGTGTGAAACAACTGAAAATATGTCTTATATTCTAGGTTCTTCACCTTTTGCTTTGATTACTGCTTTGCACGCAGAAAAGGTGAACGGATGGACTCTACATGCCTGGTTCCCACCGTGAAGCATGGAGGAGGAGGTGTGATGGTGTGGGGGTGCTTTGCTGGTGACACTGTTGGGGATTTATTCAAAATTGAAGCGGTGAGCGGTCCAGCTCTCCCCAAACCATCTCGATTGGGTTCAGGTCTGGTGACTGTGGAGGCCAGGTCATCTGGCATAGAACTCCAACACTCTCCTTCTTGGTCAAATAGCCCTTACACAGCCTGGAGGTGTTTGGGGTCATTGTCCTGTTGAAAAATAAATGATGGTCCAACTAAACGTAAACCGGATGGAATAGCATGCTGCTGCAAGATGCTGTGGTAGCCATGCTGGTTCAGTATGCCTTCAATTCTGAATAAATCCCCAACAGTGTCACCAGCAAAGCCCCCCCACACCATCACACCACCTCCTCCATGCTTCACGGTGGGAACCAGGCATGTAGAGTCCATCCGTTCACCTCTTCTGTGTGCAAAGCAGTAATCAAAGCAAAAGGTGAAGAACCTAGAATATAAGACATATTTTCAGTTGTTTCACACATTTTTGTAAAGTGTAATGTATAATTCCACATGTGATAATTCATAGTTTTGATGCCTTCAGTGTGATTCTACAATTTTCATAGTCATGAAAATACAGAAAAATCTTTGAATGAGAAGGTGTGTCCAAACTTTTGGTCTGTACTGTATGTATATATATATATATATATATATATATATATACCCAACATCATGTATGACCCCTCAGAGAACCAGATTTCTAGAAAGTCATTTTGATTTTCTTAAAGGAATTTTCCATAAATGTTTTTTTTTAATGAAAGAAGTGATCTTATTGGTCGCTTTGGGCGCTGCTCCTCACTGTGTCTGCTACAGTGCCTTGTGAAAGTATTCGGCTCCCTGGAACTTTTCACCTTTTCCCACATATCATGCTACAAACATAAAGATACCAAATGTAAATTTTTGGTGAAGAATCAACAACAAGTGGGACACAATTGTGAAGTTGAACGAAATTTATTGGTTATTTTACATTTTTGTGGAAATAAAAAAACTGAAAAGTGGGGCGTGCAAAATTATTCTGCCCCTGTAACTTAACACTTTGTTGCGCCACCTTTTGCTGTGATTACAGCTGCAGTCACTTGGGTTGTGTCTCTATCAGTTTTGTACATCGAGAGACTGAAATTCTCGCCCATTCTTCCTTGGTAAACAGCTGGAGCTCAGTGAGGTTGGATGGAGATCGTTTGTGAACAGCAGTTTTCAGCTCTTTCCACAGATTCTCGATTGGATTCAGGTCTGGACTGTGACTTGGTCGTTCTAACACCTGGATACGTTTATTTGTGATCCATTCCATTGTAGATTTTGCTTTGTTTGGGATCATTGTCTTGTTGGAAGACAAATCTCCGTCCCAGTCTCAGGTCTTTGCAGACTCCAGCAGGTTTTCTTCAAGAATGGTCCTGTATCTGGCTCCATCCATCTTCCCATCAATTTTAACCATCTTCCCGGTCCCTGCTGAAGAAAAGCAGGCCCTAACCATGATGCTGCCACCACCATGTTTGACAGTGGGGATGGTGTGTTCAGGGTGATGAGCTGTGTTGCCTTTACGCCAAACATATCGTTTGGCATTGTTGCCAAAAAGTTCGATTTTGGTTTCATCTGACCAGAGCACCTTCTTCCACATGTTTGGTGTGTCTCCCAGGTGGCTTGTTGCAAACTTTAAACGACACTTTTTATGGATATCTTTGAGAAATGGCTTTCTTCTTGACACTCTTCCATAAAGGCCAGATTTGTGCAGTGTATGACTGATTGTTGTCCTATGGACAGACTGTTCCACCTCAGCTGTAGATCTCTGCAGTTCATCCAGAGTGATCATGGGCCTCTTGGCTGCATCTCTGATCAGTCTTCTCCTTGTTTGAGATGAAAGTTTAGAGGGACGGCGGGTCTTGGTAGATTTGCAGTGGTATGATACTCCTTCCATCTCAATATGATCGCTTGCACAGTGCTCCTTGGGATGTTTAAAGTTTTGGAAATCATTTTGTATCCAAATCCGGCTTTAAACTTCTCCACAATAGTATCACGGACCTGCCTGTTGTGTTCCTTGGTCTTCATGATTCTCTCTGTGCTTCAGACAGAACCCTGAGACTATCACAGAGCAGGTGCATTTATACGGAGACTTGATTACACACAGGTGGATTATATTTATCATCAGTAGTCATTTAGGACAACATCTGATCATTCAGAGATCCACAATGAACTTCTGGAGTGAGTTTGCTGCACTGAAAGTAAAGGGGCTGAATATTATTGCACGCCCCACTTTTCAGTTTTTGTATTTCCACAAAAATTTAAAATTACCAATAAATTTCGTTCAACTTCACAATTGTGTCCCACTTGTTGTTGATTCTTCACCAAAAATTTACATTTGGTATCTTTATGTTTGAAGCATGATATGTGGGAAAAGGTTGAAAAGTTCCTGGGGGCCGAACACTTTCACAAGGCACTATATATATACACATGAGCACATAGAAACCAATCACATTGCTGCTTACAGCTTTTTAGTGCTGATTTGAAACTGAAAGAGGCGATCTGATTGGTTGCTACGAACTGCACCTTCCTATGTCCGCTAGCACACATAAACGAGATGCATAGCAACCAATCAAATTGCAGCTTACATGTTTCCAGTGTCGATTTGAGAATGTAAGGAGCGATCTGATTGGTCACTATGGGCAGTTCCTTCCATCTTTGTTAATCCGGCCTTGCAGGCGGTATAAATGGCCTCTCAGGGGTCACTTATTAAACCAGATCGATCCTGTCTCCATTGTCTTCATCTAGCTTTAGTATCTAAACTGACAGAAATCCATAAAGTGATATTATGGGAGTGCAGCCGAGTGACCAAGTGCTATAGGAACTGCAACGGCGGCCATATTTGTTGTCGCCTCCTGTCACAATTAAAGGGGTTGTACAGCCACTCATTTCGGTTGAGAAACATTGCTCCACGCGGACGTCAGAACTAAAAAGTGATGCACACCCCCTTTAAGAAACGGTTAAAGAGACGAGGATGACTAGGGCAACCAAAAAGGGGTCCGTCATGGATCCCATCAAAAAAATGGAAGCAATGGCGCCAATGTGAACAGACCCACAATAAATAACGCAATGTTCAGCGCCATTTCACTGCCATATATAAAAGCTACGGCGAGGGGACGCGTCACCAACTGATTACGGGGGGGGAAAAAAACAATACAAAAAAATGGTATATTTTTGTAGCACATCTGGCTGGATGTGAGAATATGATGGCCGCCCGTTTCCTCCGCGCAGACAGTCGCTTCCAAGTGCTGATATACGTCTTCCTCCGGTAATAACAATCACGCCCTGTACAGCTGAAGCGGAAGACGACGAGGCGCGATGGCCAGATGGTATAGAAATCACACCGGGGGCATAAAAACAGCAGGAAGAAATAGCATTATAATACTCCCAGGGCCCCGCTCCGGGGGACCCCCTAAGTGTCTCCCCCAGAATACGCAGCACTTCATTTCTAGACCCAGCGCCACTCATTGAAGTGCTGACTTTTCAGGAGTTTTGTGCACATTTCCTGAGCCTGATGGGATCCAGGCTCGAACAATGCAGGTGGACTTCAGAGCTCGGCGAGGCCCTTCACACCGGTCGCCCTGGGGAGTTGTCAGGAAGCCATACTTGACTTATAAGCTGCTCAATAGGCAGTTCACACGTCAAAAAGCTGAAAGATATGGGACTTAAAGGGGGTTTCCATCATAAATAGTTTCACACCGGTTTCAACCTGTGCTGCCCCGAATCCACAGTGACCACACCATAGTGAACACATATCAGTGATCAGTAATGCCGCCATAATGCGTCATATAACAACACCTTACAAGTGCTACATAAGTGAAAGAACGCAAATAATACTGCCATCCTGTAACTTCATAGCATTAACCTACAGTGCCTGAGTAATACTGCCATATTGTGTCTATAAAATAATGCCTTAACGTTAGTTCATAAAAGTGCAATAAAGTACTTAAATAAAACTGCTATATGGAGTCTATATAACGGTGCCATACAGCTAGCACATAAGTATTATAAAGTCCCCAGAGCAATTATTCTACAGTCATGGCCAAAAGTTTTGAGAATGACACAAATATTAATTTTTACAAAGTCTACTGCTTCACTTTTTCTAATGGCAATTTGCATATACTCCAGAATGTTATAAAGAGTGATCAGCTTAACAGCAATTACTTGCAAAGTCAATATTTGGCTAGAAAATGAACTTTATCCCCCAAAACACATTTCAACATCATTGCAGCCCTGCTTTAAAAGGACCAGCTAACCTCTTTTCAGTGATTGCTCCATTAACACAGGTGTGGGTGTTGATGAGGACATGGCCGGAGATCAATCTGTCATGATTAAGTAAGAATGACACCACTGGACACTTTAAAAGGAGGCTGGTGCTTGGCATCATTGTTTCTCTTCTGTTAACCATGGTTATCTCTAAAGAAACACGTGCAGTCATCATTGCAATGCACAAAAATGGCCTAACAGGGAAGAGTATCGCAGCTAGAAAGATTGCACCTCAGTCAACAATCTATCGCATCATCAAGAACTTCAAGGAGAGAGGTTCCATTGTTGCCAAAAAGGCTTCAGGGCGCCCAAGAAAGACCAGCAAGCGCCAGGACCGTCTCTTAAAAGTGTTTCAGCTGCGGGATCGGGCTACCAGCAGTGCAGAGCTTGCTCAGGAATGGCAGCAGGCAGGTGTGAGTGCATCTGCACGCACTGTGAGGCGGAGACTCTTGGAGCAAGGCCTGGTCTCAAGGAGGGCAGCAAAGAAGCCACTTCTCTCCAGAAAAACATCATGGACAGACTGATATTCTGCAAAAGGTACAGGCAGTGGACTGCTGAGGACTGGGGTAAAGTTATTTTCTCTGATGAATCCCCTTTTCTATTGTTTGGGACATCAGGTAAACGCCTCATTCGGAGAAGACAAGGTGAGCGCTACCACCAGTCTTGTCTCATGCCAACTGTTAAGCATCCTGAAACCATTCATGTGTGGGGTTGCTTCTCAGCCAAGGGAATCGGCTCTCTCACAGTCTTGCCTAAAAACACAGCCATGAATAAAGAATGGTACCAGAATGTCCTCCAAGAGCAACTTCTCCCAACCCTCCAAGAGCAGTTTGGCGATCAACAATGCCTTTTCCAGCATGATGGAGCACCTTGCCATAAAGCAAAGGTGATAACTAAATGGCTCAGGGAACAAAACATAGAGATTTTGGGTCCATGGCCTGGAAACTCCCCAGATCTTAATCCCATTGAGAACTTGTGGTCAATCATCAAGAGACGGGTGGACAAACAAAAACCTAAAAATTCTGACAAAATGAAAGCATTGATTGTGCAAGAATGGACTGCTATCAGTCAGGATTTGGTCCAGAAGTTGATTGAGAGCATGCCAGGGAGAATTGCAGAGGTCCTGAAGAAGAAGGGTCAACACTGCAAATATTGACTTGCTGCATTAACTCATTCTAACTGTCAATATAAGCTTTTATTACTCATATGTTTACAATTATTATATTTCTGTCTGTGATAAAAACATCTGTCAAACACACATAAAAACTAGAGGGCAGCAGATCATGTGAAATTATAATATTTGTGTCATTCTCAAAACTTTTGGCCATGACTGTATATTGTACTTACATAATGGTGACCTACAGTGCCCAAATAATAGTGTTTTTGCTTCATAACAGTGACACACACGGTCCTTATATTACTGCCATATTGTATCTTCATAAAGGTATCAATATAATACCGCCATATGATAACTATATAACAACACATTTCAGTTAGTTTATAAGTGCAATTAAGTACTCGGATATAACTGCTATATGATGTCTATATAACAGTGCACTACAGTTAGTACACAATATTGTTATAAAATTCCTCCAAAATAATACCGCCATATTGTACCTTTATAACACTGACATACAGAGTCTTCATAATACTGCCTTATTACATCTGCATAACAGTGATCCATAGTACCCAAGTAATACTGCCATTGTTCTGTATAGTACCCAAATAATACTGCCAAATGTACCTTCATAACAATGCCCAAATAAAACCGCCATATAATAACTATATAACAACGCCTTACAGTTAGTTTAAAAAGTACATTAAAGTACTCGGATATTACTGCAATATCCAGTATATATAACGATGTCTTACAGTTAGCAGATAAAGGGTTGTAAAGTAATACAGCCATACTGTTACTTTATAACACTGACATAGAGAGTCCTCATAATACCGCCATAGTGCACCTGCATAACAGCCATAAAGCGAGCACATAATACAGAGGAGGGAGTCTACATAGTAGTGCCATTCATTGCAGTAAAACTCATTGCCACAGCATGTTGCCAAAACATTGTGCACAGACTGAACGTTTATATCGCCATACAGTGCACCAAACAACGTAACAGATGATGCCAGGAAGTAATGAAGAGGGTAATTTAAGATGTTTTTTATGTATCACCCATAGGTCCGGCCATTGGAAACACACAAATACCCCACTGCACATTGTCTGCGCGCGGATTGGTTAAAGGGCTCATAAGAGACACTTGAACTTGGACCAAAGGGAACCATAGGGGCCAGGTATTCAGGAGGTCTTAAAGTGACCCTTAGCGGAGGTTAAGCACACAGCTTCCAGTGACAAGCCTCTTTAAGACTCCCCTGGGGACAGAATTCCTGCTTTAAGTAGATCCACGCTGACTCACGGGGCTGGAATTCCACATTCCACACTAAGACGTTAAGTAACACTCCGCATTCCTAACTATAACATTTTATTCTTTTTTTGTGCCAAAAGTAGGAGATGCGGCAAACCTGTGAACGCCATAATATTCACACTCCGGAATGAGACATGGAAAATAACGTACCAATGCCCGTGTTATATCGCCAGCTCATAGAGATGGACTGGAGTCCATAGCTCCTCATGTACTGGTCCTGCTGAGTTACCTCCTGTATTACACTCCAGAGCTGCACTCACTATTCTGCTAGTGCAGTCACCATGTACATACATTACATTACTGATCCTGAGTTACATCCTGTATTATACCCCAGAGCTGCGCTCACTATTCTGCTGGTGCAGTCACCATGTACATACATTACATTACTGATCCTGAGTTACATCCTGTATTATACTCCAGAGCTGCACTCACTATTCTGCTGGTGCAGTCACTGTGTACATACATTACATTACTGATCCTGAGTTACATCCTGTATTATACCCCAGAGCTGCGCTCACTATTCTGCTGGTGGAGTCACTGTGTACATACATTACATTACTGATCCTGAGTTACATCCTGTATTATACTCCAGAGCTGCACTCACTATTCTGCTGGTGCAGTCACTGTGTACATACATTACATTACTGATCCTGAGTTACCTCCTGTATTATACCCCAGAGCTGCACTCACTATTCTGCTGGTGCAGTCACCATGTACATACATTACATTACTGATCCTGAGTTACAGCCTGTATTATACTCCAGAGCTGCATTCACTATTCTGCTGGTGCGCTGACTGTGTACATACATTACATTACTGATCCTGAGTTACATTCTGTATTATACTCCAGAGCTGCACTCACTATTCTGCTGGTGCAGTCACTGTGTACATACATTACATTACTGATCCTGAGTTACATCCTGTATTATACCCCAGAGCTGCGCTCACTATTCTGCTGGTGCAGTCACTGTGTACATACATTACATTACTGATCCTGAGTTACCTCCTGTATTATACTCCAGAGCTGCACTCACTATTCTGCTGGTGCAGTCACTGTGTACATACATTACATTACTGATCCTGAGTTACATCCTGTATTATCCTCCAGAGCTGCGCTCACTATTCTGCTGGTGCAGTCACTGTGTACATACATTACATTACTGATCCTGAGTTACCTCCTGTATTATACCCCAGAGCTGCACTCACTATTCTGCTGGTGCAGTCACCATGTACATACATTACATTACTGATCCTGAGTTACAGCCTGTATTATACTCCAGAGCTGCATTCACTATTCTGCTGGTGCACTGACTGTGTACATACATTACATTACTGATCCTGAGTTACATTCTGTATTATACTCCAGAGCTGCACTCACTATTCTGCTGGTGCAGTCACTGTGTACATACATTACATTACTGATCCTGAGTTACATCCTGTATTATACCCCAGAGCTGCGCTCACTATTCTGCTGGTGGAGTCACTGTGTACATACATTACATTACTGATCCTGAGTTATAGCCTGTATTATACCCCAGAGCTGCACTCACTATTCTGCTGGTGCAGTCACTGTGTACATACATTACATTACTGATCCTGAGTTACATCCTGTATTATACCCCAGAGCTGCACTCACTATTCTGCTGGTGCAGTCACTGTGACCATACATTACATTACTGATCCTGAGTTACACCCTGTATTATACTCCAGAGCTGCACTCACTATTCTGCTGGTGCAGTCACTGTGTACATACATTACATTACTGATCCTGAGTCACATCCTGTATTATACTCCAGAGCTGCACTCACTATTCTGCTGGTGCAGTCACTGTGTACATACATTACATTACTGATCCTGAGTTACATACTGTATTATCCTCCAGAGCTGCACTCACTATTCTGCTGGTGCAGTCACTGTGTACATACATTACATTACTGATCCTGAGTTACATCCTGTATTATCCTCCAGCGCTGCACTCACTATTCTGCTGGTGCAGTGAGAACAGTGGTCACACTTTCGACTGAGTGGCGTTATCCTTTCCCTTGGACACTCCCTGGAGCATTCTCTGGAGCCTCAGCCCTTGGGTCTCAGTGCTCAGCTGTGCTCTTCTGTCTGCAGTATGATTTATGCCCCTGTGACCTCAGGAAGTGTGTGAATGGCACCAGTGCAGTAGTTCACCTCCTGTCACACCCTTTGCTTTGGTCTTTGGACAGTGCAGGCCTCATTAATCATTCAGAGGGGCCACCAAGGACCACCAAGGCACATGACAACCCCGGGGCCCACCCAGCTCTCCACACAAAGGCAGCACAACTTTATCAGATGTAGAAGTTTGTACTTAAAAAAAAAAGTCAAAACTGAAGGCTCAGAAATAAACCAAACAGGAACTTAAGTCCGTGTGTGACCTCCATGGCGCAGAAGCCACCCAGCTTTCTCTGGCACCTGCACTACAAGTGCGACTTTATGGTTCTTACTTTTTAGCATAGTTTTGTAGATCTGCCATTCGGGAAACACGACTATTATTCTCTTGCATTATTATTATATTATACTCCAGAGCTGCACTCACAATTCTGCTAGTTGTCATTGGAACCCGTCAAGAATGATCTCACACATCTTTAAAGGGATTGTCCATTAAAAAGAAGTTATGACCTATCTTTGAAATTTGTGATAACTTACTGATTGGCGTGGGTCAGACCGTGCATTTGTCTTCATGAGCTCCCCCCCCCCCCCCCCCCCCCCCGGACACCTTAAAAGCAAGACTACTTCTGTTTCTAAGAAGACATGGCTTTTGAGGGATTGTCTTGTCACCTTACTCAGAGCTCTGATTGGCTGAAATGTAAGGCAAGTCCTCTATTTGTATATATATTTGCTCTCTAATGAGCGCATAAATGTGACAGAAGAGACTCCAGGGCCCTTTAAGAGCCCCTCTTTTTTGGTGGCCAGTGAGATGGGAGGTGTTTTATGAAGCCAGTTGTGATGGCAACCACTGAAACAAAACAGGAGGTTTTGTCCCGAGAGTTTTCGTTTTTGTGGCTTTTGTTACGAGAACCTGCGGGAACTGAGTGACGCCAGGGGAAAAGAATAAGCGAGTAGTGCAAACTCAGACTTTCCCTGCTGAGGGGTCGTTACTGCCCCCATTACCATCCCCACCCAAAAAAAAAAAACTTTGAAAAGTTTTTTTTTTTTGTGTTTAAAGTTTTTAACAACCACTTTAGGACATGCCCATGTTACCCTAGACCACCACTCCCAACCAAAAAGGGCACTTTTGGGTATCCATTCATAGCCCCAAGTCTGCTTATTACAGTAATAAGACCCCAGAAAGCAACTTTTTGGAAGTTAATCAGACTGGGGGAGCCTAGACAGAACACCCGCAGCCACTGATTGTCGGTCTTAATCACTCTGGGTCTTTTTACTCGTTCACCCACATAAGTCGATGATCGACTGGATCTCTTGGGCTTCCAATACGGTGTGGGGCCTGGATGGCATCTTGTGTCGGGGAACTTTTACGCTTTTGGATAACTTTTGGAAACTTTTTTTCTGTGCAAATCTTACTGAAAACAAACAAATCTTAACAAACAGTAAAAACTAATCTTCCAGGATGAATTGCCCCTGCGGCTTAGTTTTTTCTGCCGTGATGGGTCCTCTCTTTACTCATTACATCGGCTGCCAGACCAATTATATATGTGAGAACTCCGGGCCGGCCATCCGCAGGATTTGATTTCCTCCTTGGTTTTGAAAGACGTCTTCCCGCTTAAGCTCCCAGTGCTTCGCCAGCAGGCAGGTGCGCTGTCACCGAGTCCCCAAAGCCTCAGGTCCTGATTGGTGAGAATGAAGTAGATCTCGCTGCTAAAATACAGGAGGGGGAGGGGCAGTAGTCAGCTCCAGACTGTGGAAGTCATGGAGGAAGAGGTAGAGATGTGTATCCCAGTGTATGTAATGTGGCGATGGGGAGAGGGTAGCATCGGTGCCCTACAATCTCACCCCTTATCTCACCACCGCGGCTTTTCTACACTTACACTTACCCATTTTTCGGCTTTTATTACGCCCTAGCTCGCCCAATTATTACTCGCTTTCTCCTGTTCCCTAATGCTGATTCTTGAGCTTTCCATGTGACCCACCCTCAGCACAAGCAAGAGGGTCCACAGAATGTCCTATGGGCATACAACACACAGCACTACCCCCGAATGTGTACAGCACTACCCCTGACTGTATACAGCACTACCCCCGAATGTATACAGCACCACCCCGACTGTATACAGCACCACCCCCGACTGTATACCGCACTACCCCGAATGTATACAGCACTACCCCGACTGTATACAGCATCACCCCGACTGTATACAGCACCACCCCCAACTGTATACAGCACTACCCCGACTGTATACAGCATCACCCCGACTGTATACAGCACCACCCCAACTGTATACAGCACTACCCCGAATGTATACAGCACTACCCCAACTGTATACAGCACTACCCCCAACTGTATACAGCACTACCCCCGACTGTATACAGCACTACCCCCGAATGTATACAGCACTACCCCGACTGTATACAGCATCACCCCGACTGTATACAGCACCACCCCCAACTGTATACAGCACTACCCCCGAATGTATACAGCACTACCCCAACTGTATACAGCACTACCCCCAACTGTATACAGCACTACCCCCGACTGTATACAGCACTACCCCCCAACTGTATACAGCACTACCCCCGACTGTATACAGCACTTCCCCAACTGTATACAGCACTACCCCCCCAACTGTATACAGCACTACCCCGACTGTATACAGCACTACCCCGACTGTATACAGCACTACCCCAGTTGTATACAGCACTACCCCTGACTATATACAACACTACCCCGATTGTATACAGCAGTACCCCTGACTATATACAACACTACCCTGACTGTATACAGCACTTCACCCAACTGTATAGAACACTACCCCGACTGTATAGAGCACTACCCCGACTGTATACAGCACTACCCCAACTGTATACTACAGCACTACCCCTACTGTATACAGCACTACCCTGACTGTATATAGCACTATCCCGACTGTATACAGCACTACCCCAGTTATATACAGCACTACCCCTGACTGTATACAGCACTACCCTTCTGTATATAAATGCAGTTCAGTAATATAATGAATCCCTGCTGTGAATGGCCCCCATAGATCGACCACGCACCTGTTGTCCCGTCCATCTGTTCACAGTACAAACTTCAGCTGTTTCCCAAGTATTTACAATGAAGCCATCGTGTCCTTTCACTCTTGGGTCATCTACCTGCCCCGATAGGAATCGCAGCCTGGACGGTGTTACCGCAGCCCTGATACAGATGGTATCTAAAATTCTATAAATTGAGACTATGGTGACATAAATATTCTAATAAACCTTCATTGTCATGGGGAGGGGAAGCGACAGCTGCTCCTGGAGGGTCAATGTTAGCTTGAATTGTGTATAACACTCCAGAGCTGCACTCACTATTCTGCTGGTGCAGTCACTGTGTACATACATTACATTACTGATCCTGAGTTACATCCTGTATTATACTCCAGAGCTGCACTCGCTATTCTGCTGGTGCAGTCACTGTGTACATACATTACATTACTGATCCTGAGTTACATCCTGTATTATACTCCAGAGCTGCACTCACTGTTCTGCTGGAGCAGTCACTGTGTACATACATTACATTACTGATCCTGAGTTACATCCTGTATTATACTCCAGAGCTGCACTCACTATTCTGCTGGTGCACTCACTGTGTACATACATTACATTACTGATCCTGAGTTACATCCTGTATTATACTCCAGAGCTGCACTCACTATTCTGCTGGTGCAGTCACTGTGTACATACATTACATTACTGATCCTGAGTTACATCCTGTATTATACTCCAGAGCTGCACTCGCTATTCTGCTGGTGCAGTCACTGTGTACATACATTACATTACTGATCCTGAGTTACATCCTGTATTATACTCCAGAGCTGCACTCACTGTTCTGCTGGAGCAGTCACTGTGTACATACATTACATTACTGATCCTGAGTTACATCCTGTATTATACTCCAGAGCTGCACTCACTATTCTGCTGGTGCAGTCACTGTGTACATACATTACATTACTGATCCTGAGTTACATCCTGTATTATACCCAGAGCTGCACTCACTATTCTGCTGGTACAGTCACTGTGTACATACATTACATTACTGATCCTGAGTTACATCCTGTATTATACTCCAGAGCTGCACTCGCTATTCTGCTGGTGCAGTCACTGTGTACATACATTACATTACTGATCCTGAGTTACATCCTGTATTATACTCCAGAGCTGCACTCACTGTTCTGCTGGAGCAGTCACTGTGTACATACATTACATTACTGATCCTGAGTTACATCCTGTATTATACTCCAGAGCTGCACTCACTATTCTGCTGGTGCACTCACTGTGTACATACATTACATTACTGATCCTGAGTTACATCCTGTATTATACTCCAGAGCTGCACTCACTATTCTGCTGGTGCAGTCACTGTGTACATACATTACATTACTGATCCTGAGTTACATCCTGTATTATACCCCAGAGCTGCACTCACTATTCTGCTGGTACAGTCACTGTGTACATACATTACATTACTGATCCTGAGTTATATCCTGTATTATACCCCAGAGCTGCACTCACTTTTCTGCTGGTGCAGTCACTGTGTACATACATTACATTACTGATCCTGAGTTACATCCTGTATTATACTCCAGAGCTGCACTCACTATTCTGCTGGTGCAGTCACTGTGTACGTATATTACATTACTGATCCTGAGTTACATCCTGTATTATACTCCAGAGCTGCACTCACTGTTCTGCTGGTGCGGAAATCAGTAATGTAATGTATGTACACAGTGACTGCACCAGCAGAATAGTGAGTGCAGCTCTGAGTATAATGCAGATGTAACTCAGGATCAGTAATGTATGTACACAGTGACTGCACCAGCAGAATAGTGAGTGCAGCTCGGGAGTATAATGCAGGATGTAACTCAGGATCAGTAATGTAATGTATGTACACAGTGACTGCACCAGCAGATAGTGAGTGCAGCTCTGAGTATAATACAGGATGTAACTCAGGATCAGTAATGTATGTACACAGTGACTGCACCAGCAGAATAGTGGTGCAGCTCTGGAGTATAATACAGGATGTAACTCAGGATCAGTAATGTAATGTATGTACACAGTGACTGCACCAGCAGAATAGTGAGTGCAGCTCTGGAGTATAATACAGGATGTAACTCAGGATCAGTAATGTAGTACACAGTGACTGCACCACAAATAGTGAGTGCAGCTCTGGAGTATAATACAGGATGTAACTCAGGATCAGTAATGTAATGTATGTACACAGTGACTGCACCAGCAGAATAGTGAGTGCAGCTCTGGAGTATAATACAGGATGTAACTCAGGATCAGTAATGTAATGTATGTACACAGTGACTGCACCAGCAGAATAGTGAGTGCAGCTCTGGGTATAATACAGCATGTAACTCAGGATCAGTAATGTAATGTATGTACACAATGTCTGCACCAGCAGAATAGTGAGCGTAGCTCTGGGTATAATACAAGATGTAACTCAGGATCAGTAAAGTAATGTATGTACACAGTGACTGCACCAGCAGAATAGTGAGTGCAGCTCTGGGGTATAATACAGGATGTAACTCAGGATCAGTAATGTAATGTATGTACACAGTGACTGCACCAGCAGAATAGTGAGTGCAGCTCTGGGTATAATACAGCATGTAACTCAGGATCAGTATTGTAATGTATGTACACAGTGACTGCACCAGCAGAATAGTGAGTGCAGCTCTGGGTATAATACAGCATGTAACTCAGGATCAGTAATGTAATGTATGTACACAGTGACTGCACCAGCAGAATAGTGAGTGCAGCTCTGGAGTATAATACAAGATGTAACTCAGGATCAGTAAAGTAATGTATGTACACAGTGACTGCAACAGCAAAATAGTGAGTGCAGCTCTGGAGTGTAAATACAGGATGTAACTCAGGATCAGTAATGTAATGTATGTACACAGTGACTGCACCAGCAGAATAGTGAGTGCAGCTCTGGAGTATAATACAGCATGTAACTCAGGATCAGTAATGTAATGTATGTACACAGTGACTGCACCAGCAGAATAGTGAGTGCAGCTCTGGGGTATAATACAGCATGTAACTCAGGATCAGTAATGTAATGTATGTACACAGTGACTGCACCAGCAGAATAGTGAGTGCAGCTCTGGAGTATAATACAGGAGGTAACTCAGGATCAGTAATGTAATGTATGTACACAGTGACTGCACCAGCAGAATAGTGAGTGCAGCTCTGGGGTATAATACAGGATGTAACTCAGGATCAGTAATGTAATGTATGTACACAGTGACTGCACCAGCAGAATAGTGAGTGCAGCTCTGGAGTATAATACAAGATGTAACTCAGGATCAGTAAAGTAATGTATGTACACAGTGACTGCACCAGCAGAATAGTGAGTGCAGCTCTGGGTATAATACAGGATGTAACTCAGGATCAGTAATGTATGTACACAGTGACTGCACCAGCAGAATAGTGAGTGCAGCTCTGGGGTATAATACAGGATGTAACTCAGGATCAGTAATGTAATGTATGTACACAGTGACTGCACCAGCAGAATAGTGAGTGCAGCTCTGGAGTATAATACAGGATGTAACTCAGGATCAGTAATGTAATGTATGTACACAGTGACTGCACCAGCAGAATAGTGAGTGCAGCTCTGGAGTATAATACAGGATGTAACTCAGGATCAGTAATGTATGTACACAGTGACTGCACCAGCAGAATAGTGAGAGCAGCTCTGGAGTATAATACAGGATGTAACTCAGGATCAGTAATGTAATGTATGTACACAGTGACTGCACCAGCAGAATAGTAAGTGCAGCTCTGGGGTATAATACAGGATGTAACTCAGGATCAGTAATGTAATGTATGTACACAGTGACTGCACCAGCAGAATAGTGAGGGCAGCTCTGGGATATAATACAGGATGTAACTCAGGATCAGTAATGTAATGTATGGACACAGTGACTGCACCAGCAGAATAGTGAGTGCAGCTCTGGGGTATAATACAGGATGTAACTCAGGATCAGTAATGTAATGTATGTACACAGTGACTGCACCAGCAGAATAGTGAGTGCAGCTCTGGAGTGTAATACAGGATGTAACTCAGGATCAGTAATGTAATGTATGTACACAGTGACTGCACCAGCAGAAAAGTGAGTGCAGCTCTGGAGTATAATACAGGATATAAAGTATTAGGTGTATGTAGATATATGGAAGCTATAGCGTGGCCCTCAGGTGACTCTCTCCTGACAGATGGCTTTTAGTCATCCGTGAAGCAGTGACCAGCGCTGCGGTCTCTTATGTGACTCCAGTGTGAAGAGATCTCAGAATGGAGGTCACAGAATTACCAAAAATAGACAAAGCCAAAATGCTGGAAGCTGAGACCTGGAACCATCTGCCGTATGAACGTATAAGATAAGGGACAGCGGTGTCCTCACGCAAGTGGCAAAGGAGACCAGGACTATAACTCCCAGCATCCGTTATCTGGGAGACCATCACTCTGGGCGCTTGGGGACATCAGGTGACATCTTTGGGGCCCCGAGATGACATTATAAGGCGCCACTCTCATCCAATGGGAGTGTTTGCAGTCTCCCCATCAGAGGACATCAGTTCCTTAAAGGGGACATCACACTTGTTCTTTATTTTGGGGGGGATCGCTGAGATCCTGGGAGGGTGAAAGTGAAAAGTGATCCCCTTAAAGCGACAGCGCGCCCTTCAGCGCCTGCCGCCGGTGACATCACAGCTTCGCTCCCGCACTTGGCCTTTCATAGAGGTTTTGAAGAAACCACAGGCAAAGCCTTGAGGAAGTGCAGATTACGGAGGAGGGGGGGCAGGCGCGCCTCTTATTAACCCTTCCCAGGCTGCACTCAGGACGCTTCATCCGTCTCTGGGAAAAGCTGGGTGACCTCAGCCATTGCTATATATTTTTTTAAAGCATTTAAAGGGGCAGTCACCTTAATTTTTTTTTTTTTTTTTACCAAACCCAGTTCAATTTGCAAAAATAATCCCTTTTGGTTGCACGCAAAAAAAAAAAAATCCATTGCAAACCCCAAAAGAGAAGCACTGGGACTTGTAGTTCTCCAGCCCCCGCAGCTTTAGGTGACAAATTATCATCCTTTCTCCATCTCTTACGTAGCAAACAACACGCACTAATCGTATCCGTCCCCCGCGATTCACATATGGCCATAAAGTCGGCGCGGCGGAGCTGAGTTTGTCAGGTAGCAATGTTGGCACTAACAAGCGGAGGAAGCTTGAGTTTGAGAGACGTAGCGGAGCTGAGTTTGTAATGCGTCGAGTTGCATCGTTTTACCTTGCAGTCCCATGTAAAACCACGGTATGCAATATTTCGACTTAATAACCCTGCAGCACCCAGAGATGACAAATACGGCTCTGCTATACCGGGTTGATGTCAAGAATTGCAGACAGCGGAGCAAAAGAGGAAACCGTGAGCGGAGGGGAGAAAAGTTCCTAAACACCTTGGTACTGCGGCGGGGGGCACAGCGTCTAATGCATCTTAAAGGGACAGTAACCCTAATAATAGTCTGATCTGGCTGATAACAGAGAACAATAGATTGCAAATAATAATGTATTTTTTTTGCATATATTAGAAAAAACGCCGGTATTTTTTAGGGTCGCACCCACAAGAGGGTATGTGTAGGAAAGGTACGGCACTTACCTATGTCGGAGTTGCAGAAGGCATCCTGGGGGTGGCTGGGGGCACAAGTGCAGCCGTCTGCCGGGTACAAGAAGTCCCCAACTATGATGGAGAGTGTCAAGAGCATGAGGTTGGCAGTGAGTGACATGGCGCAGGCTCTGCAGCTCAAGGTGACAGCAGGAGGGTAGGGGACCTGGTAGAGTGGGCTGCCCGCCTGGTGGCTGCAGGTTTATATGGAGCAGAGTGCGCCTGTGTCCCCTCCTCTGCTCTGCCCCTGCAGCCCAGGCCAATGGCATGCTCTGTGAGCGCAGGGCAGGCAGTGGGGGGCGAGGCTTCCCTCTTCTGTGTCCTTCTAGGGGATAAGGGAATGTTCCTGCACCTCTGGATGGGGGGCAGGAGGGGCGGCTCATTACCAAGGCAGAGGAGCTCAAGTTCAAAACAACAGCCCCTCTGCCAAGAGAATGACCGGCAGCGCAGCAGAGCTGAGTTTGTCATGTGGTACAACTCTGTTTATTAGGACCGCAGAGCGGGCGTTTTCTCAGATTTACAAGAGAATAAATAGCTCAATGAGCTCTGCTGCATCAGCACAGGGGACGCAGGGAAAAAGTGCAAAATACTACAACATCGCTCTGTGGGGATGTAGCAGAGCCGAGCTTGTTACACGGTGTAACTAACTGGAGTTTTACAAAAGATTATGCACAATAGTAGCAGAGCTGAGTTTGTCATTTTAACATCTAGTGCAGCTCTGTAGACAGTATTGCCACCGTCTTTTTTTTTTTGCAGGAACTTACAAATGTAGCAGAGCTGAGTTTGTCATCTAGTGCAGCTCTGCAGTCAGTATTGCAAACTCCTTTTTTTGCAGAAACTTACAAATGTAGCAGAGCTGAGTTTGTAATTTTGTACAGCTCTGTAGACAGTATTGCAAATACCTTTTTTTGCAGGAACATACAAATGTAGCAGAGCTGAGTTTGTCATCTAGTACAGCTCTGCAGACAGTATTTCAACCCCCTTTTATTGTGCAGGAACATACAAATGTAGCAGTGCTGAGTTTGTCATCTAGTACAGCTCTGCAGACAGTATTGCAAAGACCTTTTTTTGCAGGAACTTACAAATGTAGCAGAGCTGAGTTTGTCATTTTGTACAGCTCTGTAGACAGTATTTCAAATACCTTTTTTTGCAGGAACATACAAATGTAGCAGTGCTGACTTTGTAATTTAGTACAGCTCTCTATATATTATATACATAAGCAAAAGTTTGGACTCCCCTGTTGATGCCGTGTTTTTTATTTTTTTATCCTTGTTCTTATTGGAATGTGCACATTTCAGATTCAGACTGGAGGCGGCAAAGCCAGGTAGGAGCACATGGAAAGAAGGCGAAAAGAAACACAAAACCAGAATGTGTGTTCCATCTTATGTTCCTCAGAGTTTCCCCACTTTTACTCTGATGGAAGAAGCTTTATACCCCCCCCCCCCCCCCCCCAAGTATCCTCTCCGCAGCTTCATCAGGTCGTCACCTGGAAAGGCTTCCAAGAAAGTGTTCGCGACCATTAGGGGTTGTTTTGGAAAAGGCAGTGTCAGTGCGCAGCTCCATACAGCACTCAGCTCTTTTCCACAGCTGTTCTAAGCCAGAATATGGAAAGAACCACCCAGCTAAGGAGAGAGAAACGATGTAAGACAAGAAGATCAGGAAAATTACTGGAACCTTGAAGTTATCCACAAATGCAGTTATGAAAACAATCAATTGCTATGACGAAACTGACCCCAGAAAAGAAAGACCAAGAATTCCATCTGCTGCAGAGGATAAGTTCATCAGAGTTGCCAGCCTGAGAAACTACAAATTGACAGCACCTAAGATAACAGCCCACAGAATTGATGCACAGACATCAAGGTGATGACCTGGTGAAACTGAAGAGAAAATCAAGGAGGTCTAAAGCTGTCGCTGCAGAGGATAAGTTCATCAGAGTTACGAGTCTGAGAAACTACAAACTGACAGCACCTAAGATAATAGCTCTCAGAATTGATGCACAGACATCAAGGTGATGACCTGGTGAAACTGAAGAGAAAATCAAGGAGGTCTAAAGCTGTCGCTGCAGAGGATAAGTTCATCGGAGTTACGAGTCTGAGAAACTACAAACTGACAGCACCTAAGATAATAGCTCTCAGAATTGATGCACAGACATCAAGGTGATGACCTGGTGAAACTGAAGAGAAAATCAAGGAGGTCTAAAGCTGTCGCTGCAGAGGATAAGTTCATCGGAGTTACGAGTCTGAGAAACTACAAACTGACAGCACCTAAGATAATAGCTCTCAGAATTGATGCACAGACATCAAGGTGATGACCTGGTGAAACTGAAGAGAAAATCAAGGAGGTCTAAAGCTGTCGCTGCAGAGGATAAGTTCATCGGAGTTACGAGTCTGAGAAACTACAAACTGACAGCACCTAAGATAATAGCTCTCAGAATTGATGCACAGACATCAAGGTGATGACCTGGTGAAACTGAAGAGAAAATCAAGGAGGTCTAAAGCTGTCGCTGCAGAGGATAAGTTCATCGGAGTTACGAGTCTGAGAAACTACAAACTGACAGCACCTAAGATAATAGCTCTCAGAATTGATGCACAGACATCAAGGTGATGACCTGGTGAAACTGAAGAGAAAATCAAGGAGGTCTAAAGCTGTCGCTGCAGAGGATAAGTTCATCGGAGTTACGAGTCTGAGAAACTACAAACTGACAGCACCTAAGATAATAGCTCTCAGAATTGATGCACAGACATCAAGGTGATGACCTGGTGAAACTGAAGAGAAAATCAAGGAGGTCTAAAGCTGTCGCTGCAGAGGATAAGTTCATCAGAGTTACGAGTCTGAGAAACTACAAACTGACAGCACCTAAGATAATAGCTCTCAGAATTGATGCATAGACATCAAGGTGATGACCTGGTGAAACTGAAGAGAAAATCAAGGAGGTCTAAAGCTGTCGCTGCAGAGGATAAGTTCATCAGAGTTGCCAGCCTGAGAAACTACAAATTGACATCACCTAAGATAATAGCTCTCAGAATTGATGCACAGACATCAAGGTGATGACCTGGTGTAACTGAAGGAAATCCAAGGGGGTCTAAAGCTGTTGTGAGAGTAACAGGGGGCGGCACCAGGATTAATCTAAGATGTATCACACATGCTCGTTTCTGTCACGTGTTCCTTTACTCCTTGTTTCCCTATTTCAGACTTCGTGTTTTTGCCGCCTTCAGCCTGAAATTTACCATGTGCACATTCAAGTAAAAACAAGGAAAACAGTCGCATGAACAGGGGTGTCCAAACTTTTGTCCAATACTGTATGATATCACGTGTATTATGTTTTTCTGCACAAAATGATGCAGATGTAGCAGAGCCGAGTTTCTCATTTAGTACAGCTTTGTAGATGATGGTCCAATCTCTTGATTTTTTTTTTTTCTTTTACATGAATGTATAGAACTATAGTACGGCTGAGTTTGTCTTATGGCACAACTATATAGGTAATAGAGAAATCTTTACAGATGTAGCAGAGTTAAGTTTGTCACATGCCACAACTTTATATATATCATATTGTAAAGCAACTTTCAGTTTTATAGATATTAAAAAAAATGTACACAAATGTAGCAGAGTGGAGTTTGCCATTTGGCACAAGGGTTTTATCAAAAACGTATAAAGGCCTTACATCTCCGAGCCGAGTTTGTCATATGGCACAGGTATATGCATGATCAATCTGTCTTTTTATGGAGGAATGTATGCAAACATAGCAGAGCTGAGTCTGTGTTATGGGATTTACATCACATCATGCAGATGCATATGAAGCAGAGCTGACCTGGCCAATACAGGAGAGCTGGGTTTGTCCTTTGGTTCATTTTACCAGGTAAACCCACTGATCATCCCAACACAGTCAGATAGTTTAGTGCATACATGAATCCATTAAATGACAGATTGGGCTCTGCTACATCTATCACACAGAGCCAGTGCTGGGCCTGGGAGCTGCGCGAAGGGCACAACGCGACTGCAACGCAAACATCCACTACAACTTACCGAGGCTCGCACATGTAGCAGAGCTCATGTAATCACCTGGCAAACTCATTCTCACATCACATTGTGTCAGCTCTGCTGCATCTGTTCTTATTTCCTAAATTCCTTCCCTGCACATGGCTGAGTTATCAGCGCTATAGCACATTACGTTATTCACTGGCGGCTATCCAGACGGTAAATCAGGACCATAAACCTGAAACATGTCACCATGTATAAAAACACCTGCATGAAATAATCCAGGACATGTTCAGCCGCAATCCGAATATCCTCCGGAGCTGCACTCACAACTCTGTGCCTTCATCTGCCATTTATAATCAAGAGTATAATACAGGATGTAACTCAGGATCAGTAATGTAATGTATGTACACAGTGACTGTACCAGCAGAATAGATGAGTGTAAATACAGAGTAACTCAGTCAGTATGTATTAAATACCAGCAGAATGTGATGCAGCTCTGAGTAAATACGAGTAACTCAGATCGTAATGTAATGTATGTACACAGTGACTGCACCAGCAGAATAGTGAGTGCAGCTCTGGAGTATAATGCAGGATGTAACTCAGGATCAGTAAATGTATGTACACAGTGACTGCTACCAGCAGAATAGTGAGTGCAGCTCTGGGGTATAATCAGGATGTAACTCAGGATCAGTAATGTAATGTTACACAGTGACTGCACCAGCAGAATAGTGAGTGCAGCTCTGGGGTATAATACAGGAGTAACTCAGGATCAGTAATGTAATGTATGTACACAGTGACTGCACCAGCAGAATAGTGAGTGCAGCTCTGGAGTATAATACAGGATGTAACTCAGGATCAGTAATGTAATGTATGTACACAGTGACTGCACCAGCAGAATAGTGAGTGCAGCTCTGGAGTATAATACAGGAGTAACTCAGGATCAGTAATGTAATGTATGTACACAGTGACTGCACCAGCAGAATAGTGAGCGCAGCTCTGGAGTATAATACAGGATGTAACTCAGGATCAGTAATGTAATGTATGTACACAGTGACTGCACCAGCAGAATAGTGAGTGCAGCTCTGGAGTATAATACAGGATGTAACTCAGGATCAGTAATGTAATGTATGTACACAGTGACTGCACCAGCAGAATAGTGAGTGCAGCTCTGGGGTATAATACAGGATGTAACTCAGGATCAGTAATGTAATGTATGTACACAGTGACTGCACCAGCAGAATAGTGAGTGCAGCTCTGGGGTATAATACAGGATGTAACTCAGGATCAGTAATGTAATGTATGTACACAGTGACTGCACCAGCAGAATAGTGAGTGCAGCTCTGGGTATAATACAGGATGTAACTCAGGATCAGTAATGTAATGTATGTACACAGTGACTGCATCAGCAGAATAGTGAGTGCAGCTCTGGAGTATAATACAGGATGTAACTCAGGATCAGTAATGTAATGTATGTACACAGTGACTGCACAGCAGAATAGTGAGTGCAGCTCTGGGTATAATACAGGATGTAACTCAGGATCAGTAATGTAATGTATGTACACAGTGACTGCACCAGCAGAATAGTGAGTGCAGCTCTGGAGTATAATACAGGATGTAACTCAGGATCAGTAATGTAATGTAGTAAGTACACAGTGACTGCACCAGCAGAATAGTGAGTGCAGCTCTGGGTATAATACAGGAGTAACTCAGGATCAGTAATGTAATGTATGTACACACAGTGACTGCACCAGCAGAATAGTGAGTGCAGCTCTGGGGTATAATACAGGGGTAACTCAGGATCAGTAATGTAATGTATGTACACAGTGACTGCACCAGCAGAATAGTGAGTGCAGCTCTGGGGTATATACAGGTGTAACTCAGGATCAGTAATGTAATGTATGTACACAGTGACTGCACCAGCAGAATAGTGAGTGCAGCTCTGGGTATAATACAGGATGTAACTCGGATCAGTAATGTAATGTATGTACACTGTGACTGCACCAGCAGAATAGTGAGTGCAGCTCTGGGTATAATACAGGTGTAACTCCGGATCAGTAATGTATGTACACAGTGACTGCACCAGCAGAATAGTGAGTGCAGCTCTGGAGTATAATACAGTAGTGTAACTCAGGATCAGTAATGTATGTATGTACACAGTGACTGCACCAGCAGAATAGTGAGTGCAGCTCTGGGTATAATACAGATGTAACTCAGGATCAGTAATGTAATGTATGTACACAGTGACTGCACCAGCAGAATAGTGAGCGCAGCTCTGGAGTATAATACAGGATGTAACTCAGGATCAGTAATGTAATGTATGTACACAGTGACTGCACCAGCAGAACAGTGAGCGCAGCTCTGGGGTATAATACAGGAGGTAACTCAGGATCAGTAATGTAATGTATGTACACAGTGACTGCACCAGCAGAATAGTGAGTGCAGCTCTGGGGTATAATACAGGAGGTAACTCAGGATCAGTAATGTAATGTATGTACACAGTGACTGCACCAGCAGAATAGTGAGTGCAGCTCTGGAGTATAATACAGGATGTAACTCAGGATCAGTAATGTAATGTATGTACACAGTGACTGCACCAGCAGAATAGTGAGCGCAGCTCTGGAGTATAATACAGGATGTAACTCAGGATCAGTAATGTAATGTATGTACACAGTGACTGCACCAGCAGAACAGTGAGCGCAGCTCTGGGGTATAATACAGGAGGTAACTCAGGATCAGTAATGTAATGTATGTACACAGTGACTGCACCAGCAGAATAGTGAGTGCAGCTCTGGGGTATAATACAGGAGGTAACTCAGGATCAGTAATGTAATGTATGTACACAGTGACTGCACCAGCAGAATAGTGAGTGCAGCTCTGGAGTATAATACAGGATGTAACTCAGGATCAGTAATGTAATGTATGTACACAGTGACTGCACCAGCAGAATAGTGAGTGCAGCTCTGGAGTATAATACAGGATATAACTCAGGATCAGTAATGTAATGTATGTACACAGTGACTGCACCAGCAGAATAGTGAGTGCAGCTCTGGAGTATAATACAGGATGTAACTCAGGATCAGTAATGTAATGTATGTACACAGTGACTGCACCAGCAGAATAGTGAGTGCAGCTCTGGAGTATAATACAGGATGTAACTCAGGATCAGTAATGTAATGTATGTACACAGTGACTGCACCAGCAGAATAGTGAGCGCAGCTCTGGAGTATAATACAGGATGTAACTCAGGATCAGTAATGTAATGTATGTACACAGTGACTGCACCAGCAGAACAGTGAGCGCAGCTCTGGGGTATAATACAGGAGGTAACTCAGGATCAGTAATGTAATGTATGTACACAGTGACTGCACCAGCAGAATAGTGAGTGCAGCTCTGGGGTATAATACAGGATGTAACTCAGGATCAGTAATGTAATGTATGTACACAGTGACTGCACCAGCAGAATAGTGAGCGCAGCTCTGGAGTATAATACAGGATGTAACTCAGGATCAGTAATGTAATGTATGTACGCAGTGACTGCACCAGCAGAACAGTGAGCGCAGCTCTGGGGTATAATACAGAAGGTAACTCAGGATCAGTAATGTAATGTATGTACGCAGTGACTGCACCAGCAGAATAGTGAGCGCAGCTCTGGGGTATAATACAGGAGGTAACTCAGGATCAGTAATGTAATGTATGTACACAGTGACTGCACCAGCAGAATAGTGAGTGCAGCTCTGGAGTATAATACAGGAGGTAACTCAGGATCAGTAATGTAATGTATGTACACAGTGACTGCACCAGCAGAATAGTGAGTGCAGCTCTGGAGTATAATACAGGATGTAACTCAGGATCAGTAATGTAATGTATGTACACAGTGACTGCACCAGCTGAATAGTGAGCGCAGCTCTGAAGTATAATGCAGGTTATACTGCTTGATCATACTCTTGAAAAACTTGTACATTGATGATTGGATTACAGTAACTTTCATGGGCGCCAATCATGTACGGACTGGGGCTGGAATTTGAAATCACACAGGCCCATGTTGTCCCCGTCCCCAAGCACCAGATGAGATATATTACTAATATTACCCTGGATGGAGGAAAGGAAGATTTACACCAAGACCAAAATTTCTAATGATACTCGTGGCTGCTGGGGTAAGTGATGGAGTCAGCGACTTTGTGCTCCGTCACAACTCTTAACAGTATGGGTGTCTTGAGAACACCGATTCTGTTAACAACGTAGCAGACAAGGCGGCCCACGACCAGACAGGCCCTTCTGGCATTTGCCAGAATTGCCAGATGGCCAGTCCGGCTCTGGCGCCAATATTGATATATATAATATTAGATGGGAGAATCGCTTACAGTACAATTCCTTAATGTAATAATATAATAACAGGACGCGAATCACTAATTTTCCACCAATTTAGAAGAAGTCACATGACCACAAGAAAAACCAAAACTTTCCTGCATCCCCATCCTTATCTGTTGGCTGCGGTGAAGAGGAAACTGAGTGATTTGACCTTCTTACACGCAAGGATATTAATAAAAGTGATTCTGTAGTCATTTCCTTTTTCCAGGCACTTTGGGTTTCACTTTGTCTTTCCGGCTGCCCAAATATTTGACGAGCCCCAGAAGCGATCACAGGATTTTGTGATAATTACACTGCCCCTTTAAGTCAGAGGATAATTCTTTATAGACGGGAACAATATTCTACACTGGTCGACGATAAAAATCTGTGTATGGCTCTTTAAGAAAATGCCATGTGTTGTGCTGTCTGATGCCAGGGGCAGTGTCTGCACCCGCTATAGTGAGCCAAGAAATCCCACTGGGGGCGGGTGAGTGGCCAACAGTGTCTGGTCAAAATCAAATCAAATTTGTACTAAGGCCACCACTAGAGGGAGCTCACTGTATACTGTTCTAATAATGCATACATAGTGTGCTCCCTCTAGTGGCAGCTGCTGGTAGCACTACTTTGTAGGTAGAACTACTTTGTAGGTAAAATGATCCCATGTCTCCTATGAGGAACAACCATAGCTTGCATAGTTTCAACATATAAAAGGCTGATAACAGATAACAATAGCTTGCATTCACTTGCATAATGGCGAGGAGTAAAGGTGTGTTTTGATATGGATGTGGACTCTCCAGTATACCCCCTTATCTCCAATATTCAGAACTTATCCAATTCAGACAATAGGTGCAGAAGGGGCAGGACCATGAGATCTGAATCAGATCTGGAAGAGACTGAGCCAAGGTCTAAAGATTATGTCGTAAAGTAGAGCATTTTGTGATTTTGGGGGTATTTTGGGATAGTGACCACTAGGGGGAGCACTGCACACTATTATCAGGAATATAATAATACAGTCAGATAATTGTTGCCGTTAATGACCCTATTGACGTTAATAGAAATTTTCAGTCGTTTTTTTTTTTTTTAAGGCAGTGTGGCCCCTTGCGTTAATCTAGCCTGAAAAGAAAGGAGGCTTTCAATTATTTTTTTTAGTCACATTTTTCTGGATTATTTTTGAATTATCAAATGTAAGATTTCAGTTGTTTTAATGTTGTTTTTTCGTCCCCTAAATGACAAAAGAGATAGGCTCTGCGCCTCTGCGTTCCTCTAAGTTTGCACAAAGGCATAGAAGATCTGCGAGGAAAAAAAATGGCGGTGCATCAGATTCCTGAAAATGGCTCCGTGGCTTCATGTATTTGGTACAACTTTCTGACGCTGCTTTGTCTACACCAGTTTTTATTAACAAAAATTGTTCAAAAATTGTTCACTAGCCAGTTTATAAATGAGTCCCCTTTTTTGACACGCTTAAAGGGGATCTGTCACTTGCCACAGATTTGTATTTTTTTTACCTGGTGTAAATACTGCTGTTCTCCTGAATCCGGCGATGTTTTTCTTTTGTTCCTGCGCCTCTCCATTCCCGAGATATGGCCTCCTTTTTCCTGTATTTAAATCTGGTCTTATCTAGAAGGGAGTGGTCATTCAGAACACGCCCACAGAGAGGAGTCGAGAACCACGCCCTCTTGGCTAAGAAGGCTAGATTTATTGACAAGGAAGAAAGGGCCGTATCTCAGGAACGGAGAGGCGTAGGAACAAAAGAAAAACATCGCCGGATTCAGGAGAACGGCGGCATTTACACAGGGTAATTTTTTTTATATATTTATGGCAAGTGACAGGTCTTCTATAAAAGTGTAAAGACTGATATTATATTTGGTGGATCCATACGTGAGAATTTAGAAGGCAGTGTCAGAGTTGCTTTCATTAGTGACCACCTGACTACCCACAGCGCCTGCTAAGCTTCAGTCTAAGTGGTGCTGGTGGGCCCCTGGGACTGTAAGGGTTAAGAGGGCAATCCCATTACAACCTATGATTATAATAATGATTTCCCCGCTACTACTCATTCATTAGTGATGTTTGTAGCTCGGGGCACTGCGTCCTCTGGGTCGTAATACAGAACAGACATGTCCAACCCCCACCCCACAAATTCCTTACATTTATTAATGGCTTCCCCATGTTTTCTTGAAATAAGACTTGGTGCAAATGGGAAATGATCCCCCACTTCAGGCGTGCCATAGCTCTCCTTCTGTGTACGCAGGTAGTGGTGAAAACCTATGCCGGCCTTTTCCGAATTTGCCCAAACTGGTTTTCAAAAAAGAATCATGGGAAATTTGGGCACGTTTCAATCAGTTTACATAAACTCCGCCCAGTAGTGGGTGTCCGTGGGCGACGTTCCGGGTGAGAATTAATCCTAGGACCCCGTTAGTACCAGGAAATAACCCACATAAAGGGAGCCATGGTGGTGCCCTTATAAATAACGGTCCTGGGAAAGTACGCACAGAAAAAGGAGCCCAGGAGTGCCCCCTCATAGACAAGAATGACAAAAGGCGTCCAGCATGGGGTGTCCTGTACCCTACACCCAACAGAAGAGTGCCCCTGTAATCAGTAGTGCCAGGAAATAACCCACATAAAGGGAGCCATGGTGGTGCCCTTATAAATAACGGTACTGGGAAAGTACGCACAGAAAAAGGAGCCCAGGAGTGCCCCCTCATAGACAAGAATGACAAAAAGGCGTCCAGCATAGGGTGTCCTGTACCCTACACCCAACAGAAGAGTGCCCCTGTAATCAGTAGTGCCAGGAAATAACCCACATAAAGGGAGCCATGGTGGTGCCCTTATAAATAACGGTACTGGGAAAGTACGCACAGAAAAAGGAGCCCAGGAGTGCCCTCTCATAGACAAGAATGACAGAAGGTGTCCAGCATAGGGTGTCCTGTACCCTACACCCAACAGAAGAGTGCCCCTGTAATCAGTAGTGCCAGGAAATAACCCACATAAAGGGAGCCATGGTGGTGCCCTTATAAATAACGGTACTGGGAAAGTACACACAGAAAAAGGAGCCCAGGAGTGCCCTCTCATAGACAAGAATGACAGAAGGTGTCCAGCATAGGGTGTCCTGTACCCTACACCCAACAGAAGAGTGCCCCTGTAATCAGTAGTGCCAGGAAATAACCCACATAAAGGGAGCCATGGTGGTGCCCTTATAAATAACGGTACTGGGAAAGTACGCACAGAAAAAGGAGCCCAGGAGTGCCCCCTCATAGACAAGAATGACAAAAAGGCGTCCAGCATGGGTGTCCTGTACCCTACACCCAACAGAAGAGTGCCCCTGTAATCAGTAGTGCCAGGAAATAACCCACATAAAGGGAGCCATGGTGGTGCCCTTATAAATAACGGAACTGGGAAAGTACGCACAGAAAAAGGAGCCCAGGAGTGCCCCTCATAGACAAGAATGACAAAAAGGCGTCCAGCATGGGGTGTCCTGTACCCTACACCCAACAGAAGAGTGCCCTGTAATCAGTAGTGCCAGGAAATAACCCACATAAAGGGAGCCATGGTGGTGCCCTTATAAATAACGGAACTGGGAAAGTACGCACAGAAAAAGGAGCCCTGGAGTGCCCCCTCATAGACAAGAATGACAAAAAGGCGTCCAGCATGGGGTGTCCTGTACCCTACACCCGACAGAAGAGTGCCCCTGTAATCAGTAGTGCCAGGAAATAACCCTAAGGGAGCATGTGTGCCCTTAAAATACGGAGGAAATAGCACAGAAAAAGGACCAGAGCCCTCATAGACAAGATGACAAAGGTTCCAGATGGGTTCTGTACCTAACCACAGAAGAGTGCCCTGTATCATGTGCCAGAATAACCCACATAAAGGGACCAGGTGCCTTTAAATAACGTATGGAAATAAAACAGAAAGGACCCGATGCCTCTCATAGACAAAATGACGAGTGTCGATAGGGTGTCTGTCCTACACCAACAGAAGCCCGATCAGTTGCAGAATAACCACTAAAGGAGCCATGGTGGTGCCTTAAAACGTATGGAAATAGCAAGAAAAGGAGCCAGGATGCCCTCTAGAAAGAATAAAAAGGCTCCAGCATGGGTTCTGACCCTACACCCAGAAGGCCTGTAATCATAGTGCAAAAACCCAAAAGGCCATGGTGGTGCCTTAATAACGGTACTGGAAATCACAGAAAGGAGCCAGGAGTGCCCCTCATAGACAAGAATGACAAAAGGCGTCCAGCATGGGTGTCCTGTACCCTACACCCAACAGAAGAGTGCCCCTGTAATCAGTAGTGCCAGGAAATAACCCACATAAAGGGAGCCATGGTGGTGCCCTTATAAATAACGGTACTGGGAAAGTACGCACAGAAAAAGGAGCCCAGGAGTGCCCCCTCATAGACAAGAATGACAAAAAGGCGTCCAGCATGGGTGTCCTGTACCCTACACCAACAGAAGAGTGCCCTGTAATCAGTAGTGCCAGGAAATAACCCACATAAAGGGAGCCATGGTGGTGCCCTTATAAATAACGGTACTGGGAAAGTACGCACAGAAAAAGGAGCCCAGGAGTGCCCCCTCATAGACAAGAATGACAGAAGGTGTCCAGCATAGGGTGTCCTGTACCCTACACCAACAGAAGAGTGCCCCTGTAATCAGTAGTGCCAGGAAATAACCACATAAAGGGAGCCATGGTGGTGCCTTATAAATAACGGTACTGGGAAAGTACGCACAGAAAAAGGAGCCCAGGAGTGCCCCCTCATAGACAAGAATGACAAAAAGGCGTCCAGCATGGGTGTCCTGTACCTACACCCAACAGAAGAGTGCCCCTGTAATCAGTAGTGCCAGGAAATAACCCACATAAAGGGAGCCATGGTGGTGCCCTTATAAATAACGGTACTGGGAAAGTACGCACAGAAAAAGGAGCCAGGAGTGCCCCTCATAGACAAGAATGACAAAAGGCGTCAGCATAGGGTGTCCTGTACCCTACACCCAACAGAAGAGTGCCCCTGTAATCAGTAGTGCCAGGAAATAACCCACATAAAGGGAGCCATGGTGGTGCCCTTATAAATAACGGTACTGGGAAAGTACCACAGAAAAAGGAGCCCAGGAGTGCCCCTCATAGACAAGAATGACAGAAGGTGTCCAGCATGGTGTCCTGTACCCTACACCCAACAGAAGAGTGCCCCTGTAATCAGTAGTGCCAGGAAATAACCCACATAAAGGGAGCCATGGTGGTGCCCTTATAAATAACGGTACTGGGAAAGTACGCACAGAAAAAGGAGCCCAGGAGTGCCCCTCATAGACAAGAATGACAAAAGGCGTCCAGCATGGGGTGTCCTGTACCCTACACCCAACAGAAGAGTGCCCTGTAATCAGTAGTGCCAGGAAATAACCCACATAAAGGGAGCCATGGTGGTGCCCTTATAAATAACGGTACTGGGAAAGTACGCACAGAAAAAGGAGCCCAGGAGTGCCCCTCATAGACAAGAATGACAAAAAGGCGTCCAGCATAGGGTGTCCTGTACCTACACCCAACAGAAGAGTGCCCCTGTAATCAGTAGTGCCAGGAAATAACCCACATAAAGGGAGCCATGGTGGTGCCCTTATAAATAACGGAACTGGGAAAGTACGCACAGAAAAGGAGCCCAGGAGTGCCCCTCATAGACAAGAATGACAAAAAGGCGTCCAGCATGGGTGTCCTGTACCCTACACCACAGAAGAGTGCCCTGTAATCAGTAGTGCCAGGAAATAACCCACATAAAGGGAGCCATGGTGGTGCCCTTATAAATAACGGTACTGGGAAAGTACCACAGAAAAAGGAGCCCAGGAGTGCCCTCTCATAGACAAGAATGACAGAAGGTGTCCAGCATAGGGTGTCCTGTACCCTACACCCAACAGAAGAGTGCCCCTGTAATCAGTAGTGCCAGGAAATAACCCACATAAAGGGAGCCATGGTGGTGCCCTTATAAATAACGGTACTGGGAAAGTACCACAGAAAAAGGAGCCCAGGAGTGCCCCCTCATAGACAAGAATGACAAAGGGTCCAGCATGGGTGTCCTGTACCCTACACCCAACAGAAGAGTGCCCCTGTAATCAGTAGTGCCAGGAAATAACCCACATAAAGGGAGCCATGGTGGTGCCCTTATAAATAACGGACTGGGAAAGTACGCACAGAAAAAGGAGCCCAGGAGTGCCCCCTCATAGACAAGAATGACAAAAAGGCGTCCAGCATGGGTGTCCTGTACCTACACCAACAGAAGAGTGCCCTGTAATCAGTAGTGCCAGGAAATAACCCACATAAAGGGAGCCATGGTGGTGCCCTTATAAATAACGGAACTGGGAAAGTACGCACAGAAAAAGGAGCCCAGGAGTGCCCCCTCATAGACAAGAATGACAAAAAGGCGTCCAGCATGGGTGTCCTGTACCTACACCCACAGAAGAGTGCCCCTGTAATCAGTAGTGCCAGGAAATAACCCACATAAAGGGAGCCATGGTGGTGCCCTTATAAATAACGGACTGGGAAAGTACGCACAGAAAAAGGAGCCCAGGAGTGCCCCTCATAGACAAGAATGACAAAGGGTCCAGCATAGGTGTCCTGTACCCTACACCCAACAGAAGAGTGCCCTGTAATCAGTAGTGCCAGGAAATAACCAATAAGGGAGCCATGGTGGTGCCCTTAAAATAACGGTACTGGAAAGTACCACAGAAAAGGAGCCAGAGTGCCCTCTCATAGACAAGAATGACAGAAGTGTCCAGCATAGGTGTCCGTACCTACACCCACGAAAGTGCCCTGTAATCAGTAGTGCAGGAAATAACCCACATAAGGGAGCCATGGTGGTGCCTTATAATAACGGTCTGGAAAGTACGCACAGAAAAAGGAGCCCAGGAGTGCCCCTCATAGACAGAATGACAAAAGGCGTCCAGCATGGGTGTCCTGTACCCACACCCAACAGAAGAGTGCCCTGTAATCAGTAGTGCAGGAAAAACCACATAAAGGGAGCCATGGTGGTGCCTTATAAATAACGGAACTGGGAAAGTACGCACAGAAAAAGGAGCCCAGGAGTGCCCTCATAGACAAGAATGACAAAAGGCGTCCAGCATGGGTGTCTGTACCTACACCCAACAGAAGAGTGCCCTGTAATCAGTAGTGCCAGGAAATAACCACATAAAGGAGCCAGGGTGGTGCCTTATAAATAACGGAATGGAAAGTAGCACAGAAAAAGGAGCCCGGAGTGCCCCTCATAGACAAGAATGACAAAAAGGCGTCCAGCATGGGTGTCCTGTACCCTACACCCGACAGAAGAGTGCCCCTGTAATCAGTGTGCCAGGAAATAACCCACATAAGGGAGCCATGTGGTGCCCTTATAAAACGGACTGGGAAAGTCGCACGAAAAAGGAGCCGGAGTGCCCTCTCATAGACAAGAATGACAAAGGGTCCAGCATAGGGTGCCTGTACCCTACACCCACAGAAGAGTGCCCTGTAATCAGTAGTGCCAGGAAATAACCACATAAAGGGAGCCATGGTGGTGCCCTTATAAATAACGGTACTGGGAAAGTACAAACAGAAAAAGGAGCCAGGAGTGCCCTCTCATAGACAAGAATGACAGAAGGTGTCCAGCATAGGTGTCCTGTACCCTACACTCAACAGAAGAGTGCCCCTGTAATCAGTAGTGCCAGGAAATAACCCACATAAGGGAGCCATGGTGGTGCCCTTATAAATAACGGTACTGGGAAAGTACGCACAGAAAAAGGAGCCCAGGAGTGCCCCCTCATAGACAAGAATGACAAAAGGCGTCCAGCATGGGGTGTCCTGTACCCTACACCCACAGAAGAGTGCCCTGTAATCAGTAGTGCCAGAAATAACCCACATAAAGGGAGCCATGGTGGTGCCTTATAAATAACGGTACTGGGAAAGTACACACAGAAAAAGGAGCCCAGGAGTGCCCTCTCATAGACAAGAATGACAAAGGGTCCAGCATAGGGTGTACCTGTACCCTACACCCAACAGAAGAGTGCCCCTGTAATCAGTAGTGCCAGGAAATAACCCACATAAAGGGAGCCATGGTGGTGCCCTTATAAATAACGGTACTGGGAAAGTACGCACAGAAAAAGGAGCCCGGAGTGCCCCCTCAAGACAAGAATGACAAAAAGGCGTCCAGCATGGGGTGTCCTGTACCCTACACCCAACAGAAGAGTGCCCCTGTAATCAGTAGTGCCAGGAAATAACCCACATAAGGGAGCCATGGTGGATGCCCATTATAAATAACGGAAACTGGGAAAGTACGCACAGAAAAAGGAGCCCAGGAGTGCCCCTCATAGACAAGAATGACAAAAAGGCGTCCAGCATAGGGTGTCCTGTACCTACACCCAACAGAAGAGTGCCCCTGTAATCAGTAGTGCCAGAAATAACCCACATAAAGGGAGCCATGGTGGTGCCCTTATAAATAACGGAACATGGGAAGTACGCACAGAAAAAGGAGCCCAGGAGTGCCCCATCATAGACAAGAATGCAAAAAGGCATCCAGCATGGGTGTCCTGTACCCTACACCGACAGAAGGTGCCCCTGTAATCAGTAGTGCCAGGAAATAACCCACATAAAGGGAGCCATGGTGGTGCCCTTATAAAATAACGGTACTGGGAAAGTACGCACAGAAAAAGGAGCCCAGGAGTGCCCTCTCATAGACAAGAATGACAGAAAGGTGTCCAGCATAGGGTGTCCTGTACCCTACACCCAACAGAAGAGTGCCCCTGTAATCAGTAGTGCCAGGAAATAACCCACATAAAGGGAGCCATGGTGGTGCCCTTATAAATAACGGTACTGGGAAAGTACACACAGAAAAAGGAGCCCAGGAGTGCCCTCTCATAGACAAGAATGACAGAAGGTGTCCAGCATAGGGTGTCCTGTTACCCTACACCCAACAGAAGTGCCCCGTAAATCAGTAGTGCCAGGAAATAACCCACATAAAGGGAGCCATGGTGGTGCCCTTATAAAAACGGTACTGGGAAGTACGCACGAAAAAGGAGCCCAGGAGTGCCCCTCATAGACAAGAATGACAAAAGGCGTCGACATGGGGTGTCCTGTACCCTAACCCAACAGAAGAGTGCCCCTGTAATCCAGTAGTGCCAGGAAATAACCCACATAAAGGGAGCCATGGTGGTGCCCTTATAAATAACGGAACTGGGAAAGTACGCACAGAAAAAGGAGCCCAGGAGTGCCCCCATAGACAAGAATGACAAAAAGGCGTCCAGCATGGGGTGTCCTGTACCCTACACCCAACAGAAGAGTGCCCCTGTAATCAGTAGTGCCAGGAAATAACCCACATAAAGGGAGCCATGGTGGTGCCCTTATAAATAACGGAACTGGGAAAGTACGCACAGAAAAAGGAGCCCTGGAGTGCCCCCTCATAGACAAGAATGACAAAAAGGCGTCCAGCATGGGGTGTCCTGTACCCTACACCCGACAGAAGAGTGCCCCTGTAATCAGTAGTGCCAGGAAATAACCCACATAAAGGGAGCCATGGTGGTGCCCTTATAAATAACGGTACTGGGAAAGTACGCACAGAAAAAGGAGCCCAGGAGTGCCCTCTCATAGACAAGAATGACAGAAGGTGTCCAGCATAGGGTGTCCTGTACCCTACACCCAACAGAAGAGTGCCCCTGTAATCAGTAGTGCCAGGAAATAACCCACATAAAGGGAGCCATGGTGGTGCCCTTATAAATAACGGTACTGGGAAAGTACAAACAGAAAAAGGAGCCCAGGAGTGCCCTCTCATAGACAAGAATGACAGAAGGTGTCCAGCATAGGGTGTCCTGTACCCTACACTCAACAGAAGAGTGCCCCTGTAATCAGTAGTGCCAGGAAATAACCCACATAAAGGGAGCCATGGTGGTGCCCTTATAAATAACGGTACTGGGAAAGTACGCACAGAAAAAGGAGCCCAGGAGTGCCCCCTCATAGACAAGAATGACAAAAAGGCGTCCAGCATGGGGTGTCCTGTACCCTACACCCAACAGAAGAGTGCCCCTGTAATCAGTAGTGCCAGGAAATAACCCACATAAAGGGAGCCATGGTGTGCCCTTATAAATAACGGTCCTGGGAAAGTACGCACAGAAAAAGGAGCCCTGGAGTGCCCCCTCATAGACAAGAATGACAAAAAGGCATCCAGCATAGGGTGTCCTGTACCCTACACCCAACAGAAGAGTGCCCCTGTAATCAGTAGTGCCAGGAAATAACCCACATAAAGGGAGCCATGGTGGTGCCCTTATAAATAAAGGAACTGGGAAAGTACGCACAGAAAAAGGAGCCCAGGAGTTCCCCCTCATAGACAAGAATGACAAAAGGCGTCCAGCATAGTGTGTCCTGTACCCTACACCCAACAGAAGAGTGCCCCTGTAATCAGTAGTGCCAGGAAATAACCCACATAAAGGGAGCCATGGTGGTGCCCTTATAAATAAAGGAACTGGGAAAGTACGCACAGAAAAAGGAGCCCAGGAGTTCCCCCTCATAGACAAGAATGACAAAAGGCGTCCAGCATAGTGTGTCCTGTACCCTACACCCAACAGTGCCCGAAAAATGTCAGAAAAACAGTAGTGCCAGAAAAGTGCCCCTATTAATGGAGCCAGAGCAGTGCCCCCTTATATAAGTTACTGATAGGAATGTGCCCACATAAACGTCGTTGCCAGAAGAGATCCAAATGGCTGACGAGTGCGACTCAGGAATAACAATGTATAGCACCGTGCCCACATGAACAGTTCACATATAATAGATGAAATTCTAATAGTGTGTAGCGCCACTAGGGGGAGCTCCCCGCAGTGCGGTCAGTGGGAGCGGTATCAGTCCGTATGCAGTGATCTCCCCCAGTGACGGCTCCTCCGGCCTTCATTGAAGACTCGCCGTTCTTTTCGACCAATCTGCCAGAGTAGACAAGAATAATTTTTTCAAATGTAGCAGAGCTGAGTTTGCTTTATGGTTAGTTTTCCATAGACTGCAGGTAAAACTACTACTGCACAATGTACAATAATCCCGCGATCCACCGTCCATACAAAGTCATGATGAGTAAACTATATGAGAAATTCACGAATATTTCCGTTTTCAGACCTATATTTAGATATTTGGAGGATGACCTCTGTCCCCTTCTGTCCTGCGTTCTCCTTTTCACCCCATGTCCTCCCACACAATGAGAAAACGTCAGATGTCTTGGCCCATCGCGGGGGTCTCCCCATCACATACTCCCTAGATAGCCTGATGAAATTATAATTACGTTTTCTTCATTCTTTAGTTAAAAAAAGATAACATTTCCCTTCAAACATCGTGGCTTCTCGAAAAGTATGAGACCCATGGTGGGTAGGCTGAGATACATGACTAATTTGGGGTGAAGGCCTCAGTGTCTGTGACTAATGGTAGAGTGGTGGGGCGTGAATAGCTTGTCTGGTTGAGACGGGATCACATTTACTAGATTCTCCACCGAAAACCGCTATTGGAGAAATCTGGAGAGGGTGTAATGTGAGGGTTATGTAGCGTTATGGTGGGGTGTAATGTGAGGGTTGTATAGTGTTATGGTGAGGTGTAATATGAGGGTTGTGTAGTATTGTGGTGGGGTGTAATGTGAGGGTTGTGTTGTATTATGGTGGGGTGTAATCTGAGGGTTGTATAGTATTATGGTGGGGTGTAATGTGAGGGTTGTGAAATATTATGGTGGGGTGAAATCTTAGGGTTGTGTAGTATTATGGTGAGGTGTCATATGAGGGTTGTGTAGTATTATGGTGGAGTGTAATGTGAGGGTGGTGTAAAATTATGATGGGGTGTAATGTGAGGGTTTTGTAGTATTGTGGTGGGGTGTAATGTGAGGGTGGTCTAGTATGGTGGGATGTAATGTGTGGGTTGTGTAGTATTATGGTGGGGTGTAAAGTGTGGGTTGTGTAGTATTATGGTGGGGTGTAATGTGAGGGTGGTGTAAAATTATGATGGGGTGTAATGTGAGGGTGGTGTAGTATTATGATGTGCGTAATGTGTGGATTGTGTAGTATTATGGTGAGGTGTAATATGAGGGTTGTGTAGTATGATGGTGGGGTGTAATGTGAGGGTGGTGTAGTATTATGGTGGGGTGTAATGTGAGGGTTGTGTAGTATTATGGTGAGGTATAATATGAGGGTTGTGTAGTATGATCGTAGGGTGTAATCTGAGGGTTGTGTAGTATTATAGTGGGGTGTAATCTGAGGGTTGTGTAGTATTATGATGGGGTGTAGTGTGAGGGTTGTGTAGTATTATGGTGGGGTGTAATATGAGGCTTGTGTAGTATTATGGTGTGGTGTAATCTGAGGGTTGTGTAGTATTATGGTGGGGTATAATGTAAGGGTTGTGTAGTATTATGGTGGGGTGTAATGTGAGGGTTGTGTAGTATTATGGTGGGGTGTAATCTGAGGGTTGTGTAGTGTTATGGTGGGGTGTAGTGTGAGGGTTGTGTAGTATTATGGTGGGGAGTAGTGTGAGGGTTGTGTAGTATTATGGTGGAGTGTAGTGTGAGGGTTGTGTAGTATTATGGTGAGGTGTAGTGTGAGGGTTGTGTAGTATTATGGTGGGGTGTAGTGTGAGGGTTGTGTAGTATTATGGTGGCGTGGAATGTGAGGGTTGTGTAGTATTATGGTGGGGTGTAATCTGAGGGTTGTGTAGTATGGTGGAGTGTAATGTTAGGGTTCTGTGGTATGATGGTGTTGTGTAATGTGAGGGTTGTGTAGTGTTATGGTGGAGTGTAATGTGAGGGTGGTGTAGTATTATGGTGGGGTGTAATCTGAGGGTTGTGTAGTATTATGGTGGAGTGTAATGTGAGGGTGGTGTAGTATTATGGTGGGGTGTAGTGTGAGGGTTGTGTAGTATCATGGTGGGGTGTAATCTGAGGGTTGTGTAGTATTATGGTGGGGTGTAATCTGAGGGTTGTATAGTATTATGGTGGGGTGTAATGTGAGGGTTGTGAAGTATTATGGTGGGGTGAAATCTTAGGGTTGTGTAGTATTATGGTGAGGTGTAATATGAGGGTTGTGTAGTATTATGGTGGGGTGTAATCTGAGGGTTGTGTAGTATTATGGTGGGGTGTAATGTGAGGGTTGTGAAGTATTATGGTGGGGTGAAATCTTAGGGTTGTGTAGTATTATGGTGGGGTGTAATCTGAGGGTTGTGTAGTATTATGGTGAGGTGTAATTATTATTATTTTATTATTATTATAGATTTTTATAGCGCCATTTATTCCATGGCGCTTTACATGTGAAGAGGGGCAAGTATAGACAAGTACAGTAAACATGAGCAATACAAGGCACACACAAGTACAGAAGGAGAGAGGACCCTGCCCGCAAGGGCTCACAGTCTACAGGGATGGGTGAGAATACACTAGGAGAGGGAAGAGCTGATCGTGCGGTGGTTCAGTAGACTGATGATCACTGCAGGTTGTAGGCTTGTCGGAAGAGGTGAGTCTTCAGGTTCTTTTTGAAGGTTTCCATGGTAGGCGCGAGTCTGATGTGTTGGGGTAGAGAGTTCCAGAGTATGGGAGAGGCACGGGAGAAACTTTGTATGCGGTTGTGGGAAGAAGAGATAAGAGGGGAGTAGAGGAGGAGATCTTGAGAGGATCGAAGGTTGCGTGTGGGTATGTACCGGGAGACCATGTCACAGATGTATGGAGGAGACAGATTGTGGATGGCTTTGTAGGTCATGGTTAGGGTTTTGAACTGGAGCCTCTGAACGATAGGAAGCCAATGAAGGGCTTGGCAGAGAGGAGAGGCTGGGGAATAGCGGGCAGACAGGTGTATTAGTCGTGCAGCAGAGTGCAGGATGGATTGGAGTGGTGCCAGAGTGCTAGAGGGAAGGCCAGAGAGTAGGAGGTTGCAGTAGTCGAGGCGGGAGATGATGAGGGCATGCACTAGTGTTTTTGTACTTTCATGGTCAAGGAATGCACGGATCCGGGAAATATTTCTGAGTTTGAGACGGCAGGAGGAGGCTAGGGTTTGGACATATGGCTTGAAAGAGAGGGCAGAGTCGAGGATCACTCCGAGGCACCAAGCGTGCGGGACTGGGGAAAGTGAGCAGCCATTGATGTTAATGGACAGGTCTGGTGGGGGGGTAGAGTGAGATGGGGGAAAGATGATAAATTCTGTTTTGTCCATGTTCAGTTTTAGAAAGCGAGCAGAGAAGAAAGCAGAAATAGCAGACAGACATTGTGGGATTTTGGTCAGTAAGGAGGTGAGGTCAGGTCCAGATAGGTAGATCTGCGTGTCGTCGGCGTAGAGATGATACTGAAGACCATGGGATTCTATGAGCTGTCCCAGGCCGAGGGTGTAGATGGAGAAGAGTAGGGGTCCAAGAACTGAGCCTTGGGGAACACCGACAGACAGGGGGCGAGGTGAGGAGGTGGTGTGGGAGAGGGAGACACTGAAAGTTCAGTTTGTTAGATATGATGAGATCCAGGATAGGGCCAAGCCTGTGATGCCAAGAGATGAGAGAATCTGTAACAGGAGGGAATGGTCCACAGTGTCGAAGGCAGAAGACAGGTCCAGGAGAAGGAGGACAGAGTAGTGACTCTTGCTCTGGCGGTTAGTAGGTCGTTGGTGACTTTAGTTAGGGCAGTTTCAGTTGAGTGATGCAGTTGGAAGCCTGATTGTAAGCGGTCAAAGAGGGAGCAGGAGGAGAGGTAGGAGGACAGTTCAAGATGGACATGCTGTTCCAGTAGTTTTGAGGCATAAGGGAGAAGAGATATCGGGCGATAGCTAGACACAGAGGATGGGTCAAGGGAGGTCTTTTTGAGAATGGGTGTGATCGAGGCATGTTTGAAGGATGAGGGGAAGACACCATTTGTAAGTGAGATGTTGAAGAGGTGTGTTAGAGTAGGGGTGAAGACGGTGGCGAGGCTAGGGATGAGGTGGGATGGCAGCGGGTCAAGCGTGCAAGTGGTGAGATGTGATCTTGATAGGAGGGTGGAAAGCTGATCTTCTGTCATGGTGGAGAAATTGGCTTTGGAGGAAGAGGGTTGAGCAGCTAAGAGGGGCAATGGGGGCTGTGGGCCAAAGCTTTCTCTGATCGTATCGATCTTCTGCTTAAAGAAAGAGGCAAAGTCTTCAGCAGAAATGAGAGGAGAAGGGGGAGGTGCTGGGGGACAGAGTAGAGAATTGAAAGTGTTAAAGAGCTGTTTAGGGTTGTGAGACAGGGAGGATATGAGAGATGAGAAGTAAGTTTGCTTTGCAGCAGTGAGTGTGGATTTGAAGCTGGTGAGGGACTGCTTGTACGCGGTTAGGTGCTCGGCAGAGCGGGATTTTTTCCATCTCCGCTCAGCAACCCTGGAAGCCCGTCTCAGTTCTTTGGTGAGGCTGGTCAGCCAGGGCTGCCTGTTGATTGTACAAGTTTTGCTATGTGTGAGGGGGGCAGCCGAATCAAGTGCTGCTGTTATTGCAGTGTTATAAAAGGTGGCAGCAGAATCTGTGTCATGAAGTGAAGATATGTCTGTAAGAGGGAGGAGGGACTCAGAGAGCATTGGTAAATTGAGGTGTTTGAGATTTCTGCGAGGGTGAGTGAGTTTGTGGAGTGGGGGTTGTGCACTAGAAGAGGAGAGAGAAGAGAACGTCAGTAGGTTGTGGTCAGACAGGGGAAGGGGTGAGTTAGTGAGATTAGTAAGGGAACAGAGGCGGGTGAAGATAAGGTCGAGCGTGTGACCATCTTTGTGAGTGGCCGCAGAGGACCATTGAGTGAGGCCAATGGAGGCAGTGAGCGATAAAAGTTTAGAGGCCGCTGGGGTGGAAGCATCAATGGGGATGTTGAAGTCACCCATAATGATAGTGGGGATGTCAACAGAGAGGAAATGGAGCAGCCAGGTGGTGAAGTGATCGAGAAAGGTGGAGATGGCAAGTTCTGGGGGGCGGTAGATGACAGCCAGCTGGAGGTTGGAGGGGGAGTAGATGCGGACGGAGTGCACCTCAAATGAGGGAGTAGTAGCGGAGGGGGGTAGTGGAATTGGGGCAAAGGAGCAGGTGTCAGATAGGAGCAAACCAACTCCTCCACCACGTTTGTTGCTGGGGCGGGGGGTGTGAGATAGGTGGAATCCACTGTATGAGAGTGCAGCTGGTGAGGCTGAGTCAGAGGGGGTGAGCCAGGTTTCGGTGATGCCAAGGAAGGAGAGTTTATTGGTGATGAAGAGGTCGTGGATAAATGACAGTTTATTGCAGACAGAGCGTGCGTTCCATAGTGCTCCAGGTAGGGGGACCGGGGGAGTGGGGGCTGGGTGAATAGGTATGAGGTTATCATGGTTGCGAACACGTGTAGAGGATCGTGGCAGGGTGATAGAAGTGAGTGTGGGGATGTGGTGAGGAGGGCCAGGATTTGGGGATATGTCACCAGCAGTGAGGAGTAACAGACAGAGCGTTAGAAGGTGGGAACAGGATAAGACATGGTGTGGCCGTGTGTTTCTGGAGAAAAACGATTGTACGTGGAGGAACAGTTCTGAGGAGAAGGTGAGATGTCTGGGGAGAATGGAGGGGAAAATGACTACTTCCTTACTAGGTGGGGGGATTACAGGGAATAGGAAAAAAGTAAGTAGTATGGGGGTGAAAGTGAAAAGAAAAGGAAACATGGTAGTGGTTATATATGCTGTCAAATTCCAGTCTAATTCATAGTATAGTAATTAGAAATCTGTAATTTGAAAGATGGAAGTTGAAAGATGGAGGTCAGACTCGTCTTGTCAGACGAATGTCTGAGGCTAAATTAAAAATATTTAGACTTGAGAGTCCTCAGTGGTTGATACCAGTGGTTGAGGCTAAATGTGCACTTGAGAGGAAGCAGCTGTGAGGGGGGTTGTGGGCGTGATTACCCAGACCACATGGTCACAGTTAAGCAAAGCTAATAAAAGAGGGGGGAAGGGACTGGCAACTCAGGTATGTGTGTAGCCCTGGTGTTAGGCACACGCAGTACCCTGGAGAGTGTGTGGCGAGACAGCAGTTTAATGCTCAATACCCATTCACTCAACATACACTAGACACACCCTTAGGGTAGTGTAGTTACTTGTGAGGGAGTGGTCAGGGTGTATGTTTGTTGAGTGATTTAGGAGTGTGTTTCCTGTCTTCGGACAGAGAAGACGTCTGGAGTTTAGCTGGAGGGAGGAAGCCGTCCAGCCAGCTCATCATCAGTTCAGAAAGTGGAGGCTAGTACAGGTGGTCTAATTCACCTTAGCCTAGTCAGAGCTGTACCTCACCTGAATACATTGAAAGAAAGAAGAAGCTTAGTGCAGAAAGACTTCAGTCACCTGTCTCCAGGACAGTGAAAGGTTCAGAGACGTGCTCCTGCCTAGTGATAACTGAGCATCTGTAACTAACTCTAAAGGAAGTGAATGAAGGAAGTGACTACCCGACTTTATGCAAGTGTGAGTGCTTATGCTACCAGCGAGGACAAGGCGAAAGGCACAGTGGAAAGTTTATTGGAAAGGTGCGTTTGGATTGAAGAAGTCCTGCACATTGCAACCGGTCACTGGGGACCGAAGGATCACTATTAGCTTCAAGCATAGTGGTAAGAAAACCAGGGATTTACCGGACCTTAGGTCGCGGCAAACAGCCCCATATAGTCAGTACGTAACTGGGGTCAGGGGGAGTGAAGACTTTGAGCCTGATCAGCAATACAGGAATTCAGCTCTCTCACAGGAAGGCTCCTACCACAAAACTGACTGGGCAGTACAGCTATGGATTAGCTGGAGTTATTGAGGGAACTACGCTTCAGGCTGGTTGTACTCATCGTATTGAAAGTAAAGGAGGCCCCTAACTTGTCCAGCTGCTGTCTCAAAATACACTCTCCTTGGATCAGCCTCCCTGGGACCTGCCTGAACATCTTACAAGTAAAGGTATGGAAAGACGCTGACCGTGTGAGACTGTGTTATTTATCTGCACCCGACTTCACTAACTTCATAGACTTTGAGGGACCAGTCCCACCTGTAGGGGACCCGACATCTAGCTGCCTCACCATCCCCTCAGAGATCTACAGCAGCGCTGGTACAAATTACCAGAAGACTACAGGTGGCGTCACGAACTGTAAATATAACTATCCCCTGTAAATATTCCCCCCAACAAACGCCAGACCGCCAGGGCCACAGACCGAGCCACCGCTACCTGTGACAATCCCCATAGACTTCCATGGGCTCGGCTCTGAGTACCCCATTGCCCTGGTAACCCACAATTGTGGTGGCGGGTCGACACAAAAATTTGGCGTCACGAACAGGATGCGAAACTCGCAAAATTTGCGAGCCCTGTGTGCCTATGGAATTGTTTTTGTGAAAAGGACTGTTTGCACTTTTGGCGCCAAAAATCGCCATCTTTGTCGCCATATTCGCGCCCTCAGGCGCTGGAGAAGAAGGTGGGCGTGCCTTCGTGGGCGTGTACCCCCCAGTGGCGCGAAGAAAATGCCGGCCCTCTCAAAGTGCTATTACAACATGCGATCCTGCCCTACAGCAAAGGAGGTCCGCCTCCTCTTCACCTTCCCTGCAAAGAGGAGGAGACGCAAACCCCGCCTCCACGGAAGAGACCGGATGTCTCTGGAGGAAGATGAGAGAATCTTCTGGAACATCATGGAAGCAGGACGTGTGCAGCCGAGCAGGGGAGCGGAGGAAGGCAGGCCCCGTGCCCCAGCCAAGCTGCCACCAGCACCGGAGTTATCCGTGGTCCTGCACCTGCAGCAGGCGTTGCTAGAAATTCAGGAAGAAAATGCACGCCTGAAGAAGATGGTCCAGCACCAACCTGGATTTGAAGAGATCGAGAGACGCCGGCGTACCCTGGAGCAGCGGAGGCTGTGGGACGCGGTGATCTCTCCCCTCAACGACCCCCCACGATTCGAGTTACCGAAGATTCTGCTGCCCAAGGCGAAGGAGCAACCGGAGGCTGCCCCCGAAAGTACCGATCCTGATCCCACCGGTGAAGCGGTGGAGGCGAAGGAGGTTGAGGAGGTACCGCCAGTTCCGGAACGCCCGCCCGGCCAGGAGGCCGCAGCAGATGATCGATCCCCGACAGGGACACCGGAGGGGTCCTGTCCGTCGTTACCAGACGTCGACTGGGACGAGATGGCGCGCCTGGATGACGTCGCCTACACCGCCCAGTGGGAATATGAGTGGCAGCGTCGTGAGGAGAAGCAGAAACGCCAGCAGGAGGAAGAGCGGGAAGCTCAGCGGAACCGGCAGCGGCAACATGCAGAGCTGATCGCGGACAAGGAGAGTGTCCGGAGAGAGAAAGGTACCTTGAGGGAACCGCGGCGGCAGGGGTGTGTGACTGAGTTCCAGCTCCGGAAGGGCTGGGGCTTCATCCGTGAACCGGGCCTCTACCCAGGGGTCTTTGTTAGTCGCAGGGACGTAGAATCCCACCTACCGCAAGGCCATCCCGGGAGGGACTTAGTTAATGGAGACATTGTCACGTACACACGGCACTGGGGAATGAAGGGATGGTATGCCCTTAACGTCACCATCGTCCGTGACCCCGTCCCCGACGCAGGTAACGTCACCACTACCGCAGCGTCCCCGTCTCCAGCTCAAGCAGTATCCGGCCGTGCCCCAGCATCGCCCCCTGCAAGTTCATCGCAAATTAAAGCAATTTCTACATCGCAACTAGCGACCCAGTCTCAATCGCAATCCATGACACGGTCCATATCGTTAACTGTGATTGAAACGCAATCGGTGTCTCGTGAGGAGAATGTACCCGTTGCGCCCCTAGTGGTTCGCACAAGCACTGTGGCGACTCAAACCCCAATAGCAGGTCACGACCTGTTAGTTCTGGGATCTAGGGAACACCGCATTGTTCCAGCCCCCGGGGTGGAAAATGTATGTGAAAATGAATAAATAGTAAAGAAGAATTGGTGAGATCCATATAGGGTCTACCATAAGTAAAGTTGTAGAAAGTTCAAGTATGTTTACAAATTTTTGCACAAGTTGAAGAGTATAATGTATATAATGCATATATATATTTCTACCAGTAGAATGCCCGGCTGGGTAAATAGAGAAAAGTTTGCACTTTATTATTATTATAATGTGATATAATATGTCGTTTTGCTTACAATGGACTCAGAGGTTGAGGACTGTGCCAGCCCAGAACTTATTTGTATATAGTTGCGCTTCGGTGCTTTATCTTGGTTTTACATAAAACCAGCACAACTACCTCTGAATACAAAACCCGTGTGGTGTGGCACTGAGTGAGGTCTGCATTCGGATGTCCTGCAGCCCACCCAGGACCCACGTTGAAGGTTTGGTGCGGGTCCTTCACAAGAATACTGTATATTTATTGAATGCTATTTAATATTTGTATTTTTCTATAATGTTTTGTTGTTTGCAACGTTCAAGACATCCTCACCTCCCGGATGGGACGAATTAATGTTTATTGTTGATGTTAATGCATAAACAAAACTGTCTCTTTGTATTTTACAGCCCGGGAGTGCTGTCTTTTACCATGGGGGAATGTGTAGCCCTGGTGTTAGGCACACGCAGTACCCTGGAGAGTGTGTGGCGAGACAGCAGTTTAATGCTCAATACCCATTCACTCAACATACACTAGACACACCCTTAGGGTAGTGTAGTTACTTGTGAGGGAGTGGTCAGGGTGTATGTTTGTTGAGTGATTTAGGAGTGTGTTTCCTGTCTTCGGACAGAGAAGACGTCTGGAGTTTAGCTGGAGGGAGGAAGCCGTCCAGCCAGCTCATCATCAGTTCAGAAAGTGGAGGCTAGTACAGGTGGTCTAATTCACCTTAGCCTAGTCAGAGCTGTACCTCACCTGAATACATTGAAAGAAAGAAGAAGCTTAGTGCAGAAAGACTTCAGTCACCTGTCTCCAGGACAGTGAAAGGTTCAGAGACGTGCTCCTGCCTAGTGATAACTGAGCATCTGTAACTAACTCTAAAGGAAGTGAATGAAGGAAGTGACTACCCGACTTTATGCAAGTGTGAGTGCTTATGCTACCAGCGAGGACAAGGCGAAAGGCACAGTGGAAAGTTTATTGGAAAGGTGCGTTTGGATTGAAGAAGTCCTGCACATTGCAACCGGTCACTGGGGACCGAAGGATCACTATTAGCTTCAAGCATAGTGGTAAGAAAACCAGGGATTTACCGGACCTTAGGTCGCGGCAAACAGCCCCATATAGTCAGTACGTAACTGGGGTCAGGGGAGTGAAGACTTTGAGCCTGATCAGCAATACAGGAATTCAGCTCTCTCACAGGAAGGCTCCTACCACAAAACTGACTGGGCAGTACAGCTATGGATTAGCTGGAGTTATTGAGGGAACTACGCTTCAGGCTGGTTGTACTCATCGTATTGAAAGTAAAGGAGGCCCCTAACTTGTCCAGCTGCTGTCTCAAAATACACTCTCCTTGGATCAGCCTCCCTGGGACCTGCCTGAACATCTTACAAGTAAAGGTATGGAAAGACGCTGACCGTGTGAGACTGTGTTATTTATCTGCACCCGACTTCACTAACTTCATAGACTTTGAGGGACCAGTCCCACCTGTAGGGGACCCGACATCTAGCTGCCTCACCATCCCCTCAGAGATCTACAGCAGCGCTGGTACAAATTACCAGAAGACTACAGGTGGCGTCACGAACTGTAAATATAACTATCCCCTGTAAATATTCCCCCCAACAAACGCCAGACCGCCAGGGCCACAGACCGAGCCACCGCTACCTGTGACAATCCCCATAGACTTCCATGGGCTCGGCTCTGAGTACCCCATTGCCCTGGTAACCCACAATTGTGGTGGCGGGTCGACACATATGCATGGAAGACACAAGGGGAATGAATGCATTGTGAATACAGGAATATGGGTAAGTGAAATGCCAGGGATACTATATGCACTTCATAAACAGTCAAAAACAGAGAAAAAGCTGCATAGATGATTGCATACCATACAAAATTAATGCAGCTCACAAAACACAGTCACAGGAATTTGGCAAAGCTGGGGAAATTTGGTGCATACCATACAAAATTAATGCAGCTCACAAAACACAGTCACAGGAATTTGGCAAAGCTGGGGAAATTTGGTGCATACCATACAAAATTAATGCAGCTCACAAAACACAGTCACAGGAATTTGGCAAAGCTGGGGAAATTTGGTGCATACCTGTAGGAAGAGGAGAAACAGCTTGATTAGAGTGGTACAGATGATATTGCAGGAGCGATAGGTGGCCAAATGCATTCTAGAATTCTAGTCTAATTCATAGTATAGTAATTAGAAATCTGTAATTTGAAAGATGGAAGTTGAAAGATGGAGGTCAGACTCGTCTTGTCAGACGAATGTCTGAGGCTAAAATATGAGGGTAATATGAGGGTTGTGAAGTATTATGGTGGGGTGTAGTGTGAGGGCTGTGTAGTATTATGGTGGGGTGTAGTGTAAGGGTTGTGTAATATTATGGTGGGGTGTAATATGAGGGTTGTGTAGTGTTATGGTGGGGTGTAATGTGAGTGTTGTGTAGTATTATGGTGGAGTGTAATGTGAGGGTGGTGTAGTATTATGGTGGGGTGTAATCTGAGGATTGTGTAGTATAATGGTGGGGTGTAATCTGAGTGTTGTGTAGTATTATGGTGGGGTGTAATGTGAGTGTTGTGTAGTATCATGGTTGGGTGTAATCTAAGGATTGTGTAGTATAATGGTGGGGTGTAGTGTGAGAGTTTTGTAGTATTATGGTGGGGTGTAATCTGAGGATTGTGTAGTATAATGGTGGGGTGTATGGTGAGAGTTGTGTAGTATTGTGGTGGGGTGTAATATGAGGGTTGTGTAGTATTATGGTGGGGTGTAATGTGGGGTTGTGTAGTATTATGGTGGGGTGTAATGTGAGGGTTGTGTAGTATCATGGTGGGGTGTAATGTGAGGGTTGTGTAGTATTATGGTGGGGTGTAATGTGAGGATTGTGTAGTATTATGGTGGGGTGTAATGTGAGGGTTGTGTAGTATCATGGTGGGGTGTAGTGTGAGAGTTGTGTAGTATTATGGTGGGGTGTAGTGTGAGGGTTCTGTAGTATTATGGTGGGGTGTAATGTGAGGGTTGTGTAGTATTATGGTGGGGTGTAATGTGAGGATTGTGTAGTATCATGGTGGGGTGTAATGTGAGGGTTGTGTAGTATTATGGTGGGGTGTAGTGTGAGAGTTGTGTAGTATTATGGTGGGGTGTAGTGTGAGGGTTCTGTAGTATTATGGTGGGGTGTAATGTGAGGGTTGTGTAGTATTATGGTGGGGTGTAATGTGAGGATTGTGTAGTATCATGGTGGGGTGTAATGTGAGGGTTGTGTAGTATTATGGTGGGGTGTAGTGTGAGGGTTGTGTAGTATTATGGTGGGGTGTAGTGTGAGGGTTCTGTAGTATTATGGTGGGGTGTAATGTGAGGGTTGTGTAGTATTATGGTGGGGTGTAATGTGAGGGTTGTGTAGTATCATGGTGGGGTGTAATGTGAGGGTTGTGTAGTATTATGGTTAGGTGTAATCTGAGGATTGTGTAGTATTATGGTGGGGTGTAGTGTGAGAGTTGTGTAGTATTATGGTGGGGTGTAGTGTGAGAGTTGTGTAGTATTATGGTGGGGTGTAGTGTGAGGGTTCTGTAGTATTATGGTGGGGTGAAATGTGAGGGTTGTGTAGTATTATGGTGGGGTGTAATGTGAGGATTGTGTAGTATCATGGTGGGGTGTAATGTGAGGGTTGTGTAGTATTATGGTGGGGTGTAGTGTGAGGGTTGTGTAGTATTATGGTGGGGTGTAGTGTGAGGGTTCTGTAGTATTATGGTGGGGTGTAATCTGAGGGTTGTGTAGTATTATGGTGGGGTGTAATGTGAGGGTTGTGTAGTATCATGGTGGGGTGTAATGTGAGGGTTGTGTAGTATTATGGTTAGGTGTAATCTGAGGATTGTGTAGTATTATGGTGGGGTGTAGTGTGAGAGTTGTGTAGTATTATGGTGTGGTGTAGTGTGAGAGTTGTGTAGTATTATGGTGGGGTGTAGTGTGAGGGTTGTGTAGTATTATGGTGGGGTGTAGTGTGAGGGTTGTGTAGTATTATGGTGGGTGTAGTGTGAGGGTTGTGTAGTATCATGGTGGTGTGTAATATGAGGGTTGTGTAGTATTATGGTGGGGTGTAATATGAGGGTTGTGTAGTATTATGGTGGGTGTAGTGTGAGGGTTGTGTAGTATTATGGTGGGTGTAATCTGAGGGTTTGGTAGTGTTATTGATAGGAATGTGCCCCTATTAATGGAGGCAGAGCAGTGCCCCCTTATATAAGTTACTGATAGGAATGTGCCCACATAACCGTCATTGGCAGAAGAGATCCAAATGGCTGACGAGTGCCACTCAGGAATAACAATGTATAGCACTGTGCCCACATGAACAGTCCACATTTCGGCAGATAATAGATGTATGCAGTGATCTCCCCCAGTGACGGATCCCACGGCCTTTATGGACTGTTTTTTTTTTACCAATCTGCCAGAGTAGACAAGAATAATTTTTTCAAGCGTAGCAGAGCTGAGTTTGCTTTGTGGTTCGTTTTCCATAGACTACAGGTAAAACTACTACTGCACAATGTACAATAATCCCGCGATCCACCGTCCATACAAGGTCATGATGAGTAAACTATATGAGAAATTTCCGCATATTTCCATTTTCAGACCTATATTTAGACATTTGGAGGATGACCTCTGTCCCCTTTTGTCCAGCGTTTTCCTTTTCACCCCATGTCGTCCCACACAATGTCAGACATCTTGGCCCATTGCGGGGGTTCCCCGTCACATACTCCCCGGATAGCCTGATGAAATTATAATTACGGTAAGTTTTCTTCATTCTTTAGTTAAAAAAAGATAATATTTCCCACCAAACCCCCCGTAACATCCAGAAAAGCATGAAACCGATGGTGGGTAGGCTGAGATACATGACTAATTTGGGGTGAAGGCCTCGGTGTCTCTGACTAATGATAGAGTGGTGGGGCGTGAATAGCTTGTCTGGTTGAGACGGGGTCACATTTATTAGATTCTCCACCGAAAACCGCTATTAGAGAACTCTGGAGAGGGTGTAATAGTATTACAGTAGGGTGTAATGTAGTATTATGTTGGGGTGTAATGTGAGTGTTGTGCAGTATTATAGTGGGGTGTAATGTGAGGGTGGTGTAGTATTATGGTGGGGTGTAATGTGAGGATTGTGTAGTATTATGGTGGGGTGTAATGTGAGGATTGTGTAGTATTATGGTGAGGTGTAATGTGAGAGTTGTGTAGCATTATGGTGGGGTGTAATGAGAGTTGTGTAGTATTGTCGTGGGGTGTAATGCGAGGGTTGTGTAGTATTGTGGTGGGGTGTAGTGTGAGGGTTGTGTAGGATTGTGGTGCGGTGTAATGTGAGGGTTGTGTAGGATTGTGGTGGGGTGTAGTGTGAGGGTTGTGTAGTATTGTGGTGGGGTGTAATGTGAGGGTTGTGTAGTATTGTGGTGGGGTGTAATGAGGGTTGTGTAGTATTGTGGTGGGGTGTAATGGAGTTGTGTAGTATTATAGTTGGGTGTAATGAGAGATGTGTAGTATTATAGTTGGGTGTAATGAGAGTTGTGTAGTATTATGGTGGGGTGTAATGCGAGGGTTGTGTAGTATTATGGTGGGGTATAGTGTGAGGGTTGTGTAGTATTGTGGTGGGGTGTAATGAGAGTTGTATAGTATTGTGGTGGGGTGTAATGTGAGGGTTGTGTAGGATTGTGGTGGGGTGTAACGAGAGTTGTGTAGGATTGTGGTGGGTGTAATGAGGGTTGTGTAGTATTGTGGTGGGGTGTAGTGTGAAGGTTGTGTAGTATTGTGGTGGGGTGTAGTGTGAAGGTTGTGTAGGACTGGGTGGGGTGTAATGTGAGGGTTGTGTAGGACTGGGGTGGGGTGTAATGTGAGGGTTGTGTGGTATTGTGGGGGGTGTTAATGAGAGTTGTGTGGTATTGTGGTGGGGTGTAATGAGAGTTGTGTAGTATTATGGTGGGGTGTAACGAGAGTTGTGTAGTATTGTGGGGTGTAATGAGAGTTGTGTAGTATTGTGGGGTGTAATGAGAGTTGTGTAGTATTATGGTGGGGTGTAATGTGAGGGTTGTGTAGTATTGTGGTGGGGTGTAATGTGAAGGTTGTGTAGTATTGTGGTGGGGTGTAATGTGAGGGTTGTGTAGTATTGTGGTGGGGTGTAATGTGAGGGTTGTGTAGTATTGTGGTGGGGTGCAATTAGAGTTGTGTAGTATTATGGTGGGGTGTAATGTGAGGGTTATGTAGTATTGTGGTGGGGTGTAATGAGAGTTGTGTAGTATTGTGGTGGGGTGTAATATGAGAGTTGTGTAGTATTGTAGTGGGGTGTAATGAGGGTTGTGTAGGATTGTGGTGGGGTGTAATGAGAGTTGTGTGGTATTGTGGTGGGGTGTAATGTGAGGGTTGTTTAGGATTGTGGTGGGGTGTAATGAGGGTTTGTAGTATTGTGGTGGGGTGTAATGAGGGTTGTGTAGGATTGTGGTGGGGTGTAATGTGAGGGTTGTGTAGTATTGTGGTGGGGTGTAATGAGAGTTGTGTAGTATTGTAGTGGGGTGTAATGTGAGGGTTGTGTAGGATTGTGGTGGGGTGTAATGTGAGGGTTATGTAGTATTGTGGTGGGGTGTAATGAGGGTTGTGTAGGATTGTGGTGGGGTGTAATGAGAGTTGTGTGGTATTGTGGTGGGGTGTAATGTGAGGGTTGTTTAGGATTGTGGTGGGGTGTAATGAGAGTTGTGTGGTATTGTGGTGGGGTGTAATGTGAGGGTTGTTTAGGATTGTGGTGGGGTGTAATGTGAGGGTTATGTAGTATTGTGGTGGGGTGTAATGAGGGTTGTGTAGGATTGTGGTGGGGTGTAATGAGAGTTGTGTAGTTTATGGTGGGATGTAATGTGAGGGTTGTGTAGTATTGTGGTGGGGTGTAATGAGAGTTGTATAGTATTGTGGTGGGGTGTAATGAGAGTTGTGTAGTATTATGGTGTATGAGGGTTGTTGTGTGATCTCTGTGTAGCTGGACGCTGTATTTTCTTCGACCTTCATCCCGCACAATGATCAATCGTTCGGAGAAGGATTTTTGGGGGTTTTAAATCCGAGCAGAAAAAATTGTTCAAAAAGGTTTCATTTCCTGACGTTGGTCCCGTGCCGAGCAAAATCCTCCAAGACTGATTACAATAACAGAAGTACAGTCTGAGTAACCAGCGAGGAATTCAAGAGGAATGACGGGAGGATTTGTCCGATGCCCATGGCACTTATAGCGGGGGATTCTGGATTTGTCCGGCATCACGTCCACCTGCTGGTATTCCCCACATAGCATACTAAGATGTGGCCCCCTCACAGCTTCCTAGTAAGAGCCCCACAAATCACAACCTTTCAGATGAGGCTGATGATGGAGGACAGAAGTTTAGCAAATTAAGCGCCAATGGCTGTTGTGTACTGTCCCTTTAAGATACCTCTCAGAATGTCTCAAGTGATATCATTGTTATAATATATATATATTGCTGTTTATGTTTCATTCTTATGAGAAAAAGATGCAATGACTCAATTATACTTGAGTTTGGGAGGTCCTGTCATATAAGTGCACGACTTGTGCCAGCACATCCCAAATTACTATTACTATTCAAATATTATGTAAGATGCATGGCGTCACCAAGAAGAAACTTCTCAGGAGGACAAACCAAATGTTCAGGAACATTCCGCCGTAAAGGTCAAGAACATTACAGCAATAGAGTCACAAGCCTTCCATCAAGAACATCCATCCAAAACAGTCAAGAACATTCCACCAAGAGGGAAAACAAAAGCATTTTAACAAGAAAGTCAAGAGCCTTCCATCAAGAACATTCTGGTGAGACAATGAAGATCATTCCAACAAGTCAATCAAGAATATTCCCCAAGATGGATAAGAATTTCACTAAGAAAGTCAAGAGCCTTCTATCAAGAACATTTTGCCAAGAAAGTCAAGATCATTCCATCAAAACTGGTCCACCAAGAAAGTCAACAACATTCTGCCAAGAAAGTCAAGGTTATTACATGAGGACAGTCAATAACATTCTTCTGGGAAAGACAAGATCATTCCATCAAATCAGTCAAAATCGTTCCATTAAGAAAGTCAAGATCATTCCAACAAGATTGCTTCATCAAGAAAGTCAAGAACCTTCACCCAGATGGTTTAGAACATTTTACCAAGAGAGTTAAAAGAACATTCTGCCAAGAAAGTCAAGATCATTTTATGAAGCTTGCTCCATCAAGAAAGTTAAGAACATTCCACCAAGAAAGCGGAGAACATTCCATCAAGATAGTTAAGACCTTTTCACCAAGAAAGCCAAGAGCTTCCCATCAAGATTATTCTGCCAATAAAGGCAAGATTATTCCATCAAAACACTCAAGAACATTCTGTCAAGAAAGTCAAGATAATTTCATCAATCAAGATTGTTCCATCAAAAAAGTCAATAACATTCTGCCAAAAAGTCAAGATCATTCCTTCAAGACAGTCAAGAACATTCTGCCAAGATGGTTAAGAACATTTTATAGAGAAAGTCAAATGACTTCCATCAAGGACATTCTGCTAAGAACATCAAGATAGTTCCATCCAGATAGTCAAGATCATTCCATCGATACAGTCAGGAGTGTTCCATCAAGAATGTCAAGAACATTCCACCAAGAAAAACAAAATCATTTCATCAAGGCAGTAAATAACATCCAACCAGGAAATTCAAGAACATTCTGCCAAGATGGTTAAGAACATTTCACCAAGAAAGTCAAGAGGTTTCCATCAAGAACATTCCACCAAGAAAGTCAAGATAATTCCATTCAGGCAGTCAAGATAATTCCATCCAGACAGTCAAGATAGTTCCATCCAGATAGTCAAGATCATTCCTTCAACATAGTCAAGAGTGTTCCATCAAGAATGTCAAGAACATTCCACCAAGAAAAACAAGATCATTTCATCAAGGCAGTAAATAACATCAAACCAGGAATTTCAAGAACATTCTGCAAAGATGGTTAAGAAAATTTCACCAAGAAAGTCAAGAGTCTTCCATCAAGAACATTCCACCAAGAAAGTCAAGATAATTCCATCCAGACAGTCATGATGGTTCCGTCAATAAATTAAAAACATTCCGCCATGAAAGTCATGATCATTCCATCATGAAAGTTGAGAGCATTCAGCCAATAAACTCAAAAAACAATCCACCTAGATAGTTAAGAGAGTTAAGAACATTTAATCAAGAAAGTCTCTTAAATCAAGAACATTCCAAGAAGAACCATCATGACAGTCAAGAACATTCCACCAAGATGGTTACGAATATTTCACCAGAAAAGTCAAGAGCCTTCCATCTAGAACACTCCTCCAAAAAAGTTATGGACATTCTGCCAAGACAGTCAAGGGCATTATTTAGACACTTTACAGCTGTATCAGTTCAGTTGCACTGTATGACGGTATTATATCAGCGATGTCAGTGGGCATTTAACAATATTTTTATTGCTTTACATCATTAATGTATCACCTAATTCTGTGAGCCTTGTCTGGCGGTATTATTTGAGAACTTTGTGAATATATTAGCTAAAGGCCTTGTCCCTTTTGTTCTGTATAGCAGTATTAACTATATTAAAACTAAATTACATGAGTATAGTGTGGCGGTATTAGTATTTTATGTATTATGTTGAAAAATGATGAGTACAGTATGATCATATCATCTTGGCACTGTGCGGTAGTATTCATTTTTAGGCAGTGTGAGGTGGTATTCATGTTAGCGATCAAACTATATGAGCGCATTGTTTAAGTCTTAATTCTTTATATAAATACATAATATACTGGGAGCACTCCATGGCGGTATTATTTAGTTTTCGTAAAACTTTTTCATTGTGAGAATCGTAGGTCCCAGACCAGGATCATGATGAAAATCTCCAGCGATGCTGTCACTTATGGCGGTCACATGTTGGCCGTACAGACCAGCAGACAGGGTGGATGCCTGAACACTTGTGAATCAGCCGCCGTACAGCGTTAATAGCACCGGAGCAGCGCTCCAACTCCCCACAATGATGGCCCGGGACCAAGGCGAACATTGTGTAGCTGCTGCGTCCTGTTTATCCCCGTCTTCATCATTGCATTGAACGGAAGATCAAAGTGAAATCAGTCATCAGCAGCGGGATTTATTCTGAAAGGATCTGGCAAGAAAGAGTTGAGGAAAGCAGATTATCATCTGCCAAAGGCCGTGATGAAATGGCCGAAGAAAGAATAGCTGCACTTAGAAACTAAAAATGACTAGTGATAACCCCGAAATCCCCTCTCACACCCCAAATTACATAAGACGAAGATATGCGGAGCTGCTATCTCTATCCCCACCCAAAACTGCTCTATTCCCAGTGGTCTACACTTACAGTATTGTACTAACTTTCATATGATCTCACTAATGTCTCCAAGTTTCCTCATATGCTGCACCTGTATTCTGGATTTCTCTTCCCCATACATTTTATTTCTGCTCCTTAACTTCATGAAACGTTCTCAGCACCATTAATTGTCCTGGATTTTACTCTATTTTCTAATATATTCTGTAGTCTGTACATAGGGGCAGTATTATAGTAGTTATATTCTTGTACATAGGGGGCAGTATTATAGTAGTTATATTCTTGTACATAGGGGGCAGTATTATAGTAGTTATATTCTTGTACATAGGAGCAGTATTATAGTAGTTATATTCTTGTACATAGGAGCAGTATTATAGTAGTTATATTCTTGTACATAGGAGCAGTATTATAGTAGTTATATTCTTGTTCATAGGAGCAGTATTATAGTAGTTATATTCTTGTACATAGGAGCAGTATTATAGTAGTTATATTCTTGTTCATAGGAGCAGTATTATAGTAGTTATATTCTTGTACATAGGAGCAGTATTATAGTAGTTATATTCTTGTACATAGGAGCAGTATTATAGTAGTTATATTCTTGTACATAGGGGCAGTATTATAGTAGTTATATTCTTGTGCATAGGAGCAGTATTATAGTAGTTATATTCTTGTACATAGGGGACAGTATTATAGTAGTTATATTCTTGTACATAGGGGCAGTATTATAGTAGTTATATTCTTGTACATAGGAGCAGTATTATAGTAGTTATATTCTTGTACATAGGAGCAGTATTATAGTAGTTATATTCTTGTACATAGGAGCAGTATTATAGTAGTTATATTCTTGTACATAGGGGACAGTATTATAGTAGTTATATTCTTGTACATAGGGGCAGTATTATAGTAGTTATATTCTTGTATATAGGAGCAGTATTATAGTAGTTATATTCTTGTACATAGGAGCAGTATTATAGTAGTTATATTCTTGTATATAGGAGCAGTATTATAGTAGTTATATTCTTGTACATAGGAGCAGTATTATAGTAGTTATATTCTTGTACATAGGAGCAGTATTATAGTAGTTATATTCTTGTACATAGGAGCAGTATTATAGTAGTTATATTCTTGTACATAGGGGGCAGTATTATAGTAGTTATATTCTTGTACATAGGGCAGTATTATAGTAGTTATATTCTTGTACATAGGAGCAGTATTATAGTAGTTATATTCTTGTACATAGGGGCAGTATTATAGTAGTTATATTCTTGTACATAGGGGCAGTATTATAGTAGTTATATTCTTGTACATAGGAGCAGTATTATAGTAGTTATATTCTTGTACATAGGGGCAGTATTATAGTAGTTATATTCTTGTACATAGGGGCAGTATTATAGTAGTTATATTCTTGTACATAGGGGCAGTATTATAGCAGTTATATTCTTGTACATAGGGGGCAGTATTATAGTAGTTATATTCTTGTACATAGGGGCAATTTTTATTGTAAAAACCAAACAAATACAAATATACTGACATTCCTCCAGTAATACAAAACTAAATTCACTTGGATTGTACATTCATTACATATCCGGATTATACATATAAAATTATCTTAAAGAGTCCATACACCTGGTTGGAAAAAAAAACTAAAAAAAAAAAAAACATCATGTTTCAACCCAGTGACACATCCTTCCATAACTTAACATTTCCTAATTTTCCTAATGATTTTATCTATCTGGGCTCGGACATTATTTAGTTGACAGCGTCACAGATCTGAGTCGGAGTTATTCTGGTCACCGCCGGTCTCCATTTCAGACTCTACCTGAGAGTCCTCAGGTAATGGCTTCCGCTTGGGCGGAGGACAGTCCTCTACATCCCTATCAAACTCTGCGTCAATTCTTCTAAGGTCATCCTCAAAATCACCGTCAGACTCAGACAGAACACCAAACCTATTAGATAAGTCCATTACACCTGCAGAACTCTGGACCTTCTTCCTGGCTCCTTGGCCAGTGTCATACTCCTTCTCAGGTTTACGGGAGGTCTTGTCCTTTTTCTTCCTTTTAGTCTGAGACACAGATGGTAGTACTGAAGTAATGCTTCCCTGTGACTGCTGCCCCTGAGGGACAACCTCCATACTTCCCTGTACACCCTCTGAACCCTGCTGCTCTGGTGTCACCTGAGTAGACCCCTGGTGGGCCTCCGGTCTGGCCAGTATTTCCCCTGACAGTAAAGCTGCCTCCTCTAGAATCTCTGCCCCTGCCACCAAATCCTCATCAGGATAGTGCTTACAGATATTGTGCCAGGCGTCAGGACAGTCCCTGTGAGGGTGACCGATCTTCCCACAGAGGTTGCACCTGATGTTCTGGCAGTCTGCAGCCACATGGCCGACCTCCCCACACAGGTTGCACTTCACCACAGTACACGTATTTGCCAGGTGACCCGCCTTGCCACATTTGAAGCACTTACGAGGCTGCCCAGGATAGAAACACACACCCCTCTCCCTCCCAATAAAGAAGGAGTTGGGTAAGTGGGCAGTGATATTATCGCACTGGCGCAGTTTCACCAAAACCCTCCACCCTCCCGTCCAGATACCATCATTGTCTCTGCTTTTGGTGAGGTCAGAGACCAGGTCACAATGCCTCCGGAGCCACACCACAATGTCCTGCGGGGGAACAGACTCATTCCAGAAGATGAGATTTACCGTAACGGTATCTGGCTTAGAGATAGGAATAAAGCTGAACTTACTCCAGCCCTCAGAGTCTCTAAACTTGGGGAAATTAGACCAGAACCTGTCCAGGTCAGTCATGAGCTTAAAGCTGACGTCATAGCCCTGCCTGTCTGGAAGAATAATCACCGCCAAGATGCTGACTGGCGCAAACCCCATCTGGCGACACAAGAGCTCCCTGACCACAAACCTTCTATCTGGCAGATCCTCCTTGGCACCTCTGTGCCGGAAACGCACAACGTTTCTCCGTTTAAACGCCTGGCCGGTATAATTGGCACCAGAGGTGAAGGACGGAGCACCACGACTCCAGGCATTACTGGGGGGAACCTGCGGGGTCACACTAGGCTGACTGACGGGGTGAGGGTCTGCAGCAGGGGGGGCTTCTACACCTTGTGTGCTCGGAATTAAAGGGGGGAAATCACAGACATTATCATGTACATTGTTATCATCAACATCAATGTCACTATCAGACTGCGCAGCGTCCACCAAAGATACTGTGCTCCCCCAAACCCCGACCCCTCAGATACAGCGCGGTTATCCCCAGCATCAGAGCCCTGCTGGGCACCATCAGGAACTACCGGCACATGTCCACTGCCCAACTGTGGTGCATGGCATTCTGAGACTTGTAGTCCCTCTGCTGAAAAATGTCCATGCTGCTGCTTGGAATCTGCTGCAGGCGGCTGTACTGGGCATTCTGCGACTTGTTGTACCTCTACTGGAATGTGCCCTTCATGCTGCTGCTTGGAATCTGCTGCAGGCTGTTGTGCTGGGCATTCTGTGACTTGTTGTACCTCTGCTGGAATCTGCACTACATGCTTCTGCTTTGGATCTGCTGCAGGCAGTTTTGCTGGGCATTCTGAGACTTGTGGTACGTCTGCTGGGGTCTGTACTACAGGCTGCTGCTGGTGCGGCATTTGCCCCTTTTGGAAGCAGAAACTTGCAGGCTGCAGCACTGGCCGCACCTGCTTCTGGGGTCCACCTGGGACAATGTCTGACCTGGAACCTGCAGAGTTCTGCTTCTGTGACTTAAACAGTTCCTGGTTCCTATAAGTCTCCGCCAGGGGCCCCATCCTCTCTAGGACGCAGTCCATGTCCCTCACCACTTTTGCCAGCAATACACCCAGTGTGTTCAGAGTCTCGTCATAAAAATCATGACTCCCGGGATTAATAGCCTTTAGCTTATAGCAAGTGTCTATCTGCATCTGTAGTGAGTCTTTCTGCTGCTGTAACTCACCGAACTTCTTGACCAGTCCTGGGATCTCCTCTGCGAGCTGAAGCTCAGGTGCACGTGGCGTCTCCTCCTGGGATCCTGCATTCAGCGATGTCCCCGGCTGCTTGAATCCAGACGTCTCCTTAATTTTCACCACCGCTGGTTTCATGGCTCCAGGCTCCACAGCACTTTTACTGCTGCCACCTGACTGCGACCGTGTGCGTCCTGACCGCGCCATACTGCCATGCTGCTGTAAGTTCTCCTGGATGGTTTGTCTTTCCAAAGACGTCCGTCTCTGCCTGGGAGCAGGAGAGGTGATCTGCACAGCTGGGGCTGATCTCACCTGTGCACCCGGCAGGAGCTGCTTGCTGACTGGGGAGTTACCTGACTTCACATTGTGCTGTAACCCATCACTGACCGACACTTTTCCTTCTTGCTTCTTTGCTGGACTTGGAGAAGGTTTTCCTCCCAAAACTTTACTGACGGCTTTTTCATCCTTCACAGAACTGCTGCAGCTTTGGCTCGCTGCATTCACTGCTCTGACAGTGGCTCTGGGATTAACATTCCCATTAGGAGAGGCCTGGGAGGCTTGTCCCAGTGTAGGCCGGGAAGCCTGGGCCTTGCCTGGGGAGCTACCCCCCCCAGGGTGGCCCCTCCCTGCGCTTGCTCCAGACATCAGGAGAGCTACAAACACACAACCTCTCAGCTAGGAGGCAGTATTATAGTAGTTATATTCTTGTACATAGGGGCAGTATTATAGTAGTGATATTCTTGTACATAGGGGCAGTATTATAGTAGTTATATTCTTGTACATAGGAGCAGTATTATAGTAGTTATATTCTTGTACATAGGGGCAGTATTATAGTAGTTATATTCTTGTACATAGGGGCAGTATTATAGTAGTTATATTCTTGTACATAGGGGCAGTATTATAGCAGTTATATTCTTGTACATAGGGGCAGTATTATAGTAGTTATATTCTTGTACATAGGGGCAGTATTATAGCAGTTATATTCTTGTATATAGGGGCAGTATTATAGTAGTTATATTCTTATACATAGAGGGCAGTATTATAATAGTTATATTCTGGTACATAGGGGCAGTTTTATAGTAGTTATATTCTTGTACATAGGGGCAGTATTATAGCAGTTATATTCTTGTACATAGGGGCAGTATTATAGTAGTTATATTCTTGTACATAGGAGCAGTATTGTAGTAGTTATATTCTTATACATAGCGGGCAGTATTATAGTAGTTATATTCTTGTACATAGGAGCAGTATTATAGTAGTTATATTCTTGGACATAGGGGCAGTATTATAGTAGTTATATTATTGTAAATAGGGGCAGTATTATAGTAGTTATATTCTTGTACATACGGGCAGTATTATAGCAGTTATATTCTTGTACATAGGGGGCAGTATTATAGTAGTTATATTCTTGTACATAGGGGCAGTATTATAGCAGTTATATTCTTGTACATAGGGGCAGTATTATAGTAGTTATATTCTTATACATAGGGGGCAGCATTATAATAGTTATATTCTTGTACATAGGGGCAGTATTATAGTAGTTATATTCTTGTATATAGGAGCAGTATCATAGTAGTTATATTGTTGTACATAGGAGCAGTATTATAGTAGTTATATTCTTGTACATAGGAGCAGTATTATAGTAGTTATATTCTTGTACATAGGAGCAGTATTATAGTAGTTATATTCCTATACATAGGGAGCAGTATTATAGTAGTTATATTCTTGTACATAGGAGAAGTATTATAGTAGTTATATTCTTGTACATAGGAGCAGTATTATAGTAGTTATATTCCTATACATAGGGGCAGTATTATAGTAGTTATATTCTTGTACATAGGGGGCAGTATTATAGTAGTTATATTCTTGTACATAGGAGCAGTATTATAGTAGTTATATTCTTGTACATAGGAGCAGTATTATAGTAGTTATATTCCTATACATAGGGAGCAGTATTATAGTAGTTATATTCTTGTACATAGGAGCAATATTATAGTAGTTATATTCTTGTACATAGGAGCAGTATTATAGTAGTTATATTCCTTATACATAGGGGCAGTATTATAGTAGTTATATTCTTGTACATAGGGGGCAGTATTATAGTAGTTATATTCTTGTACATAGGGGGCAGTATTATAGTAGTTATATTCTTGTACATAGGAGCAGTATTATAGTAGTTATATTCTTGTACATAGGAGCAGTATTATAGTAGTTATATTCTATACATAGGGAGCAGTATTATAGTAGTTATATTCTTGTACATAGGAGCAATATTATAGTAGTTATATTCTTGTACATAGGAGCAGTATTATAGTAGTTATATTCTTGTACATAGGGGCAGTATTATAGTAGTTATATTCTTATACATAGGGGCAGTATTATAGTAGTTATATTCTTGTACATAGGAGCAGTATTATAGTAGTTATATTCTTGTACATAGGAGCAGTATTATAGTAGTTATATTCTTGTACATAGGGGCAGTATTATAGTAGTTATATTCTTGTATATAGGAGCAGTATTATAGTAGTTATATTCTTGTACATAGGGGCAGTATGATAGTAGTTATATTCTTGTACATAGGGGCAGTATTATAGTAGTTATATTATTGTACATAGGAGCAGTATTGTAGTGGTTATATTCTTGTACATAGGGGCAGTATTATAGTAGTTATATTCTTGTACATAGGAGCAGTATTGTAGTAGTTATATTCTTGTACATAGGGGCAGTATTATAGTAGTTGTATTCTTGTACATAGGAGCAGTATTATAGTAGTTATATTCTTGTACATAGGAGCAGTATTATAGTAGTTATATTCTTGTACATAGGAGCAGTATTATAGTAGTTATATTCTTGTGCATAGGGGCAGTATTATAGTAGTTATATTCTTGTACATAGGGGCAGTATTATAGTAGTTATATTCTTGTACATAGGAGCAGTATTGTAGTAGTTATATTCTTGTACATAGGGGCAGTATTATAGTAGTTGTATTCTTGTACATAGGAGCAGTATTATAGTAGTTATATTCTTGTACATAGGAGCAGTATTATAGTAGTTATATTCTTGTACATAGGGCAGTATTATAGTAGTTATATTCTTGTGCATAGGGGCAGTATTATAGTAGTTATATTCTTGTATATAGGGGCAGTATTATAGTAGTTATATTCTTGTACATAGGGGCAGTATTATAGTAGTTATATTCTTGTGCATAGGGACAGTATTATAGTAGTTATATTCTTGTATATAGGGGCAGTATTATAGTAGTTATATTCTTGTACATAGGGGCAGTATTATAGTAGTTATATTATTGTACATAGGGGCAGTATTATAGTAGTTATATTATTGTATATAGGGGCAGTATTATAGTAGTTATATTCTTGTACATAGGAGCAGTATTATAGTAGTTATATTCTTGTACATAGGGGCAGTATTATAGTAGTTATATTCTTGTACATAGGGGCAGTGTTATAGTAGTTATATTCTTGTACATAGGAGCAGTATTATAGTAGTTATATTCTTGTACATAGGGGCAGTATTATAGTAGTTATATTCTTGTACATAGGGGCAGTATTATAGTAGTTATTTTCTTGTACATAGGGGCAGTATTATAGTAGTTATATTCTTGTACATAGGGGCAGTATTATAATAGTTATATTCTTGTACATAGGGGCAGTATTATAGTAGTTATATTCTTGTACATAGGAGCAGTATTATAGTAGTTATATTCTTGTACATAGGAGCAGTATTATAGTAGTTATATTCCTGTACATAGGGAGCAGTATTATAGTAGTTTGTTATGTTTCGGTAGCTGAGGAGTGCAGGTAAAAAAGGCAATACACCAGAGCAGTTGGAATCTATGAGATTGCAGTACCCTGACTAACCACCACAACTAGAGGCAGCCGTGGAGCGTTCCTACGTTGGTCCTAGACGCCTCGTCACAGCCTGAGAAACTAACTACACCTAAAGATAGAAATAGGAAAGCTATCTGCCCCGGAGCAGAACCCCAAAGATAATAGAAAGCCCCCAAACAAGCAATGGCGGTTAGACAAGAAGAAATACTGACACAGAAAGAAAATAGTATGAGCAAACGCTGGGGCCCAAACTAACTAAATAGAAAAGGATAGGAAGGGTACTTACTGCAATCCCAGAAAACCCTGAAAAGCACCAACTCTACTAATTTCAAAATCACCTGAGATCACACGACCTCTACCACCTAAATTAGTTCTCTGGTGTAACAAAATCAAAACAGCAGCCACTGAAAAAACTGGAAAAAGCAAAAGTACAAACATCAGTGGCTGAACTAAACTGAGAGGGCAAAAGCCCCCGAAGGGGACCCAGAAGGCCCCCAAAGAAGTGCAGGACAAAATGCAAAAATATAGCACAAAAACAAAAAGAAGAAAATGTCTTATCTGTTAGCAGGAGATGCAGACACGACACAGCAGGCTACAAGGGAAACAGGAATGAAGGATTCAGACCAGAACAATTGATCACCGGCAACCCTGATGGGAAGGTGACTCCCTTATATAAGACCAGTCAGTAACACCTGATTCCCAGTCCTCACAATCTTCACTGAACAGACCAGCACCGCTTGTAACCACCAGAGGGAGTCTCTGCTCAGAACTCATCTCAAACCCATTCACAACAGTACCCCCCCCTTGAGGAGGGGTCACCGAACCCTCATTTGAGCAACCAGGTCGGTCAGGATGAGTTCTATGATACGCACGGATGAGTCTCCTAGCATGGATGTCCGAAGCAAACACCCAAGAATTGTCTTCCTGACCATAACCTCTCCACTTAACCAAATACTGGAGTTTCCGTCTAGAAAAACGAGAATCTAATATTTTCTCAACCACATACTCCAGATTGCTCTCAACCAAAACAGGGTCAGGAGGCACAGCAGCAGGAACCACTGGCTCAACAAACCTCTTCAACAAGGACTTGTGGAACACGTTATGGATCTTAAATGTCCCTGGAAGAAGCAAACGAAAAGAAACAGGATTAAGAATCTCAATGATCTTATAAGGTCCAATGAACCTAGGCTTAAATTTAGGAGATGCTACTCTCATAGGAATATTCTTTGAGGACAACCAGACCAAGTCCCCCACTTTAAACCGAGGACCATCAGTCCTATGCCGGTTAGCAAACCGCTGGGCCCTCTCCTGAGAGAGGGACAACCTCTCCACTACCTGGTCCCAAATCTGCCGCATACGCTCCACAACAGAGTCAACACCCGGACAGACAGAAGCCTCCGTCTGTCCTGAAGAAAATCGAGGGTGAAACCCAGAATTACAGAAAAACGGAGACATCAAAGTGGCAGAGCTAGCCCTATTATTAAGAGCAAACTCAGCCAAAGGTAAAAAAGAGACCCAGTCATCCTGATCAGCAGACACAAAGCATCTAAGATAAGTCTCCAATGTCTGGTTTGTTCTCTCAGTTTGACCATTGGTCTGAGGATGAAATGCCGAGGAGAAAGACAATTGAACACCCAGTTTAGAACAAAAAGTCCTCCAAAATCTGGAAACAAACTGGACTCCTCTGTCAGACACAATGTTCTCAGGAATGCCGTGTAAACGAACCACGTGCTGAAGGAACAACGGCACCAATTCAGAGGAGGAAGGCAACTTAGGTAATGGCACAAGATGTATCATTTTGGAAAACCTATCACAAATTACCCAGATGGTGGTCATTCTCTGAGAAACAGGAAGGTCGGAAATGAAATCCATAGAGATATGGGTCCATGGTCTCTTGGGCACAGGCAATGGCATCAACAAACCACTAGAGCGAGAGCAAGGCTTGGAGCGAGAGCAAGTCCCGCAGGACTGCACAAATTCCCTGACATCACGAGACAAGGTAGGCCACCAAAAGGACCGACTAACCAAGTCTCTGGTACCAAAAATTCCGGGATGCCCAGCCAATGCGGAACAATGAATCTCAGACATCACACTCTTTTTCCACTGGTCCGGGACAAACAATTTTCCAACAGGGCAGCACTCGGGCCTATCCTCCTGACACCCCTCCAGAGCAAGTCTCAAATTGGGCAAGATGGCGGAAAGAACTACACCCTCTTTCAAAATAACAGAAGGATCAGATAACTCAGGAGAGTCCGCAAGGAAACTCCTCGAGAGGGCATCCGCCTTAACATTCTTAGTGCCAGGAAGAAAGGAAACCACAAAATTAAAACGTGTGAAAAACAAGGCCCACCTGGCCTGTCTAGGATTGAGTCGCTTGGCAGATTCCAGATAGACCAGATTCTTATGGTCCGTAAGGACCACCACCTGATGTTTGGCTCCCTCCAGCCAATGTCTCCACTCTTCAAAAGCCCACTTCATGGCCAATAACTCCCGATTACCCCGTCATAATTACGTTCAGTAGGAGAAAATTTTCGAGAGAAAAAGGCACAAGGGTTACTTTTAGAGGTCTCTGGATCTTTTTGGGACAAAACGGCACCTGCCCCAATTTCAGAGGCATCAACCTCCACCTGAAATGGCAGAGAAACATCAGGCTGCCGTAGAACAGGAGCAGAAGTGAATCTCTGCTTAAGTTCCTGAAACGCAGAGACTGCCTCAGGAGGCCAATTCACCACATCAGAACCCTTTCTGGTCAAATCAGTTAATGGTTTAACAATAACCGAGAAATTACCAATAAATTTACGATAAAAATTGGCAAAACCCAAAAATCTCTGAAGAGCCTTTAATGAAGTAGGTTGGACCCAATCACAGATGGCCTGAACCTTGACCGGGTCCATTTCAATAACAGATGGGGACAAAATGAATCCCAGAAATGAGATCCTCTGTATGCCAAAAAGACACTTTGATCCCTTCACATACAGAGCATTCTCTCTCAAAATCTGGAACACAGTTCGAACATGTTTCACATGAGAGTCCCAGTCATTAGAAAAAATCAAGATATCATCCAAATAAACAATCAGAAATTTGTCCACAAAATCCCTGAAAATGTCATTCATGAAGGACTGGAAGACGGAAGGAGCATTAGTGAGCCCAAAGGGCATCACTAGGTACTCAAAATGCCCTTCAGGGGTATTGAATGCCGTCTTCCATTCATCCCCGTGCTTAATGCGAATAAAGTTATACGCCCCCTGAGGTCAAGCTTGGTAAACCAAGTAGCGTTTTTCACCCTGGAAAACAGGTCAGAAATCAAGGGTAACGGGTATTGATATTTCACAGTAATATTGTTCAAGAGACGATAATCAATACACGGCCTTAATGAACCATCTTTTTTGGCCACAAAGAAAAAACCGGCACCTAAGGGTGAAGAGGATGGTCTGATATGACCCTTCTCCAATGATTCCTTGATATAAGACCGCATAGCGTCATGTTCAGGTACAGACAAGTTAAAAAGGCGACCTTTAGGGAATTTACTACCCGGCACTAATTCAATAGCGCAGTCATAGCTCCTATGGGGAGGCAAGGATGCAGATTTACTTTCGCTAAACACATCAGAAAAATCAATCAAAAAGTCAGGAACATCCTGAGCCTGGGGGAGGCAGAAAAAACAGGAGTGTTGGTATTAACACATTGGCAGCCCCAACTGGTTACAGACACAGATTTCCAATCCAAAACAGGATTATGAGACTGTAACCAAGGGAAACCCAGCACGATAATGTCATACAGATTATACAGAACCAAAAATTTGCAGCACTCCTGGTGATCAGGTTCAACCCTCATTATCACCTGAGTAGAAAACTGGGGTTTATTCTCAACCAAAGGGGTAGAATCGATCCCCAGTAGGGGAATAGACTTCTGTAGGGGTATCAAGGGAAACCCACAACGTTTAGCAAAATCATAATCCATCAGGTTAATAGCTGCTCCAGAATCAACGAAAGCCTGAGCAGAAAATGAGGACAGAGAGCATATCAGAGTGACAGTTAATAAAAACTTAGTCTGAACACTACCCAAGACAACTGAGCGTGCAAAACGTCTTCCCCGCTTAGGACAGACTGAAATAGCATGAGAGGCATCACCACAGTAGAAACATAACCCATTGCTCTTTCGAAACTCATGACGCTGTGCCCCAGACACCACTCTATCACACTGCATGGGTTCAGAAGCTGGTTCACAAGGCAACACCATTCCACGCATACTTCTCCGCTCACGCAAACGTCTGTCAATTTGAATCGCTAATGACATAGAATCATTGAGACCAGAGGGGACAGGGAATCCCACCATAACATCCTTTACATTATCCGACAGACCCTTCCGGAAAAGGGCCCCCAAAGCGTCGTCATTCCATTTGGTCAGGACTGCCCACCTACGGAATCTCTGACAGTATAACTCAGCATCATCAAGCCCTGATTTAATGCCAACAAGGCTTTTTCAGCTTGATCAGTGACATTAGGCTCATCGTACAATAACCCCAAAGCCTGAAAAAATGCATCAACATCACTCAAAACAGGATCCCCAGGTGTCAGGGAAAAAGCCCAATCCTGAGGATCGCCGCGCAGGAGAGAGATGATAATTTGAACCTGCTGCGCTGCGTTTCCTGAGGACTTAGATTTTAAGGCAAAAAAACAATTTACATTTATTTTTGAAATTCTGAAACTTAGCTCGATCCCCCAAAAACAAATCTGGCATGGGGATCCTAGGTTCCACAACAGGCAACCTAGCAAGATATGCAGCAATACTCTGAACCTCAGTGGCAAGCTGATCCACACGGCCAGACAACTGTGCAAACTCCATTGAGAGAAAAAATCCTCCCCAGCACCCAGAGATACAGAGGGAAAAAAAAAAATCCAACAAATAGAAAAATATCTCTGACAACTCTGACAACCTTTTTTCTTTCACAATATTTTTTCCCTTCTGTGAGTACCATACAATTTTCAATTTTCAGGCCGGTGATACTGTTATGTTTCGGTAGCTGAGGAGTGCAGGTAAAAAAGGCAATACACCAGAGCAGTTGGAATCTATGAGATTGCAGTACCCTGACTAACCACCACAACTAGAGGCAGCCGTGGAGCGTTCCTACGTTGGTCCTAGACGCCTCGTCACAGCCTGAGAAACTAACTACACCTAAAGATAGAAATAGGAAAGCTATCTGCCCCGGAGCAGAACCCAAAGATAATAGAAAGCCCCCAAACAAGTAATGGCGGTTAGACAAGAAGAAATACTGACACAGAAAGAAAATAGTATGAGCAAACGCTGGGGCCCAAACTAACTAAATAGAAAAGGATAGGAAGGTCACTTACTGCAATCCCAGAAAACCCTGAAAAGCACCAACTCTACTGTAAGGAAAAGGTTGTCGCCATTTTGTCAGTTCACACAGCCACAGACTTTTAGCTACAGTCATGGCCAAAAGTTTTGAGAATGACACAAATATTAATTTTTACAAAGTCTAGTGCTTCACTTTTTCTAATGGCAATTTGCATATACTCCAGAATGTTATAAAGAGTGATCAGCTTAACAGCAATTACTTGCAAAGTCAATATTTGGCTAGAAAATGAACTTTATCCCCAAAACACATTTCAACATCATTGCAGCCCTGCCATAAAAGGACCAGCTAACCTCTTTTCAGTGATTGCTCCATTAACACAGGTGTGGGTGTTGATGAGGACATGGCTGGAGATCAATCTGTCATGATTAAGTAAGAATGACACCACTGGACACTTTAAAAGGAGGTTGGTGCTTGGCATCATTGTTTCTCTTCTGTTAACCATGGTTATCTCTAAAGAAACACGTGCAGTCATCATTGCAATGCACAAAAATGGCGTAACAGGGAAGAGTATCGCAGCTAGAAAGATTGCACCTCAGTCAACAATCTATCGCATCATCAAGAACTTCAAGGAGAGAGGTTCCATTGTTGCCAAAAAGGCTTCAGGGTGCCCAAGAAAGACCAGCAAGCGCCAGAACCGTCTCTTAAAAGTGTTTCAGCTGCGGGATCGGGCTACCAGCAGTGCAGAGCTTGCTCAGGAATGGCAGCAGGCAGGTGTGAGTGCATCTGCACGCACTGTGAGGCGAAGACTCTTGGAGCAAGGCCTGGTCTCAAGGAGGGCAGCAAAGAAGCCACTTCTCTCCAGAAAAAACATCATGGACAGACTGATATTCTGCAAAAGGTACAGGCAGTGGACTGCTGAGGACTGGGGTAAAGTTATTTTCTCTGATGAATCCCCTTTTCGATTGTTTGGGACATCAGGAAAACGCCTCATTCGGAGAAGACAAGGTAAGCGCTACCTCCAGTCTTGTCTCATGCTAACTGTTAAGCATGCTGAAACCATTCATGTGTGGGGTTGCTTCTCAGCCAAGAGAATCGGCTCTCTCACAGTCTTGCCTAAAAACACAGCCATGAATAAAGAATGGTTCCAGAATGTCCTCCAAGAGCAACTTCTCCCAACCCTCCAAGAGCAGTTTGGCGATCAACAATGCCTTTTCCAGCATGATGGAGCACCTTGCCATAAAGCAAAGGTGATAACTAAATGGCTCAGGGAACAAAACATAGAGATTTTGGGTCCATGGCCTGGAAACTCCCCAGATCTTAATCCCATTGAGAACTTGTGGTCAATCATCAAGAGACGGGTGGACAAACAAAAACCTAAAAATTCTGACAAAATGAAAGCATTGATTGTGCAAGAATGGACTGCTATCAGTCAGGATTTGGTCCAGAAGTTGATTGAGAGCATGCCAGGGAGAATTGCAGAGGTCCTGAAGAAGAAGGGTCAACACTGCAAATATTGACTTGCTGCATTAACTCATTCTAACTGTCAATATAAGCTTTTGTTACTCATATGTTTGCAATTATTATATTTCTGTCTGTGATAAAAACATCTGTCAAACACACATAAAAACCAGAGGGCAGCAGATCATGTGAAAATATAATATTTGTGTCATTCTCAAAACTTTTGGCCATGACTGTACACATTGCCTATTAGCATATCCAGTACGACAGGTTTTGATGTCCACTAGGAATCAATAGGCCTTTACATGCTAATTAGTCTAGGCCAGTGACTGAATGAGATGGTCAGTCGTATGGTAAATAGCCCAAGCTCAGGCATTGTTTCCTGCTCCATATGAATTGCAGGCCAATTAATATGCGTGCTTCAAAGCAATGGGGATGGGCCTAGCAGGTTTAAGAGCTAGCCATGACCAGGCTGCTGGTCTCATTCCATTTCACACACAGAAGCCAACAAGATGGTCTAGGAAAGACCAAGGGACTATTCAGGAACTGAAGACTGTACCTGGGAATGGCAGAGCCAAGGCCTTCCCATGACCATAATACCTGGTAATATTGATCCATAGCTTATACCTTTAAGCCTTGTACATTATTGTTGTATTTTTACTCTGACTGCCATTCCATTGTAGTTACGTTGTATAGCTTTACTGTATATTTCTGTAATTATCTAGTGCGCCCTTAAGGCAAATTAAACCATAAAATTAATCTTGGGCTGATGCTTTTACTCTGATCACGAATCTTAGAATACCCAGTGGGTAGCAGGACACCTTCCCGGCGGCCATTTGCTCTAGGTGCAGTTCTCTTACTGACCTGAGAGACAAAGGGGGGCGCCGGAGAGCTGTACCTGTGGAGTTACGTCCCATTGGTGACGTGGGAGGAAAGGGATCGTCCGTCACATTTGGTAGCGGCGGTGGTATCAGAAGCTGTGATACCCGGGCTACCGTGTGGCGGCGGGCTGAGTTCCTCACAAATTGGTGGCAGCGGTGGGATCAGAGTAATAGTGTGCGTGGGACCCCTACTCCCAGACACTAGAGACTACCAGCAGTACTTTCACTGCTAGGGTCTTAAGGTCAGCCCAGCACTAGACGGTCAGAGTGTAAATATAACAAGTTGTGTTCAAGGTCAGGGTTGCAGCTGTGTTTCAGTAACCAAAGGTTCCCAAGATGGCGGAAGGCACCAGGAGTAGGGCAAAGGGGGAGGCCAATGCTGTGGCCTATGAGGGGTTAGATACCGATGAGGGGGAGCTCAGCCAGGGCTCCCCAAGGAGCCAGACCCCCGTGCTCAGTCTCACAGTGGACTGCCCACCCCCTGCCCGTCCCAGCCTGTCCAGATCGGAGACCCTCTTCCAAGCGGCTATGGCGCAGCTCGAGGCTGGTAATGACGCCGCCTATGAAAGACTCCTGGTGGCGGCAGAGAGAGCAGCAGAGCGTGAGCATGCAGAACGTGTGTTGCAGGCTACAGAACGCCGTGAAGCTGCGGAGCGCCAGCACCGACTGGAGATGGCTCAGCACGGGCCCCCGCTGGACGCACCAGGCCCACTGGAGACAAGGGCTTCCAAGGTCCGGGCGGAGGACTTTCCCTTGCTTGAAAAGGATGGAGACCTGGATTCCTTTTTGCTGGCTTTTGAGAGGACATGCCTCCAACATCATCTGGCCCCGGATCAGTGGGCAAGGTACCTGACCCCCCGTTTGAGGGGTAAGTCCCTGGAAGTTTTGGGGGACTTACCTGCCGGGGAGGAGCAGGACTACAACAGCATCAAGCGGGCCCTGATCCAGCACTACAACCTCACCCCGGAGTCGTACCGCAGGAAGTTCAGGAGCCTGCAGCGGGGTTCAAAGGACACCTGGACCGACCACATGCGGGCCCTGCTGAGAGCTGCGGAGCACTGGACCTCGGGTCTAGAGCTCACTACCCGCCAGGAGGTCCAGGAACTGTTTGTCGTGGAGCAATTTTTGTGGAACTGCCCAGAGGACCTCCAGCAGTTCCTCCGTGACCGGAAACCAAAGGGGGCTTCTGCTACAGCTGCCCTGGCAGACGAGTATGCCAACAACAGGGCGCCGGAGCCAAAGAAGCCTGCCAGCAGCACCTGGAGAGGGGGTAAGCCCAATCCTGCCCCAGCCCCATATCCAGCCCCCAGAGTGCAAGGGGCGTACCCCCCTGCTGCCCTCTCCAGGCCAGGAACAGACCCCAGACGTTGCCATAATTGCAATCAGCCAGGACACTTTAAGGCTGCATGTCCCCAGCGCCAGAAGGCCCCATCCCTGTCCCAGAAACCGTCCACTGTTTTGTGTGTGGGAGGGGTGGTGGGAGGTCCCTAGACAATTACCAACCCGTCACCATCGGCCGCTCAGCGGTCATGGGACTGCGGGACACAGGCGCTGAACGAACCCTGGTACGCCCTGAGGTGGTGTCCCCTCAAGACTTGGTACCTGGGAAAACCCTTTCCGTCTCCGGAATTGGAGGCGTTGAACCGGCGCTGCCCGTTGCCAAGGTGTATTTGGATTGGGGTGCCGGGAGGAGGATGCGGGAGGTGGGAGTAACGCCGAATATTCCTGCAAATGTGTTGCTTGGGACCGATTTGGGGCGGCTAGTGTCCCAGTATGTGGCCACTGAACCCCCAAGTCCGGCTCCCCAAGAATGTCATGACTCTACTGTGAATGCTAATGTTAATGTATTGAATGTGCCTCCAACAGTGGAGGAGGGAGTGAAACCTGATGGTAAGCCATGCACTGACACTACACACACAGGGCTCACAGTGAGGACAGGTGAGGAGGCTGTAGGGGAGAGCTCAGAGGTGGAGGGAGGGGCTGCTATGGGCAGTGTAGGGCCCCTAAGTGAATCCAGCCTGCTGAGTCTAGGGCCCCTGCAGGAAGAGGAACAGGCCATGGGGGGAGGGGGTGTCCCGGGAGAGGAGCCACCAGGTAGGACCCCAGGTCAGGAGTTCCCCACATCCGGGATGTCAGGAAGTCAGGGAAGTCTGCCTGACCCGGCGACTTGGTCAGAGGATGAGGGAAAGCAGGCGCTACCCGTGGTCTCAGCGGTCGTGGCCGCTGTTACCAGGAGTGGGAGCGCTGAAGCCCAAGGAGCCTCGCGGAGGTCCGACGGCTTCCCCTCTCTGACCAAGTGGCTGCCGAGTCAGACAGTAGCCAGGAGACAGATCCCGGGGAACTGACAGAGGACAGGGCAGTTTCATCAATTCTTGCCATATCTAGTCAGGGATTTCAGGCAGCGTTGGAAGCTGACCCTAGCCTGAAGACTCTGAAGGAACAGGCGGCACAGCCTCCCCTGGAGTCCGACCGCGAGCGAGTGGTCTGGGACCAGGGACGGCTGTACCGGGTAACGGTCCAGCAGGGTTCACCGGAGGCGTGGCCCAGGGACCGACAGTTAGTGGTGCCCCATCCGTTCAGGGCGGAATTGTTGCGGATCGCACACGAGATTCCAATGGCCGGACACTTAGGGATCACTAAAACCAGGGCCAGGCTAGCTCAGCATTTCTACTGGCCTGGAATGAGGACCGAGGTGATAGCCTACTGCCGTTCGTGTGACACCTGTCAGAGGGTGGGGAAGGCGGGGCCGCGCCCCAAAGCCCCACTGGTAACTCTGCCCATCATCGAAGAGCCTTTCTCGAGGGTGGCTGTGGATCTCATTGGACCTCTGTCCACTCCCAGCCGCTCCGGGAAATGCTTCATACTAACGGTAGTGGACTATGCCACCCAGTACCCGGAGGCGGTAGCTTTGTCGTCCATTCGGGCCGACAAAGTGGCCACTGCCTTACTGGAGATTTTCTCCAGAGTGGGGTTTCCCAAGGAAATGCTCACCGACCGAGGGACCCAGTTCATGTCGCAGCTGATGGAGTCTCTCTGTAAGCAGGTACAGGTGCAACATCTGGTGGCCAGCCCGTATCACCCACAGACCAATGGCTTGTGTGAGTGGTTCAATGGCACCTTAAAGCAGATGCTGAAGATGTTGGTCGACTCCCACGGGAGAGACTGGGAGCGGTATCTCCCACACCTGCTGTTTGCCTACCGGGAGGTTCCACAGGCCTCAACGGGGTTCTCCCCTTTGAGCTCCTGTACGGGCGACGTGTACGGGGGCCCCTTGCTCTGGTGAAGGAAGCATGGGAAGGGGATTTAGCCACCCCTGGAGTGTCGGTCATTGAGTATGTCGTGCGCTTCCGGGACCGAATGATGGCCTTGACACGGCTGGTGCATGACAATATGGCCCAAGCTCAGGCTGACCAGAAGCGATGGTACGACCAGAATGCTTGTGAGCGGACCTACCAGGTGGGTCAAAAGGTGTGGGTACTGGTCCCCGTACCACAAAACAAGCTTCAGGCGGCCTGGGAGGGTCCATACCTCGTGCACGAGCAGCTCAACGCCGTCACCTCCCTGGTCACCCTGGACCAGCCCGTGGAAGGAGGAAGGCCTTCCATGTGAACATGATGAAGGCCCATCATGAGCGGGAGGCTTATGCTCACCCAGTGTGCAACCTTCCAGAGGAAGGAGAGGCAGAAACCCTCCTCGATCTGCTCACCCAAGCCAAGGCGGGTGGATCCATCGAGGATGTGGGGGTTGGCCACCAGCTCTCGGAGGACCAACGTTCCCAGCTGGGGGCCACCCTACACCCCTTCCGGGAGCTGTTCAGCAGCCTGCCCGGAAGGACTGAGGCAGCAGTCCATGACGTGGACACTGGCAACCACCCCCAATCCGGCGTTCAGCATATCGGGTCTCTCTTGAGGTGCAGCAGCAGATGCGCCAAGAGATAGATGAGATGCTGAGGCTGGGGGTGATCCAAGCGTCCAACAGCGCGTGGGCTTCGCCTGTAGTCCTCGTCCCTAAAAAGGACCGAACTACGCGGTTCTGCGTGGACTACAGGGGGCTCAACGCTGTGACGGTCACCGATGCGTACCCAATGCCGCGCATCGATGACCTGCTCGACCAGCTGGCCGGGGCCAAGTACCTGACCATCATGGATCTGAGCAGGGGGTATTGGCAGATTCCCCTGACCCCTAGGGCACGGGAACGCTCTGCCTTTATCACCCCATTCGGACTGTACGAGTCCACGGTGATGCCCTTCGGCATGAAGAATGCCCCTGCCACTTTTCAGCGGATGGTCAACACGCTGCTCGAGGGACTGGAAGGGTATGCGACCGCGTACCTGGATGACATTGCCATCTTCAGTCCCACCTGGGAGGATCACCTAGAGCACCTGGCGCAGGTGCTCGGGCGGATCCAGCGAGCAGGCTTGACCATTAAGCCGGAAAAATGCCAGCTGGGTATGAGTGAGGTCCACTACCTGGGACACCGGGTAGGTGGGGGAGCTCTGAAGCCAGAGCCCGGGAAGGTGGATGCCATCGCATCCTGGCCCACCCCCAGGACCAAGAAGCAGGTGATGTCCTTTTTGGGTACTGCTGGGTACTATAGGAGGTTTGTTCCACACTATAGTGCCCTGGCCAAGCCCCTGACGGACCTCACCAAGAAAAGGCTGCCCGTCGCAGTCGACTGGACAGTCGCCTGCGAGACAGCTTTCCAGGCGCTCAAGACCGCCCTTTCTAGTTCTCCTGTACTACAGGCAGCCGACTTCACGCGGCCATTCTTAGTGCAGACCGACGCCAGCGACTTCGGCCTCGGTGCTGTGCTCAGCCAGGTTGACACTACGGGCCATGAACACCCCATTTTGTACCTGAGCAGGAAGCTCCTGCCGAGGGAAGTGGCCTATTCCACGATGGAGAAGGAATGTCTGGCAATTGTGTGGGCCCTGCAGCGTCTGCAGCCATACTTGTACGGACGCCAATTCACCGTGGAAACAGACCACAACCCCCTCAGCTGGTTACACACGGTCTCTGGGACGAATGGGAGGTTGCTACGCTGGAGCCTCGCTCTCCAACTGTACCATTTCACCATTCGCCACAAAAAGGGCAGTGACCATGGTAACGCTGATGGGTTGTCCCGGCAAGGAGAGGGTGCGGTAGGGCGCACGGGGGAACACAGGAATGTGATACCCCCTAGCGCCCTCAAAAGCAGGGAGGTGTAAGGAAAAGGTTGTCGCCATTTTGTATAGGGCCTGTACCAGCCTCCATTTTGTCAGTTCACACAGCCACAGACTTTTAGCTACACATTGCCTATTAGCATATCCAGTACGACAGGTTTTGATGTCCACTAGGAATCAATAGGCCTTTACATGCTAATTAGTCTAGGCCAGTGACTGAATGAGATGGTCAGTCGTATGGTAAATAGCCCAAGCTCAGGCATTGTTTCCTGCTCCATATGAATTGCAGGCCAATTAATATGCGTGCTTCAAAGCAATGGGGATGGGCCTAGCAGGTTTAAGAGCTAGCCATGACCAGGCTGCTGGTCTCATTCCATTTCACACACAGAAGCCAACAAGATGGTCTAGGAAAGACCAAGGGACTATTCAGGAACTGAAGACTGTACCTGGGAATGGCAGAGCCAAGGCCTTCCCATGACCATAATACCTGGTAATATTGATCCATAGCTTATACCTTTAAGCCTTGTACATTATTGTTGTATTTTTACTCTGACTGCCATTCCATTGTAGTTACGTTGTATAGCTTTACTGTATATTTCTGTAATTATCTAGTGCGCCCTTAAGGCAAATTAAACCATAAAATTAATCTTGGGCTGATGCTTTTACTCTGATCACGAATCTTAGAATACCCAGTGGGTAGCAGGACACCTTCCCCGGCGGCCATTTGCTCTAGGTGCAGTTCTCTTACTGACCTGAGAGACAAAGGGGGGCGCCGGAGAGCTGTACCTGTGGAGTTACGTCCCATTGGTGACGTGGGAGGAAAGGGATCGTCCGTCACATTTGGTAGCGGCGGTGGTATCAGAAGCTGTGATACCCGGGCTACCGTGTGGCGGCGGGCTGAGTTCCTCACATCTACTAATTTCAAAATCACCTGAGATCACACGACCTCTACCACCTAAATTAGTTCTCTGGTGTAACAAAATCAAAACAGCAGCCACTGAAAAAACTGGAAAAAGCAAAAGTACAAACATCAGTGGCTGAACTAAACTGAGAGGGCAAAAGCCCCCGGAGGGGACCCTGAAGGCCCCCACAGAAGTGCAGGACAAAATGCAAAAATAAAGCACAAAAACAAAAAGAAGAAAATGTCTTATCTGTTAGCAGGAGATGCAGACACGACACAGCAGGCTACAAGGGAAACAGGAATGAAGGATTCAGACCAGAACAATTGATCACCGGCAACCCTGATGGGAAGGTGACTCCCTTATATAAGACCAGTCAGTAACACCTGATTCCCAGTCCTCACAATCTTCACTGAACAGACCAGCACCGCTTGTAACCACCAGAGGGAGTCTCTGCTCAGAACTCATCTCAAACCCATTCACAACAGTAGTTATATTCATGTACATAGGAGCAGTATTATAGTAGTTATATTCTTGTACATAGGAGCAGTATTATAGTAGTTATATTCTTGTACATAGGAGCAGTATTATAGTAGTTATATTCTTGTACATAGGGGCAGTATTATAGTAGTTATATTCTTGTACATAGGGGCAGTATTATAGTAGTTATATTCTTGTACATAGGGGCAGTATTATAGTAGTTATATTCTTGTACATAGGGGGCAGTATTATAGTAGTTATATTCTTGTACATAGGGGGCAGTATTATAGTAGTTATATTCATGTACATAGGAGCAGTATTATAGTAGTTATATTCTTGTACATAGGAGCAGTATTATAGTAGTTATATTCTTGTACATAGGGGCAGTATTATAGTAGTTATATTCTTGTACATAGGAGCAATATTATAGTAGTTATATTCTTGTACATAGGAGCAGTATTATAGTAGTTATATTCTTGTACATAGGGGCAGTATTATAGTAGTTATATTCTTGTACATAGGAGCAGTATTATTGTAGTTATATTCTTGTACATAGGGGCAGTATTATAGTAGTTATATTCTTGTACATAGGAGCAGTATTATTGTAGTTATATTCTTGTACATAGGGGCAGTATTATAGTAGTTATATTCTTGTACATAGGGGCAGTATTATAGTAGTTATATTCTTGTACATAGGAGCAATATTATAGTAGTTATATTCTTATACATAGGGGCAGTATTATAGTAGTTATATTCTTATATAAGTGTCAATAAATCAAATCACTCCGATGTACTTTATTTGGGAGTGCCTGGAGCTTTAGAGGGGTCAGTCGTGCACCACAGAGGAGTACATGAGGGTTGTATTACTGTAGTTGACATATTACACACATAATATTTGTTTCTCTTTTGTTCGCTGATTCGTTTGGAAAATGGGAAGGAGATTTGTGTCTGAGCTTTGTCAATTTAATGTGAGATTCCCTTCTGCTTCTCATTGTGAGTCAGCGGATCGACCGTACACAGGGAATGAATCATTTCCCCAAACAGACACACAGTACATTGCACCTCTGAGCTAATGATGGGACCCCAGCGTGGGCTGACCCCAAGAGGAAGGCCCTGACAGCTCAGCCCTGCAGACATGTGCCGATCCTGCCTCCCCCCATTATCCCATACACCATCGTTATTTTCTTTTCTATAATTCTGTGATGTTCCAAGCACGTTGCCATCCCTGTGACTCAGGCCGTCCGCCGCCCGTATAGATGTCCCATAATGGTGGAACGAGCAGATCACTTCTCCCTACACAAGGACACAATTTAGAGCAAGAACATGGTAAGAATGAGACATAGCGTTGAGTTAAATAAAACATTTAATCATACATAGAGGTAATAAGTTGATAAAAAGCTGATTATTTCAGCCTGGAAACCATCAGCAAGTAGCTTTCAATGGATTCTTATAATTTGTCGGTGGTTTTGTATGAGGGCCTTGGAGAATGGGGTCCCAGCCGAGTTTGGCCCTAACCTTTCCGATATACTAGCTGTAAAGTTAGTAACATCCCCCTCTCTACATGGTACCAAAGTGGCATACCACCTAACCAGCCTTTTTTTAGGCATGGCACAGATGAGCTTTCAATGTTCATTTGCAATAAATATGTAATTTTTTTCCATCTGGTGTAAAAGCCTCTGTTCTCCTGAATCCGGTGATGTTTTTCTTGCGTTCCTGCGCCTCTCCGTTCCTGAGATATCGCCTTTTCTTTCCTGCCTATAAATCTTCTCTTTTTAGCCAAGTGGGTGTGATCCTCATTTTTTTATGGGCGTTTTCTTTGATGACCACACCTAGTTGACTTAAAAGGCTAAATTTATAGACAGGAAAGAAGAGGCCATATCTAAGGAACGGAAAGTCACAGGAACAAAAGAAAAACATCACCGGATTCAGGAGAACAGCGGCACTTACACCAGGGGAAAAAATTACATATTTATGACAAGTGACAGATTCCCTTTAAATGTTAAGGGCATTTCCCAGGGATCGGTATTTTCCCAAATTGGACTACTACTGACACCAGCCCCTGGTATGTTATTAACCAAGAAGGGGTGTCATTGTGACTTTTTTCTATCCATAATTCTCTCTCCATTTTATATCATCCTCATATTACCGTCATGCTTCCCACTCCCCATCCTATTTGGCTCCTTACTATGGTTATTATGGTTGCCGGTCCCAGTCTGGGCTCAATCTCCCAGAGAGCAATCCAAGTATAAGATCCAGGACGCGCGTGTAATTCCCCCTCGTCTGTATCTTTACATCGTCTGTCACGCACATGAAGAACATATATAATGCTCCAGTCTAGAGGGTCACACGGGCTGTGTCCTGGTAGTAAAATAAACCCCCCACCTCCCATATTAAGAAGTCTTCAGCCCATCCCACCCTTCGTGGCACAGGCATACAGAGGCTTTATGGTGTTACTGAGGAGCCTCAACATTGACAATCCTGCCAAAATTTCCACTTTTTTTTGTGTATACAGCTCATATGTACACCTATGGGTCTCCATGGTTACAGACTACGAACAAACCCTGTGTAGTCGGATACTGCAGTCATGTGTTACATTTCATCTGATCTTTTTTAAGTCAGGAAGGCGGGATCAGACTACACACACGGTTTGTTTGTGGTCTGCAACAATGGAAACGCATAGGACAGCATAGGGGCTGTATACTCAAAAACGGTAGATGTGCTTCACTAATAGAAATGCATTAGGACAAATAAATAAAATGATTGAAATGTAACGAAAACACACACGAGAGAGCCGGGGGATAAGGATATCACCTCACCTTCACCCATACTGCGATGGAGCTTACACTGTCGCAGCTCTCTGGCGCCCCCCTTACCCTTAGGTCAGTCAGGGAACTGCACCTAGGATAAGTAGTCTTCGGAGAGGGTGCCCTGTCACGTACTGGTTATTGGGGCACTCTGTCGTGAAGGCAGTATATATATATATATATATATCACCAGTCCCAGGCCGGGAATATATATATAAACCTCCGAGCCATCACTGCCAGGATCCCCCAATAACACCAAAACGGTATGCTGCCACCAGTTCCTCATTAGATATAAACCCGGTGCGTTAAAAAGCTTATATTGGGTCAGAAACCAACCCCAGGTAGCGTTTAAGTACTAGCCGAACTCACGGATGTGGGAAATCGGGTTTTGAGATGAAAGAGCAGCCCAAAATCAATTTGTCCAGTCTTTCTGCCTGGTAACCATCAGCAAGTTGCTGTTACTGGATTATTTTATATCTATCATTCTGTCACTTTACTTTGTACTAGATCCGGACCCGCAGTTCCCAAGACAACAGTATATATTCAGAATGTTCATTAGAGAAACCCAAAAGAGCAGTAGATCAGTCACCAGTAGGGTTGAGCATTCCGATACTGCAAATATCGGGTATCGGCCGATATTGGCTGTATCGGAATTCCGATTCCGAGTACCGATATTTTCGTCTTATCGGATACCGGAATCGGGATTGTCACTGTCACTGTCAGTGTCCGTCGGTCGGGTCTGTCAGGAGTCAGCGGCACTTACCCGGCAGAAGATCTCCGGCGGTCACATCCCGGACTGCTTGATGGCCGCCATCCTCTTCTCCCTGGCGGTCACATGCAGTTTCTCGCGATAACTGCAGTGACTGCTGGGTAATCCCGGCCGTAAAGCAGTCAGTCCGATGACGTCACCGCCGGGGAAGCAGGTAATCAGCTGTGCTGCGTCGGGATGTCAGGCTCTGCCTGTCATTCCGATGTAGCAGAGTTGGATCGTCGTGGGACAATCGTTACTATGGACTGCGTCGGACAGGTGGTATACTGTTGGTTTGTTTTTTTTCTTTTTTTACAGGAGATCGATGGCGTCGCAGGAATGAGAGAGTAATAAAATTAATGAAAACTGTGTTGTCTCTTATTTCATTAAAAGACTTTTTTCTTGCTGTGTCTTTTTTTTAAACATTTAATAACTTTGGGATTAATAATGGATCGGTGTCTTATTGACGCCTCTCCATTATTAACCGGGCTTATTGTCACCGTGCAATCAACGGTGACAATAACCCCTTATTACCCCGCTTGCCACCGCTACAGGGCAAGTGGGAAGAGCCGGGTAAAGTGCCACAATTGGCACATCTTTTGATGCGCCAAATGTGGGGCTGCTGTAGCCTGGTATTATCAGGCTGTTGAGGGCCAAAATCCATGGGCCTTGACAGTCTTTTAATACCAGGCCGCAGCAGTCTGCATTTTACTTGGCTGGTTAACAAAAATAGGGGGGATCCCCACGCCGTATTTTTTTCGAGGGGATCCCCTATTTTTGTTAACCAGCCAAGCTAAGCAGACTGCTGTGGCCTGGTATTATCAGGCTGGCAAGGTCCATGGATATTGGATCCTTACCAGCCTGAAAAACCAGGCCTCAGCGGTCTGCTTCATCTGGCTGGTTAACAAAAATAGGGGGGACCCCACGCCATTTTTTTTTCGAGGGGATCCCCTATTTTTGTTAATCAGCCAAGATATGCAGACTGCTGTGGCCTGGTATTATCAGGCTTGCAAGGTCCATGGATATTGGATCCTTACCAGCCTGAAAATCCAGGCCTCAGCGGTCTGCTTCATCTGGCTGGTTAACAAAAATAGGGGGGACCCCACGCCATTTTTTTTTCGAAGGGAACCCCTATTTTTGTTAATCAGTTCCCTCTGACGTCACTGATGGTGTCCCTGGCTGACCTGAAGTGAAAGTGGAAAGCAATCAATTAAGCTTTCCACTTCCTCTCCTGTCAGCCAGGAGAGGAGCTCATTCATTTGGGGGTTTACTGTGCGGCTGCAGCATTAGCTGCGGTCCCTGCAGTAAACATTAACCCTTTCTGAAGGATTACACCGTGGGACCTGACTGTGCATGGGATAGGTAAGAATAATTTTGCTTTATTATTTTATTTTTATTACAGGAAATGGTTTTAGCAGGTAAATAAAATATGGTCAAAAACTGTGTGATTATTTCATTAAACTTCTTTTTTATTAAAGTGTGTGTGTTTGATTTTTCTTTCATACAATAGGATTAATAATTGATAGTTGTCTAATTGACAGCTCTCAATTATTAACCTGGCTTAAAGTGACCTTTCAATTGCAAGGTCATTTTAACCCCTTATTAACCCATTCGCCACCGCTGCAGGGCAATGGGAATAGACGGGCAAAGTGCCAGAAAGGGCAAATCTAATTAGAGATTTGCCCTTTCTGGGGTGTCTGGGGGCAGATGTTAGTAGCCGGGGGGGGGGGCAAAAATAATGGTCCCTCTCTGGGCTATTATTATCTGCCCCCACTCACTGGCTTTGTCTGTCTGGTTGCGAAAATAGGGCGGGAGCCCACGCATTTTTTTTCAGCAATTTTACACCTCATATATATATATATACATGTCATTGAGTTTGTGACACATATATATATTTATAGTTCATACACTTCTACATAGTATAATAGCCGCTAGTTCAATTGCCGGCTTTTGTGAAAATGCAGAACCCGACATGAAATGACACTTGGTTTACATAGAGTGGTTCAATGAAGTAACTGAAAATGCGTAAAAAACAACAAAAATATATTACAAAGTTGCTGGGTTTTTCCGTTTGTTAACCCTAGAACCAAATGGGCAGACAACATCCAAAGAGCGTGTCTGTGCCTCTGTGTGGATGGCTGATAACGGAGAACAAGAGTCAACCGCATAACAAATGGAAGGGAGACTTAGGTGCACCATCTGGTCTGAAGCTAGGTAGTCGTTCGTCTTCATTTTCGCCAGGACTGACACCTCGCTGCCTTCTAATGGCTCATAATTATTAACATGTTTGTCATTTAAATGGACAGTGCGCCATTAATCATCCGACCGCCATCGCCATCTCAAAAATAGTATACCGTAGACGTTATTTATTCAGCTTTATTATTAACGGAATAAAAAAGTTATTTTACAATCACGGCGTAATTATGAAAAGGGTGTGGCTTTACACAGCGGCACAGAGTATTTAAGGAGGTGTCATGTAAAGGAGGAGTGTCCTGTCCACTCATGTGCGGTGTGTGAGGACAGAGTGGCCCATCACCGGGGCAAAGCCATTATGTACAGAAGGGTATAGGGACAGGTAGGAGAAGCAGAGTCTTCCAGCAGCACAGAGTATTTCAGATGTGGATGGTGCTAGTCTTGGAGGGTGGCAGTGATCTGTTTCCTCATGTAATAATATTCGTAAGGATTGTGAATCAAGAAAAAAAGAAAGCTCTGCCAGATAGTGAAAGAAACCGGAGTCCCACAGCAGCACAGAGTATTTCAGATGTGGAAGGTGCTGGTCTTGGAGGGTCGCAGTGATCTGTTTCCTCATGTGATAATTAGAGTTGAGCGATACTTTCCGATATCCAAAGGTATCGGAATCGGAATGGTATCGCCGATACCATTAAAATATCGGCGATACCGATACCGGAAATCCAATGTAAGTCTATGGGAACAAAATATCGTAACTAAAAAAAACCCCATTCTTTCCTTGTAAACACTAAATATACACACATAGAATACATATATATATATATATATACATGTCATTGTGACATATATATATACATATATTTACAGTTTATATATATACATGTCATTGTGACATATATATATACATATATTTATAGTTTATACACTTCTACATAGTAAAATAGCCTCTGATTCAATTGCCGGGTAAAGCCGGCTTTTGTGAAAAGACAGAAGCACCCGACATGAAATGACACTTGGTGTACATAGGGTTAACCATGTCTTTTCATGTAGTTTGATATCTGATTTGCACAAACAATTACATGAGTGTAAGTGTGCAAAATTTCACACCTGTAGGGGTTAATTAAAGGTGTAAATTCGTTGTAAAAAAAACGGACTTTTTTGCTACGAATTTACACCTTTAATTAACCCCTACAGGTGTGAAATTTTGCACACTTACACTCATGTAATTGTTTGTGCAAATCAGATATCAAACTACATGAAAAGACATGGTTAACTCTATGTAAACCATATGTCATTTCATGTCGGGTTCTGCATTTTCACAAAAGCCGGCAATTGAACTATCGGCTATTATACTATGTAGAAGTGTATGAACTATAAATATATATATATATGTGTCACAAACTCAATGACATGTATATATTATATATATATGAGGTGTAAAATTGCTGAAAAAAAATGCGTGGGCTCCCGCCCTATTTTCGCAACCAGACAGACAAAGCCAGTGAGGGGGGCAGATAATAATAGCCCAGAAAGGGACCATTATTTTTGCCCCCCCCCGGCTACTAACATCTGCCCCCAGACTCCCCAGAAAGGGCAAATCTCTAATTAGATTTGCCCTTTCTGGCACTTTGCCCGTCTATTCCCATTGCCCTGTAGCGGTGGCGAATGGGTTAATAAGGGGTTAAAATGACCTTGCAATTGAAAGGTCACTTTAAGCCAGGTTAATAATTGAGAGCTGTCAATTAGACAACTATCAATTATTAATCCTATTGTATGAAAGAAAAATCAAACACACACACTTTAATAAAAAAGAAGTTTAATGAAATAATCACACAGTTTTTGACCATATTTTATTTACCTGCTAAAACCATTTCCTGTAATAAAAATAAAATAATAAAGCAAAATTATTCTTACCTATCCCATGCACAGTCAGGTCCCACGGTGTAATCCTTCAGAAAGGGTTAATGTTTACTGCAGGGACCGCAGCTAATGCTGCAGCCTCACAGTAAACCCCCAAATGAATGAGCTCCTCTCCTGGCTGACAGGAGAGGAAGTGGAAAGCTTAATTGATTGCCTTCCACTTTCACTTCAGGTCAGCCAGGGACACCATCAGTGACGTCAGAGGGAACTGATTAACAAAAATAGGGGTTCCCTTCGAAAAAAAAATGGCGTGGGGTCCCCCCTATTTTTGTTAACCAGCCAGATGAAGCAGACGCTGAGGCCTGGATTTTCAGGCTGTTAAGGAGCCAAGATCCATGGACCTTGCCAGCCTGATAATACCAGGCCACAGCAGTCTGCATATCTTGGCTGATTAACAAAAATAGGGGATCCCCTCGAAAAAAATTGGCGTGGGGTCCCCCCTATTTTTGTTAACCAGCCAGATGAAGCAGACCGCTGAGGCCTGGTTTTTCAGGCTGGTAAGGATCCAATATCCATGGACCTTGCAAGCCTGATAATACCAGGCCACAGCAGTCTGCTTAGCTTGGCTGGTTAACAAAAATAGGGGATCCCCTCGAAAAAAAAAACGGCGTGGGGATCCCCCCTATTTTTGTTAACCAGCCAAGTGAAATGCAGACTGCTGCGGCCTGGTATTAAAAGACTGTCAAGGCCCATGGATTTTGGCCCTCAACAGCCTGATAATACCAGGCTACAGCAGCCCCACATTTGGCGCATCAAAAGATGTGCCAATTGTGGCACTTTACCCGGCTCTTCCCACTTGCACTGTAGCGGTGGCAAGCGGGGTAATAAGGGGTTAATGTCACCGTTGATTGCACGGTGACAATAAGCCCGGTTAATAATGGAGAGGCGTCAATAAGACACCGATCCATTATTAATCCCAAAGTTTTTAAATGTTTAAAAAAAAGACAAAGCAAGAAAAAAGTCTTTTAATGAAATAAAAGAGACAACACAGTTTTCATTTATTTTATTACTCTCTCATTCCTGCGACGCCATCGATCTCCTGTAAAAAAAGAAAAAAAACAAACCAACAGTATACCACCTGTCCGACGCAGTCCATAGTAACGACTGTCCCACGGCGATCCAGCTCTGCTACATCGCAATGACAGGCAGAGCCTGACATCCCGGCGCAGCACAGCTGATTACCTGCTTCCCCGGCGGTGACGTCATCGGACTGACTGCTTTACGGCCGGGATTACCCAGCAGTCACTGCAGTTATCGCGAGAAACTGCATGTGACCGCCAGGGAGAAGAGGATGGCGGCCATCAAGCAGTCCGGGATGCGACCGCCGGAGATCTTCTGCCGGGTAAGTGCCGCTGACTCCTGACAGACCCGACCGACGGACACTGACAGTGACAGTGACATTCCGATTCCGGTATCCGATATGACGAAAATATCGGAACTCGGAATCGGAATTCCGATACAGCCAATATCGGCCGATACCCGATATTTGCAGTATCGGAATGCTCAACCCTAGTGATAATATTCGTAAGGATTGTGAATCAAGAAAAAAGAAAGCACTGCCAGATAGTGAAAGAAACCGGATTCCCACAATCAGCACAGAGTATTTCAGATGTGGAAGGTGCTGGTCTTGGAGGGTGGCAGTGATCTGTTTCCTCATGTGATAATATTCGTAAAGATTGTGAATCAAGAAAAAAAGAAAGCACTGCCAGATAGTGAAAGAAACCGGATTCCCACATCAGCACAGAGTATTTCAGATGTGGATGGTGCTAGTCTTGGAGGGTGGCAGTGATCTGTTTCCTCATGTGATAATATTCGTAAGGATTGTGAATGAAGAAAAAAAGAAAGCTCGGCCAGATAGTGAAAGAAACCGGATTCCCACATCAGCACAGAGTATTTCAGATGTGGAAGGTGCTGGTCTTGGAGGGTGGCAGTGATCTGTTTCGTCATGTGATAATATTCGTAAGGATTGTGAATCAAGAAAAAAAGAAAGCTCGGCCAGATAGTGAAAGAAACCGGAGTCCCACAGCAGCACAGAGTATTTCAGATGTGGAAGGTGCTGGTCTTGGAGGGTGGCAGTGATCGGTTTCCTCATGTGATAATATTCGTAAGGATTGTGAATCAAGAAAAAAAGAAAGCACGGCCAGATAGTGAAAGAAACCGGAGTCCCACAGCAGCACAGAGTATTTCAGATGTGGAAGGTGCTGGTCTTGGAGGGTGGCAGTGATCTGTTTCCTCAAGTGATAATATTCGTAAGGATTGTGAATCAAGAGAAAAAAAAGCACGGCCAGATAGTGAAAGAAACCGGAGTCCCACAGCAGCACAGAGTATTTCAGGATATATCATTGACAAGACTATTGGGCTCTATGTGACTGCGATGAACCGGCCGCAGCAATTACAGCCAAAAAATGAGGCCGAGTTCACCCCTCCGCCTTGTTTTAATTAACATTCTGTCATCTCTGAACCGGATCGGATGCGAACGTCGTCCGGAAAAACGTAAACACGAGTCAGAAAAATGTGGAGAGAGGGGGCGGCACGTTCATCAGATGAAAATATTGTTAGGGTGGAGGCCCGTAAGAAAAAGATAAAGAACCTGGCACATTCTGGGCCCCTCGGAAAAAAGATAAAGAACTTGGCACATTCTGGGCCCCTCGGAAAAAGATAAAGAACCTGGCACATTCTAGGCCCTTCAGAAAAAAGATAAGGAACCTGGCGCATTCTGGGCCCCTCAGAAAAAAAAAAAGATAAAGAACCTGGCACATTCTGGGCCCCTCAGCAGAAAAGCTCATCTGTGCCGCACAACCTGCCAGCTTTCATGGCGTCCTACTGACACTGAGCAGATGACACTGGCACCCTGCGGGCATCATCCTGGCATCACATAGTAGCTGTGTAGGGTGGTCTTATCGCCAGCAGAACGATTACTGAACCCTCTTGTATGTATTTGTTAGATATCGCTAGTTAGATGATCGCAGATATATCTACTGTGTACAGTGGCAGCGGGCAAGATGTCTGCCAGTCTTAAAGGGCACCATCCCCCTGGAAAATTGTACAATAATCTGCCAATATTATTCCCTGTTCAGATTAGTTTATGATCCTAGAAGCAATGGGATGAAACTGAATGGGAGGAGACACAGATTAGATATTAGAAAAAACTTTTTGACAGTTAGGGTGATCAATGAGTGGAACAGGCTGCCACAAGAGGTGGTGAGTTCTCCTTCAATGGAAGTCTTCAAACAGAGGCTGGATAGACATCTGTCTGGGATGATTTAGAGAATCCTGCTTTGAGCAGGGGGTTGGACCAGATGACCCAGGAGGTCCCTTCCAACTCTACCATTCTATGATTCTATGATTCTATGATCAGGTGCGCTCTGCATAGGCAATAACCGAGATGACAAAGCATTCGGTATACTAAAGTGAGCTGTGTTATCTCAGTCTCTCAGTCTCTTCCTAAGCTGAGTGCAGCAGCTGGTGACAACCACATCTCAACTGTTGTGCTCTGTATAGGCAGACGCTGAGCAAGACAATAATGAATCATGTGCCCTGCACCGTGCTCTTCTTCTGCTCCCGACCTCTCCTTGCACCGGGACTCGCTGGGAGGGTTCCCTGTTAAATAAATAAAAATAAAAAAATTATGTTACTTTTTCTAAACCCCAACTAGGGTTACATTTAGTTAGGGTTATTGGTAAGGTTGGAGCTATAGTTGGGTTTAGAGCCAGGATTAGGGCTATGGTTAAGGTTAGAGCTATGGTTAGGGTTATTTTTTAGCTTCAAAGCTGTGGTTAGGGTTAGCGTCAGGGTTAGATCCATGGTTAGGGTTAGCGTCAGGGTTAGATCCATGGTTAGGGTTATTGCTAAGGTTAGAGCCATGGTTAGGTTTAGTGTTAGGATTAGTGATATGGTTAGGGTGAGTGCTAACATTAGAGCTATGGCCAGGATTAGTGCTAGGGTTAAAGGTATGGCCAGGGTTAGTGTCAGGGTTAGAGCCATGGTTAGGGTTATTGCTAAGGTTAAAGCTATGTTAGGGTTAGTGTTAGGGTTAGAGCTGTGGTTAAGATTAGGGCTATGATTAAGCTTATTTCTAGTGTTAGAGCTATGGTTATGGTTAGGTTCAGAGGTTCAGACTTAGATCCATGGTTAGGGTTATTGCTAAGGTTAGAGCTATGGTTGGAGTTAGAGCTATGATTAGGGTTAGTGCTACGATTAGGGTTAGTGCTAGATTAGGGTTACTGTTAGAGCTATGATTAGGGTTAGTTCTATGATTAGGGTTAGTGCTAGATTAGGGTTAGGGTTCGTGTCAGGGTTAGTGCTATGATTAGGGTTAGTGCTATGATTAGGGTTAGTGCTATGATTAGGGTTAGTGCTAGATTAGGATTAGGGTTAGTGTCAGGGTTAGAGCTATGATTAGGGTTAGTGCTATGATTAGGATTAGGGTTAGTGTCAGGGTTAGAGCTATGATTAGTGTTAGTGCTATGATTAGGGTTAGTGCTATGATTAGGGTTAGTGCTATGATTAGGGTTAGTGCTAGATTAGGGTTAGGGTTCGTGTCAGGGTTAGAGCTATGATTAGGGTTAGTGCTATGATTAGGATTAGGTTAGTGTCAGGGTTAGAGCTATGATAAGGGTTAGTGCTATGATTAGGGTTAGTGCTAGATTAGGGTTAAGGTTAGTGTCAGGGTTAGAGCTATGATTAGGGTTAGTGCTATGATTAGGGTTAGTGCTAGATTAGGGTTAGGGTTAGTGTCAGGGTTAGAGCTATGATTAGTGCTATGGTTATGGTTAGTGTTAGGGTTAGTGCTATGATTAGGGTTAGGGTTAGAGCTATGATTAGGGTTAGAGCTATGATTAGGGTTAGAGCTATGATCAGGGTTAGAGCTATGATTAGGGTTAGTGCTATGATTAGTGCTATGATTAGAGTTAGTGCTAGATTAGGGTTAGGGTTAGTGTCAGGGTTAGAGCTATGATAAGGGTTAGTGCTATGATTACGGTTAGTGCTAGATTAGGGTTAAGGTTAGTGTCAGGGTTAGAGCTATGATAAGGGTTAGTGCTAGATTAGGGTTAGGGTTAGTGTCAGGGTTAGAGCTATGATTAGGGTTAGTGCTATGATTAGGGTTAGTGCTAGATTAGGGTTAGGGTTAGTGTCAGGGTTAGAGCTATGATTAGTGCTATGGTTATGGTTAGTGTTAGGGTTAGTGCTATGATTAGGGTTAGGGTTAGAGCTATGATTAGGGTTAGAGCTATGATTAGGGTTAGAGCTATGATCAGGTTAGAGCTATGATTAGGGTTAGTGCTATGATTATGGTTAGAGCTATAATTAGGGTTAGAGCTATGATCAGGGTTAGAGCTATGATTAGGTTAGTGCTATGATTAGGGTTAGTGCTATGATTAGTGCTATGATTAGGGTTAGTGTTAGGGTTAGAGCTAGATTAGGGTTAGTGCTATGATTAGGGTTAGAGCTATGATTAGTGCTACGATTAGGGTTAGTGTTAGTGTTAGAGCTATGATAAGGGTTAGTGCTATGATTACGGTTAGTGCTAGATTAGGTTAAGGTTAGTGTCAGGGTTAGAGCTATGATAAGGGTTAGTGCTAGATTAGGGTTAGGGTTAGTGTCAGGGTTAGAGCTATGATTAGGGTTAGTGCTATGATTAGGTTAGTGCTAGATTAGGGTTAGGGTTAGTGTCAGGGTTAGAGCTATGATTAGTGCTATGGTTATGGTTAGTGTTAGGGTTAGTGCTATGATTAGGGTTAGGGTTAGAGCTATGATTAGGGTTAGAGCTATGATTAGGGTTAGAGCTATGATCAGGGTTAGAGCTATGATTAGGGTTAGTGCTATGATTATGGTTAGAGCTATGATTAGGGTTAGAGCTATGATCAGGGTTAGAGCTATGATTAGGGTTAGTGCTATGATTAGGGTTAGTGCTATGATTAGTGCTATGATTAGGGTTAGTGTTAGGGTTAGAGCTAGATTAGGGTTAGTGCTATGATTAGGGTTAGAGCTATGATTAGTGCTACGATTAGGGTTAGTGTTAGTGTTAGAGCTATGATTAGGGTTAGTACTATGATTAGGGTTAGTGCTAGATTACGGTTAGGGTTAGAGCTACATTAGGGTTAGTGCTATGATTAGTGCAACGATTAGGTTAGTGTTAGTGTTAGAGCTATGATTAGGGTTAGTACTATGATTAGGGTTAGTGCTAGATTACGGTTAGGGTTAGAGCTACATTAGGGTTAGTGCTATGATTAGTGCTACGATTAGGGTTACTGTTAGTGTTAGGGTTAGAGCTATGATTAGGGTTAGTGCTATTATTAGGGTTAGTGTTAGGGTTGGAGCTATGATTAGGGTTAGTACTATGGTTAGGGTTAGTGTTAGGGTTGGAGCTATGATTAGGGTTAGTGCTATGATTAGGGTTAGGTTAGTGTTAGGGTTAGAGCTATGATTAGGGTTAGTGCTATGATTAGGGTTATGGTTAGTGTTAGGGTTAGAGCTATGATTAGGGTTAGTGCTATGATTAGGGTTAGGGTTAGTGTTAGGGTTGGAGCTATGATTAGGGTCAGTACTATGATTAGGGTTTGTGCTATGATTAGGGTTAATGTTATGATTAGGGTTAGTGCTAGATTAGGGTTAGGGTTAGTGTCAGGGTTAGAGCTATGATAAGGGTTAGTGCTATGATTAGGGTTAGTGCTAGATTAGGGTTAAGGTTAGTGTCAGGTTAGAGCTATGATAAGGGTTAGTGCTAGATTAGGGTTAGGGTTAGTGTTAGGGTTGGAGCTATGATTAGGGTTAGAGCTATGATTAGGGTTAGTGCTATGATTAGGGTTAGTGCTAGATTAGGGTTAGTGTCAGGGTTAGAGCTATGATTAGTGCTATGGTTATGGTTAGTGTTAGGGTTAGTGCTATGATTAGGGTTAGAGCTATGATTAGGGTTAGAGCTATGATCAGGGTTAGAGCTATGATTAGTGCTATGATTAGGTTAGTGTTAGGGTTAGAGCTAGATTAGGGTTAGTGCTATGATTAGGGTTAGAGCTATGATTAGTGCTACGATTAGGGTTAGTGTTAGTGTTAGAGCTATGATTAGGGTTAGTGTTAGGGTTGGAGCTATGATTAGGGTTAGTACTATGGTTAGGGTTAGTGCTATGATTAGGGTTAGTGCTAGATTAGGGTTAGGGTTAGAGCTACATTAGGGTTAGTGCTATGATTAGGGTTAGAGCTATGATTAGGGTTACTGTTAGTGTTAGGGTTAGAGCTATGATTAGGGTTAGTGCTATGATTAGGGTTACTGTTAGTGTTAGGGTTGGAGCTATGGTTAGGGTTAGTGTTAGGGTTAGAGTTATGATTAGGGTTAGTGCTATGATTAGGGTTAGTGTTAGGGTTAGAGCTATGATTAGGGTTAGTGCTATGATTAGGGTTAGGGTTAGTGTTAGGGTTGGAGCTATGATTAGGGTTAGTACTATGATTAGGGTTAGTGCTATGATTAGGGTTAGTTTTATGATTAGGGTTAGTGCTAGATTAGGGTTAGGGTTAGAGCTATGATTAGTGCTACGATTAGGGTTAGTATTAGTGTCAGGGTTAGTACTATGATTAGGGTTAGTGCTATGATTAGGTTAGTGTTAGGGTTAGAGCTATGATTAGTGCTATGATTAGGGTTAGTGTTAGGGTTAGAGCTATGATTAGTGCTATGATTAGGGTTAGGGTTAGGGTGGAGCTATGATTAGGGTTAGTACTATGATTAGGGTTAGGGTTAGAGCTATGATTAGTGCTACGATTAGGGTTAGTGTTAGTGTCAGGGTTAGTACTATGATTAGGTTAGTGCTATGATTAGGGTTAGTGTTAGGGTTAGAGCTATGATTAGGGTTAGTGCTATGATTAGGGTTAGTGTTAGGGTTAGAGCTATGATTAGTGCTATGATTAGGGTTAGTGTTAGGGTTAGAGCTATGATTAGGGTTAGTGCTATGATTAGGGTTAGTGTTAGGGTTAGAGCTATGATTAGTGCTATGATTAGGGTTAGTGTTAGGGTTAGAGCTATGATTAGGGTTAGTGCTATGATTAGGGTTAGTGTTAGGGTTAGAGCTATGATTAGTGCTATGATTAGGGTTAGTGTTAGGGTTGGAGCTATGATTAGGGTTAGTGCTATGATTAGGGTTAGTGTTAGGGTTAGAGCTATGATTAGGGTTAGTATTATGATTAGGGTTAGACCTGAGGTTATGATTAAGGTAATAAAATAGTTACATAGAAAAATGAAAACGCTTGTCCGCTTTCCCTCTCCATCTGTGTGTCCTTGGTCTGTACTTCTTGCATTAGACCTATACTTCCCCTATGTACACATTGGTGGTGACGCAGTGGAGTAAATATATATATCCTCATGTCAGGAGTCCAAACACGTAATGTTTCTGCTGTTTACATCTTGGGATTTGCATGAAATGTAAAAATATTTCCTACATGGGATGCAAATTGATAGATATTCATCCAGGGTCGAGAACGAAGGGTTGGCTGACCTCACTGATAATTACCTGTCACAAATTAATGCTCTGCTCCTTGTCTGCACCCCCCAGGAGGATGGGAAACGTCCTGGCTATAGGGAAAAATGTTAAAAGGATTCTGGAACTGATTGTAGGGCGACTGTAAAGAGACTTCTCAAGATTTCAACAGTACTAACTTTGTATCCCAGCTGAGCTATACGTTGCAAATGTGGCCGTTTAGTGCTCCTATAAGTCCCAGTCCTGCGACTAGACGCATTAAGCCCAGGACTCAGAGGTCTCTTTTGGCAATGACAATAAAAGGTAACACTGAAATGCAGGACCAGGCTGGGACAGTGCAGCTCCATCTCCCTCCTCCCTCTCCCTGCACAGTGACCTCTGCACATGGCTCAGAGCATGCTCTCTACACTCTCCCATTGAGGTCAGAAGCTGATTTTCAGATGTCAGGTGATTGGAAATGCCCAAAACTAGACCCAGGGTCCATACACCGAGGACTCCCACTGTATCTTTTTTTCCCAGAACACGTGCTTTCTAGAACAATATGGCCACACTGATACTTATCCATATCTACCCATTATCAGCAATCTTAACTTGATTTTAAGGGGGGGTCAATAAATCAAATTCTTAACCATTGCCTCAAAGGAAAATAAATGGGGGAATTCAGGTTATAGACATATTCTACAGTAGTGCCCAGTCTCTTATTTACCTCCTTATTAAGGCCAGGTGGTGGCGCCATTTTCATAAGATATGGTGATCCAGGCATCATAGAATTGCATTGTCCCTATTGTCTCCGCCCCGCTTATCTGTAGGGCTCCTCCTCCGAGGGGTTACACTGAATGTAAAAACGGGTCCTGAGAGAGAGAAAAGCCATAGAGTAATCAGACAGTCTGGTTCCTCCATTAGGCGCTATAAAATGACAAGGATTGATAAGTCTTACATCACATCCGTAGTAGATATGGATCTATCCAGAATCGATGTATGAACGGACCTTTACAGGACATATATAAAGGGCACATAGGAAATCCATGGAAGGACATGTTCACGTAGAAGGAGAAACCTTGAGTCATCCCCATGACACCAGAGCAACAACAGCAATACGTGTCGAAGGGTCGCCCAGGCTTCATAAATGCAATGTTGCTGTTGTTTCCGCCCCTGCTTATCACGCAATGTCTCCTCCTCCTGAGTTACACTTAATTTAAAGCTGGATTTGACAGAGAAATGTTAGAGAAATCCCACCCAATGGATCTTCCTAGCAGGCAGTGACAGCAATATATGACATAGGGTCTCCCAAGCTTCAGAAAAATGTAAATTCATTGATGTCTCCGCCCCCGCTTATTTCTCTATGGCTCCTCCTCCTGAGTTACACTGAATTTAAAGTAGTTTTTCAGAGAGAAAAGCTAGAGAAATCCCACCCTATGGATCCTCCTGGTATGCAGCAAAAGCAATAAGTGTCGAAGGGTCACCCAGGCTTGACAAAAATGCAAAATAACTGCTTTGTCCACCCCCGCTTATCTCTCTATTGCCTAATCTCTTTAGTTACATTGCATTTAAAATGGGATTTGAGCGAGAAAAGCGAGAGAAATCCCAACATTTGGATCCTCCTAGCAGGCAGCGGCAGAAATACATGTTGTAGGGTCACCCAGGCTTCAGAAAAATGCAAAGTCCCTGCTGTCTCCGCCCCCGCTTATCTCTCTATAGCTCCTCCTCTTGTGATACACTGATTTTAAATCGGTATTTGAGAGAGAATAATTAGAGAAATCCCACCCTATGGATCCTCCTAGCAGGCTGTGACCACAATACGTGTCGTAAAGTAGCCCAGGCTTCATAAAAATGCAAAGTCCCTGCTGTCTCCGCCCCTGCTTATCTCTCTATGGCTCCTCCTCTTGTGATACACTGATTTTAAATCGGTATTTGAGAGAGAAGAATTAGAGAAATCCCACCCTATATATCCTCCTAGCAGGCTGTGACCACAATACGTGTCGTAAAGTCGCCCAGGCTTCATAAAAATGCAAAATCGCTGCTGTCTCCGCCCCCGCTTATCTCTCTATGGCTCCTCCTCCTGTGATACACTGATTTTAAATCGGTATTTGAGAGAGAATTAGAGAAATCCCACCCTATGGATCCTCCTAGCAGGCTGTGACCACAATACGTGTCGTAAAGTCGCTCAGGCTTCATAAAAATGCAAAATTGCTGCTGTCTCCGCCCCCGCTTATCTCTCTCAATGGCTCCTTCTGCTAAACTATACTGAATTTAAAGTGGTATTTTAGAGAAGCAAGCTAAAGAATTCCCTCCCTATGGATCCTCCCAGCAGGATCTATAAAACGCCAAGTATCATTAACCCTTTGCGACCACAGCACTTCGGTGGTATAGATTTTATAGGACTGATGATCCCTTACAGCATGTAAGTGAGGGGCTCGTAGGGAACCCATAGATGGGCCTGTTATAACTCTGCGTTCACATAGGAGAAACCTCGAGTGACCCCCGTGGCCCCGTGACTTCGGCGGCAGCGACACGTGAAGGTGTTGACACTTATTATATACATTTTTGGTCATTTACCTTGAGAAAGTCCTGAACTAAGTGTCTCCCGTGTGGACGTTTCATCATCCCGGGAGACGTCTTAATTAGCGGCGGTCTCGTCCGTCTCACGTTATATAAATAGAACGTCTTCCTGAGATTCTTCAGCCGCCGGTGACGGCCCCTGATGGATAAACTCTATAGCATTACATAGGAAGCTTCGTCGGACCATGTCCTCAGGACGGGGAGAGCTAGATCAGCTGAGATTATGGGGAAAGGGGTCAGAAATCAAGATTAAAATTACACAAAATTTCCCCCCCAAAATTTTCGGAAAATCATGGTGACAACAACCAATTGGATTTTCCCTGCTCTTTCGAAATCTTAATGGGAAATTGTGGCAAAATATGCAAAAGTTAAATTTTTGTTGGTTTCTAAAAAAAAAATGTGTATTTTCCCCTGGTTTGTAAATTGCAGTCGTCACGTCTCGGCCCGCGACAAAGCAGAAGTTGTTCACGCTCCTGGTAGAAAGTTCCTACGTGCCGACACATACAAGTTCACCTTTCTCTGAAATGTTGCAAGGCGTACATTTTTCGCTTACGTTTGTTTTTCTAGTTCCGATGACGAGGTTTTGAACTCTTCTGGTTTTCACCCTTCTTTTTCCGATTTCTTAACGTTTCCTTTATGATTCAAATATTGATCGTTCCTTGACATTGTGGGGCATGATGCAACTTCTCAAGCTGGTCCCCACGGGCCCTCTCTTCATGTGACCAATGCCCCAATCAGGTCATGATTTTTAGAATTGATACATGTTATATTTCTGTACATTGGTAGCCACCACTTGGGGGAGCTCAATGCATATCATACATCTCTGTATACAGAAAACTCCCTCTAGTGGTGGCTGAAGGCAATATATTATCATGTATCTCTGTATACTGGGAGCTCCCCCTAGTGGCGGCTTCAGACAGGATCTTATCATGTGTCTCTGTATACAGGAAACTCCCTCTTGTGGTGGCTGAAGGCAGTATCTTATCATCTATCTCTGTATACAGGGAGCTCCCCCTAGTGGTGACTGCAGACAGGATATTATCATGTACAGTCATGGCCAAAAGTTTTGAGAATGACACAAATATTATATTTTCACATGATCTGCTGCCCTCTGGTTTTTATGTGCGTTTGACAGATGTTTTTATCACAGACAGAAATATAATAATTGCAAACATATGAGTAACAAAAGCTTATATTGACAGTTAGAATGAGTTAATGCAGCAAGTCAATATTTGCAGTGTTGACCCTTCTTCTTCAGGACCTCGGCAATTCTCCCTGGCATGCTCTTAATCAACTTCTGGACCAAATCCTGACTGATAGCAGTCCATTCTTGCACAATCAATGCTTTCATTTTGTCAGAATTTTTAGGTTCTTGTTTGTCCACCCGTCTCTTGATGATTGACCAAAGTTCTCAATGGGATTAAGATCTGGGGAGTTTCCAGGCCATGGACCCAAAATCTCTATGTTTTGTTCCCTGAGCCATTTAGTTATCACCTTTGCTTTATGGCAAGGTGCTCCATCATGCTGGAAAAGGCATTGTTGATCGCCAAACTGCTCCTGGAGGGTTGGGAGAAGTTGCTCTTGGAGGACATTCTGGTACCATTCTTTATTCATGGCTGTGTTTTTTAGGCAAGACTGTGAGAGAGCCGATTCCCTTGGCTGAGAAGCAACCCCACACATGAATGGTTTCCGGATGCTTAACAGTTGGCATGAGACAAGACTGGTGGTAGCGCTCCCTTGTCTTCTCCGAATGAGGCGTTTTCCTGATGTCCCAAACAATCGAAAAGGGGATTCATCAGAGAAAATAACTTTATCCCCGTCCTCAGCAGTCCACTGCCTGTACCTTTTGCAGAAAATCAGTCTGTCCATGATGTTTTTTCTGGAGAGAAGTGGCTTCTTTGCTGCCCTCCTTGAGACCAGGCCTTGCTCCAAGAGTCTCCGCCTCACAGTGCGTGCAGATGCACTCACACCTGCCTGCTGCCATTCCTGAGCAAGCTCTGCACTGCTGGTAGCCCGATCCCGCAGCTGAAACACTTTTAAGAGACAGTCCTGGCGCTTGCTGGTCTTTCTTGGGCGCCCTGAAGCCTTTTTGGCAACAATGGAACCTCTCTCCTTGAAGTTCTTGATGATGCGATAGATTGTTGACTGAGGTGCAATCTTTCTAGCTGCGATACTCTTCCCTGTTAGGCCATTTTTGTGCATTGCAATGATGACTGCACGTGTTTCTTTAGAGATAACCATGGTTAACAGAAGAGAAACAATGATGCCAAGCACCAGCCTCCTTTTAAAGTGTCCAGTGGTGTCATTCTTACTTAATCATGACAGATTGATCTCCAGCCATGTCCTCATCAACACCCACACCTGTGTTAATGGAGCAATCACTGAAAAGAGGTTAGCTGGTCCTTTTAAGGCAGGGCTGCAATGATGTTGAAATGTGTTTTGGGGGATAAAGTTCATTTTCTAGCCAAATATTGACTTTGCAAGTAATTGCTGTTAAGCTGATCACTCTTTATAACATTCTGGAGTATATGCAAATTGCCATTAGAAAAAGTGAAGCAGTAGACTTTGTAAAAATGAATATTTGTGTCATTCTCAAAACTTTTGGCCATGACTGTATCTCTGTATACAGGGAGCTCCCCCTAGTGGTGGCTGCACACAGAATCTTATCTTGTATCTCTGGATACAGTGAGTTCCCCCTAGTGGTGGCTGCAGACAGGATCTTATCATGTATCTCTGTATACAGGGAGCTCCCCCTAGTGGTGGCCTCACACAGAATCTTATCTTGTATCTCTGAATACAGTGAGTTCCCCCTAGTGGTGGCTGCAGACAGGATCTTATCATGTATCTCTGTATACAGGGAGCTCCCCCTAGTGGTGGCTGCAGACAGGATCTTATCATGTATCTCTGTATGCAGGGAGCTCCCCCTAGTGGTGGCTGCAGACAGGATATTATCATGTATCTCTGTATACAGGGAGCTCCCCCTAGTGGTGGCTGCACACAGAATCTTATCTTGTATCTCTGGATACAGTGAGTTCCCCCTAGTGGTGGCTGCAGACAGGATCTTATCATGTATCTCTGTATACAGGGAGCTCCCCCTAGTGGTGGCTGCACACAGAATCTTATCTTGTATCTCTGGATACAGTGAGTTCCCCCTAGTGGTGGCTGCAGACAGGATCTTATCATGTATCTCTGTATACAGGGAGCTCCCCCTAGTGGTGGCTGCACACAGAATCTTATCTTGTATCTCTGTATACAGGGAGCTCCCCCTAGTGGTGGCTGCAGACAGGATCTTATCATGTATCTCTGTATACAGGGAGCTCCCCCTAGTGGTGGCTGCAGACAGAATATTATCATGTATCTCTGTATACAGGGAGCTCCCCCTAGTGGTGGCTGCAGACAGGATCTTATCATGTATCTCTATATACAGGGAGCTCCCCCTAGTGGTGACTGCAGACAGGATGTTATCATGTATCTCTGTATACAGGGAGCTCCCCCTAGTGGTGGCTGCAGGCAGAATCTTATCATGTATCTCTGTATACAGGAGCTCCCCCTAGTGGTGGCTGTACACAGTATCTTATCTTGTATCTCTGGATACAGTGAGTTCCCCCTAGTGGAGGCTGCAGACAAGATCTTATCATGTATCTCTATATACAGGGAGCTCCCCTAGTGGTGGCTTCTTGTTACAGTCTTACAGTTCAGCTTTAGTTCTTCTTTGAAAGGAAACACACTGTATTACCTCCCTCCCCATTGGATGAAATCTTTACTTCTACATGACCGTTGTTGAGGAGGTACTCCAGAATTTCCCAGATTGTGACCAAGGGAAGATGCCAGAGGAGAGAAATAAACACTAATGGAATATACTGGTTTCCTTGGGTGTATACTTATTTAATTAGGCTTCTATTGGGTGTCCATTGATGTAATTGGATGTCCATCAATTTTATTGGGTACCCAGCTGGGACGCATGTGCCCCTCTTCATTCCCGATTTAATTCCTGGTTTTCAAAATAGATAAATGCCATAATTCTGGCTTCTTGTAGTCACCACTAGGGGGAGCTCACTGCACATATTAGGATACAGTTGTATACAGTGAGCTCCCTCTAGTGGTGACTTTAGGTAACACAGGTGACTTTTAGGTCTATAGTAGAAAACAAAATGCATTATCTTTACTACAACCAGATGAATAAAATATATTTTTAATAATATTGTGACCAGAAGAAGTAAGAAATATTCACCAAATCCCACAAAATCTGTTACTTAGAATTTCAATTATTGTAAACCCAAGAAAAAGATGCAACAAAGTCAATCAGCCCAAAACGGCTTCAGGGCGACTGCGACAAATTCATTAATGATTACGGGGGAGCACCCAGATTAAGATAGCGGGGTGAACAGGTCACGTAGCTGCAGGGTTCCCAGGTCGGTCATATAATGGCACCACCTCTACTTTCTCCACGAATTTCGCCGCCACCTCTGAGATGATGGATGTGGGGTCCTGTCCCTGCAGATTATAAAACACTAAGTGCGTTTTTCCTGCAGTTATTTATAAATGACCTTTAGCTCACGTAATAGGATGATGAGGATGATGATGAATTATCTAAGAAGTCCCTATGTTCCCCACTGGAGGATCCAGCCAAGGCAAGCATTACATTACTGATCTCAGTATGACGGTGTAATACCTCATCTCCCCTGTTGGTGGCACTGCAGGGAAACTCCACACTTAGTAACAGGTTCCTTCACTGATCGCAGCTGATCACTGGTTTCTTTTTTTATTGCTGAGTCTCTTAAGGAAGAACCAGAACCCCCAAAATCTGCAGATAGTGAAATAGGAGGATATTTTGCCCTCTGCCGATTTCTGAGGCGTCTTTGGAAACCCCCTTTAATTCGGGCAGTGATGTCACCGGACTGTCCGAGATTCGCTTTCTTTTCTGGAGAATTGTCTTTTCTCACATTGGACAGACGGCGTCGCCCATTGTTTGCGTTTCCGTTGGTTCTGATAACGGATCCCATGTGAGCGCTGCGGCTCATGAGGCCCCGGGACAGGCAATGCCAATGTGTGGGTGAAGCGGCAAATTACAAACAGCAGATGAATCCGATCCCTGGAATGTTATAATGACCGGCGGATCGAAGGGACTGGGGGTGAGGACATAAAGCTGCTCCACCAGCAGCCCGGACAGATGGAGCAGAGCCGCGTATTTCACTGCAGATTATCTGCAGTCCTATGTAAGACATAACTGAGTGCAGCTCTGGGGTATAATACAGGAGGTAACTCAGGATCAGTAATGTAATGTATGTACACAGTGATTGCACCAGCAGAATAGTGAGTGCAGCTCTGGAGTATAATACAGGAGGTAACTCAGGATCAGTAATGTATGTACACAGTGACTGCACCAGCAGAATAGTGAGTGCAGCTCTGGGGTATAATACAGGATGTAACTCAGGATCAGTAATATAATGTATGTACACAGTGACTGCACCAGCAGAATAGTGAGTGCAGCTCTGGAGTATAATACAGGATGTAACTCAGGATCAGTAATATATGTACACAGTGACTGCACCAGCAGAATAGTGAGTGCTGCTCTGGAGTATAATACAGGATGTAACTCAGGATCAGTAATGTAATGTATGTACACAGTGACTGCACCAGCAGAATAGTGAGTGCTGCTCTGGAGTATAATACAGGATGTAACTCAGGATCAGTAATGTAATGTATGTACACAGTGACTGCACCAGCAGAATAGTGAGTGCAGCTCTGGAGTATAATACAGGATGTAACTCAGGATCAGTAATGTAATGTATGTACACAGTGACTGCACCAGCAGAATAGTGAGTGCAGCTCTGGAGGATAATACAGGATGTAACTCAGGATCAGTAATGTAATGTATGTACATAGTGACTGCACCAGCAGAATAGTGAGTGCAGCTCTGGAGTATAATACAGGAGGTAACTCAGGATCAGTAATGTAATGTTACACAGTGACTGCACCAGCAGAATAGTGAGTGCAGCTCTGGAGTATAATACAGGATGTAACTCAGGATCAGTAATGTAATGTATGTACACAGTGACTGCACCAGCAGAATAGTGAGTGCAGCTCTGGAGTATAATACAGGATGTAACTCAGGATCAGTAATGTAATGTATGTACACAGTGACTGCACCAGCAGAATAGTGAGTGCAGCTCTGGAGTATAATACAGGATGTAACTCAGGATCAGTAATGTAATGTATGTACACAGTGACTGCACCAGCAGAATAGTGAGTGCAGCTCTGGAGTATAATACAGGAGGTAACTCAGGATCAGTAATGTATGTACACAGTGACTGCACCAGCAGAATAGTGAGTGCAGCTCTGGAGTATAATACAGGATGTAACTCAGGATCAGTAATGTAATGTATGTACACAGTGACTGCACCAGCAGAATAGTGAGTGCAGCTCTGGAGTATAATACAGGATGTAACTCAGGATCAGTAATGTATGTACACAGTGACTGCACCAGCAGAATAGTGAGTGCAGCTCTGGGGTATAATACAGGATGTAACTCAGGATCAGTAATGTATGTACACAGTGACTGCACCAGCAGAATAGTGAGTGCAGCTCTGGAGTATAATACAGGATGTAACTCAGGATCAGTAATGTATGTACACAGTGACTGCACCAGCAGAATAGTGAGTGCAGCTCTGGAGTATAATACAGGATGTAACTCAGGATCAGTAATGTAATGTATGTACACAGTGACTGCACCAGCAGAATAGTGAGTGCAGCTCTGGAGGATAATACAGGATGTAACTCAGGATCAGTAATGTAATGTATGTACATAGTGACTGCACCAGCAGAATAGTGAGTGCAGCTCTGGAGTATAATACAGGATGTAACTCAGGATCAGTAATGTATGTACACAGTGACTGCACCAGCAGAATAGTGAGTGCAGCTCTGGGTATAATACAGGATGTAACTCAGGATCAGTAATGTAATGTATGTACACAGTGACTGCACCAGCAGAATAGTGAGTGCAGCTCTGGGGATAATACAGGATGTAACTCAGGATCAGTAATGTAATGTATGTACACAGTGACTGCACCAGCAGAATAGTGAGTGCAGCTCTGGAGTATAATACAGGATGTAACTCAGGATCAGTAATGTAATGTATGTACACAGTGACTGCACCAGCAGAATAGTGAGTGCAGCTCTGGAGTATAATACAGGAGGTAACTCAGGATCAGTAATGTAATGTATGTACACAGTGACTGCACCAGCAGAATAGTGAGTGCAGCTCTGGGGTATAATACAGGAGGTAACTCAGGATCAGTAATGTAATGTATGTACACAGTGACTGCACCAGCAGAATAGTGAGTGCAGCTCTGGAGTATAATACAGGAGGTAACTCAGGATCAGTAATGTAATGTACACAGTGACTGCACCAGCAGAATAGTGAGTGCAGCTCTGGAGTATAATACAGGATGTAACTCAGGATCAGTAATGTAATGTATGTACACAGTGACTGCACCAGCAGAATAGTGAGTGCAGCTCTGGAGTATAATACAGGATGTAACTCAGGATCAGTAATGTAATGTATGTACACAGTGACTGCACCAGCAGAATAGTGAGTGCAGCTCTGGAGTATAATACAGGATGTAACTCAGGATCAGTAATGTAATGTATGTACACAGTGACTGCACCAGCAGAATAGTGAGTGCAGCTCTGGAGTATAATACAGGAGGTAACTCAGGATCAGTAATGTAATGTATGTACACAGTGACTGCACCAGCAGAATAGTGAGTGCAGCTCTGGGGTATAATACAGGAGGTAACTCAGGATCAGTAATGTAATGTATGTACACAGTGACTGCACCAGCAGAATAGTGAGTGCGCTCTGGGGTATAATACAGGAGGTAACTCAGGATCAGTAATGTAATGTATGTACACAGTGACTGCACCAGCAGAATAGTGAGTGCAGCTCTGGGGTATAATACAGGAGGTAACTCAGGATCAGTAATGTAATGTATGTACACAGTGACTGCACCAGCAGAATAGTGAGTGCAGCTCTGGGGTATAATACAGGAGGTAACTCAGGATCAGTAATGTAATGTATGTACACAGTGACTGCACCAGCAGAATAGTGAGTGCAGCTCTGGAGTATAATACAGGAGGTAACTCAGGATCAGTAATGTATGTAACAGTGACTGCACCAACAGAATAGTGAGTGCAGCTCTGGAGTATAATACAGGATGTAACTCAGGATCAGTAATGTAATGTATGTACACAGTGACTGCACCAGCAGAATAGTGAGTGCAGCTCTGGGGTATAATACAGGAGGTAACTCAGGATCAGTAATGTAATGTACACAGTGACTGCACCAGCAGAATAGTGAGTGCAGCTCTGGAGTATAATACAGGATGTAACTCAGGATCAGTAATGTAATGTATGTACACAGTGACTGCACCAGCAGAATAGTGAGTGCAGCTCTGGAGTATAATACAGGAGGTAACTCAGGATCAGTAATGTAATGTATGTACACAGTGACTGCACCAGCAGAATAGTGAGTGCAGCTCTGGGGTATAATACAGGATGTAACTCAGGATCAGTAATGTAATGTATGTACACAGTGACTGCACCAGCAGAATAGTGAGTGCAGCTCTGGGGTATAATACAGGATGTAACTCAGGATCAGTAATGTAATGTATGTACACAGTGACTGCACCAGCAGAATAGTGAGTGCAGCTCTGGAGTATAATACAGGATGTAACTCAGGATCAGTAATGTAATGTATGTACACAGTGACTGTACCAGCAGAATAGTGAGTGCAGCTCTGGGTATAATACAGGAGGTAACTCAGGATCAGTAATGTAATGTATGTACACAGTGACTGCACCAGCAGAATATGAGTGCAGCTCTGGGGTATAATACAGATGTAACTCAGGATCAGTAATGTAATGTATGTACACAGTGACTGCACCAGCAGAATAGTGAGTGCAGCTCTGGAGTATAATACAGGATGTAACTCAGGATCAGTAATGTAATGATACACAGTGACTGCACCAGCAGAATAGTGAGTGCAGCTCTGGAGTATAATACAGGAGTAACTCAGGATCAGTAATGTAATGTATGTACACAGTGACTGCACCAGCAGAATAGTGAGTGCAGCTCTGGGGTATAATACAGATGTAACTCGGATCAGTAATGTAATGTATGTACACAGTGACTGCACCAGCAGAATAGTGAGTGCAGCTCTGGAGTATAATACAGGATGTAACTCAGGATCAGTAATGTAATGTATGTACACAGTGACTGCACCAGCAGAATAGTGAGTGCAGCTCTGGAGTATAATACAGGAGGTAACTCAGGATCAGTAATGTAATGTATGTACACAGTGACTGCACCAGCAGAATAGTGAGTGCAGCTCTGGAGTATAATACAGGATGTAACTCAGGATCAGTAATGTAATGTATGTACACAGTGACTGCACCAGCAGAATAGTGAGTGCAGCTCTGGAGTATAATACAGGAGGTAACTCAGGATCAGTAATGTAATGTATGTACACAGTGACTGCACCAGCAGAATAGGAGTGCAGCTCTGGAGTATAATACAGGAGGTAACTCAGGATCAGTAATGTAATGTATGTACACAGTGACTGCACCAGCAGAATAGTGAGTGCAGCTCTGGAGTATAATACAGGATGTAACTCAGGATCAGTAATGTAATGTATGTACACAGTGACTGCACCAGCAGAATAGTGAGTGCAGCTCTGGGTATAATACAGGAGGTAACTCAGGATCAGTAATGTAATGTATGTACACAGTGACTGCACCAGCAGAATAGTGAGTGCAGCTCTGGAGTATAATACAGGATGTAACTCAGGATCAGTAATGTAATGTATGTACACAGTGACTGCACCAACAGAATAGTGAGTGCAGCTCTGGAGTATAATACAGATGTAACTCAGGATCAGTAATGTAAGTGTACACAGTGACTGCACCAGCAGAATAGTGAGTGCAGCTCTGGGGTATAATACAGGAGTAACTCAGGATCAGTAATGTAATGTATGTACACAGTGACTGCACCAGCAGAATAGTGAGTGCAGCTCTGGAGTATAATACAGGAGTAACTCAGGATCAGTAATGTAATGTATGTACACAGTGACTGCACCAGCAGAATAGTGAGTGCAGCTCTGGAGTATAATACAGGATGTAACTCAGGATCAGTAATGTAATGTATGTACTCAGTGACTGTACCAGCAGAATAGTGAGTGCAGCTCTGGGTATAATACAGGATGTAACTCAGGATCAGTAATGTAATGTATGTACACAGTGACTGCACCAGCAGAATATAATGAGTGCAGCTCTGGGGTATAATACAGGATGTAACTCAGGATCAGTAATGTAATGTATGTACACAGTGACTGCACCAGCAGAATAGTGAGTGCAGCTCTGGAGTATAATACAGGATGTAACTCAGGATCAGTAATGTATGTACACAGTGACTGCACCAGCAGAATAGTGAGTGCAGCTCTGGAGTATAATACAGGATGTAACTCAGGATCAGTAATGTAATGTATGTACACAGTGACTGCACCAGCAGAATAGTGAGTGCAGCTCTGGGGTATAATACAGCATGTAACTCAGGATCAGTAATGTAATGTATGTACACAGTGACTGCACCAGCAGAATAGTGAGTGCAGCTCTGGAGTATAATACAGGATGTAACTCAGGATCAGTAATGTAATGTATGTACACAGTGACTGCACCAGCAGAATAGTGAGTGCAGCTCTGGAGTATAATACAGGAGGTAACTCAGGATCAGTAATGTAATGTATGTACACAGTGACTGCACCAGCAGAATAGTGAGTGCAGCTCTGGAGTATAATACAGATGTAACTCAGGATCAGTAATGTAATGTATGTACACAGTGACTGCACCAGCAGAATAGTGAGTGCAGCTCTGGAGTATAATACAGGATGTAACTCAGGATCAGTAATGTAATGTATGTACACAGTGACTGCACCAGCAGAATAGTGAGTGCAGCTCTGGAGTATAATACAGGAGGTAACTCAAGATCAGTAATGTAATGTATGTACACAGTGACTGCACCAGCAGAATAGTGAGTGCAGCTCTGGGGTATAATACAGGATGTAACTCAGGATCAGTAATGTAATGTATGTACACAGTGACTGCACCAGCAGAATAGTGAGTGCAGCTCTGGGTATAATACAGGATGTAACTCAGGATCAGTAATGTAATGTATGTACACAGTGACTGCACCAGCAGAATAGTGAGTGCAGCTCTGGAGTATAATACAGGATGTAACTCAGGATCAGTAATGTAATGTATGTACACAGTGACTGCACCAGCAGAATAGTGAGTGCAGCTCTGGAGTATTAATACAGGATGTAACTCAGGATCAGTAATGTAATGTATGTACACAGTGACTGCACCAGCAGAATAGTGAGTGCAGCTCTGGAGTATAATACAGGATGTAACTCAGGATCAGTAATGTAATGTATGTACACAGTGACTGCACCAGCAGAATAGTGAGTGCAGCTCTGGAGTATAATACAGGAGGTAACTCAGGATCAGTAATGTAATGTTGACACAGTGACTGCACCAGCAGAATAGTGAGTGCAGCTCTGGGAGTATAATACAGGAGGTAACTCAGGATCAGTAATGTAATGTAGTACACAGTGACTGCACCAGCAGAATAGTGAGTGCAGCTCTGGAGTATAATACAGGAGTAACTCAGGATCAGTAATGTAATGTTTACACAGTGACTGCACCAGCAGAATAGTGAGTGCAGCTCTGGAGTATAATACAGGATGTAACTCAGGATCAGTAATGTAATGTATGTACACAGTGACTGCACCAGCAGAATAGTGAGTGCAGCTCTGGAGTATAATACAGGATGTAACTCAGGATCTGTAATGTAATGTATGTACACAGTGACTGCACCAGCAGAATAGTGAGTGCAGCTCTGGAGTATAATACAGGAGGTAATCAGGATCAGTAATGTAATGTACACAGTGACTGCACCAGCAGAATAGTGAGTGCAGCTCTGGAGTATAATACGAGTACAGGATCAGTAATGTAATGTATTAACAGTGACGCACCACAATAGTGAGTGCAGCCTGGTATATCGAGTACTCAGATCAGTAATGTATGTACACAGTGACTGCACCAGAGAATTGAGTGCAGCTCTGGAGTATAATAAGGATGTACTCGGATCAGAATGTTGTACACAGACTGCACAGCAGAAAGTGAGTCAGCTTGGAGTATAATCAGGAGTAATCAGGATCAATGTAATGTATACACAGTGACTGCACCAGAGAATAGGATACTCTGGAGTTATACAGGAGGTATCGTCAAATGTAATGTATGTACACAGGAGCACAGCAGAATAGTGAGTGCGCCGGAATAGGAGTAACTCAGATTATAATGTAATAGTACACAGTGACTGACCAGCAGAAAGTGAGTGCAGCCTGGAGTAAATACAGGAGTAATCAGGATCAGTAATGTAATGTGTACTAGGACTGCACCAGCAGAATAGTGAGTGCAGTTCGGTATAATACAAGAGTAATCAGATCATATGTATGTGACACGTGACTGCACCAGAAATAGTGAGCAGCTTGGGGTATAATAAGAGGTAATCAGATATAATGTAAGTATGTACACAGTGATGCACAGCGAATATGGTGACTGGAGTTAATACAGATGTAACGACTATGTAATAGAACATGATGCACCAGCGAATAGGAGTGCAGTTGGGTATATACAGAGGTACTCAGGATAGTAATGAATGTATTAACAGTGAGCACCAGCAGATAGTGAGGCACTGGATAATAAGGATGACTCAGGATCATAAGAATGATGACACAGACCACCGCAGAATGTGAGTGCACTTGGGTATATAGGAAGTAACTCAGGATCAGTAATGTAATGTATGTACACAGTGATCCACCAGCAGAATAGTGAGTGCAGCTCTGGAGTATAATAAGGATGTAACTCAGGATCAGTAATGTAATGTATGTACACAGTGATGCACCAGCAGAATAGTGAGTGCAGCTCTGGGGTATAAATACAGGATGTAACTCAGGATCAGTAATGTAAGTATGTACACAGTGATGCACCGCAGAATATGAGTGCAGTGGAGTATTAAATACAGGATGTAATCAGGCAGTAATGTATGTAAACAGTGACTGCACCACAAAAGTGATGCAGCTCTGGAGTATATACAGGAGGTAACAGGATCAGTAATGTATGTATGTACACAGTGACTGCACCAGCAGAATAGTGAGTGCAGCTGGAGTATAAAAGGAGGTAACTAGGATCAGTAATGTATGTAACACAGTGACTGCACCAGCAGAATAGTGAGTGCAGCTCTGGAGTATAATACAGGAGTAACTCAGGATCAGTAATGTAATGTATGTACACAGTGACTGCACCAGCAGAATAGTGAGTGAGCTCTGGAGTATAATACAGGATGTAACTCAGGATCTAATGTATGTATGTACACAGTGACTGCACCAGCAGAATAGTGAGTGCAGCTCTGGAGTATAATACAGGATGTAACTCAGGATCTGTAATGTAATGTATGTACACAGTGACTGCACCAGCAGAATAGTGAGTGCGCTCTGGAGTATAATACAGGAGGTAACTCAGGATCAGTAATGTAATGTACACAGTGACTGCACCAGCAGAATAGTGAGTGCAGCTCTGGAGTATAATACAGGAGGTAACTCAGGATCAGTAATGTAATGTATGTACACAGTGACTGCACCAGCAGAATAGTGAGTGCAGCTCTGGAGTATAATACAGGAGGTAACTCAGGATCAGTAATGTATGTACACAGTGACTGCACCAGCAGATAAGTGAGTGCAGCACTGGAGTATAATAACAGGATGTAACTCAGGATCAGTAATGGTAATGTATGTACACAGTGACTGCACCAGCAGAATAGTGAGTGCAGCTCTGGAGTATAATACAGGATGTAACTCAGGATCAGTAATGTAATGTATGTACACAGTGACTGCACCAGCAGAATAGTGAGTGCAGCTCTGGAGTATAATACAGGAGGTAACTCAGGATCAGTAATGTAATGTATCACAGTGACTGCACCAGCAGAATAGTGAGTGCAGCTCTGGAGTATAATACAGGATGTAACTCAGGATCAGTAATGTTATGTACACAGTGACTGCACCAGCAGAATAGTGAGTGCAGCTCTGGAGTATAATACAGGATGTAACTCAGGATCAGTAATGTAATGTATGTACACAGTGACTGCACCAGCAGAATAGTGAGTGCAGCTCTGGAGTATAATACAGAGGTAACTCAGGATCAGTAATGTAATGTATGTACACAGTGACTGCACCAGCAGAATAGTGAGTGCAGCTCTGGGGTATAATACAGGATGTAACTCAGGATAGTAATGTAATGTATGTACACAGTGACTGCACCAGCAGAATAGTGAGTGCAGCTCTGGAGTATAATACAGGATGTAACTCAGGATCAGTAATGTAATGTAACAGTGACTGCACCAGCAGAATAGTGAGTGCAGCTCTGGAGTATAATACAGATGTAACTCAGGATCAGTAATGTATGTAACACAGTGACTGCACCAGCAGAATAGTGAGTGCAGCTCTGGGTATAATACAGGATGTAACTCAGGATCAGTAATGTAATGTATGTACACAGTGACTGCACCAGCAGAATAGTGAGTGCAGCTCTGGAGTATAATACAGGATGTAACTCAGGATCAGTAATGTAATGTATGTACACAGTGACTGCACCAGTAGAATAGTGAGTGCAGCTCTGGAGTATAATACAGGATGTAACTCAGGATCAGTAATGTAATGTATGTACACAGTGACTGCACCAGCAGAATAGTGAGTGCAGCTCTGGAGTATAATACAGGATGTAACTCAGGATCAGTAATGTAATGTATGTACACAGTGACTGCACCAGCAGAATAGTGAGTGCAGCTCTGGAGTATAATACAGGATGTAACTCAGGATCAGTAATGTAATGTATGTACACAGTGACTGCACCAGCAGAATAGTGAGTGCAGCTCTGGAGTATAATACAGGATGTAACTCAGGATCAGTAATGTAATGTATGTACACAGTGACTGCACCAGCAGAATAGTGAGTGCAGCTCTGGGGTATAATACAGGATGTAACTCAGGATCAGTAATGTAATGTATGTACACAGTGACTGCACCAGCAGAATAGTGAGTGCAGCTCTGGAGTATAATACAGATGTAACTCAGGATCAGTAATGTAATGTATGTACACAGTGACTGCACCAGCAGAATAGTGAGTGCAGCTCTGGGTATAATACAGGATGTAACTCAGGATCAGTAATGTAATGTATGTACACAGTGACTGCACCAGCAGAATAGTGAGTGCAGCTTTGGGTATAATACAGGATGTAACTCAGGATCAGTAATGTAATGTATGTACACAGTGACTGCACCAGCAGAATAGTGAGTGCAGCTCTGGAGTATAATACAGGATGTAACTCAGGATCAGTAATGTAATGTAACACAGTGACTGCACCAGCAGAATAGTGAGTGCAGCTCTGGAGTATAATACAGGATGTAACTCAGGATCAGTAATGTAATGTATGTACACAGTGACTGCACCAGCAGAATAGTGAGTGCAGCTCTGGAGTATAATACAGGAGGTAACTCAGGATCAGTAATGTAATGTATGTACACAGTGACTGCACCAGCAGAATAGTGAGTGCAGCTCTGGGGTATAATACAGGAGGTAACTCAGGATCAGTAATGTAATGTATGTACACAGTGACTGCACCAGCAGAATAGTGAGTGCAGCTCTGGAGTATAATACAGGATGTAACTCAGGATCAGTAATATAATGTATGTACACAGTGACTGCACCAGCAGAATAGTGAGTGCAGCTCTGGAGTATAATACAGGATGTAACTCAGGATCAGTAATGTAATGTATGTACACAGTGACTGCACCAGCAGAATAGTGAGTGCAGCTCTGGGGTATAATACAGGATGTAACTCAGGATCAGTAATGTAATGTATGTACACAGTGACTGCACCAGCAGAATAGTGAGTGCAGCTCTGGAGTATAATACAGGATGTAACTCAGGATCAGTAATGTATGTACACAGTGACTGCACCAGCAGAATAGTGAGTGCAGCTCTGGAGTATAATACAGGATGTAACTCAGGATCAGTAATGTAATGTTGTACACAGTGACTGCACCAGCAGAATAGTGAGTGCAGCTCTGGGGTATAATCCAGGATGTAACTCAGGATTAGTAATGTAATGTATGTACACAGTGACTGCACCAGCAGAATAGTGAGTGCAGCTCTGGAGTATAATACAGGATGTAACTCAGGATCAGTAATGTAATGTATGTACACAGTGACTGCACCAGCAGAATAGTGAGTGCAGCTCTGGAGTATAATACAGGATGTAACTCAGGATCAGTAATGTAATGTATGTACACAGTGACTGCACCAGCAGAATAGTGAGTGCAGCTCTGGAGTATAATACAGGATGTAACTCAGGATCAGTAATGTAATGTATGTACACAGTGACTGCATCCAGCAGAATAGTGAGTGCAGCTCTGAGTATAATACAGGATGTAACTCAGGATCAGTAATGTAATGTATGTACACAGTGACTGCACCAGCAGAATAGTGAGTGCAGCTCTGGAGTATAATACAGGATGTAACTCAGGATCAGTAATGTAATGTATGTACACAGTGACTGCACCAGCAGAATAGTGAGTGCAGCTCTGGAGTATAATACAGGATGTAACTCAGGATCAGTAATGTAATGTATGTACACAGTGACTGCACCAGCAGAATAGTGAGTGCAGCTCTGGAGTATAATACAGGAGTAACTCAGGATCAGTAATGTAATGTATGTACACAGTGACTGCACCAGCAGAATAGTGAGTGCAGCTCTGGAGTATAATACAGGATGTAACTCAGGATCAGTAATGTAATGTATGTACACAGTGACTGCACCAGCAGAATAGTGAGTGCAGCTCTGGGGTATAATACAGGATGTAACTCAGGATCAGTAATGTAATGTATGTACACAGTGACTGCACCAGCAGAATAGTGAGTGCAGCTCTGGAGTATAATACAGGATGTAACTCAGGATCAGTAATGTAATGTATGTACACAGTGACTGCACCAGCAGAATAGTGAGTGCAGCTCTGGAGTATAATACAGGATGTAACTCAGGATCAGTAATGTAATGTATGTACACAGTGACTCACCAGCAGAATAGTGAGTGCAGCTCTGGGTATAATACAGGTGTAACTCAGGATAGTAATGTAATGTATGTACACAGTGACTGCACCAGCAGAATAGTGAGTGCAGCTCTGGGAGTATAATACAGGAGTACTCAGGATCAGTAATGTAATGTATGTACACAGTGACTGCACCAGCAGAATAGTGAGTGCAGCTCTGGGGTATAATACAGGATGTAACTAGGATCAGTAATGTAATGTATGTACACAGTGACTGCACCAGCAGAATAGTGAGTGCAGCTCTGGAGTATAATACAGGAGGTAACTCAGGATCAGTAATGTAATGATGTACAAGTGACTGCACCAGCAGAATAGTGAGTGCAGCTCTGGAGTATAATACAGGAGGTAACTCAGGATCAGTAATGTATGTATGTACACAGTGACTGCACCAGCAGAATAGTGAGTGCAGCTCTGGAGTATAATACAGGATGTAACTCAGGATCAGTAATGTAATGTATGTACACAGTGACTGCACCAGCAGAATAGTGAGTGCAGCTCTGGGTATAATACAGGATGTAACTCAGGATCAGTAATGTAATTATGTACACAGTGACTGCACCAGCAGAATAGTGAGTGCAGCTCTGGAGTATAATACAGGAGGTAACTCAGGATCAGTAATGTAATTATGTACACAGTGACTGCACCAGCAGAATAGTGAGTGCAGCTCTGGAGTATAATACAGGATGTAACTCAGGATCAGTAATGTAATGTATGTACACAGTGACTGCACCAGCAGAATAGTGAGTGCAGCTCTGGGTATAATACAGGAGTAACTCAGGATCAGTAATGTAATGTATGTACACAGTGACTGCACCAGCAGAATAGTGAGTGCAGCTCTGGAGATAATACAGGATGTAACTCAGGATCAGTAATGTAATTATGTACACAGTGACTGCACCAGCAGAAAGTGAGTGCAGCTCTGGAGTAAATACAGGAGTAACTCAGGATCAGTAATGTAATGTATGTACACAGTGACTGCACCAGCAGAATAGTGAGTGCAGTCTGGAGTATAATACAGGATGTAACTCAGGATCAGTAATGTAATGTATGTACACAGTGACTGCACCAGCAGAATAGTGAGTGCAGCTCTGGGTATAATACAGGAGTAACTCAGGATCAGTAATGTAATGTATGTACACAGTGACTGCACCAGCAGAATAGTGAGTGCAGCTCTGGAGTATAAACAAGATGTAACTCAGGATCAGTAATGTAATGTATGTACACAGTGACTGCACCAGCAGAATAGTGAGTGCAGCTCTGGAGTATAAACAGGATGTAACTCAGGATCAGTAATGTAATGTATGTACACAGTGACTGCACCAGCAGAATAGTGAGTGCAGCTCTGGAGTATAATACAGGATGTAACTCAGGATCAGTAATGTAATGTATGTACACAGTGACTGCACCAGCAGAATAGTGAGTGCAGCTCTGGGGTATAATACAGGAGGTAACTCAGGATCAGTAATGTAATGTATGTACACAGTGACTGCACCAGCAGAATAGTGAGTGCAGCTCTGGGGTATAATACAGGAGGTAACTCAGGATCAGTAATGTAATGTATGTACACAGTGACTGCACCAGCAGAATAGTGAGTGCAGCTCTGGAGTATAATACAGGATGTAACTCAGGATCAGTAATATAATGTATGTACACAGTGACTGCACCAGCAGAATAGTGAGTGCAGCTCTGGAGTATAATACAGGATGTAACTCAGGATCAGTAATGTAATGTATGTACACAGTGACTGCACCAGCAGAATAGTGAGTGCAGCTCTGGGGTATAATACAGGATGTAACTCAGGATCAGTAATGTAATGTATGTACACAGTGACTGCACCAGCAGAATAGTGAGTGCAGCTCTGGAGTATAATACAGGATGTAACTCAGGATCAGTAATGTATGTACACAGTGACTGCACCAGCAGAATAGTGAGTGCAGCTCTGGAGTATAATACAGGATGTAACTCAGGATCAGTAATGTAATGTCTGTACACAGTGACTGCACCAGCAGAATAGTGAGTGCAGCTCTGGGTATAATCCAGGATGTAACTCAGGATTAGTAATGTAATGTATGTACACAGTGACTGCACCAGCAGAATAGTGAGTGCAGCTCTGGGGTATAATACAGGATGTAACTCAGGATCAGTAATGTAATGTATGTACACAGTGAGTGCACCAGCAGAATAGTGAGTGCAGCTCTGGAGGATAATACAGGATGTAACTCAGGATCAGTAATGTAATGTATGTACACAGTGACTGCACCAGCAGAATAGTGAGTGCAGCTCTGGAGTATAATACAGGATGTAACTCAGGATCAGTAATCTAATATATGTACACAGTGACTGCACCAGCAGAATAGTGAGTGCAGCTCTGGAGCATAATACAGGATGTAACTCAGGATCAGTAATGTAATATATGTACACAGTGACTGCACCAGCAGAACAGTGAGTGCAGCTCTGGAGTAAAATACAGGAGGTAACTCAGGATCAGTAATGTAATGTATGTACACAGTGACTGCACCAGCAGAATAGTGAGTGCAGTTCTGGAGTATAATACAGGATGTAACTCAGGATCAGTAATGTAATGTATGTACACAGTGACTGCACCAGCAGAATAGTGAGTGCAGCTCTGGGGTATAATACAGGAGGTAACTCAGGATCAGTAATGTAATGTATGTACACAGTGACTGCACCAGCAGAATAGTGAGTGCAGCTCTGGAGTGTAACACAGGATGTAACTCAGGATCAGTAATGTAATGTATGTACACAGTGACTGCACCAGCAGAATAGTGAGTGCAGCTCTGGAGTATAACACAGGATGTAACTCAGGATCAGTAATGTAATGTATGTACACAGTGACTGCACCAGCAGAATAGTGAGTGCAGCTCTGGAGTATAATACAGGATGTAACTCAGGATCAGTAATGTAATGTATGTACACAGTGACTGCACCAGCAGAATAGTGAGTGCAGCTCTGGAGTATAATACAGGATGTAACTCAGGATCAGTAATGTAATGTATGTACACAGTGACTTCACCAGCAGAATAGTGAGTGCAGCTCTGGAGTATAATACAGGGTGTAACTCAGGATCAGTAATGTAATGTATGTACACAGTGACTGCACCAGCAGAATAGTGAGTGCAGCTCTGGAGTATAATACAGGAGGTAACTCAGGATCAGTAATGTAATGTATGTACACAGTGACTGCACCAGCAGAATAGTGAGTGCAGCTCTGGGGTATAATACAGGATGTAACTTAGGATCAGTAATGTAATGTATGTACACAGTGACTGCACCAGCAGAATAGTGAGTGCAGCTCTGGAGTATAATACAGGAGGTAACTCAGGATCAGTAATGTAATGTATGTACACAGTGACTGCACCAGCAGAATAGTGAGTGCAGCTCTGGAGTATAATACAGGAGGTAACTCAGGATCAGTAATGTAATGTATGTACACAGTGACTGCACCAGCAGAATAGTGAGTGCAGCTCTGGAGTATAATACAGGATGTAACTCAGGATCAGTAATGTAATGTATGTACACAGTGACTGCACCAGCAGAATAGTGAGTTCAGCTCTGGGGTATAATGCAGGATGTAACTCAGGATCAGTAATGTAATGTATGTACATAGTGACTGCACCAGCAGAATAGTGAGTGCAGCTCTGGAGTATAATACAGGAGGTAACTCAGGATCAGTAATGTAATTATGTACACAGTGACTGCTCCAGCAGAATAGTGAGTGCAGCTCTGGAGTATAATACAGGATGTAACTCAGGATCAGTAATGTAATGTATGTACACAGTGACTGCACCAGCAGAATAGTGAGTGCAGCTCTGGAGTATAATACAGGAGGTAACTCAGGATCAGTAATGTAATGTATGTACACAGTGACTGCACCAGCAGAATAGTGAGTGCAGCTCTGGAGTATAATACAGGAGGTAACTCAGGATCAGTAATGTAATGTATGTACACAGTGACTGCTCCAGCAGAATAGTGAGTGCAGCTCTGGAGTATAATACAGGATGTAACTCAGGATCAGTAATGTAATGTATGTACACAGTGACTGCACCAGCAGAATAGTGAGTGCAGCTCTGGAGTATAATACAGGAGGTAACTCAGGATCAGTAATGTAATGTATGTACACAGTGACTGCACCAGCAGAATAGTGAGTGCAGCTCTGGAGTATAATACAGGAGGTAACTCAGGATCAGTAATGTAATGTATGTACACAGTGACTGCACCAGCAGAATAGTGGGTGCAGCTCTGGAGTATAATACAGGATGTAACTCAGGATCAGTAATGTAATGTATGTACACAGTGACTGCACCAGCAGAATAGTGAGTGCAGCTCTGGAGTATAATACAGGAGGTAACTCAGGATCAGTAATGTAATGTATGTACACAGTGAGTTCACCGGCAGAATAGTGAGTGCAGCTCTGGAGTATAATACAGGAGGTAACTCAGGATCAGTAATGTAATGTATGTACACAGTGACTGCACCAGCAGAATAGTGAGTGCAGCTCTGGAGTATAATAGGATGTAACTCAGGATCAGTAATGTAATGTATGTACACAGTGACTGCACCAGCAGAATAGTGAGTGCAGCTCTGGGGTATAATACAGGATGTAACTCAGGATCAGTAATGTAATGTATGTACATAGTGACTGCACCAGCAGAATAGTGAGTGCAGCTCTGGGGTATAATACAGGATGTAACTCAGGATCAGTAATGTAATGTATGTACATAGTGACTGCACCAGCAGAATAGTGAGTGCAGCTCTGGGGTATAATACAGGATGTAACTCAGGATCAGTAATGTAATGTATGTACACAGTGACTGCACCAGCAGAATAGTGAGTACAGCTCTGGAGTATAATACAGGATGTAACTCAGGATCAGTAATGTAATGTATGTACACAGTGACTGCACCAGCAGAATAGTGAGCGCAGCTCTGGAGTATAATACAGGATGTAACTCAGGATCAGTAATGTAATGTATGTACACAGTGACTGCACCAGCAGAATAGTGAGTGCAGCTCTGGGGTATAATACAGGATGTAACTCAGGATCAGTAATGTAATGTATGTACACAGTGACTGCACCAGCAGAATAGTGAGTGCAGCTCTGGAGTATAATACAGGATGTAACTCAGGATCAGTAATGTAATGTATGTACACAGTGACTGCACCAGCAGAATAGTGAGTGCAGCTCTGGGGTATAATACAGGATGTAACTCAGGATCAGTAATGTAATGTATGTACACAGTGACTGCACCAGCAGAATAGTGAGTGCAGCTCTGGAGTATAATATATATGTGACTCAGGATCATGACACTGGTATTGCTGATATTTCAGTGAACCCTCCCTTAACGTAACCCTCCAGGTTAAATACCCAATCACCTCCCCCCGACCTGGGCCCCAAAATAAAACAATGACACCATAAATTGGATAATTTTGGGCACAGCAACCTTTATTTATACAACATGCAAATATTTAACAATAATATAGTAAAACACTGGGAGGGACCTTGAAACTCCCAAAATCTGGTGATTAACCAAACAAAAACCTGCGGACATAATAACAGACCATAAATTACTCCCAGCCGTTACCCCACTGGCTCGGGAGCAGCAATACCCCGAGGGGTTCCATTGTCCACTTAAACCCTGGTGATCAAACAAACCATTGCCAAAAATTCACCCAGAATCACCAGACCAAAACCATAATATATTACCAATTGAGGAATCCATATACCCATAGATCCCCCAGAACAATTTAGCACCAACTTCAAGGACCCCCCAACCGCCACAACAAAGGCCTTTGACCACCTCAAATGCCTGAGACCCCCCACGATGAAATGCTATGGCCCTTTCGATATTGTCCTGTAAACCAAGTGCCCAAAGATTGCTGCCTACAGCGCTCAAATGTGCCCCATCCACCAACCAAAACTCTTCATCCCCTTCTTCCAACTCAAGGAGACGAACCGCCCCTCCTCCATTCCTACAAACTGGACACGGCCCTGTTAACTTTATTAATCCTTTCCACTGATCTCGAGTTACGCCAACATTTCCGCAAAACAATTTCTGACCACACAACGGTCATCCCTCTAAAAGACACCCATAACCGAAGCAAATCATGCTTAATGTCCTTCACTAATTCCCGAAATGGACGAACCCCCAGGTCATTACCCCCAACATGTAATACCAAAATATCAGGGGGCCTGTCAAGCCTGGCGCTGCGATGCACCTCCTGCAGAACTCTGCTTCAACCCATTCCCCTGAAACCACCTGATCACTGCCACGTTCCTGGAAAATCCGAGCTGCCTCCCCTCGCGCCGCAGATCCACACGCCGCGCTCCCCAGTGGACATATGAATGCCCAAGATCCAAATCAACAAGGGGTCGGAACCTACAATAAAACAAAAAAAACAACTTACACCACAATCCCTCCCCACCAACCAACAACCACAATTCCCCATCAAGTGTGCAAATCTGCCCCAACTCCCTGAGGCCTAATATATCTCCACCAGCGCCTGGAATCTCATCTCTCAATCCTCTGCACCACATCAGGACCCAAACCACAAACTGCTTCCATCGCCACCCCAATCCGAAAAGAGTGAGATGCAAACTGGGAGGCATCCAGACCCAACAAAGACAAACCCTTCCTAAACACGGTAATAAGCTGGAACTTTGACAAAAAGGAACCGTCCACATGACACAATAATGGCCCCTCCTGACAAGGCCGAAACCATTAAAAGACCGTAAACCGTGTACCGGACACATCAAAGATTCTGGCATGGCTCCTCATACTACCCGCTTACCATTCCCTCCTGATCAGTTTTCAACCGCCTGATCCAAAATTCCAACCCCTGATTTGTGGCCACCACATCTGTAGCTAAAAGACCTCCCCCTCTACTTTTACTGGGAGACACAATCTCCCCCACCCTTAAAGCTCCAAAGAAGGCAAGTGAAAGACATGTCTCAAAATCCGAACTACAGATTTTATCCAAAACCCCACCTAGCTGTTCCAACACCTTAAAAGAAGCCGGACGCCTACAATCACCCCCACTACCACCTCGTCTAAACCCTTTCAACACCTCCTTCACCAAAAACACTGTTGTCAAATCCCTCTGACCCCGAAGCTTGAAACCAAAGGCCAACGCCGTGCTAATCCGCGAGACCGTCGCCAATAACCAACCATCAGCAGCCCCCGGACTCAACCACAACAGCAGAGCTCCCACCTGATCTACAACCAGCACACGATGCCAACCAACCTACCCATGACCACCATACCGACTGGTAAGCGGCCCACGTACTGGCTGCCAGGGACAACAAGGATTCTCCAGCCTGGAGACCATGCTCCAAAGCTCCGCCGGGCACTCCGGACCCTTGTCCTCCCAATCCGGGGCCAACAACCGAAAACGCTCACAGTGCAAACGAGATAGTGAGCCAGCAACAGAATTCTTCACTCCTGGCACTTGAGAAGCCGTATCGTACGCATTTATGGACAGGCTAGTCACAACCAATTGCCTAAGTACACGAATCACCGGAGGTGAAGATGCCGTCAAACTATGAATCGCACACACTACCCCCATGTTATCGCAATTGAAACATATCCGCCTGTCCTGAAAATCCCTCCTCCAAAAATGTACGGCTACCAGAATTGGAAATATCTCCAACAATGCTATATTCCTGACCAGGCCTGACAAAAACCAATCCTCCGGCCACCTGAACGCACACCACTGACCTCTAAAGTATGCCCCAAAACCAACCCCACCTGAAGCGTCTCTAAACAAATCCAAATCACTGTTTCCCGCCGCCTCCTACATAAGCAATGAACGGCCGTTATATTGCTCTAAGAACCTATCCCAAACCGGCTTTGTGTTCCCCCGATAGCCGAACAAAATGATGCAGAGCTCGAACTCCCGCAGTGGCGCTGGCCAGACGACGAGAGAAAACTCTCCCCATTGAGACAATGCGGCAAGCAAAATTTAGGTTACCAAGAAGCTATTGATCTTCTCTCAATGACAACTACCGCCTCTCCTGCCCTGCGTCTTCACACAGTGTCCTGAGCCAGTAGACTCGGATATTGTCGGGCAACGTTGGTCAGACCCCTGGATCCTATGTGGCTGCCTTTTCAGCGAATGTGTTGGATGTGGCTGCAGCACATGCAGATACTGCAGCCTCCGGTTTTCTAGCTGAGTCCTTAGTTTCTCCACTAGTTTTGGGGCCAGTCCCCCAACTGCGACCTGGTCCCTCCACCGACCATGCCGGTGAATACGGGCCCCACAGATGGATTCCTCACTATCCGTGCCCCTAGGACCTCTTCTGTCCTCCCGGGAGCTTCCTTCTGTCTCTCCCTCTCAATTCTCTTGTTTGGGGACAAGCTCCTCACAGGTTGAGCTCCCCTTCCAGACTGTTTTTTCTCTGGTCTCACAGACTCTTCCCGCTTCTTAAGCCCCTCCCCCTTTCTTTACTTTCCCCACCCACTCCCAACACCCTTTCCTACCCAGCCTGGGATGAGGCCATTCTCCCAAAGGGTACAACTGTTATGTTTCGGTAGCTGAGGAGAAATAGCAAAAATAGCCAAAGTAGCAATACACCAGAGAGGCTGGAAACTATTGGGTTGCAGGACCCTAAACTAACCGCAACACTAGAAGTAGCCGTGGAGCGTACCTACGGTGATCCTAGACGCCTCGTCACAGCCGGAGAGATAGCTACACCTAAAGGCTGTTTAGATAGCTACACCAGAAAGCTAACTGCCCCGGAGCAGAACCCCCAAAGAAATAGGAAGCCCCCAAACATGTAATGGCGGTTAGACAAGAAGAAATTACGAACACAGACAGAAAATAGAATGAGCAAACACTAGGGCCCAATCTGTCTAGATAGAAAAGTATAGGAAAGAATTCTGACTGCAACCCAAAAAACCCTGACAAAAATACCAACACTTCTGATTAACAAAAACCTGAGATCACACGATCTCTACCACCTAAATCAGATTTCTGGTGTAACACACAGCAATTCAGCAAAAAAAGTGACAAATGAACAGAGCAAAAGTGCAAACACAAACTGAGCACAATTGAAGCCCCAGGCCCCAAAAGGGGACCAGGCTGAAGTCCCCTGCAAGCAGCAAACCAGCAAGGAAAATCCAACCAGAGGAAAAAAAACAAAGCAAGTCACTTATCTGAATGGAAGCAGGAATGCAAGCTGAGCTCCAAGCAAGACCTGGAAGAACAATTGATTACCAGCAAGGCTGATGGGAGTTCAGGTCACTTATATCAGACCATTCAGACCCAGCTGAAAGCCATTCAGCAATTGGTTCATTACCCTCAGCAACCACCGGAGGGAGCCCCAGCTCCAAAGTCGCCTCCAGCGTGTTCACAACATACAACCAGATGCCCCAACTGAACTGGTGTGTGCTGGGTGTGAGTGTTAGAGTCCTGTGTAGTGCTCCCTCCTTACCTGAGAGTGGGATACCACACCTCTGGATGAGGTGCAGTACCTCTGTGGCGACTGAACACAAAATTGAAGCCTCAAAAAACGCACAAGACAGAGAGCAGCCCATTGGTAAATATCTATCAACAAAAAACTCCCCTCTCCAATAACAACCTAACAATCTAACGCTCTCAGGATGAACCGGTAACAATCTAAAAGCAGGTTCAATGTCCGTTTTTGCCAGAAGTGCCCCCTCCCACAACTCCGAACCCAACGTGCCGCTTCATCAAATGATGTATAAACCACGGAGCGAAGCTCTGGGTCAATCCCGTCATTTACCGTCCTCCCATGAGGGTAAGACGGATGATGAATAAGCCAAAATTTATTTGGCTTCTTCTTAGGAACAACTCCCAACGGTGAAACAACCAAATCACTAAACGGTCCGGACGTCCGGCCCAATGCAACCTCCTTGCCCAACGTCTCCTCCACCACCTCCGCATATTGCTCCGCCGACCGAGGATTCTTAAGAACCCGAGGTATCTCAAAAGGCGAAGCAGGAATTTTGAAACCATCCCTAAAACCCAATCTCAATAGCTCCGCCTTACCCGTATCCGGAAACCTATTTAGATAAGGGACCACGGGGGTCTGCTCTTGACCTCTAGAAGCGGGAAACTGAAGTATCCCCACACTTAGCTTTGAGTCATATTTACCAGGTAACATATAAAGTAAAAACACCAGATGTTCATGAAGCGTCTGCCATTAAGTTACCAGCAGATCTTTACAGCGCGGCTCTGTGGTCGCCTCGTCCTACTGTTCGCTCTTTACATCACATTATTTGTCACTTGTTTGATGTTTTGAAATTCTTATTTCCCTGTAAAGATTTATGTTGTGAACAGGAAGAGACCTCTCCACTCCCATCGCTTCCACTAGGACGAAAACGCTGCTTTTATATTTGTACATTCACCCTTCGACCTCGTCGGCAAACTAGTGAGGAACTGATACAGGGTGGAACGGGCGTTGTATGACCAGAAGACACATTACCCGTCTAACTAAAAGTAGCAACTGATTAGCTCATCTGTAGAAAAATACAAGAAAGTGCTACGAGACCAAGAGCCGGAAAAAAGGATTTAGTCAGCGACCAATTGTGCAAGTTCTCCCACTATAAAGATGAGAGAGGCCTGTAATTGACATCATAGGTAGACCACAACCATGAGAGTCACAATGAGGAAACAAATCCAGAAAATCACCTTGTCTGATTTGGCAAGATTTATTTAGCAAATTATGGTGTCTAAATACTTTTTTTCCCCACTGTACATCACATTACTGATCCTGAGTTACATCCTGTATTATACTCCAGAGCTGCACTCACTATTCTGCTGGTGCAGTCACTGTGTACATCACATTACTGATCCTGAGTTACATCCTGTATTATACTCCAGAGCTGCACTCACTATTCTGCTGGTGCAGTCACTGTGTACATACATTACATTACTGATCCTGAGTTACATCCTATATTATACTCCAGAGCTGCACTCACTATTCTGCTGGTGCAGTCACTGCGTACATACATTACATTACTGATCCTGAGTTACATCCTGTATTATACTCCAGAGCTGCACTCACTATTCTGCTGGTGCAGTCACTGTGTACATACATTACATTACTGATCCTGAGTTACCTCCTGTATTATACTCCAGAGCTGCACTCACTATTCTGCTGGTGCAGTCACTGTGTACATACATTACATTACTGATCCTGAGTTACATCCTGTATTATACTCCAGAGCTGCACTCACTATTCTGCTGGTGCAGTCACTGTGTACATACATTACATTACTGATCCTGAGTTACATCCTGTATTATACTCCAGAGCTGTACTCACTATTCTGCTGGTGCAGTCACTGTGTACATACATTACATTACTGATCTTGAGTTACATCCTGTATTATCCTCCAGAGCTGCACTCACTATTCTGCTGGTGCAGTCACTGTGTACATACATTACATTACTGATCCTGGGTTACATCCTGTATTATACTCCAGAGCTGCACTCACTATTCTGCTGGTGCAGTCACTGTGTACATACATTACATTACTGATCCTGAGTTACATCCTGTATTATACCCCAGAGCTGCACTCACTATTCTGCTGGTGCAGTCACTGTGTACATACATTACATTACTGATCCTGAGTTACATCCTGTATTATACCTCAGAGCTGCACTCACTATTCTGCTGGTGCAGTCACTGTGTACATACATTACATTACTGATCCTGAGTTACATCCTGTATTATACCCCAGAGCTGCACTCACTATTCTGCTGGTGCAGTCACTGTGTACATACATTACATTACTTATCCTGAGTTACATCCTGTATTATACCTCAGAGCTGCACTCACTACTCTTCTAGTGCAGTCACTGTGTTATTTCTCTTAGTAGGACTCACCGTTCGGACCTCACATGTATGATGAGCTGACATTGTGTTTCTCTTTCCTCAGCTGACGACACCTAACTTTCCAGTGGTGGTGAAGATGGGTCACGCTCACGCAGGAATGGGGAAGGTGAGTGTCAGTGCAGTTCACATACGGAGTGAGATGTCACAGAATCCCCTTCCGTCTCCCTCCTGTGTCCTCGGCCCCATTACATATGAAATCTCACACAAATGAACCACGAGTGCCCAGATGGATCGGTCTGTAGGTTTTTCAGGAGCTGCGTGCAATATTATTCCCAGCGGAGGTAGAATGCTGTTACTTGCTCGCCAAAGACGACACATATTGTGTCCTACAGGCATAGGATTAATCTGGCCTAAATTCTGGGCTGTGGGGGACACAAGACCAGGACTAGCGGAACAACTACAAGCATCTCAGGAACCTCTGACCATAATCACACGATGGCTTCTCGGGAAGTTCCATCTCTGTGACTTCTGTCATCTGACCAAGTTCTCAGGCCACACCTGGGAATGGCCACTTCACCATGTGAAAGGCATCTGAGTCGGGGCCTCAAAATGCGTTAGGACGCTGCTTTATCAGCACTTGCTCAATGTAATGTTTTGTAACCACGTCCTATAGTTACAGGATTAATCAAGTTTTAAGAGAGCAACAGTGGCGATACAAGGATTGGGTCTCTAGGCTGGGATCAATGACGGCTACAAATGCATTTCTGGCTCTGAGGACGTCTATATCTTGAGGGTTACCAGGAAGGTTCACAACCCCTTTCCTGTGAGGTCCTTACGCTCTTCTCAATTACGTGTTCCTTTCCAATAATATCATTATAAAATATCTTTTCAAGGCATCTAGGTTGGAACAGGTAAAGCACACCACACATGTTTTATGTACTGCATCACCCCAAAATCTGAGGGGGGTCCTAAAGTGGAACCTTATGTCCAATTACTCAACCTCTCAGGCCGCCATAGCTTTGCATGAGGCTTTTTAATTCAAGTCGTTGCTCACAATTTTGTCAAAAGTTGTCACCTTTCTTAGTTCTGAGATTTAATTTTTGACATGGAGGCTACAGACTACAGGTGCCACCTTGAACCCCAGCGTTACATTCTAGAGAATTCTTGGTGGTGGCCATTGTAGTGACCTATAAAGATGTCTGACAAATAGTAAAGGTTACTGATGAACAGACCCTGTGGTAGAACCAAGAATGGGAATTATGTCTACTCCACAAGTCTCTACTGCAAGTTCTAACCCTCATGGCTTCAGATGAGCAACCAAAATCTAGTACATGCTGTGTGTCTATTACTGAGTCAAGATGTCCAGCTTGATAACCCATGACCATAGTTTCCAACCTGTAGCTCTCAGATAATGAAAAATGCAACTTCCATCCTGCCTTGAGTGGGAGCAATAGCTAAAATGAATCTCTAAAGCAACAGGTTGGAGACCACTTCTCCGTAGTCTGAGCTTCAGTGGCTTGAAGATTGTCTTTTGGGCAGAGAGGCACCTGCATTAGTGGCTTTCGTTGCCCTAGTTGGCCAGTATGGTCTAGTGAAAGACTGGGAATGTGATTTTGAGTCAAATATCAGGGGCTCCTCAATGGGTCCACCACCATAGTAGAACATCTTGAAGATACCCTCATGGAGAAGACCATTATCCCAAAGACTTCTGATACACTCTGCCTGCCTCAAAATAGTCTTTCATGGCAAGAATGCAAGTCTATGGTTTCCTTCTCAGTTCCAAAATTGCTAAGATGGTTCAGTGACAAATAGGGTGGGGCATTATTGTTATACAGTGTGATTTTACTCCTCAAATGAGGGGCTCCTTAGTGGGTCCATATGCTACCGTTCTCTAGTAGAAGGTCTCAAGATGCTCTCAAGTAGACGACCACTAGGCCATAGCCTTCTTTGGAGTTTTTTCTGCTTTCTTTTTTTGCAAGATGAACCTCCCAGCCCCAAAGATTAACATGGGTGCCATCTCGGTGCCCTGATTGGTCATGATTATCCAATGACAGACAGGTGGTGCGATTTTGAGGCTTATATCTAGGGCTGTTTAATAGTAGAACATCTTGAAGACTGTCATGAACAAGACGACTATCTCAAAGCTATATTTTAGAAACTTCCTGTCTCAAAATAGTTTTTAGGGCAAGAAGGCAACTCTTCGGGTGCCCTCTTGGAGCCTTAATTTGCCAGGGTAGCCCAATGACAGATCAGGTGGAGTACTGTATCTATAGAGTGTGATTTCGATCCTCATACCAGAGGCTTTTTAGTGGGTCCTTATGCTACCACTAGCCGTCCTCTTGTAAAAAGTCTCAATGATACCTCCAAGAAAATTACTAGCCCATAGTCTCGTTCTAAAAAGTTTCTGCTTCAGCATAGTATTTTGGGGCTGGGTGGTACCTCTATGGGTGCACTCTTTGTGCCTTCATTGGGCAATAGGCCCAGTCACAGATTTAGGGGTTAGCTATTGCCATAGTGTGTGATTTTAGTCCTCACTGAGGGCTGTTTTGTGGGTCCATTTCATTAGAACTTCTCGAATATGCCCTCTGGTAAAAGACCACAACTCTGTAGCCAAACCTTTCCTCTGAGCACTTGCTTATTCAAGATAGTCTTTTAGGCAAATACAGGTACCGCTATGGGTGCCCCGTTGGTGCGTTACTTGCCCAACATGATTCAGTGACAGATGGGGGGAGATGCCACCTCCATTGTGTGTCCTTTCTATCCTCGGATCAGGAGCTTCTTAGTGGTTCTATATGCTACCACCTACGTCTAAAAGATGCCCTCATACAAGGAGTCCTAGCGGCAGATGCCCTGGGGACTTTAGGCTGAATACAGTAAGTTTCTTGAATACCAAGTGTTAGATTTATGACAAGTATAACTGCTTGCAGGACAGATGCGGTAATTCTGATGGTCCCATTGGGATGGTCGCTTCTGCTAATACCGCTCTACGGAAAACATTTCCTTCTACAACTGAGGGAACACTGTGTCTCCATCCACTGAAGCTGCGGATTAAATTATCCTGGCTTGGAGAACAAGAGAACATTTCTGGTTGGAGATTAGTACATTTTGCCCCTGTGAAATGATTATTAATGACGTATCACCTTAATTCAAGCGTTCCTCTAACACCTTCACCCAAGGTATCTCGAATTACCCAACATGAGATTCGATATAATCACCAGTGGCTATGGCGCCAACGCTTCTAGACTTTCCGTTCTACGGTTCATCCGGAGAGTCAAACACCCAAGAAATGTTGTGATGTGGCTTAGTACAGGACGGATCATTCCGAAATGTCTCTGCCTGGACGTGGGAATTGTTCTTCTCACTCCGAAGGATTGAAATCACAGGACCGGAAAGTGAGGATATAGGTGGGTCTGCTATGTGAGAATATAAATCACTGCCATTATCCTGAGCGGCTAATGGTGTTCTAGATAATCAAGTGGAAAAGCATACAGCCTACATGTAAAAGAGATAGATAGTTTATTCACTGTGTCCTAGGTCAGAGTGAGCATCACGGACTGAAGGTCATGACAGTAGGGTGTGCAGGGCAACAGATATGCAAACAAGGATGGTAGCAGAAGATGCAGCTGGAGAGCAGATACATACAGGAACATCAAGGTTGTATATGCAATTATATGTCTTGCAACAGGAATATCGTTAGCTAAAGGAATAACAAAGACATACATGAAATCACGTATCTTGCAGCAGGGATACGGTTAACCACAGGAATAGCAGACAAATACATGACATCACATATCTTGCAGCAAGGATGCGGTTAACCACAGGAATAGCAGAGACATACATGAAATCGTGTATCTTGCAGCAAGGAAGCGGTTAAATACAGGAATAGCAGAGACATAAATGAAATCAGGTATCTTGCAGCAAGGATGTGGTTAATCACAGGAATAGCAGAGACATACATGAAAGCAGGTATCTTGCAGCAGAGATGCGGTTAGCCACAGCAATAGCAGAGACATAAATGAAATCAGGTATCTTGCAGCAGGGATGCGGTTATCCACAGGACCAGCAGAGACATATAAGAAAACAAATATCTTGCGGCAGGAATACAGTTAACTACAGGAATGGCAGAGACATTCATGAAATCAGGTATCTTGCAGCAAGGACCCAGTTAACCACAGGAGCAGCAGAGTTGTAGTGTGCGATAGTGCTAATAAAGCAGTAATGGATAATAAAACAGGTACCTTAATAGCAAAAATATGTTTTTAGCTTGACTTAGCAGAGTGTAGACCAAAAATGGCAGAGTGAGCTAGGAAGTAGTAGATGGATGCTGGAAATCAGACAGGAGTTGCAGGGAGGATAATTGAGAATGGGATGAAGCAAGCCCCACTCTTTTGACCCAGATCTCAGACAGGATATCATCTTGATCAGTAGAAAAAATACCCAGCACTCACGCTCACATATTGATGCTTGACCAGATCCTCTAATACACTATTTTCAGCCATTCAAGTATACAGGGTCATCACGGATATATAAATCGACAGCCATAACAATAGCAGGACACGTTTTTTCTATTAGTCGGCAGGGGCACCAGAATTATCCACATGCACTGCACCAAGCAGAGTGCTAAACGTGGATGCTCAGTAGCTGAGGCCCACCGGGTGGTTCACCGGCTTCCCGTGGGCCAGTCAGAGCCTAGCTAAATAGATAGGAGATAGGTAAGATAGAATGATAGATAGATATGAGAGTGATAGATGTATAGGTAAGAAATAAGAATATATAAAAATAAAGATTATAGAAGAGAAAATACATTTTAACTGGATCTATTAAATCATAGAGGATATGATCTGGCAGAAGTGCGGCCCGACAGTGACGCACCGGCCGTTATCTGCGCCCATCTTTCTATCTTCGTGTCCTGCTGGCTCATCAGCATCTTGATAAATATTTTTCTAACGAGAACAGGAGCTGGATAATGGCTGTAATATCCTCACCCCACTTCCCTTGTCGGCCCCCAAAGTCTATCTGGTCAGGTGATGTCATCGGCCTCCACTCCCACATGTAAGACAACAGTCCCTGTTTTCCCAGCTGGACGGCTGCTTTGATTATGAGTCTCCCATAAAATCCTCAAGCACCACCAGAGCAGATCTCGATGAGTAGTGGTGGTGTGTGGCTGTACAGCGCCCGTCGTTCTATGTACCTGCTGCTACCAAGCCAAATGTCCCATGACTGCTATGTACATGTAATATAGAGATCATTACTTTGTACAGATTGCTGACATTACATTACTCCCAAAAATGCCAACTCTGAGTGCAGTGCAAGGTAGATCCCGCATCCCCACCACCCTACCCCGCGGCTCCTTAGAAACATGTCTCCTCCTTCAGGAAGTGATGGTCAGGATATGTAACTTATTGAATCACTTGACATCTCTTGGCTCAAATGAAAGGGAGGGATGGAAGCAGAAGATGCAGCTGGAGGGCAGATACATATAGGAACATCAGGGTTATATTTGCAATCATGTATCTTGCAGCAGGAACACAGTTAACCACAGCAATAGCAGAGACATACTTGAAATCATGTTAAGGGTCCAAAACTTTGTTCCCAAAATGTATAACCACTTTGATTTTAAAGATGAGGGGCTAATGTTAATGTTCAACTTCTTCTGGCAACTATTACGGGGGTGGATGGTGAGGGTACAATGGGGGCATAGTAGTGTTTAATGGGTCAATTTTTGGTGGGCTTAACAGGATTCCACTACAGTCCCAAAATGTCTTGGTTTCCACATACTGTCAGTCAGTCTACATTTAGGACATGGTAAAGCTATAAAAGATTTTCAGTGAGCCGGACAGGTACCCATTGCGGTTCCATACTCCCTCGTTTACCAGATTCTGTTTCCGTTTTGATATTAGAAGGGAAGGTGCCATGCGATAGTTACATATGTTCCTGTCTCTATTATGGGGGTAAAGTAGTGCCTAGGGTATCTAATTTTAGATGGGCTACACAGATTCCCAGTTGGGATACAGTGTGGTCTAGGGCATCTAATTTTAAGTGGACTAGACAGGTTCCCATTGAAGTTCCAAAATGTATTAGTTCTCAAATGCTGTTTGATGTGTCTAAAGAAAAGAGGTCTATGTGTCTACCTCCCCCCCCCCAAAAAAAAAATTGAGCTGTATGTAACATAATAGTAGTTAGTAGCCAGAATAGTAGCCCACCCTCTCCTTTCCACTGATATACAAGATATGTGACCTTTTTAATCACGTGACCTCTTTTGGTCCCGTTGAATGGCTATAAGAATTCGAAAACATTACAAGGAGGCCGACAAGTCTCCATTAAGGTTCCAAAATATATCCGTTACAAGATTCTTTTACCACTTTTATACTTTAAAAGGGAGGGGCTCATGGGACAAGCGAGCTACTTCGTGCTATGTGGAAATAAGGCCTCCAACACTGTTAAGTTTCTAGGTTCTTTTTCTGCTTTCATAATTCTAAAGGGGCTATGTGACAGGTAAGCTACATCCTAGAGGTACAATACCTATGATCATAGGGCATCTAAGCTATAAAACCTTTTGAGTGGGCCGTACAGGTTCCCATTAAAGTTCCAAAATGTATGTTGCCAGATTCTTTTTCCACTTTCATATTTTTAAATGCCTATGGGGCCTATGTGACAGGTAAGCTTCTTCCTGTTATGGGGTACAGAAGGGGTCATTAAAAACATTGAAGTGAAAAAAGTATCTGGGAACGGAGACATTATGGAATCGCGATGGGAACCTGTCCAACTCAAGGAAAATGTTATGTCTTATATATATATATATATATACCGGTATATATATATATATATATATATATATATATATATATATATATATACAGTGGCATGTAAACGTTTTGGTAGACCTGGTCAAAATTACTGTTATTGTGAACAGTTAGGCCAGTTAAAGATGACACATTTCCTTTGTATTTTAGGCAAAAGATATATATATATATATATATATATATATATATATAGTCATTTTTTACATTTTAAGAATTACAAAAAGGAAAATGAGCCGATGCTAAAGGTTGGGCACCCTTGGAGATTTGTGAGCTCAGATAACTTTGACCAAGGTTTCAGACCTTAATTAGCCTGTTCGGGTTATGGCTTCTTCACTATTAACGTTAGGAAATCCCAGGTGATGCAAATTTCCCAGCTTTATAAAACCCAGGCTCCTCTAACCTTGTACCGAAAACCAGCAGTCATGGGTTCCTCTAAGCAGCTGGCTGCCTAGCTCTCTGAAAATGAAAATGGTGGAAGCCCACAAAGCAGGAGAAGGTTATAAAGTGGTAGCAAAGCATCTTCAAGTTGCCCTTTCTTCAGTTCGAAATGTAATTAAGAAATGGCAGATACCAGGAAGAGTGGAGGTCAATATAAGGTCTGGAACACCAAGCAAAATTTCAGTGAGAGCTGCTTGCAGGTTTGTTAGAGAGGCAAATCAGAACCCCCACTTGACTGCAAAAGACCTTTAGGAAGATATAGCTGACTCTGGATTTATGGTACATTATTCTACTGTTCAGAGACACCTGCACAAATATGGCCTTTATTAAAGAGTCATCAGAAGAAAACCTCTCCTGCGTCCTCACCATAAAATTCAGCATCAGAAGTATGTAAAATAACATCTAAACAAGCCTGATTCATTTTGGAAATAAGTCCTGTGGACCAATGAGGTTTAAATAGAAATCTTGGAGTGGTATGTGTGGAGAAAAAAGGGCACAGAATTTCAGGAAAAGAACATCTCGCCAACCATTAAGCATGGTGGAGATCAATCATGCTTTGGGTTGTGTTGCAGCGAGTGGCACAGGGGAACATGTTACGGGTAGAGGGAAGAATGGATTCAAATTCTTGATGCAAGCATAACACCATCTGTAAAGAAAAACTGTAGGTGAAAAGAGAATGGCTTCTACAAATGGATAATGATCTTAAAAACACTAGTCAGAATCCACAATAGCCGACCTCAAAAGGCGCAAGCTGAAGGTTTTACAATGGTCCTCAGAGTTCCGTGATCTGAACATTGTTGAAAATCTGTGGCTAGACCTCAAAATAGCAGAGGATGGAAGACGACCCAGGAATCCCACAGAACTGGAAGAATTCTGCAAGGAAGAATAGATGAAAATCCCTCAAACAAGAATTGAAAGACTCATGTCCGGCTGCAAAAAGCGTTTACAAGCTGTGATGCTTTCAAAAGGGGGCTCTACTAGGTACTAACCATGCAGGGTCCAAACTTTAGCATCCGCCCATTTTCTGTTTTGGAATTTTTAAACTGTAAAAGATGAAAATATTTTTTTCTTTTGCCTAAAATACAAATGAAATGTGTCATCTGTAACTTTAGACATTTTATCGATCATTTCATCTTCAGCTGCTTAACTGTTTATAATAACAGTAATTTTGACCAGGGGTACCCAAACTTTTACCTGCCACTGTATATATATATAGGGCATAACATTTTCCTTGGGTCAGACAGGTTCCCATCGCGGTTCCAAAACATCTCTGTTCCCAGATTCTTTTTCCACTTCGATGTTTTCATGAACTCCTTCAATGAGAGACTGACTCTCTATGCTGCGTTCTCCTCGTGCCTCTCGTCCATCTGTCTGTGGCGCCCAAATAAATCACTCCAGTAACATAAAAATCTTCATTTCTGTCAAACTTGCACATTTGGAAACCGCACAGTTTGGGCGATGACTCACGTAGAGCTAATAACTGCAGCACGTGGTTGGGAATATGCACCACGTGGCGGTGGAAGGGTTGCTCTCACCTGACTGGATTATTGGAAGTTTTTCTATACCTTTCATGTGGTTTTAGATGATTCCATTATTTTTTTTTAGATAAAGGTGGAAAACCAATATGACTTCCAGGATATGTCCAGCATCGTGGCCATGGCAAAAACCTACGTGACCACCGAGCCGTTTGTAGACTCCAAATACGACATCCGCATCCAGAAGATCGGGAATAACTACAAGGCTTATATGTGAGTGTGACTCCCCGCCATCGTGTTGTGGCCTCCCCTGCATCGTGCTGTGGTATCACCGGCATCGTGTCGCGGCCTCCCCGCCATCGTGCTGTGGCCTCTCCGCCATCGTGCTGTGGCCTCCCTGCCATCGTGTTGTGGCCTCCCCGCCATCGTGATGTGGCCTCCCCGCCATCGTGCTGTGGCCTCCCCGCCATCGTGATGTGGCCTCCCCGGTGTCATGTCGTGGTCTCCCCGCCATCGTGTTGTGGCCTCCCCGCCATCGTGCTGTGGCCTCCCCGCCATCGTGCTGTGGCCTCCCCGGTACCATGTCGCAGCCTCGCTGGTATCATGTCGCGGCCTCCCCGGTATCATGTCGCGGACTCCCCGGTATCATGTCGTGGCCTCCCCTGCATCGTGCTGTGGCCTCCCCGCCATCGTACTGTGGCCTCCCCGGTATCGTGCTGTGGACTCCCCGCCATCGTGCTGTGGCCTCCCCGGCATCGTGTCGCGGCCTCCCCGCCATCGTGCTGTGGCCTCCCCGCCATCGTGCTGTGGCCTCCCCGGTATCGTGTCGCGGCCTCCCCTGCACTTCTCCATGTTCTCTGTGTTACATCTGTCAGGGCCAGAAATGAGGCAGCTAAAGCCTGCAGTAAAGGGTTAAGTGCACAGTGTCGGTGTGAGATGAGGTCACTCACACTGCAGGTTCCTGGATGCAGAGTTTATTTAGTTAATGTATGTGCTGCCATCATTTCAGAGACCAAGCCCCGGGGTCCTTGCCCTGTCTACACAGATGGGATTACTGGAAGACGAGCTGATGTCAGAGACCGCCGTCCCAAAGACACCAAACATGTGGTGACTGCGGAGAAAGTGAAGGGAGGACCCCAATGACTCACAGGGACGAAGATTTTATAAGGATAATGTACATAAACTCCGTACAGGAGTGCGAGGCCTCTGTACCCTAATAATCCCACCACACTTACCTCCTGCATTATACCCTAGAGCTGCACTCACTATTCTGCTGGTGCAGTCACTGTGTACATACATTACATTACTGATCCTGAGTTACCTCCTGTATTATACCCCAGAGCTGCATTCACTATTCTGCTGGTGCAGTCACTGTGTACATACGTTACATTACTGATCCTGAGTTACATCCTGTATTATACTCCAGAGCTGCACTCACTATTCTGCTGGTGCAGTCACTGTGTACATACATTACATTACTGATCCTGAGTTACATCCTGTATTATAGCCCAGAAATGCACTCACTATTCTGCTGGTGCAGTCACTGTGTACATACATTACATTACTGATCCTGAGTTACATCCTGTATTATACTCCAGAGCTGCACTCACTATTCTGCTGGTGCAGTCACTGTGTACATACATTACATTACTGATCCTGAGTTACATCCTGTATTATACTCCAGAGCTGCACTCACTATTCTGCTGGTGTAGTCACTGTGTACATACATTACATTACTGATCCTGAGTTACATCCTGTATTATACTCCAGAGCTGCACTCACTATTCTGCTGGTGCAGTCACTGTGTACATACATTACATTACTATCCTGAGTTACATCCTTATTATACTCCAGAGCTGCACTCACTATTCTGCTGGTGCAGTCACTGTGTACATACGTTACATTACTGATCCTGAGTTACCTCCTGTATTATACCCAGAGCTGCACTCACTATTCTGCTGGTGCAGTCACTGTGTACATACATTACATTACTGATCCTGAGTTACATCCTGTATTATACTCCAGAGCTGCACTCACTATTCTGCTGGTGCAGTCACTTGTGCATACATTACTGATCCTGAGTTACATCCTGTATTATACCCCAGAGCTGCACTCACTATTCTGCTGGTGCATCACTGTGTACATACATTACATTACTGATCCTGAGTTACATCCTGTATTATTCCAGAGCTGCACTCACTATTCTGCTGGTGCAGTCACTGTGTACATACATTACATTACTGATCCTGAGTTACATCCTGTATTATACTCCAGAGCTGCACTCACTATTCTGCTGGTGCAGTCACTGTGTACATACAGTTACATTACTGATCCTGAGTTACATCCTGTATTATACCCCAGAGCTGCACTCACTATTCTGCTGGTGCAGTCACTGTGTACATACATTACATTACTGATCCTGAGTTACATCCTGTATTATACTCCAGAGCTGCACTCACTATTCTGCTGGTGCAGTCACTGTGTGCATACATCATTACTGATCCTGAGTTACATCCTGTATTATACCCCAGAGCTGCACTCACTATTCTGCTGGTGCAGTCACTGTGTACATACATTACATTACTGATCCTGAGTTACATCCTGTATTATACCCCAGAGCTGCACTCACTATTCTGCTGGTGCAGTCACTGTGTACATACATTACATTACTGATCCTGAGTTACATCCTGTATTATCCTCCAGAGCTGCACTCACTATTCTGCTGGTGCAGTCACTTGTACATACATTACATTACTGATCCTGAGTTACATCCTGTATTATATCCCAGAGCTGCACTCACTATTCTGCTGGTGCAGTCACTGTGTACATACATACATTACTGATCCTGAGTTACATCCTGTATTATACTCCAGAGCTGCACTCACTATTCTGCTGGTGCAGTCACTGTGTACATACATTACATTACTGATCCTGAGTTACCTCCTGTATTATACTCCAGAGCTGCACTCACTATTCTGCTGGTGCAGTCACTGTGTACATACATTACATTACTGATCCTGAGTTACATCCTGTATTATACCCCAGAGCTGCACTCACTATTCTGCTGGTGCAGTCACTGTGTACATACATTACATTACTGATCCTGAGTTACATCCTGTATTATACTCCAGAGCTGCACTCACTATTCTGCTGGTGCAGTCACTGTGTACATACATTACATTACTGATCCTGAGTTACATCCTGTATTATACCCAGAGCTGCACTCACTATTCTGCTGGTGCAGTCACTGTGTACATACATTACATTACTGATCCTGAGTTACATCCTGTATTATACCCAGAGCTGCACTCACTATTCTGCTGGTGCAGTCACTGTGTACATACATTACATTACTGATCCTGAGTTACATCCTGTATTATACTCCAGAGCTGCACTCACTATTCTGCTGGTGCAGTCACTGTGTACATACATTACATTACTGATCCTGAGTTACATCCTGTATTATACCCAGAGCTGCACTCACTATTCTGCTGGTGCAGTCACTGTGTACATACATTACATTACTGATCCTGAGTTACATCCTGTATTATACCCAGAGCTGCACTCACTATTCTGCTGGTGCAGTCACTGTGTACATACATTACATTACTGATCCTGAGTTACATCCTGTATTATACCTCCAGAGCTGCACTCACTATTCTGCTGGTGCAGTCACTGTGTACATACATTACATTACTGATCCTGAGTTACATCCTGTATTATACCTCCAGAGCTGCACTCACTATTCTGCTGGTGCAGTCACTGTTACTACATTACATTACTGATCCTGAGTTACATCCTGTATTATCCTCCAGAGCTGCACTCACTATTCTGCTGGTGCAGTCACTGTGTACATACATTACATTACTGATCCTGAGTTACATCCTGTATTATACTCCAGAGCTGCACTCACTATTCTGCTGGTGCAGTCACTGTGTACATACATTACATTACTGATCCTGAGTTACATCCTGTATTATACCCCAGAGCTGCACTCACTATTCTGCTGGTGCAGTCACTGTGTACATACATTACATTACTGATCCTGAGTTACATCCTGTATTATACTCCAGAGCTGCACTCACTATTCTGCTGGTGCAGTCACTGTGTACATACATTACATTACTGATCCTGAGTTACATCCTGTATTATACCCCAGAGCTGCACTCACTATTCTGCTGGTGCAGTCACTGTGTACATACATTACATTACTGATCCTGAGTTACATCCTGTATTATACTCCCAGAGCTGCACTCACTATTCTGCTGGTGCAGTCACTGTGTACACACATTATATTACTGATCCTGAGTTACATCCTGTATTATACTCCAGAGCTGCGCTCACTATTCTGCTGGTGCAGTCACTGTGTACATACATTACATTATTGATCCTGAGTTACATCCTGTATTATACTCCAGAGCTGCACTCACTATTCTGCTGGTGCAGTCACTGTGTACATACATTACATTACTGATCCTGAGTTACACCCTGTATTATACTCCAGAGCTGCACTCACTATTCTGCTGGTGCAGTCACTGTGTACATACATTACATTATTGATCCTGAGTTACATCCTGTATTATACTCCAGAGCTGCACTCACTATTCTGCTGGTGCAGTCACTGTGTACATACATTACATTACTGATCCTGAGTTACATCCTGTATTATACTCCAGAGCTCCACTCACTATTCTGCTGGTGCAGTCACTGTGTACATACATTACATTATAGATCCTGAGTTACATCCTGTATTATACTCCAGAGCTGCCCTCACTATTCTGCTGGTGCAGTCACTGTGTACATACATTACATTACTGATCCTGAGTTACATCCTGTATTATACTCCAGAGCTCCACTCACTATTCTGCTGGTGCAGTCACTGTGTACATACATTACATTACTGATCCTGGGTTACATCCTGTATTATACTCCAGAACTGCACTCACTATTCTGCTGGTGCAGTCACTGTGTACATACATTACATTACTGATCCTGAGTTACATCCTGTATTATACTCCAGAGCTGCACTCACTATTCTGCTGGTGCAGTCACTGTGTACATACATTACTGATCCTGAGTTACATCCTGTATTATACTCCAGAGCTGCAGTCACTATTCTGCTGGTGCAGTCACTGTGTACATTACATTACTGATCCTGAGTTACATCCTGTATTATACCCCAGAGCTGCACTCACTATTCTGCTGGTGCAGTCACTGTGTACATACATTACATTACTGATCCTGAGTTACATCCTGTATTATACTCCAGAGCTGCACTCACTATTCTGCTGGTGCAGTCACTGTGTACATACATTACATTACTGATCCTGAGTTACATCCTGTATTATACTCCAGAGCTGCACTCACTATTCTGCTGGTGCAGTCACTGTGTACATACATTACTGATCCTGAGTTACATCCTGTATTATACTCCAGAGCTGCACTCACTATTCTGCTGGTGCAGTCACTGTGTACATACATTATATTACTGATCCTGAGTTACATCATGTATTATACTCCAGAGCTGCACTCACTATTCTGCTGGTGCAGTCACTGTGTACATACATTACATTATAGATCCTGAGTTACATCCTGTATTATACTCCAGAGCTGCACTCACTATTCTGCTGGTGCAGTCACTGTGTACATACATTACTGATCCTGAGTTACATCCTGTATTATACTCCAGAGCTGCACTCACTATTCTGCTGGTGCAGTCACTATGTACATACATTACTGATCCTGAGTTACATCCTGTATTATACTCCAGAGCTGCACTCACTATTCTGCTGGTGCAGTCACTGTGTACATACATTACATTACTGATCCTGAGTTACATCCTGTATTATACTCCAGAGCTGCACTCACTATTCTGCTGGTGCAGTCACTGTGTACATACATCACATTACTGATCCTGAGTAAGAGAGTGAAAAAGTTAAAGGGCTCTGAATACTTTCCGTACCCACTGTACAGGGGCCGGTTACTGATGACTGAACATACTGCAGAATTATGAATGCAGCTCTGGAGTATAATCATAGAATACTCTTTACTCATGTTTGTTGCTTCTTCACCCCTAATAAATACTGTGACTATATAGAGAGGACGGCATCACTGCGACCTTTTAGGATCCCACAAAAGCGTTCAGGACCCCTGGGTCAGTGGCGGCCCCCCATCGTGGTCTGTCTCTTGCATGTGGTGTGTGCGGAGGGTAATTCTCACTATCACTCTCATCATCCGCCTGCGCTCCGGTGACTCGTGTGATTGATGGCTGCAGCCGGATGACCCCACATGATGCGGGTGCACGGGGCACAATGAAGCCATCACAGGCGGGCACGGGTCCTTGTGGGAGATCCGCACATCAGGAAGCGCAGGACTCGCACCCGGGGGACTCGGCTACGGAACAATACCGCGCTGTCTGCGAGGCCGGGACGTGGTCTGAGGCCCGAGCCAATAGCCACCGGCCCAATATAAAGCCGCAATGATGGGAACGTCAGCTGCGAGCCCCGGCTGCCTCCAGCCCTTTCATAGGACGCGTGGAGAGAATAGCAACGAGCTCTGCCCCAGCGAGGGTTAACGCCGCCGCACGCTGCAGGTGCACAGACCCATGAAAAGACCCCCGCACCGAGAAACCCACCACAACTGGGAGAAGCCGGCCACTCACTTTACTTCTACGCTTACTGTCAATGAATGGAAACCTTCATTTTATCCAAAACCGAAGTCTCACACCTGAAAAATGAAGTTTTATTTCTGTCTCTTTTATTTATATCTTTTTTTTTGTTAAGGCGCACGTCTATTTCCGGGAACTGGAAGGCAAACACCGGCTCTGCCATGTTGGAGCAGATCGCAATGACTGACAGGTGAGGGGTTTATCACGAAGAGTTAAATGACTAAATACTTGGTGCTTAAAATCACCACTAGGTGGAGCTCACTGAATTATGTGTATATGTAGTGAGCCGCCCTTAATTTATCCTGTATACAGGGAGCTCCCCTAGTGGTGACTACAGACAGGATCTTATCATGTATCCCTGTATACAGGGAGCTCCCCTAGTGGTGGCTGCAGACAGGATCTTATCATGTATCTCTGTATACAGGGAGCCCCCTAGTGGTGGCTGCAGACAGTATCTTATCATGTATCTCTGTATACAGGGAGCTCCCCTAGTGGTGACTGCAGACAGGATCTTATCGTGTATCTCTGTATACAGGAAGCTCCCCCTAGTGGTGGCTGCAGACAGGATCTTATCGTGTATCTCTGTATACAGGAAGCTCCCCCTAGTGGTGGCTACAGACAGGATCTTATCATGTATCTCTGTATACAGGGAGCTCCCCCTAGTGGTGGCTACAGACAGGATCTTATCATGTATCTCTGTATACAGGAAGCTCCCCCTAGTGGTGGCTACAGACAGGATCTTATCATGTATCTCTGTATACAGGGAGCTCCCCCTAGTGGTGACTGCAGACAGGATCTTATCATGTATCTCTGTATACAGGGAGCTCCCTCTAGTGGTGACTGCAGACAGGATCTTATCATGTGTCTCTGTATACAGGGAGCTCCCCCTAGTGGTGGCTGCAGAAAGGATCTTACCATGTATCTCTGTATACAGGGAGCTCCCCCTAGTGGTGGCTACAGACAGGATCATTATCATCATCTCTGTATACAGGGAGCTCCCCCTAGTGGTGGCTGCAGACAGGATCTTATCATGTATCTCTGTATACAGGAAGCTCCCCCTAGTGGTGGCTGCAGACAGGATCTTATCATGTATCTCTGTATACAGGGAGCTCCCCCTAGTGGTGGCTGCAGACAGGATCTTATCATGTATCTCTGTATACAGGGGGCTCCCCCCTAGTGGTGGCTGCAGACAGGATCTTATCATGTATCTCTGTATACAGGGAGCTCCCCCTAGTGGTGACTGCAGACAGGATCTTATCATGTATCTCTGTATACAGGGAGCTCCCCCTAGTGGTGGCTACAGACAGGATCTTATCATGTATCTCTGTATACAGGGAGCTCCCCCTAGTGGTGGCTGCAGACAGGATCTTATCATGTATCTCTGTATACAGGGAGCTCCCCCTAGTGGTGACTGCAGACAGGATCTTATCATGTATCTCTGTATACAGGGAGCTCCCCCTAGTGGTGGCTACAGACAGGATCTTATCATGTATCTCTGTATACAGGGAGCTCCCCCCTAGTGGTGACTGCAGACAGGATCTTATCATGTATCTCTGTATACAGGGAGCTCCCCTAGTGGTGACTGCAGACAGGATCTTATCATGTATCTCTGTATACAGGAAGCTCCCCCTAGTGGTGGCTACAGACAGGATCTTATCATGTATCTCTGTATACAGGGAGCTCCCCCTAGTGGTGACTGCAGACAGGATCTTATCATGTATCTCTGTATACAGGGGGCTCCCCCTAGTGGTGACTGCAGACAGGATCTTATCATGTATCTCTGTATACAGAGAGCTCCCCCTAGTGGTGGCTGCAGACAGAATCTTATCATGTGTCTCTGTATACAGGGAGCTCCCCCTAGTGGTGGCTGCAGACAGGATCTTATCATGTATCTCTGTATACAGGGAGCTCCCCCTAGTGGTGACTGCAGACAGGATCTTATCATGTATCTCTGTATACAGGGAGCTTCCCCTAGTGGTGACTGCAGACAGAATCTTATCATGTATCTCTGTATACAGGGAGCTCCCCCTAGTGGTGACTGCAGACAGGATCTTATCATGTATCTCTGTATACAGGGGGCTCCCCCTAGTGGTGACTGCAGACAGGATCTTATCATGTATCTCTGTATAGAGAGCTCCCCCTAGTGGTGGCTGCAGACAGGATCTTATCATGTATCTCTGTATACAGGGAGCTCCTCCTAGTGGTGGCTGCAGACAGGATCTTATCATGTATCTCTGTATACAGGGAGCTCCTCCTAGTGGTGGCTGCACAAGATCTTATCATGTGTCTCTGTATACAGGGAGCTCCCCCTAGTGGTGGCTACAGACAGGATCTTATCATATATCTCTGTATACAGGGAGCTCCCCCTAGTGGTGGCTGCAGACAGGATCTTATCATGTATCTCTGTATACAGGGAGCTCCTCCTAGTGGTGGCTGCAGACAGGATCTTATCATGTATCTCTGTATACAGGGAGCTCCCCCTAGTGGTGGCTGCAGACAGATCTTATCATGTATCTCTGTATACAGGGAGCTCCCCCTAGTGGTGACTGCAGACAGGATCTTATCATGTATCTCTGTATACAGGGAGCTCCCCTAGTGGTGACTGCAGACAGGATCTTATCATGTATCTCTGTATACAGGGAGCTCCCCCTAGTGGTGGATGCAGACAGAATCTTATCATGTATCTCTGTATACAGGGAGCTCCCCCTAGTGGTGGCTGCAGACAGGATCTTATCATGTATCTCTGTATACAGGGAGCTCCCCCTAGTGGTGGCAGCAGACAAGATCTTATCATGTATCTCTGTATACAGGGAGCTCCCCCTAGTGGTGACTGTAGACAGGATCTTATCATGTATCTCTGTATACAGGGAGCTCCCCCTAGTGGTGGCTGCAGAAAGGATCTTATCATGTATCTCTGTATACAGGGAGCGCCCCCTAGTGGTGGCTGCAGACAGATACAATACAACATTACAGCGATTCATCATGCGCTGAGGATTTGGAGCTTTGTATCAGTCCATTCCGGTAGAAATATAAAGTGAATATTGTGCCTTTGTTGTTTCAGGTACCGGCTGTGGGCGGACTCCTGCGCTGAGATGTTTGGTGGTTTGGACATTTGCGCGGTGAAAGCCGTACACAGCAAAGATGACAAGGATTATATTATTGAGGTAACAGAGTCATATATAAGTAGAGTGAATGAGGCATAAAATATATCACCATATAGAGCTAAATAGTACTGTAATATACAACCTTATAATACCTGAAGAATATGCAGTGTCCAAACCATACACCCTTATAAAACCTAAATAATACACCCTTTAAATAATCCACATATTACTGGCATATAGTGCCCATATAATACTGCCATATACAGTCCACATATGCCGCCAAATAGTTTCTAAACAATTTGCACCATCCAAACAATACCACAATATAGTTTGCAGAACCAAATTACATCCCCTTGAGCACACATCATACTGCAATATAGTGCCACAATAAATACTGTCATTTATCTTCACTATAATACCGCTATATAGTTTCCTATCTATATGCAGAACCAAATAAGGTCCCTTCTATTAGGCCATATAAAACACCACAACATAGTGGCAAGATAATATCGGTCATATACCGATCGCGTAATACCGCCATATTGTTCCCAAATAATGTGCAGTTTCTATACATATTACTCCCTTAAATAGCTTGCGTAATACTGCCATATAGTGCCAAGACAATATAGGTATAAGTAACCCACTGACTAGCAGCATTTAATGCCTAAATCAGATGACGCTTCCAAATAATACCACCTTCTGTACGCCATATAATTTGTTTTGCCCCACCCCTCATTCTATAGCGTTTAGCTCCGCCCCTCATTCTATAGCGTTTAGCTCCGCCCCTCATTCTATAGTTTTAATTGCCCCACCCCTCATTCTATAGTGCTTAGCTCCGCCCCTCATTCTATAGTTTTTATTGCCCCACCCACATTCTTTAGTGTTTAGCTCCGCCCCTCACTCTATAGTTTTTACAGCTCCGCCCCTCATTCTATAGTGTTTAGCTCCGCCCCTCATTCTATGGCTTTTCATAGCCCCGCCCACCTATGTGAGATACATCTCTAGCCCTTCCACTGAATGTGACACTTTTCCTTTAATCGGTGTGACATGAGGACATCGGTGACGCGGCCCTACTTCTGGTCGCTGTGTGAGGAATGCGGGTGGCTGCCCCAGATGCTCCCGTGGATGTTGGGTCACGCTGTCATCGTCAATGAGCCGCTCGTATCGTCACTTCTTTCGTGTTCATTATTATTTTACCGCTTTTCCTGGTAATAATTAATAATAAAGAAGCGAACAGCGCCACTCTTGTCTATGTGGCCATGTTTGGAACTGCACATAATTTCCATTCAAGGGCAGAACTGCTACAACAGACCCTTTTTTTAGTGCTAGATCACCTTCTGAAGTGCCACGACAACCCGCAATCATAGAAGGACGAAGGGAAACCGTCAGCATGCAGAGGCCGCAACTGTAAAATCTATAGTCCTACTTCTACCCTATTGCTGCTTTTGCTTTGTTTGCTTTTTTTTACATAGAAAAAGAAAATCTGCATGAAAACCGTCAACAAGCAGGACAGCAGCTGCTAATAAAAATGAAAAGAGATCTGTCAACAGCAACTTGCTGATGGTTTTCAAGCGCGGTTTTTTAATTTTTAGTCTCAGATTATGTGATTTTTGTAAATAAGTATCAATTATGGGTCATGTCAACGTCAATTCAAAGTTCTCAGGGACCCAGAGACATTCTAAGGATAAGAGATCTGTCAACAGCAACTTGCTGACGATTTCCAAGCACGTTTTTGTGAATTTTTAGTCTCAGATGATGTGATTTTTATAAATAAGTATCAATTATGGGTCGTGTGGACGTCAATTTACAGTTCTTAAAACCCCAGAAATATTCTAATGATAAGAGATCTGTCAACAGCAACTTGCTGATGGTTTTCAAGCGTGTTTTTTTAATTTTTAGTCTCAGATTATGCGATTTTTATAAATAAATATTAATTATGGGTCGTGTAGTTGTCAATTCACAGTTCTTAGAACCCCAGAAATATTCTAATGATAAGAGATCTGTCAACAGCAACTTGCTGATGGTTTTCAAGCACGTTTTTGTGAATTTTTAGTCTCAGATGATGTGATTTTTATAAATAAGTATCAATTATGGGTCGTGTGGACGTCAATTTACAGTTCTTAAAACCCCAGAAATATTCTAATGATAAGAGATCTGTCAACAGCAACTTGCTGATGGTTTTCAAGCGTGTTTTTTTAATTTTTAGTCTCAGATTATGCGATTTTTATAAATAAATATTAATTATGGGTCGTGTAGTTGTCAATTCACAGTTCTTAGAACCCCAGAAATATTCTAATGATAAGAGATCTGTCAACAGCAACTTGCTGATGGTTTTCAAGCACGTTTTTGTGAATTTTTAGTCTATGATGACGTGATTTTTATAAATAAGTATTAATTATGGGTCATGTGAATGTCATTTCACAGTTCTCAGAGACCCAGAACTATTCTAAGGAAAAGAGATCTGTCAACAGCAACTTGCTGATGGTTTTCAAGCACGTTTTTGTGAATTTTTAGTCTATGATGACGTGATTTTTATAAATAAGTATTAATTATGGGTCATGTGAATGTCAATTCACAGTTCTCAGAGACCCAGGAATATTCTAATGATAAGAGATCTGTCAACAGCAACTTGCTGACAGTTTCCCAACATCTTGTTTTTTCACTTTTTAGTCTCAGATGAGTGATAGGAGTAACGTTGCCCTTGTTTCCGTCTTCTTCTCTCCAGGTGATGGACAGTTCGATGCCGCTGATCGGGGAACACGTGGAGGAAGACCGGCAGCTCGTGGCCGATCTGGTGGTGGCCAGAATGACGGAGCACGTCCTGATGAAATCTCCGGCAGCCCCGAGTCAGAGAAACCAGGTATAATCAGACCCGACCCCGACGTCAGAGAGCAGGAGAGGTCGTCAGGGGTCAGATCTCAGCCTTAAAGGGAAATATCTAAGAACGGTTTTCACATTTTTAATCTACGTTAAAGGGGCGGTATATTACGGAAACCTAGGACTTGCCCTCACATGAGGCCTGGCACCCGACACTGTGTGTATACCTCATTTTCAGTGCCAGTCTGGCCTTGTGCCACTCCAGAGGGTGAGGGGCACCGCGGAGAATGCCCAGAAGGTGAAAAACAACAGTGACCATGAAAAACTCCATCTCTTCTCTCCCAGCCGCAACAGATGCAGCCGCAGGCGGTCAAACCACAGATGCAGCCCCAGCCGGGACCACCAGGAGCGGGGGGCGCTCCACCTTCAGCTCAACCAAGACCTTCCCCACAAGGTAAACTTTAACAGGTCTGCATGAGCCCAACGGAACTCCCCCACAAGGGGGCGACATCTTCCGGAGTTCCCCTTTATCCCACCAAGGAAGTGACATCAGGACTATGTTCTGGTACAAGGGTGACATCTGCTGGTCATAGTAGGTAATGCGCTGTAACGAGCCTTTATATACAGTGAGTGACATATAAAAGTTTGGGCACCCTGCATGGTTAGTACCTAGTAGCGTCCCCTTTTACAAGTCTCACAGCGTGTAAACGCTTTTTGCAGCCAGACATGAGTCTTTCACTTCCTGTTTGAGGGATTTTCCTCCATTCTTCCTCGGAGAATTCCTCCCGTTCTGTGAGATTCCTGGGGCGTCTTCCATTCTTTGCTATTTTGAGATCTAGTCACAGATTTTCAATGATGATCAGATCAGGCGACTGTGAGGGCCATTGTACAACCTCCAGCTTGCACCTTTTGAGGTCATATATTGTGGATTTTGCTGTGTGTGTAGGATCATTCTCCATTTTTAGAAGCCATCCTCATCCTCTTCCTCTTTTCACCTTCAGCTTTTTACAGATAGTGTTATGTTTGCATCAAGGATTTGTTGAAATTTCATTGAATCCATTCTTCCCTCTACCTGTCAAATGTTCCCTGTGCCATTGGCTGCAACACAACCCCAAAGCATGATTGATCCCCACCATGCTTAACGGTTGGTGAGATGTTCTTTTCCTGAAATTCTGTGCCCTTTTTTCTTCACACATACTTCTGATCATTGTGGCCACAGGGATCTATTTTATCCTCATCGGTCCACAGGACTTGTTTCCGAAATGCATCAGGCTTGTTTAGATGTTCTTTTGCATAGTTCTAATGCTGAATTTTATGGTGAGGATGTAGGAGAGGTTTTCTTCTGATGACCCATCAAGGCCATATTTGTGCAGGTGTCTCTGAACAGTAGAACAATGTACCACAACTCCAGCGTCTGCTAAGTCTTTCTGAAAGTCTTTTGTAGTCAAGCAAGGGTTCTGATTTCCCTCTCTAGTAATCCTATGTGCAGCTCTCACTGAAATATTGCTTGGTCTTCCAGACCTTATCTTGACCTCCACTGTTCTTGGTATCTGCCATTTCTTAATTATATTTCGAAGTGAGAAAAGAAAGGGCAACTTGAAATCACTTTGCTGTCATCTTCTAGCCTTCTCCTGCTTTGTGGCCTCCATAATTTTCAGTGCTCGCAGCTGTTTAGAAGAACCCATGGTTGCGTTTTTTTTGGCACAAGGTTAGAGGAGGCTGGGTTTTTATAGAGCTGGGAAATTTTCATCACCGGCCTTTCCTAACTATGATAGTGAACAAGCCATAACTCTAACAGGCTAATTAAGGTCTGAAGCCTTGGTCAAAGTTATCTGAGCACACAAATCTCCAAGGGTGCACAAACTTTTGCATCGGCCCATCTTCCCTTTTGTAATTTTTAAAATGTAAAAAATGACTATATATATTTTTTTGCCTAAACTATAAAAGAAATGTGTCATCTGTATCTTTAGGCCTTGCAGAAATAATTTCATCTTCAGCTTGCTTCACTGTTCACAGTAACAGTAATTTTGACCAGGGGTGCCCAAACTTTTACATGCCACTGTATACGTTAGGTGAGCAGGACCCCGACACCGCTTCCCCCAGCTGACGGTTTGCTCCTATTGCATCCGGGCTGGACAATCATCTGCGAGCTGACGGTATAAATCAGATTTATTTTCTACGGAATTTACCTAAATTATGTCTTTCTGTAAAGGTGGCGTTCGTCCGGCACAGGGAGCCCCCCAGCAGCAAAGGCTTTCTCCACAAGGACAGCAGCCCACCCAGACTTCCCAGCCGAGCTCACCACAGTCTCAGAGGTCTCCAAATTCTCCCCAGCTCCCAAGAGCCGCGAGTGGAACTCCTCCAGGCCAGACCCCCACTAAGTCTGCATCCCCCCAACAGCCAAGACCTCCAGCACAAGGGCAGGCGCAGAACCAGCAGGCGCCTCCTGGAGCAACAGCAAAGACCCAGCCAGCGCCACATCCGCACCTCAAGTGAGTCATGTGTGACCGACGTATGCAGAACAGCCTCCATAATACAGAGGGCAGCAGAAGTATTCCTGTACATAGGAGCAGTATTATAGTAGCTATATTCTTGTACATAGGAGCAGTATTATAGTAGTTATATTCCTGTACATAGGGGCAGTATTATAGTAGTTATATTCTTGTACATAGGAGCAGTATTATAGTAGTTATATTCTTGTACATAGGGGCAGTATTATAGTAGCTATATTCTTGTACATAGGGGCAGTATTATAGTAGTTATATTCTTGTACATAGGGGCAGTATTATAGTAGTTATATTCTTGTACATAGGAGCAGTATTATAGTAGCTATATTCTTGTACATAGGAGCAGTATTATAGTAGTTATATTCCTGTACATAGGGGCAGTATTATAGTAGTTATATTCTTGTATATAGGGGCAGTATTATAGTAGTTATATTCTTATACATAGGAGCAGTATTATAGTAGTTATATTCTTGTACATAGGAGCAGTATTATAGTAGTTATATTCTTGTACATAGGGGCAGTATTATAGTAGCTATATTCTTGTACATAGGGGCAGTATTATAGTAGTTATATTCTTGTACATAGGGGCAGTATTATAGTAGTTATATTCTTGTACATAGGAGCAGTATTATAGTAGCTATATTCTTGTACATAGGAGCAGTATTATAGTAGTTATATTCCTGTACATAGGGGCAGTATTATAGTAGTTATATTCTTGTATATAGGGGCAGTATTATAGTAGTTATATTCTTATACATAGGAGCAGTATTATAGTAGTTATATTCTTGTACATAGGAGCAGTATTATAGTAGTTATATTCCTGTACATAGGGGCAGTATTATAGTAGTTATATTCTTGTATATAGGGGCAGTATTATAGTAGTTATATTCTTATACATAGGAGCAGTATTATAGTAGTTATATTCTTGTACATAGGAGCAGTATTATAGTGGTTATATTCTTGTACATAGGAGCAGTATTATAGTAGTTATATTCTTGTACATAGGAGCAGTATTATAGTAGTTATATTCTTGTACATAGGGGCAGTATTATAGTAGCTATATTCTTGTACATAGGGGCAGTATTATAGTAGCTATATTCTTGTACATAGGGGCAGTATTATAGTAGTTATATTCTTGTACATAGGGGCAGTATTATAGTAGTTATATTCTTGTACATAGGAGCAGTATTATAGTAGCTATATTCTTGTACATAGGAGCAGTATTATAGTAGTTATATTCCTGTACATAGGGGCAGTATTATAGTAGTTATATTCTTGTATATAGGGGCAGTATTATAGTAGTTATATTCTTATACATAGGAGCAGTATTATAGTAGTTATATTCTTGTACATAGGAGCAGTATTATAGTAGTTATATTCTTGTACATAGGGGCAGTATTATAGTAGCTATATTCTTGTACATAGGGGCAGTATTATAGTAGTTATATTCTTGTACATAGGGGCAGTATTATAGTAGTTATATTCTTGTACATAGGAGCAGTATTATAGTAGCTATATTCTTGTACATAGGAGCAGTATTATAGTAGTTATATTCCTGTACATAGGGGCAGTATTATAGTAGTTATATTCTTGTACATAGGGGCAGTATTATAGTAGTTATATTCTTGTACATAGGGGCAGTATTATAGTAGTTATATTCTTGTACATAGGGGCAGTATTATAGTAGCTATATTCTTGTACATAGGGGCAATTTTTATTGTAAAAACCAAACAAATACAAATATACTGACATTCCTCCAGTAATACAAAAATAAATTCACTTGGATTGTACATTCATTACATATCCGGATTATACATATAAAATTATCTTAAAGAGTCCATACACCTGGTTGGAAAAAAAAACAAAAAACATCATATTTCAACCCAGTGACACATCCTTCCATAACTTAACATTTCCTAATGATTTTATCTATCTGGGCTCGGACATTATGTGGTTGACGGCATCACAGATCTGAGTCGGAGTTATTCTGGTCACCGCCGGTCTCCATTTCAGACTCTACCCGAGTGCCCTCAGGTAATGGCTTCCGCTTGGGCGGAGGACAGTCCTCTACATCCCTATCAAACTCTGCGTCAATTCTTCTAAGGTCATCCTCAAAATCACTGTCAGACTCAGACAGAACACCAAACCTATTAGATAAGTCCATTACACCTGCAGAACTCTGGACCTTCTTCCTGGCTCCTTGGCCAGTGTCATACTCCTTCTCAGGTTTACGGGAGGTCTTGTCCTTTTTCTTCCTTTTAGTCTGAGACACAGATGGTAGTACTGAAGTAATGCTTCCCTGTGACTGCTGCCCCTGAGGGACAACCTCCATACTCCCCTGTGCACCCTCTGAACCCTGCTGCTCTGGTGTCACCTGAGTAGACCCCTGGTGGGCCTCCGGTCTGGCCAGTATTTCCCCTGACAGTAAAGCTGCCTCCTCCAGAATCTCTGCCCCTGCCACCAAATCCTCATCAGGATAGTCCTTACAGATATTGTGCCAGGCGTCAGGACAGTCCCTGTGAGGGTGACCGATCTTCCCACAGAGGTTGCACCTGATGTTCTGGCAGTCTGCAGCCACATGGCCGACCTCCCCACACAGGTTGCACTTCACCACAGTACACGTATTTGCCAGGTGACCCGCCTTGCCACATTTGAAGCACTTACGAGGCTGCCCAGGATAGAAACACACACCCCTCTCCCTCACAATAAAGAAGGAGTTGGGTAAGTGGGCAGTGATATTATCACACTGGCGCAGTTTCACCAAAACCCTCCACCCTTCCGTCCAGATACCATCATTGTCTCTGCTTTTGGTGAGGTCAGAGACCAGGTCACAATGCCTCCGGAGCCACACCACAATGTCCTGCGGGGGAACAGACTCATTCCAGAAGATGAGATTTACCGTAACGGTATCTGGCTTAGAGATAGGAATAAAGCTGAACTTACTCCAGCCCTCAGTGTCTCTAAACTTGGGGAAATTAGACCAGAACCTGTCCAGGTCACTCATGAGCTTAAAGCTGACGTCATAGCCCTGCCTGTCTGGAAGATTAATCACCGCCAAGATGCTGACTGGCGCAAACCCCATCTGGCGACACAAGAGCTCCCTGACCACAAACCTTCTATCTGGCAGATCCTCCTTGGCACCTCTGTGCCGGAAACGCACGACGTTTCTCCGTTTAAACACCTGGCCGGTATAATTGGCACCAGAGGTGAAGGACGGAGCACCACGACTCCAGGCATTACTGGGGGGAACCTGCGGGGTCACACTAGGCTGACTGACGGGGTGAGGGTCAGCAGCAGGGGGGTTTCTACACCTTGTGTGCTCGGAATTAAAGGGGGAAATCACAGACATCATCATGCACATTGTTATTATCAACATCAATGTCACTATCAGACTGCGTAGCGTCCACCAAAGATACTGTGCTCCCCCAAACCCCCGACCCCTCAGATACAGCGCGGTTATCCCCAGCATCAGAGCCCTGCTGGGCACCATCAGGAACTACCGGCACATGTCCACTGCCCAACTGTGGTGCTTGGCATTCTGAGACTTGTAGTCCCTCTGCTGAAAAATGTCCATGCTGCTGCTTGGAATCTGCTGCAGGCGGCTGTGCTGGGCATTCTGCGACTTGTTGTACCTCTACTGGAATGTGCCCTTCATGCTGCTGCTTGGAATCTGCTGCAGGCTGTTGTGCTGGGCATTCTGTGACTTGTTGTACCTCTGCTGGAATCTACACTACATGCTTCTGCTTTGGATCTGCTGCAGGCAGCTTTGCTGGGCATTCTGAGACTTATGGTACGTCTGCTGGGGTCTGCACTACAGGCTGCTGCTGGTGCGGCATTTGCCCCTTTTGGAAGCAGAAACTTGCAGGCTGCAGCACTGGCCGCACCTGCTTCTGGGGTCCACCTGGGACAATGTCTGACCTGGAACCTGCAGAGTTCTGCTTCTGTGAATTAAACAGTTCCTGGTTCCTATAAGTCTCCGCCAGGGGCCCCATCCTCTCTAGGACGCAGTCCATGTCCCTCACCACTTTAGCCAGCAATACACCCAGTGTGTTCAGAGTCTCATCATAAAAATCATGACTCCCGGGATTAATAGCCTTTAGCTTATAGCAAGTGTATCTGCATCTGTAGTGAGTCTGTAATGTGTGTAGTACAGTTCATATAGCGTCTTGTGCTTGGGTGCGATGAAAACACAGGAGTCACAGGTTTGATATAGAAAGTCCTGTATTACTTCATACAAGTTGGCAGAAATAGTCACACAGTTTGCAGACACAGAAGCAGGAGACACAGCAGGCCAGAGTAATCCAAGCTCAGCAATCACTCTCCACAACAGGTTCAGGATCTTCTTCTCTGTTACCGTAAGTCCATGCAAACGTGGGTCTTTCAAAGAGCAGGGTTCAGAGTCCACAAGTGCTTCAGAGTTCCTCAGTAGGAATAGCTGGAGTACAAGGTCCAAGGCTTCAGGAGTCAGGTCACAGGTTCACTGCAGGCTAGATTCTGAAGCACTGATTGCTCAGCTGTGGCTGCTTAAGAAGCAAAAGAAGAGAATCAGGGCGGGAACATGCAAGCTGGAAACTCCATATTGACTGAGGGCAAGATAGCTGCAGCAAGACAGAAAGTAAAATGGCTGACGAACAAACTGAGTTTCAGGAACATGTACACAGAACCTTACATCACTCCCCCCTTAGGGACAACCTCCGGATGACCTCAGACCAGGCTTGTGTGGGTACCTCTGATGAAACTGACGGAGCAAGCGAGGAGCATTAACGTTATTGACTGGTTCCCATGAGTTGTCCTCCACTGGGTAGCCCTGCCATTTAATCAGATATTGTAACTGATTTCTATACAACCTGGAATCTAGAATCCTTTCCACCACAAATTCTTCCTGACCATCGACTAGCACTGGGTCAGGGCAAGGAGAGGAACGTCCAGGAAACGTATTGGGTGTCGCAGCCTTTAGTAGGGATACATGAAAGACAGGGTGGATTCTCATAGTTCTGGGCAGTTGAAGACGACAAGCAACGGCACTTATAATTTTACTGATTTTATAGGGTCCAATGTACTTATGTCCCAACTTAGACGATGGAATCCTTAACTTAAGATTTCTGGTTGACAGCCAGACCAAGTCTCCTACCTTGAAAGCTGGTGCAGGTTTACGAAATTTATCTGCTGCTTTCTTGTACCTTTCTTGAGCCGATTCCAGATTTTCCTTTAGAAGATCCATATTCTTCTGTAAAGTCGTGACTCTTTCAGCCACTGCTGGTAAAGGCGTTTCTATGGGAAATCGTGGTAGAATGTTAGGATGATAACCTAGATTAGAGTAAAAAGGAGACTGTTTACTGGAGGCGCTCTGAGAGTTGTTATAAGAGAACTCAGCTAATGGAAGTAGATCCACCCAATCATCCTGTAGGTGGCAGATAAAGCAGCGGAGATACTGCTCCAGGGTCTGATTGGTTCGTTCGGTCTGTCCATTAGTCTGGGGATGAAAAGCAGAAGAAAGGTTTACTTTAATGTCTAATGCTGCACAGAAATTTTGCCAAAACCTAGAAGTGAATTGCACCCCTCGATCCGAAATGACCTCATCCGGTACTCCATGTAAGCGAAACACATCTTTAATCATCAAGTCTGATGTCTGTTTTGCAGTGGGTAAGCCGACACAAGGGATAAAATGAGCTGCCTTTGTTAGACGGTCAACCACCACTAGAATGGTGTTCTTCCCTTGAGAGGTTGGTAACTCCACAATGAAGTCCATAGAAATGGATCCCCACGGGCGGGACGGGGTGGGAAGAGGTTGTAACAGACCAGTTGGTGAGGAGCGAGGTGTTTTGCATCTTGCACAGACTTCACATGAAGTGACATAGTTTAAGACATCTTTCCTGTAAGTGGGCCACCAAAAGAAACGAGAAAGAAATTCCTGTGTCTTTAGAATTCCTCTATGCCCAGCTATCTTGGAATCGTGAATAAGTTGCAATACTCTCAATCTGACTGTTTCAGGAATATACAGACGTTGTCCCTGAATCCACACACCATTCTTAAAGACAAGACTTACGTCCCTTGGGGTTGTGCCAAAAAGGAATCCGCATGGTATGCTTCCTTGATGTCCTTAAGTAGGTCTTGATTATGAATCACTCCTAGGAATCTAGAGTCAGGAAGAATAGTCTTAGGAGGAGTAATTGGACGTGTCTCTGCTGAGTAAATCCTAGAGAGTGCATCAGCCTTTCCATTGCGCGATCCTGGTCTATAAGAAATGATAAAATTAAATTGGTTTAAGAAAAGATTCCAGCGAGCCTGGCGAGGAGTCAGGCACTTAGCCGACCTGATAAATTCAAGGTTACGATGGTCTGTCAGGACGACTATTTGCTGTGCAGCTCCCTGAAGAAGGTGTCTCCATTCTTTGAAGGCGGCAATAATGGCCAACAACTCTCTATTGCCCACATCGTAGTTCCTCTCAGCCGAAGACAACTGCTGGGAAAAGAAGGCACAGGGATGCAAGACATTCTTCTCACCTGTTCTCTGAGAGAGTATAGCTCCAACGGCACAGTCTGAAGCATCCACCTCTATTATGAAGGCAAGCTCGGGGTTGGGATGTACTAGGATAGGTGCAGTGGTAAATTTATCTTTTAGACGGGAAAATGCTTCCTGGGCTTGGGAGTCCAGGAGAACCTAGACTCTTTCCGGGTAAGTTGGGTGATAGGTGACACTACCTCAGAGAAATTTCTAATGAAACGTCTATAGAAGTTGGCAAACCCGATAAAGCGCTGTACCTCCTTCACATTTCTAGGACTTGGCCAATCCTTGATGGCTTGGGTTTTGCTTCCATCCATACTAATTCCTTGTGTAGACAGTACATACCCCAGAAATTGAATTTCGGTCCTATGGAATTCACACTTTTCAAGTTTGATGTAAAGATGATTTTGTCTTAGACGTTCCAAGACCATTCTCACATGTCCATGATGTTCCTCTGTGGAGTTAGAAAAAATTAGAATATCATCCAAATAAATCACCACGAATGTATCTAGGAGATCCCTGAAGATGTCATTCACCAAGTGTTGGAAAGTGGCTGGGGCGGTACTCAGACCAAAAGGCATAACTAGATATTCAAAGTGTCCATAGCGTGACCTGAATGCAGTCTTCCATTCATCCCCAGGTCTAATACGGACTAAGTTATAGGCCCCACGTAGATCTAGTTTAGAGAAAATTTTGGCATGTCGCACTCTCTCCAATAACTCAGGGATTAAAGGCAATGGATAACGGTTTCTAATAGTAACCTTATTGAGTTCCCTATAGTCTACGCAGGGTCTCAGAGATCCATCTTTCTTCTTTACAAAGAAGATGGGGGCACCTGCAGGAGATGAAGAGGGGCGTATGAAGCCCTTGGCTAGATTTTCGTCTATGTAATCCTTTAAAGCCTTTAGCTCGGGCCCCGCCAGGGGGTAGATCTTACCAAAAGGTATCTCTTCTCCAGGCAATAATTCAATTGGACAATCATATGGACGGTGAGGAGGAAGCTGGTCAGCGTTCTTCTTGTCACATAAATCCACATAGTCCTGGTATACAGCTGGTAGTTCAGGGACTGACATGGTTCCTTTAGGAACAGAGCAAGCTGAAACTTTTGGACTCATCTGTTTCTCTGGAAAGTGTAATTCCTTGGTCTCCCAGTTAATGGTAGGATTCTGAGCCTGCAGCCATGGTAGCCCTAGAATAATGGGAAAGTGGGGAGAAGAGATAAGCATAAAGGACATTTTCTCTTGATGATCTTTACCCATAAGAACCCTCAAAGGCTCTGTTTCCTGATCCACTGGTCCAGAGGTCAGCAGGGAGCCATCCACAGTTTCCATCTGTACTGGAGTAGCCTTCTTCACTGAACGTATCCCCTGTTTCAGAGCAAAGGAGACATCCATAAAATTTCCACTTGCCCCTGAGTCGATCATAGTAGAGCTAGACACCCAAGCTGAGTCAACCCAGAGTTTGATGGAAAGAAAGCAATGAGAATTGTTTTTCTTACAACTCAGCTGGGATACCGCTGAGGAAACTTGAAAAATGGCAGCGTTTACACAGTCAACGTCCTCAGAGGTAACGGAGTTTAAGTCCGAGAAATCAAGATCTGTTGCTGCAGATCTCTCTGGAGCCTGAGGCTCGGACCTGACAGATCCCCTCTCGCAACACTCACAATGAATGAGTGCTGCAGTAGTCTTACGAGAACGGCTGGGGCAGTTTATAATGAAGTGCCCTGACTTCCCACAATAAAAACAAAGATTCTCCTTAAAACATTTTTTCCCTTGCGTGAAACACTAAACCCGCGTTGTAAAGAGTCTACCTGCATGGGTTTCAGGTTTCAGGTTCCCGTGTAATCCAACTCAGAGGTCCTTACTGGAGAGGAAGGTAAGGAAAAGGTTAGGCATTCTTTCGAACCATCTCTCTTGCCTGCGTTCAGCAGACGAGAATCAAACTTGCAGAATTAATAAATTCCCTAACGAAAGTGGGGGGGTCGGAACGAGCAATTTTCATCCTTAATCAGTGGAAATAACCCCTTTCAAAAAAATAATTTTTTGGCGGAACTGTCCCAGGTGGTTCAGGGCCCCATCCCCTTTGAAACCAAGGCTTTTTCGGGCTACCGAGGGGCTTACCTTGGGCAAAGTTAACTTTGGCTGTTTTCGCTTTTTGCCCCTCGTTTGGGTTTCACAAACACCTGCCCCAGGCTGAAAAAAAAAGCATCAAGGGGGGGTTCAAACAATCATCCTCATCTCAATCAAGGGTTTGCCCACATAAAAAGCTTTGTTGGAAAAGCAACATAAATTAAAGTAAGCCCTTTTGATCGTCAGGGGGAAATTGGGAAGAAAAGTGCAAAAAAAAAAGATTCCCATTGATTAATAAATCCCCTGAAATTCTCACGTTCACCGCCAAAACGAAAGGGGCAACTTTGGGAATCCCAAACCGGGGCTAGGGGCAGGAGCCTGGACTCCTCCACAAAAAAAACCTCAACCCCGGGCTTGCAAATCCGGCATCTGTCCAACCATTTTGCAAATTGTGTTTAGTGAGGTCCTGTAGGCTTGAAAACCCGGGTCTTTATATTCTGCAAATCTGTAAGGATTTTATCATTTCCCCGCAAAGTTCCTTTATGCGGCCCCATTTTCCAATCTTTTAGGACAGGAGAACGGAAAAAAGGAGGGGAAAAAAAAAAAAAAAACAATAGTTTTCCCCGTGGTAACACTGCAAGAGAAAAAAAAATTAAGGGAACTCCCTCACCTGGAATGGTTTGGGAGAATCACAACCACTATCACACAGAAAGTTCAACCGGACTTTCATATCCACAGTTACAGCAGACAAAAAAGAAAAAAGAAAAAAAAAAAACACAATATGTTTACCTGTGGAACACTGCAAAAAAAAAAACACTTAAGGGAATTGCTCACCGGAATGGTTGTGAGAAGTCCCAAACCACTGTCATCACAGAAATTTAAAAACCGGACTCCGATACCACAGCCACACAGACACAGCCTTTCCAGACCCAGCAACACTAACTTTTTGGCTTCAAATCTTGTAATGTATGTAGTACAGTTCATATAGCGTCTTGTGCTGGGTGCGATGAAAAAAACTAGAACACAGGTTTATAAAGAAAGTCTTGTATTACTTCATACAATTTTGGCCAAAAAATAGTCACACAGTTTTGCAGACACAGAAGCAGAGACACAGCAGGCCAAGTAATCTAAACCACCAATCACTCTCCACAACAGGTTCAGACTTCTTCTCTGTTACCGTAATTCCATCAAAAATGGGGTTTTTTCAAAACAGGGTTCAAAGTCCACAATTCTTCAGAGTTCCTCAGTAGGAATAGCTGGAGTACAAGGCCAACTTCAGGGTCAGGTCACAGGTTTCACTGCAGCTAGATTCTAAGCACTGATTGCTCAGCTTGGCTGCTTAAGAAGCAAAAGAAGAGAATCAGGGCGGGAAACATGCAAGCGGGGAAACTCCATATTGACTGAGGGCAAATAGCGCACCCAAGACAGAAAGTAAAATGGCTGACGAAAAAAACTGAGTTTCCGGAAAAATGTACACAGAACCTTACAGAGTCTTTCCCACTGCTTTTAACTCACCGAACTTCTTGACCATTTCCCGGGGATCCCCTGCGAGCTGAAGCTCAGGCAAAGGGCTTTTCCTCCGGATCCTGCATTCAACGATGTCCCCGGCTGCTTGAACCCAACTCCCCTTAATTTTCACCTCCCCCTGGTTTCATGGCCCAGCTCCACAGCATTTTACTGCTGCCCCTTGATCGACCTTGTGCGTCCAGAGCTTTGCCAACTGGTCACCACATATTTCTGCTGCAAGTTTTCCCCGGAGCTCGTCTCTCCAGTGAGGTTCTCCTCTCCGCTGGAAGTCAGCTGCACAACCCTGAAGCCGCCCGAAAGGCCTCTCCTGGCTGCAGGGGCTTTCCCCCATTCAGCTCTCACCAGGAGATTCCCTTTTGGATTTCTCCTAATGGGACTTCAATTTGCTTGCCTTGGCGGCCCGGGCGCTTAACGCAACTTTTTTTACATACAATGGCTTTTCCCCCCTTTTTCTGTTTACTTTATTTACTTTCCCCAGCTTCAATTTCCCCCTTTTTGCTGCCTACTTCCCTTAGGAGCTTTCTATCCATCCAAAATCAATTTAGATTTACATCTGCATTAGAAACAGCTTGGGAGCTTTCTTCCCAGTGGGCCTGGAACCTGGGCCTTGCTTGGGGTTTTTCCCCGCCCAGGTGGCCCCTCCCTGGGCTTGCTCCAGACATCAGGAAGCTACAAACACACAACCTCTCAGCTAGGAGGCAGTATTATAGTAGTTAAATTCTTGTTAAAAAAGGAAAAACTATTATAGTAGTTATATTCTTGTACATAGGAGCAGTATTATAGTAGTTGTATTCATGTACATAGGGGGCAGTATTATAGTAGTTATATTCTTATACACAGGAGCAGTATTATAGTAGTTATATTCTTGTACATAGGAGCAGTATTATAGTAGTTATATTCTTGTACATAGGGGGCAGTATTATAGTAGTTATATTCTTGTACATAGGGGCAGTATTATAGTAGTTATATTCCTGTACATAGGGGCAGTATTATAGTAGTTATATTCTTCTACATAGGAGCAGTATTATAGTAGTTATACTCTTGTATATAGGGGCAGTATTATAGTAGTTATATTCTTGTACATAGGGGCAGTATTATAGTAGTTATATTTTTGTACATAGGAGCAGTATTATAGTAGTTATATTCTTGCACATAGGGGCAGTATTATAGTAGTTATAATCTTGTATATAGGGGCAGTATTATAGTAGTTATATTCTTGTACATAGGGGCAGTATTATAGTAGTTATATTCTTGTATATAGGGGCAGTATTATAGTAGTTATATTCTTGTACATAGGGGCAGTATTATAGTAGTTATACTCTTGTATATAGGGGCAGTATTATAGTAGTTATATTCTTGTACATAGGAGCAGTATTATAGTAGTTATATTCTTGCACATAGGGGCAGTATTATAGTAGTTATATTCTTGTGCATAGGGACAGTATTATAGTAGTTATATTCTTGTACATAGGGGCAGTATTATAGTAGTTATATTCTTATACATAGGGGCAGTATTATAGTAGTTATATTCTTGTACATAGGGGCAGTATTATAGTAGTTATATTTTTGTACATAGGAGCAGTATTATAGTAGTTATATTCTTGCACATAGGGGCAGTATTATAGTAGTTATACTCTTGTATATAGGGGCAGTATTATAGTAGTTATATTCTTGTACATAGGGGCAGTATTATAGTAGTTATATTCTTGTACATAGGAGCAGTATTATAGTAGTTATATTCTTGTACATAGGGGCAGTATTATAGCAGTTATATTCTTGTACATAGGAGCAGTATTATAGTAGTTATATTCTTGTACATAGGGGCAGTATTATAGTAGTTATATTCTTGTACATAGGAGCAGTATTATAGTAGTTATACTCTTGTATATAGGGGCAGTATTATAGTAGTTATATTCTTGTACATAGGAGCAGTATTATAGTAGTTATATTCTTGCACATAGGGGCAGTATTATAGTAGTTATACTCTTGTATATAGGGGCAGTATTATAGTAGTTATATTCTTGTACATAGGGCAGTATTATAGTAGTTATATTCTTGTACATAGGGGCAGTATTATAGTAGTTATATTCTTGTACATAGGAGCAGTATTATAGTAGTTATATTCTTGTACATAGGGGCAGTATTATAGCAGTTATATTCCTATACATAGGGGGCAGTATTATAGTAGTTATATTCTTGTACATAGGGGCAGTATTATAGTAGTTATATTCTTGTACATAGGGGCAGTATTATTGTAGTTATATTCTTGTACATAGGAGCAGTATTATAGTAGTTATATTCTTGTACATAGGGGCAGTATTATAGCAGCTATATTCCTATACATAGGGGGCAGTATTATAGTAGTTATATTCTTGTACATAGGGGCAGTATTATAGTAGTTATATTCTTGTACATAGGGGCAATTTTTATTGTAAAAACCAAACAAATACAAATATACTGACATTCCTCCAGTAATACAAAAATAAATTCACTTGGATTGTACATACATTCATTACATATCCGGATTATACATATAAAATTATCTTAAAGAGTCCATACACCTGGTTGGAAAAAAACAAAACAAAACAAAAAAAAACATCATATTTCAACCCAGTGACACATCCTTCCATAACTTAACATTTCCTAATTTTCCTAATGATTTTATCTATCTGGGCTCGGACATTATGTGGTTGACAGCGTCACAGATCTGAGTCGGAGTTATTCTGGTCACCGCCGGTCTCCATTTCAGACTCTACCCGAGAGCCCTCAGGTAATGGCTTCCGCTTGGGCGGAGGACAGTCCTCTACGTCCCTATCAAACTCTGCGTCAATTCTTCTAAGGTCATCCTCAAAATCACCGTCAGACTCAGACAGAACACCAAACCTATTAGATAAGTCCATTACACCTGCAGAACTCTGGACCTTCTTCCTGGCTCCTTGGCCAGTGTCATACTCCTCAGGTTTACGGGAGGTCTTGTCCTTTTTCTTCCTTTTAGTCTGAGACACAGATGGTAGTACTGAAGTAATGCTTCCCTGTGACTGCTGCCCCTGAGGGACAACCTCCATACTTCCCTGTACACCCTCTGAACCCTGCTGCTCTGGTGTCACCTGAGTAGACCCCTGGTGGGCCTCCGTTCTGGCCAGTATTTCCCCTGACAGTAAAGCTGCCTCCTCTAGAATCTCTGCCCCTGCCACCAAATCCTCATCAGGATAATCCTTACAGATATTGTGCCAGGCGTCAGGACAGTCCCTGTGAGGGTGACCGATCTTCCCACAGAGGTTGCACCTGATGTTCTGGCAGTCTGCAGCCACATGGCCGACCTCCCCACACAGGTTGCACTTCACCACAGTACACGTATTTGCCAGGTGACCCGCCTTGCCACATTTGAAGCACTTACGAGGCTGCCCAGGATAGAAACACACACCCCTCTCCCTCCCAATAAAGAAGGAGTTGGGTAAGTGGGCAGTGATATTATCACACTGGCGCAGTTTCACCAAAACCCTCCACCCTCCTGTCCAGATACCATCATTGTCTCTGCTTTTGGTGAGGTCAGAGACCAGGTCACAATGCCTCCGGAGCCACACCACAATGTCCTGCGGGGGAACAGACTCATTCCAGAAGATGAGATTTACCGTAACGGTATCTGGCTTAGAGATAGGAATAAAGCTGAACTTACTCCAGCCCTCAGTGTCTCTAAACTTGGGGAAATTAGACCAGAACCTGTCCAGGTCACTCATGAGCTTAAAGCTGACGTCATAGCCCTGCCTGTCTGGAAGATTAATCACCGCCAAGATGCTGACTGGCGCAAACCCCATCTGGCGACACAAGAGCTCCCTGACCACAAACCTTCTATCTGGCAGATCCTCCTTGGCACCTCTGTGCCGGAAACGCACGACGTTTCTCCGTTTAAACGCCTGGCCGGTATAATTGGCACCAGAGGTGAAGGACGGAGCGCCACGACTCCAGGCATTACTGGGGGGAACCTGCGGGGTCACACTAGGCTGACTGATGGGGTGAGGGTCTGCAGCAGGGGGGGCAGCTGCACCTTGTGTGCTCGGAATTAAAGGGGGGAAATCACAGACATCATCATGCACATTGTTATCATCAACATCAATGTCACTATCAGACTGCGCAGCGTCCAGCAAAGATACTGTGCTCCCCCAAACCCCCGACCCCTCAGATACAGCGCGGTTATCCCCAGCATCAGAGCCCTGCTGGGCACCATCAGGAACTACCGGCACATGTCCACTGCCCAACTGTGGTGCATGGCATTCTGAGACTTGTCCCTCTGCTGAAAAATGTCCATGCTGCTGCTTGGAATCTGCTGCAGGCGGCTGTACTGGGCATTCTGCGACTTGTTGTACCTCTACTGGAATGTGCCCTTCATGCTGCTGCTTGGAATCTGCTGCAGGCTGTTGTGCTGGGCATTCTGTGACTTGTTGTACCTCTGCTGGAATCTGCACTACATGCTTCTGCTTTGGATCTGCTGCAGGCAGTTTTGCTGGGCATTCTGAGACTTGTGGTACGTCTGCTGGGGTCTGTACTACAGGCTGCTGCTGGTGCGGCATTTGCCCCTTTTGGAAGCAGAAACTTGCAGGCTGCAGCACTGGCCGCACCTGCTTCTGGGGTCCACCTGGGACAATGTCTGACCTGGAACCTGCAGAGTTCTGCTTCTGTGAATTAAACAGTTCCTGGTTCCTATAAGTCTCCGCCAGGGGCCCCATCCTCTCTAGGATGCAGTCCATGTCCCTCACCACTTTTACCAGCAATACACCCAGTGTGTTCAGAGTCTCATCATAAAAATCATGACTCCCGGGATTAATAGCCTTTCATAGAATCATAGAATCATAGAATGGTAGAGTTGGAAGGGACCTCCTGGGCCTTCTGGTCCAACCCCCTGCTCAAAGCAGGATTCTCTAAATCATCCCAGACAGATGTCTATCCAGCCTCTCTTTGAAGACTTCCATTGAAGGAGAACTCACCACCTCTTGTGGCAGCCTGTTCCACTCATTGATCACCCTAACTGTCAAAAAGTTTTTTCTAATATCTAATCTGTGTCTCCTCCCATTCAGTTTCATCCCATTGCTTCTAGTCTTTCCTTGTACAAATGAGAATAAAGATGATCCTTCTACAATGTGACAGCCCTTGAGATATTTGTAGACAGCTATTAAGTCTCCTCTCAGTCTTCTTTTTTGCAAGCTAAACATTCCCAAATCCTGCAACCGTTCCTCATAGGACATGGTTTGCAGACCGGTCACCATTCTGGTGGCTCTTCTCTGAACTTGCTCCAGTTTGTTGATGTCTTTTTTAAAATGTGGTGCCCAAAACTGGACACAGTATTCCAGATGAGGTCTGACCAAAGAGGAGTAGAGGGCAATAATGACCTCACGTGATCTAGACTGTATGCTTCTGTTGATACATCCTAGAATTGCATTTGCCTTTTTTGCTGCTGCATCACACTGTTGACTCATGTTAAGTCTGTGATCAATTAGTATACCCAAGTCTTTTTCACATGTGCTGTTACTTAGCCCTATTCCTCCCATTTTGTATATGATTTTTTCATTTTTATTGCCCAGATGTAGTACTTTGCATTTTTCCCTGTTAAAATCCATTCTGTTAGTTGCTGCCCACTGCTCCAGTTTATGTATATCTTTTTGAATCCTCTCTCTCTCTTCTCTAGTATTAGCTACCCCTCCTAGCTTTGTGTCATCAGCAAATTTGATCAGTTTACCCTCAATTCCTTCATCTAAATCATTGATAAAGATGTTGAACAATACAGGGCCCAAAACAGAGCCTTGTGGTACCCCACTTGAGACATTCTTCCAACTGGATGTGCAGCCATTTACAACCACTCTTTGGGTCCGATCACTAAGCCAGTTATGAATCCACCTAACAGTTGCCTTGTCCATTCCATACTTAGTCATTTTTTCAATAAGGATTGTGTGAGATACTTTGTCAAATGCTTTGCTGAAGTCAAGATATACTATATCTACAGCATTTCCCTGATCCACCCAGTCAGTGATTCTGTCATAGAAGGAAATTAAGTTAGTCTGACATGACTTATTAGTTACAAACCCATGCTGACTCTGTTTAATCACTTCATTCTTATCCAGGTACTTGCATACATGTTCTTTAATAATTTGTTCAAAGATCTTTCCTGGTATAGAAGTCAGACTCACCGGCCTGTAGTTCCCTGGCGAGCTTATAGCAAGTGTCTATCTGCATGTGTAGTGAGTCTTTCTGCTGCTGTAACTTAACCGAACTTCTTGACCAGTCCTGGGATCTCCTCTGCGAGCTGAAGCTCAGGTGCACGTGGCGTCTCCTCCTGGGATCCTGCATTCAGCGATGTCCCCGGCTGCTTGAACGCAGACGTCTCCTTAATTTTCACCACCGCTGGTTTCATGGCTCCAGGCTCCACAGCACTTTTACTGCTGCCACCTGACTGCGACCGTGTGCGTCCTGACCGCGCCATACTGCCATGCTGCTGTAAGTTCTCCTGGATGGTTTGTCTTTCCAAAGACATCCGTCTCTGCCTGGGAGCAGGAGAGGTGATCTGCACAGCTGGGGCTGATCTCACCTGTGCACCTGGCAGGAGCTGCTTGCTGACTGGGGAGTTACCTGACTTCACATTGTGCTGTAACCCATCGCTGACCGACACTTTTCCTTCTTGCTTCTTTGCTGGACTTGGAGAAGGTTTTCCTCCCAAAACTTTACTGACGGCTTTTTCCTCCTTCACAGAACTGCTGCAGCTTTGGCTCGCTGCATTCACTGCTCTGACAGTGGCTCTGGGATTAACATTCCCATTAGGAGAGGCCTGGGAGGCTTGTCCCAGTGTAGGCCGGGAAGCCTGGGCCTTGCCTGGGGAGCTTCCCTGCCCAGGGTGGCCCCTCCCTGGGTTTGCTCCAGACATCAGGACAGCTACAAACACACAACCTCTCAGCTAGGAGGCAGTATTATAGTAGTTATATTCTTGTACACAGGAGCAGTATTATAGTAGTTATATTCTTGTACACAGGAGCAGTATTATAGTAGTTATATTCTTGTACACAGGAGCAGTATTATAGTAGTTATATTCTTGTATATAGGAGCAGTATTATAGTAGTTATATTCTTGTACACAGGAGCAGTATTATAGTAGTTATATTCTTGTACACAGGAGCAGTATTATAGTAGTTATATTCTTGTATATAGGAGCAGTATTATAGTAGTTATATTCTTGTACAAAGTGAGCAGTATTATAGTAGTTATATTCTTGTACATAGGAGGCAGTATTATAGTAGTTATATTCTTGTATATAGGAGCAGTATTATAGTAGTTATATTCTTGTACATAGGGGCAGTATTATAGTAGTTATATTCTTGTACATAGGAGCAGTATTATAGTAGTTATATTCTTGTACATAGGGGCAGTATTATAGTAGTTATATTCTTGTACACAGGAGCAGTATTATAGTAGTTATATTCTTGTACAAAGGGAGCAGTATTATAGTAGTTATATTCTTGTACATAGGAGCAGTATTATAGTAGTTATATTCTTGTACATAGGGGCAGTATTATAGTAGTTATATTCTTGTACACAGGAGCAGTATTATAGTAGTTATATTCTTGTACAAAGGGAGCAGTATTATAGTAGTTATATTCTTGTACATAGGAGCAGTATTATAGTAGTTATATTCTTGTACATAGGGGCAGTATTATAGTAGTTATATTCTTGTACACAGGAGCAGTATTATAGTAGTTATATTCTTGTACATAGGAGCAGTATTATAGTAGTTATATTCTTGTACATAGGGGCAGTATTATAGTAGTTATATTCTTGTACACAGGAGCAGTATTATAGTAGTTATATTCTTGTACAAAGGGAGCAGTATTATAGTAGTTATATTCTTGTACACAGGAGCAGTATTATAGTAGTTATATTCTTGTACAAAGGGAGCTGTTGTGAATGGGTTTGAGATGAGTTCTGAGCAGAGGCTTCCTCTTGTGGTTACAAGCGGTGCTGGTCTGTCCAGTGAAGATTGTGAGGACTGGGAATCAGGTGTTACTGACTGGTCTTATATAAGGGAGTCACCTTCCCATCAGGGTTGCCGGTGATCAATTGTTCTGGTCTGAATCCTTCATTCCTGTTTCCCTTGTAGCCTGCTGTGTCGTGTCTGCATCTCCTGCTAACAGATAAGACATTTTCTTCTTTTTGTTTTTGTGCTATATTTTTGCATTTTTGTCCTGCACTTCTGTGGGGGCCTTCAGGGTCCCCTCCGGGGGCTTTTGCCCTCTCAGTTTAGTTCAGCCACTTATGTATGTACTTTTGCTTTTTCCAGTTTTTTCAGTGGCTGCTGTTTTGATTTTGTTACACCAGAGAACTAATTTAGGTGGTGTGTGATCTCAGGTGTTTTTGAAATTAGTAGAGTTGGTGCTTTTCAGGGTTTTCTGGGATTGCAGTAAGTGCCCTTCCTATCCTTTTCTATTTAGTTAGTTTGGGCCACAGCGTTTGCTCATACTATTTTCTTTCTGTGTCAGTATTTCATCTTGTCTAACCGCCATTACATGTTTGGGGGCTTTCTATTATCTTTGGGTTCTGCTCCGGGGCAGATAGCTTTCCTATTTCTATCTTTAGGTGTAGTTAGTTTCTCAGGCTGTGACGAGGCATCTAGGACCAACGTAGGAACGCTCCACGGCTGCCTCTAGTTGTGGTGGTTAGTCAGGGTACTGCAATCTCATAGATTCCAACTGCTCTGGTGTATTTCCTTTTTTGCTTGCACTCCTCAGCTACCAAATCATAACAGTATCACCGGCCATAACTGAAAATTGTGTGGTACTCACAGAAGGGAAAAATATTGTGAAAGAAAAAAAAAAAAAAAAGGTTGTCAGAGTTGTCAGAGATATTTTTCTGTTTATTGCATTTTTTTTCCCTCTGTATCTCTGGGTGCTGGGGAGGATCTTTTCTCTCAATGGAGTTTGCACAGTTGTCTGGCCGTGTGGATCAGCTTGCCACTGAGGTTCAGAGTATTGCTGCATATCTTGCTAGGTTGCCTGTTGTGGAACCTAGGATCCCCATGCCAGATTTGTTTTTAGGGGATCGAGCTAAGTTTCAGAATTTCAAAAATAATTGTAAATTGTTTTTTGCCTTAAAATCTAAGTCCTCAGGGAACGCAAATTGTCAAATTGTCAAATTGGGTTCAAATTGTCATCTCTCTCCTGCGCGGCGATCCTCAGGATTGGGCTTTTTCCCTGATACCTGGGGATCCTGTTTTGAGTGATGTTGATGCGTTTTTTCAGGCTTTGGGGTTATTGTACGATGAGCCTAATGTCACTGATCAAGCTGAAAAAGCCTTGTTGGCATTAAATCAGGGGCTTGATGACGCTGAGTTATACTGTCAGAGATTCCGTAGGTGGGCAGTCCTGACCAAATGGAATGACGACGCTTTGGCAGCCCTTTTCCGGAAGGGTCTGTCAGATAATGTAAAGGATGTTATGGTGGGATTCCCTGTCCCCTCTGGTCTCAATGATTCTATGTCATTAGCGATTCAAATCGACAGACGTTTGCGTGAGCGGAGAAGTATGCGTGGAATGGTGTTGCCTTGTGAACCAGCTTCTGAACCCATGCAGTGTGATAGAGTGGTGTCTGGGGCACAGCGTCATGAGTTTCGAAAGCGCAAATGGGTTATGTTTCTACTGTGGTCATGCCCTTTGGGCTCACTAATGCTCCTTCCGTCTTCCAGTCCTTCATGAAGGACATTTTCAGGGATTTTGTGGATAAATTTCTGATTGTTTATTTGGATGATATCTTGATTTTTTCTAATGACTGGGACTCTCATGTAAAACATGTTTGGACTGTGTTCCAGATTTTGAGAGAGAATGCTCTGTATGTGAAGGGATCAAAGTGTCTTTTTGGCGTACAGAGGATCTCATTTCTGGGATTCATTTTGTCCCCATCTGTTATTGAAATGGACCCGGTCAAGGTTCAGGCCATCTGTGATTGGGTCCAACCTACTTCATTAAAGGCTCTTCAGAGATTTTTGGGTTTTGCCAATTTTTATCGTAAATTTATTGGTAATTTCTCGGTTATTGTTAAACCATTAACTGATTTGACCACAAAGGGTTCTGATGTGGTGAATTGGCTTCCTGAGGCAGTCTCTGCATTTCAGGAACTTAAGCAGAGATTCACTTCTGCTCCTGTTCTACGGCAGCCTGATGTTTCTCTGCCATTTCAGGTGGAGGTTGATGCCTCTGAAATTGGGGCAGGTGCTGTTTTGTCCCAAAAAGATCCAGAGACCTCTAAAAGTAACCCTTGTGCCTTTTTCTCTCGAAAATTTTCTCCTACTGAATGTAATTATGACGTGGGTAATCGGGAGTTATTGGCCATGAAGTGGGCTTTTGAAGAGTGGAGACATTGGCTGGAGGGAGCCAAACATCAGGTGGTGGTCCTTACGGACCATAAGAATCTGGTCTATCTGGAATCTGCCAAGCGACTCAATCCTAGACAGGCCAGGTGGGCCTTGTTTTTCACACGTTTTAATTTTGTGGTTTCCTTTCTTCCTGGCACTAAGAATGTTAAGGCGGATGCCCTCTCGAGGAGCTTCCTTGCGGACTCTCCTGAGTTATCTGATCCTTCTGTTATTTTGAAAGAGGGTGTAGTTCTTTCCGCCATCTCGCCCAATTTGAGACTTGCTCTGGAGGGGTGTCAGGAGGATAGGCCCGAGCGCTGCCCGGTTGGAAAATTGTTTGTCCCGGATCAGTGGAAAAAGAGTGTGATGTCTGAGATTCATTGTTCCGCATTGGCTGGGCATCCCGGAATTTTTGGTACCAGAGACTTGGTTAGTCGGTCCTTTTGGTGGCCTACCTTGTCTCGTGATGTCAGGGAATTTGTGCAGTCCTGCAGGACTTGCTCTCGCTCCAAGCCTTGCTCTCGCTCTAGTGGTTTGTTGATGCCATTGCCTGTGCCCAAGAGACCATGGACCCATATCTCTATGGATTTCATTTCCGACCTTCCTGTTTCTCAGAGAATGACCACCATCTGGGTAATTTGTGATAGGTTTTCCAAAATGATACATCTTGTGCCATTACCTAAGTTGCCTTCCTCCTCTGAATTGGTGCCGTTGTTCCTTCAGCACGTGGTTCGTTTACACGGCATTCCTGAGAACATTGCGTCTGACAGAGGAGTCCAGTTTGTTTCCAGATTTTGGAGGACTTTTTGTTCTAAACTGGGTGTTCAATTGTCTTTCTCCTCGGCATTTCATCCTCAGACCAATGGTCAAACTGAGAGAACAAACCAGACATTGGAGACTTATCTAAGATGCTTTGTGTCTGCTGATCAGGATGACTGGGTCTCTTTTTTGCCTTTGGCTGAGTTTGCTCTTAATAATAGGGCTAGCTCTGCCACTTTGATGTCTCCGTTTTTCTGTAATTCTGGGTTTCACCCTCGATTTTCTTCAGGACAGACGGAGGCTTCTGTCTGTCCAGGTGTTGACTCTGTTGTGGAGCGTATGCAACAGATTTGGGACCAGGTAGTGGAGAGGTTGTCCCTCTCTCAGGAGAAGGCCCAGCGGTTTGCTAACCGGCATAGGACTGATGGTCCTCGGTTTAAAGTGGGGGACTTGGTCTGGTTGTCCTCAAAGAATATTCCTATGAGAGTGGCATCTCCTAAATTTAAGCCTAGGTTCATTGGACCTTATAAGATCATGGAGATTATTAATCCTGTTTCTTTTCGTTTGCTTCTTCCAGGGACATTTAAGATCCATAACGTGTTCCACAAGTCCTTGTTGAAGAGGTTTGTTGAGCCAGTGGTTCCTGCTGCTGTGCCTCCTGACCCTGTTTTGGTTGAGGGCAATCTGGAGTATGTGGTTGAGAAAATATTAGATTCTCGTTTTTCTAGACGGAAACTTTTGGTTAAATGGAGAGGTTATGGTCAGGAAGACAATTCTTGGGTGTTTGCTTCGGACATCCATGCTAGGAGACTTATCCGTGCGTATCATAGAACTCATCCTGACCGACCTGGTTGCTCAAATGAGGGTTCGGTGACCCCTCCTCAAGGGGGGGGTACTGTTGTGAATGGGTTTGAGATGAGTTCTGAGCAGAGGCTTCCTCTGGTGGTTGGTGGTTACAAGCGGTGCTGGTCTGTCCAGTGAAGATTGTGAGGACTGGGAATCAGGTGTTACTGACTGGTCTTATATAAGGGAGTCACCTTCCCATCAGGGTTGCCGGTGATCAATTGTTCTGGTCTGAATCCTTCATTCCTGTTTCCCTTGTAGCCTGCTGTGTCGTGTCTGCATCTCCTGCTAACAGATAAGACATTTTCTTCTTTTTGTTTTTGTGCTATATTTTTGCATTTTTGTCCTGCACTTCTGTGGGGGCCTTCAGGGTCCCCTCCGGGGGCTTTTGCCCTCTCAGTTTAGTTCAGCCACTTATGTATGTACTTTTGCTTTTTCCAGTTTTTTCAGTGGCTGCTGTTTTGATTTTGTTACACCAGAGAACTAATTTAGGTGGTAGAGGTCGTGTGATCTCAGGTGATTTTGAAATTAGTAGAGTTGGTGTTTTTTCAGGGTTTTCTGAGATTGCAGTAAGTGCCCTTCCTATCCTTTTCTATTTAGTTAGTTTGGGCCCCAGCGTTTGCTCATACTATTTTCTTTCTGTGTCAGTATTTCATCTTGTCTAACCGCCATTACATGTTTGGGGGCTTTCTATTGTCTTTGGGGTTCTGCTCCGGGGCAGATAGCTTTCCTATATCTATCTTTAGGTGTAGTTAGTTTCTCAGGCTGTGACGAGGCGTCTAGGACCAACGTAGGAACGCTCCACGGCTGCCTCTAGTTGTGGTGGTTAGTCAGGGTACTGCAATCTCATAGATTCCAACTGCTCTGGTGTATTGCCTTTTTTACCTGCACTCCTCAGCTACCAAATCATAACAGGGAGCAGTATTATAGTAGTTATATTCTTGTACACAGGAGCAGTATTATAGTAGTTATATTCTTGTACATAGGAGCAGTATTATAGTAGTTATATTCTTGTATATAGGAGCAGTATTATAGTAGTTATATTCTTGTACAAAGTGAGCAGTATTATAGTAGTTATATTCTTGTACATAGGAGGCAGTATTATAGTAGTTATATTCTTGTACATAGGGGCAGTATTATAGTAGTTATATTCTTGTACAAAGTGAGCAGTATTATAGTAGTTATATTCTTGTACATAGGAGGCAGTATTATAGTAGTTATATTCTTGTATATAGGAGCAGTATTATAGTAGTTATATTCTTGTACACAGGAGCAGTATTATAGTAGTTATATTGTATATAGGGGGCAGTATTATAGTAGTTATATTCTTGTATATAGGAGCAGTATTATAGTAGTTATATTCTTGTACATAGGAGCAGTATTATAGTAGTTATATTCTTGTATATAGGAGCAGTATTATAGTAGTTATATTCTTGTATATAGGAGGCAGTATTATAGTAGTTATATTCTTGTATATAGGAGCAGTATTATAGTAGTTATATTCTTGTACATAGGAGCAGTATTACAGTAGTTATATTCTTGTATATAGGGGGCAGTATTATAGTAGTTATATTCTTGTACACAGGAGCAGTATTATAGTAGTTATATTCTTGTATATAGGAGCAGTATTATAGTAGTTATATTCTTGTACATAGGAGCAGTATTATAGTAGTTATATTCTTGTACACAGGAGAGTATTATAGTAGTTATATTCTTGTACATAGGAGCAGTATTATAGTAGTTATATTCTTGTACATAGGGGCAGTATTATAGTAGTTATATTCTTGTATATAGGAGCAGTATTATAGTAGTTATATTCTTGTACATAGGGGCAGTATTATAGTAGTTATATTCTTGTACAAAGGGAGCAGTATTATAGTAGTTATATTCTTGTACATAGGAGCAGTATTATAGTAGTTATATTCTTGTATATAGGAGCAGTATTATAGTAGTTATATTCTTGTACAAAGTGAGCAGTATTATAGTAGTTATATTCTTGTACATAGGGGCAGTATTATAGTAGTTATATTCTTGTACATAGGAGCAGTATTATAGTAGTTATATTCTTGTACATAGGGGCAGTATTATAGTAGTTATATTCTTGTATATAGGAGCAGTATTATAGTAGTTATATTCTTGTACAAAGTGAGCAGTATTATAGTAGTTATATTCTTGTACAAAGTGAGCAGTATTATAGTAGTTATATTCTTGTACATAGGGGCAGTATTATAGTAGTTATATTCTTGTACATAGGAGCAGTATTATAGTAGTTATATTCTTGTATATAGGAGCAGTATTATAGTAGTTATATTCTTGTACAAAGTGAGCAGTATTATAGTAGTTATATTCTTGTACAAAGTGAGCAGTATTATAGTAGTTATATTCTTGTACATAGGGGCAGTATTATAGTAGTTATATTCTTGTACATAGGAGCAGTATTATAGTAGTTATATTCCTGTACATAGGGGCAGTATTACAGTACTTATATTCTTGTACATAGGGAGCAGTATTATAGTAGTTATATTCTTGTACATAGGGGCAGTATTATAGTAGTTATATTCTTGTACACAGGAGCAGTATTATAGTAGTTATATTCTTGTACAAAGGGAGCAGTATTATAGTAGTTATATTCTTGTACATAGGAGCAGTATTATAGTAGTTATATTCTTGTATATAGGAGCAGTATTATAGTAGTTATATTCTTGTACAAAGTGAGCAGTATTATAGTAGTTATATTCTTGTACATAGGGGCAGTATTATAGTAGTTATATTCTTGTACATAGGAGCAGTATTATAGTAGTTATATTCTTGTACACAGGAGCAGTATTATAGTTATATTCTTGTACAAAGGGAGCAGTATTATAGTAGTTATATTCTTGTACATAGGAGCAGTATTATAGTAGTTATATTCTTGTACATAGGAGCAGTATTATAGTAGTTATATCCTTGTACATAGGAGCAGTATTATAGTAGTTATATTCTTGTACATAGGGGCAGTATTATAGTAGTTATATTCTTGTACATAGGAGCAGTTTTATAGTAGTTATATTCTTGTACATAGGAGCAGTATTATAGTAGTTATATTCTTGTATATAGGAGCAGTATTATAGTAGTTATATTCTTGTACATAGGAGCAGTTTTATAGTAGTTATATTCTTGCACATAGGAGCAGTATTATAGTAGTTATATTCTCGTACATAGGGGCAGTATTATAGTAGTTATATTCTTGTATATAGGGGGCAATTTTTATTGTAAAAACCAAACAAATACAAATATACTGACATTCCTCCAGTAATATAAATTCACTTGGATTGTACATTCATTACATATCCGGATTATACATATAAAATTATCTTAGAGTCCATACACCTGGTTGGAAAAAAAAAACCCATCATATTTCAACCCAGTGACACATCCTTCCATAACTTAACATTTCCTAATGATTTTATCTATCTGGGGTCGGACATTATTTAGTTGACAGCGTCACAGATCTGAGTCGGAGTTATTCTGGTCACCGCCGGTCTCCATTTCAGACTCCACCCGAGAGCCCTCAGGTAATGGCTTCCGCTTGGGCGAGGACAGTCCTCTACATCCCTATCAAACTCTGCGTCAATTCTTCTAAGTCATCCTCAAAATCACCGTCAGACTCAGACAGAACACCAAACCTATTAGATAAGTCCATTACACCTGCAGAACTCTGGACCTTCTTCCTGGCTCCTTGGCCAGTGTCATACTCCTTCTCAGGTTTACGGGAGGTCTTGTCCTTTTTCTTCCTTTTAGTCTGAGACACAGATGGTAGTACTGAAGTAATGCTTCCCTGTGACTGCTGCCCCTGAGGGACAACCTCCATACTCCCCTGTGCACCCTCTGAACCCTGCTGCTCTGGTGTCACCTGAGTAGACCCCTGGTGGGCCTCCGGTCTGGCCAGTATTTCCCCTGACAGTAAAGCTGCCTCCTCCAGAATCTCTGCCCCTGCCACCAAATCCTCATCAGGATAGTCCTTACAGATATTGTGCCAGGCGTCAGGACAGTCCCTGTGAGGGTGACCGATCTTCCCACAGAGGTTGCACCTGATGTTCTGGCAGTCTGCAGCCACATGGCCGACCTCCCCACACAGGTTGCACTTCACCACAGTACACGTATTTGCCAGGTGACCCGCCTTGCCACATTTGAAGCACTTACGAGGCTGCCCAGGATAGAAACACACACCCCTCTCCCTCCCAATAAAGAAGGAGTTGGGTAAGTGGGCAGTGATATTATCGCACTGGCGCAGTTTCACCAAAACCCTCCACCCTCCCGTCCAGATACCATCATTGTCTCTGCTTTTGGTGAGGTCAGAGACCAGGTCACAATGCCTCCGGAGCCACACCACAATGTCCTGCGGGGGAACAGACTCATTCCAGAAGATGAGATTTACCGGAACGGTATCTGGCTTAGAGATAGGAATAAAGCTGAACTTACTCCAGCCCTCAGTGTCTCTAAACTTGGGGAAATTAGACCAGAACCTGTCCAGGTCACTCATGAGCTTAAAGCTGACGTCATAGCCCTGCCTGTCTGGAAGATTAATCACCGCCAAGATGCTGACTGGCGCAAACCCCATCTGGCGACACAAGAGCTCCCTGACCACAAACCTTCTATCTGGCAGATCCTCCTTGGCACCTCTGTGCCAGAAACGCACAACGTTTCTCCGTTTAAACGCCTGGCCGGTATAATTGGCACCAGAGGTGAAGGACGGAGCGCCACGACTCCAGGCATTACTGGGGGGAACCTGCGGGTCACACTAGACTGACTGACGGGGTGAGGGTCTGCAGCAGGGGGGCTTCTACACCTTGTGTGCTCGGAATTAAAGGGGGGAAATCACAGACATCATCATGAACATTGTTATCATCAACATCAATGTCACTATCAGACTGCGCAGCGTCCAGCAAAGATACTGTGCTCCCCCAAACCCCCGACCCCTCAGATACAGCGCGGTTATCCCCAGCATCAGAGCCCTGCTGGGCACCATCAGGAACTACCGGCACATGTCCACTGCCCAACTGTGGTGCATGGCATTCTGAGACTTGTAGTCCCTCTGCTGAAAAATGTCCATGCTGCTGCTTGGAATCTGCTGCAGGCGGCTGTGCTGGGCATTCTGCGACTTGTTGTACCTCTACTGGAATGTGCCCTTCATGCTGCTGCTTGGAATCTGCTGCAGGCTGTTGTGCTGGGCATTCTGTGACTTGTTGTACCTCTGCTGGAATCTGCACTACATCCTTCTGCTTTGGATCTGCTGCAGGCAGTTTTGCTGGGCATTTTGAGACTTGTGGTACGTCTGCTGGGGTCTGTACTACAGGCTGCTGCTGGTGCGGCATTTGCCCCTTTTGGAAGCAGAAACTTGCAGGCTGCAGCACTGTCCGCACCTGCTTCTGGGGTCCACCTGGGACAATGTCTGACCTGGAACCTGCAGAGTTCTGCTTCTGTGACTTAAACAGTTCCTGGTTCCTATAAGTCTCCGCCAGGGGCCCCATCCCTCTAGGACGCAGTCCATGTCCCTCACCACTTTTGCCAGCAATACACCCAGTGTGTTCAGAGTCTCATCATAAAAATCATGACTCCCGGGATTAATAGCCTTTAGCTTATAGCAAGTGTCTATCTGCATCTGTAGTGTGTCTTTCTGCTGCTGTAACTCACCGAACTTCTTGACCAGTCCTGGGATCTCCTCTGCGAGCTGAAGCTCAGGTGCACGTGGCGTCTCCTCCTGGGATCCTGCATTCAGCGATGTCCCCGGCTGCTTGAACCCAGACGTCTCCTTAATTTTCACCACCGCTGGTTTCATGGCTCCAGGCTCCACAGCACTTTTACTGCTGCCACCTGACTGCGACCGTGTGCGTCCTGACCGCGCCATACTGCCATGCTGCTGTAAGTTCTCCTGGATGGTTTGTCTTTCCAAAGACGTCCGTCTCTGCCTGGGAGCAGGAGAGGTGATCTGCACAGCTGGGGCTGATCTCACCTCTGCACCCGGCAGGAGCTGCTTGCTGACTGGGGAGTTACCTGACTTCACATTGTGCTGTAACCCTTCACTGACCGACACTTTTCCTTCTTGCTTCTTTGCTGGACTTGGAGAAGGTTTTCCTCCCAAAACTTTACTGATGGCTTTTTCCTCCTTCACAGAACTGCTGCAGCTTTGGCTCGCTGCATTCACTGCTCTGACAGTGGCTCTGGGATTAACATTCCCATTAGGAGAGGCCTGGGAGGCTTGTCCCAGTGTAGGCCGGGAAGCCTGGGCCTTGCCTGGGGAGCTTCCCCGCCCAGGGTGGCCCCTCCCTGGGCTTGCTCCAGACATCAGGAGAGCTACAAACACACAACCTCTCAGCTAGGAGGCAGTATTATAGTAGTTATATTCTTGTACATAGGGGCAGTAATATAGTAGTTATATTCTTGTACATATGGGCAGTATTATAGTAGTTATATTCTTGTACATAGGAGCAGTATTATAGTAGTTATATTCTTGTACATAGGAGCAGTATTATAGCAGTTATATTCTTGTACATAGGAGCAGTATTATAGTAGTTATATTCTTGTATATAGGGGGCAGTATTATAGTAGTTATATTCTTGTACATAGGGCAGTATTATAGTAGTTATATTCTTGTACATAGGAGCAGTTTTATAGTAGTTATATTCTTGTACATAGGAGCAGTATTATAGTAGTTATATTCTTGTACATAGGAGCAGTATTATAACAGTTATATTCTTGTATATAGGGGGCAGTATTATAGTAGTTATATTCTTGTACATAGGGGCAGTATTATAGTAGTTATATTCTTGTACATAGGAGCAGTTTTATAGTAGTTATATTCTTGTACATAGGAGCAGTATTATAGTAGTTATATTCTTGTACATAGGGGCAGTATTATAGTAGTTATATTCTTGTATATAGGGGCAGTATTATAGTAGTTATATTCTTGTACATAGGAGCAGTATTATAGTAGTTATATTCTTGTATATAGGAGCAGTATTATAGTAGTTATATTCTTGTACATAGGAGCAGTATTATAGTAGTTATATTCTTGTACATAGGAGCAGTTTTATAGTAGTTATATTCTTGTATATAGGAGCAGTATTATAATAGTTATATTCTTGTACATAGGAGCAGTATTATAGTAGTTATATTCTTGTATATAGGAGTATTATAGTAGTTATATTCTTGTACATAGGAGCAGTATTATAGTAGTTATATTCTTGTATATAGGAGTATTATAGTAGTTATATTCTTGTACATAGGAGCAGTATTATAGTAGTTATATTGTACATAGGAGCAGTATTATAGTAGTTATATTCTTGTACATAGGAGCAGTTTTATAGTAGTTATATTCTTGTACATAGGAGCAGTATTATAGTAGTTATATTCTTGTACATAGGGGCAGTATTATAGTAGTTATATTCTTGTACATAGGGCAGTATTATAGTAGTTATATTCTTGTACATAGGAGCATATTATAGTATTATATTCTTGTACATAGGGGCATATTATAGTAGTTATATTCTTGTACATAGGAGCATATATAGTAGTTATATTCTTGTACATAGGGCAGTATTATAGTAGTTATATTCTTGTACATAGGGCAGTATTATAGTAGTTATATTCTTGTACTAGGGCAGTATTATAGTAGTATATCTTGTACATAGGGCAGTATTATAGTAGTTATATTCTTGTACATAGGCAGTATTATAGTAGTATATTCTTGTACATAGGCAGTATTATAGTATTATATTCTGTACAAAGGGCAGTATTATAGTAGTTATATTCTTGTAATAGGGGCAGTATTATATAGTTATATTCTTGTACATAGGGCAGTATTATAGTATTATATTCTTGTACATAGGGCAGTATTATAGTATTATATTCTTGTACATAGGCATATTTTAGTATTATATTCTTGTACATAGGGCAGTATTAAGTATATATTCTTGTACATAGGGCAGTATTATAGTATTATATTCTTGTACATAGAGCATATTATAGTATTATATTCTATACATAGGGGCAGTATTATAGTAGTTATATTCTTGTACATAGGGCAGTATTATAGTAGTTTAATTCTTGTACATAGGCATATTATAGTAGTTATTTCTTGTACAAGGGCAGTATTATAGTATTATATCTTGTACATAGGAGCAGTATTATAGTAGTTATATCTTGTAATAGGCAGTATTATAGTAGTTATATTCTTGTACATGAGCAGTATTATAGTAGTTATATTCTTGTACATAGGGCAGTATTATGTAGTTATATTCTTGTACATAGGGGCAGTATTATAGAGTTATATTCTGTACATAGGCAGTATTATAGTAGTTATTCTTGTACATAGGGCAGTATTATAGTAGTATATTCTTGTACATAGGGCAGTATTAAGTAGTTATATTCTTGTACATAGGGCAGTATATATAGTTATATTCTTTACATAGGGCATATTATAGTATTATATTCTTTACATAGGGCAGTATTATAGTAGTTATATCTGTACTAGAGCATATTATAGTATTATATTCTGTACAAGGGCAGTATTATAGTAGTTATATTCTTGTACATAGGGAGTATTATAGTAGTTATATTCTTGTACATAGGCAGTATATAGTAGTTATATTCTTGTACATAGGAGCAGTATTATAGTAGTTATATTCTTGTACATAGGGCATATTATAGTAGTATATTCTTGTACATAGGGGCAGTATTATAGTAGTTATATTCTTGTACATAGGCAGTATTATAGTATTATATTCTTTACATAGGGGCAGATATAGTATATATTCTTGACATAGGCAGTATTATAGTAGTTTATTCTTGTACATAGGCAGTATTATATAGTTATATTCTTGTAATAGGCATATTAGTAGTTAATCTGTACATAGGGCAGTATTATAGAGTTAATCTTGTAATAGGCAGTATTATAGTAGTTATATCTTACATAGGCATATTAATATTAATCTGTACATAGGCATATTATAGTTATATTCTTGTACATAGGCATATTATATAGTTAATTCTTGTACATGCAGTTTAAATAGTTTATCTTGTATAGGCAGTTATAGATATATTCTTGTAATAGGCATATTATAGTAGTAATTCTTACATAGGGCAGTATATGAGTTTATTCTTGTACAAGGCATATATATATTATTCTGACATGGGCAGTATTAAGTATTAATTCTTGTACAAGGAGCAGTATTATAGTAGTTATATCTTTACATAGGCATATATAGTAGTTATATTCTTGTACATAGGCATATATAGTAGTTATATTCTTGTACATAGGGCAGATTATATAGTTATATTCTTGTAAGGCAGTATTATAGATTAATATTCTTGTACATAGGGCAGTATATTAGAGAATCTTGTAATGGGCAGTATTATAGTAGTTATATTCTTGTACATAGGCAGTATTATAGTAGTTATATTCCTGTACATAGGCAGTATTATTAGTTATATTCTTGTAATGGGCGTATTATAGTATTATATTCTTGTACATAGGCATATAAGTATTATATTCTGTAATAGGAGCAGTATATAGAGTTATATTCTTGTAATAGGGGCAGTATATAGTAGTTATATTCTGTACATAGGGCAGTATTATAGTAGTTATATTCTGTACAAGGCATATATAGTAGTTATATCTTGTACATAGAGCATATTATAGTAGTTATATTCTTGTACATAGGCAGTATTATAGTAGTTATATTCTGTACAAGGCAGTATAATAGTTATATTCTTGTACATAGCAGTATTATAAGTATATTCTTGTACATAGGGCAGTATTATAGTTATATTTGTACATAGGGCAGTATTATAGTATTAATTCTTGTACATAGGCAGTATTATATAGTTATATTCTTGTACATAGGGCAGTATTATATATATATTCTTGTACATAGGGCAGTATTATAGTAGTTATATTCTTGTACATAGAGCAGTATTATAGTAGTTAATTCTGTACATAGGGGCAGTATTATAGTTTATATCTTGTACATAGGGGGCAGTATTATAGTAGTTATATTCTGTACTAGGGCAGTATTATAGTAGTTATATTCCTGTACATAGGGGGTAGTATTATAGTAGTTATATTCTTGTACATAGGAGCAGTATTGTAGTAGTTATATTCTTGTACATAGGGGCAGTATTATAGTAGTTATATTCTTGTACATAGGGGGCAGTATTATAGTAGTTATATTCTTGTATATAGGGGCAGTATTATAGTAGTTATATTCTTGTACATAGGGCAGTATTATAGTAGTTATATTCTTGTACATAGGGGCAGTATTATAGTAGTTATATTCTTGTATATAGGGGCAGTATTATAGTAGTTATATTCTTGTACATAGGGGCAGTATTATAGTAGTTATATTCTTGTACATAGGAGCAGTATTATAGTAGTTATATTCTTGTACATAGGGGGCAGTATTATAGTAGTTATATTCTTGTACATAGGAGCAGTATTATAGTAGTTATATTCTTGTACATAGGGGGCAGTATTATAGTAGTTATATTCTTGTATATAGGGGCAGTATTATAGTAGTTATATTCTTGTACATAGGGGCAGTATTATAGTAGTTATATTCTTGTACATAGGGGGCAGTATTATAGTAGTTATATTCTTGTACATAGGGGGCAGTATTATAGTAGTTATATTCTTGTATATAGGGGCAGTATTATAGTAGTTATATTCTTGTACATAGGGGCAGTATTATAGTAGTTATATTCTTGTACATAGGAGCAGTATTATAGTAGTTATATTCTTGTACATAGGGGCAGTATTATAGTAGTTATATTCTTGTACATAGGGGCAGTATTATAGTAGTTATATTCTTGTACATAGGAGCAGTATTATAGTAGTTATATTCTTGTACATAGGGGGCAGTATTATAGTAGTTATATTCTTGTACATAGGAGCAGTATTATAGTAGTTATATTCTTGTACATAGGGGGCAGTATTATAGTAGTTATATTCTTGTATATAGGGGCAGTATTATAGTAGTTATATTCTTGTACATAGTGGCAGTATTATAGTAGTTATATAACTTTTTATATGTTTATTTTGCAGTAAATCGCAGTCACTGACCAACAACTTCAATATCTCGGATCCATCTCAGCGAAGCTCCGGAAATGAGGATGAAGCTAAAGCGGAAACAATTCGCAACCTGAGAAAATCATTTGCCAGCCTGTTTTCCGACTAATAAATACACATCATTGTCCTCGGTTGAGCTTTGCTCTTCCTAAAGCCACCCAAACACATGAAAGTGTGACCTTACCATGACACCTTATTCTGTTGGATCGTGCAGATGCATCCATTCTTGTACTACCAGAAGATCATGAAAACATCTGTATAGAATATTTCCCCTACTCCAGCCACATCTTACAGCTGGTCATCTTTCTATCATCCCTCAACTTCTTGAATGTTTGTAATAGTTGGAGTCAAAGCCTGAACCCTAGTAAAGATCCCGACACTTGGTGGTGTCATCTCCAGTTTCTTACCTTCCAGATCTCTCCTGTGGTGTCCCCTCATCTACAGTTTACCAAGCATGAGTATGTGTTCTGATATCTCGTACCTGTGGTGCTCAACCCTCATCCTCAGGAACCCAAAAACCGATCAAGAACATGGAATATTCTGGAGAGACTGGTATTTAGCTTCAGACTAAGACTTTCTAGAACATGTAGCCCATCTTACCGTGGACCCTTACTGCAGCGAAGTCCAGAAAACCTTTGTATTCAACTTCTTTACGCAACTTCAGATCGCTGTAGTCCAAATATTAAGTGAAGCCGACCCTTACCAATGCTTGAGACTCGATCCTGTCTATGCTGCCATTGCCTGAGGTGATCAGGCATATCAACAATGCTGCACGGCGCGGATAGAGCCATTCAAATCCATGACACCACCATCAACCAACCCCATACTCCTCAACCACCCAGAAAATCCTGGTTCCTCGCACCCTAACACTCAATAACTTATGCAAAAACTTGAAGCCATTCCAGTCATTGTGACTTATTTTTAAGTCTTCCCACCCCGAAAAGTCCATAAAAGGTACTGTATCGCTTCTGGTGGTATTTCTTTAGTGCATCCTCTAGTTCTAAAAGTTGTGTCTTCCTATTCTAAACACAATAATAAGGTTGAATGGGTACACTTTTGGACTATATGTTAAACTAACGGAGAAATTTCTTTAGTGAGGTATATTATTGGTTTTGCAAAGTTAGTTACGTAAAAATAAAAAAAGCTGTGGGCTCAGCTCTGCCCATAATACCTTACACATTACTCGGCCTTTGGTAACAAAACATTTGAGTTGGGGGTTGCACAATTTGAATGTTGAGGAACAATAATGGGCTTGGGGCAAGTCAGACCCATTACTGTACCCTAGACATTGGATTTGCAATAATGTAAAGATTAGAAATGCATGATCAGATTCATCATTTTGGCCAAAAAAATTATAAAATTATGTCTTAAGAATCTAACTCATATACAAGATGCAACATTTCTCAGTTTAATCAGGTTTACAATTTATGCTTCCATCCTTTGGGCCTCAAAAGAGGTCTTAATTGGTTTATGTATGCCACAAAAGTCATTGATCCACTTGTGTCATCAACAACACATGTGAGATGAGTACATTCTGTTAAGTTTGAATCTTCAGGTAAAGTACTCAATTGGAGTTAAGTTGGACCCCATCACTGTACCCAGACCTAAATGTGTGGATGATTGGTGCCGATTACAGGAATATAAATCAAGTCTTGGAATCTGAATTCTAGACAATTCATAAAAATGTGAAATTTCTCGGTTTCATTAGGTTACGTCATCAATGCTTCCCATCCTTTGGGTCTTCAAGTAATATAGAGACCAAGAATAGAGCCATATACTGTGAGTCGTTACCTCATGTCCTCAGAGAGATTTCCCACTTTTCACATCTTGGCTTAAAGACCAACATGCATATTGTAAAAAAAAAAAAAAAAAAGACATTAAAACCCCAAACCCATAGTAATGCACGTATGAAGAAGAAAATGTTCTTGATCAGGATTCAGAGGCTTGCACTAAGAACTGGCTATTTGACATCTACTAGAATTGAGTTCATGCACCTGTGGAATTTACATTTATTTTCCTCATTCTCCACAACTTCATTTCAATTCCTTTACAGAAGCTTGTCCAGGGTTATATAAACAAGAGTTTTCTTCTAGAAACAGCGCCCCACCTGTTTACAGGTTTTTAATGGCATTGCAGTCCAGCTTCATTGACCTCAATGGAACTGAAAACAAGATACAATGGATAAACAGGTATGGCAGCTGTTTCAGTAATCCTGGAAAGAGGAGGCAGAGCCGGACTCTGAACAAGTTATGAGCACCGAGAAAAAGGGCGGAGGTGGAGGATGATCGAAGATGTGGCCTTGGATTCCACAGTTTTACTCCAGGATCTTCCTGCTTTATGTTTTGTGTATTTGTGTTTATTTAATGATAGCGGAAAAAAAATAAACTAAAATAAAAGCCGCCTAAATGGTTTCATTTTTGTTTCAACAAGTTTTAGATAAATCAACAATATAATATAATTCAATATAAAAAATCTGTCTCTTTCTCCACTTATGAGCCACTTCTCCTTCACTCTAAAAAAAATAAATGCTCAAATCCATCCAACTGTACACAAGACAGGCTGCCCACTGAGGAATTAGGTTACAGCTTTTTATCAATGACAGGAGAGACTGGAAAGAGCAGCGGGGAGGGGTTGAAGATAAAGCAGCAAGCGACGGAGGGGGGGAGAAAGAGCAGCGAGCGACGGAGGGGGGAGAAAGAGCAGCGAGCGACGGAGGGGGGGAGAAAGAGCAGCGAGCGACGGAGGGGGGGAGAAAGAGCAGCGAGCGACGGAGGGGGGAGAAAAGCAGCGAGCGACGGGGGGGTGGAGAGAAAACAGCGAGCGACGGGGGGGAGAAAGCAGCGAGCGACGGGGGGGAGAAAGCAGCGAGCGACGGGGGGAGAAAGCAGCGAACGACGGGGGGGGGGGGGGAAAGCAGCGAGCGACGGGGGGAGGGAGAAAGCAGCGAGCGACGGGGGAGAAAGCAGCGAGCGACGGGGGAGAAAGCAGCGAGCGACGGGGGAGAAAGCAGCGAGCGACGGGGGAGAAAGCAGCGAGCGACGGGGGGGAGAAAGCAGCGAGCGACGGGGGGGGAGAAAGCAGCGAGCGACGGGGGGGGAGAAAGCAGCGAGCGACGGGGGGGGGGGGGAGAACAGTGAGGGGTGGGGCGAGCAGAGAGATGATGTTTACTAGCATTGTAAGGGCTGTAGATCATCCCAGTGTTGGATGCACAGCTACACTGCTCTGTGCTGCAGCATAATGTCATGTTTTCACTAATCTTACAGCTGGATTCACAGCTACACTGCTGTATAGTATCTGTGCAGCTGCTAGGTCTGAACTTGTGCGAGATGGAGAGCAGGAATCCCTCATGTCTGTGTGTTGTATATGGGAGAGACATCACAGTAGTTTCCACCCAGCAGTTCGGAGACAACTGTAATTAGAGAGATTAGAGTCTGGAGCTTTTTATAAGCAACTTTTTTTTTTTTTTTTTAATTATTATTGTCCTCAGTATAGGACAAAATTAGCAACAAACAATGCAAAAAAACATTTTAGAACTTCATTCAACTGAAATCTGAAATATTTCCAACTTATTCTGCCCCAAAGAGCTTACAGTCTAATAGCAGTCGGAGCGCTCTGCCCCAGTTTATGCTGATCGACTATTGATGGAAACGCGCACAAAAAAAAAAAAAGTGTAACTTCGGAATGGACAGATTTTAGTTTTGGGTTGAACTTGTCGCTATGGGAACAGACTACAAACTCCATGTAGTCAGACCTTGCGAGCACTGCTGCCGTACCTCGGCCCCGTCCGTCTCTGTGACACCAGGACTCACTTTCCAGCTGTTGTGAAAATATTGCTTGACTGGGAAATCTGAGAGCTGTAGTTTCATCGGGTAGGGAGGGCATTTCTGCAGGATCTGACTACACGGGGTGTTTTGTTTGTAGTCTGTTACCATAGTGACACATAGTTCAGCATAACAGCTGTATACACGAATCGGTAGATTTTTTTTTTAGGTTTTGGATGATGGATGATACAATAAGGTATTAAATAAAAGCGTACCCCTATGTATGACCCTGCTGGGTCATTAAAGGGGCTCAGCTGTGACAAGCCCCCTTCAACAGGGAAAAAAATAACATAAATTGGAAATAAGGCAACTAGTTAATGGGAGAACTTTGCTCCTCGGTGGACTTCCCCTTTAACAAATAAGTGAATGAGAACATAAACTCCATCTGAAGAGGATAAACAGGAGAGGTGCGAACTCCCATCCTCCCCCGGGAGTAGTAGTGCCTCCGATTGGTCAGCATCCGTGGTCCTGAATACGATGAGGGGTGGGGGGGGGGCACTCGACTTCTTTCAGAAGAAAGGCCGCCATCTTGAATGTGACGATTCACCAAAATGACCGGGTAACCGGGGGTTAAACCGGGGCCTGGCGACCTGAAAGAGTCCCGGGTCGTAAGGTCTGCGCGGGTTTAATAATGAAAGGGGATCTCTGGGAAATGGAAACGTGGGGCGCTGGTCATATTCGCCCCGATGATGCCCGGCGGGTAGGGATAGTTGGGTGGCGACAGGTCGGGATGGAAAGGGTCGGGACGAAACGGCGGGTAGTCCGTCGGGAAGTCCGGGTTGTAGGGATGGCGTCTAAGGCACAGGACTCTGAGCTGAGTCTGCTTACTCTTATAAAGCTGCAAGACACAAGAAGGAGACGAGCGGCGTCTGTTAAAGGGGCGGCCGCTGTGCGGGGGGGGTGCGAGTATACGGATACGGGCACCTACCTCTTTCCAGTCTGTGTGGTGAGGGTCTCGTTCGCTGCCATCTGATTATATAGACAGAGACACCGGTTACTTCTCAAGCACAAGCGCGTCAGGATCAAGTCTTATACTCTAGTCACAACCAAAGCTGCAGGTAGAATGCTTGAGAGTCCTCAGGATTCCTGAAGAGCTGAGAACGCAGCTTTGTGTGGGATTGGAGCATAAGACGCTACATAACACGGTCACTTTACCCTTGAAATCTCGCCGGTAGAGGAACCTCCACAGGAAGGGTCTTCGACGTCCGCGTGTAGATTTTTACAAGTGGCGCCGAGCGACAAGATGGAGCGAACGTCTAGAAGACGGAAGATCCGCAGCTTCAGCTCTGGGGGCAAAACCACCAAACCGAAAACATCGGGAAGACCCAGGGCTGCGGGGAGGAGGATTAACGACATGGTCAGGTCCACCAAGAACTGCAGCCCTCCCTCCACTCCCCTATGGGGGCGCCGCTGAGCTCTTACCTTGCCGAGTAGCAGCAAGTAAAGGGTACACCACCTGATCTTTGAAGAGGTGTGACAACTTCTGCAAGTCCCTGTACACCGAGGCCACAGAACGGTCTAAAAGGAAAGTAATTTACGTTGGTAGCATAATGCGAGGATGACATGATGTCTGCAGACTCAGGGCAGATAGAGAGGGAGGAGGGGGATGAAGCTGCAGGAGAATTCCTCCTTCATTGTCTGCTTGAGACTCTTCCTGTAGGATGAGGAAAAAAAGATAGAGGAGGAGGGATTGTGTTACAGACTGTGTCACTGTGTGAGACGGGATTGGGGGAAGAGGGATCAGATTACAGCCCCCATTTCCCAGTTGGTAAGACTCATGCTCTCAAAGAAGTCCTCCTGCTTCCTCCCCTCTCTCAGCATGAGTCTCACAGGCAGGTTGACGTAGTCACAAATACTAACAATAAAGACCCTCCTCCTCTTTCCTTTCTTCTCACAGCATAAGTCTCAGAAACGCTGAGAGGAGGAGAAGGGATCATCATTTAGCCTGTCTTCCCCAGCCGGTCTCAGACTCATGAGAGAGAAGGAAAGACGAGGAGGGATCATGTTACAGTCAGTCTACATGCTGTAATCCCTCACCCTCCCCTCTCACAGCATGAGTCTCACAGACTGGCTGTAACATGATCCCTCCACCTCCTTCTTCCCCTCTCACAGCATGTTTGTCAGACTCCTGCAGTGAGAGGGGAGGAATCATATTACATCCCTACTTTGCAGCCTCTCTAAGACTCGTGCTGTGAGAGGGGAAGAAGGAGGATGAGGAGCCATATTACAGCCTCTCTGTTAGGCCACGTTCACACGCTCAGTATTTCACGTCGGTATTTGTAGCCAAAATCAGGAGTGGAACAATCAGACGAAACGTAGAATAGAGACGTCACCACTTCTGTATTTTTCACCCTCTCCTGGTTTTGGCTACAAATACTGATGTAAAATACCGACCAAATACTGAATATGTGAAAGTGGCCTTAGATTCATGCTGTGAGAGGAAGAAATAGGATGAGCCGTTATATCACAGTCTGTGAGACTCATGCTGTGAGAGAAGGAAGATGAGGTGTCATATTACAGCCTTTCTGTGAGACTCACGCTGCGAGAGAAGATGAGATGTCATATTACAGCCTGTGAGACTCATGCTGTGAGAAATGGAAGATGAGGTGTCATATTACAGCCTCTCTGAGACTCACGCTGTGAGAAATGGAAGATGAGGTGTCATATTACAGCCTTTCTGTGAGACTCATGCTGTGAGAGATGGAAATGAGGTGTCATATTACAGCCTCTCTGTGAGACTCACGCTGTGAGAGATGAAGATGAGGTGTCATTACAGCCTCTCTGTGAGACTCATGCTGTGAGAGATGGAAATGAGGTGTCATATTACAGCCTTTCTGTGAGACTCCTGCTGCGAGAGGGAAGAAGGAGCAGACGGGACAACCTGCCTGGCTCACAGTGCAGTTTCACATCACACCAAGACCAGCCCGCACAGAGCAGGGTGTTCCTGGGGGCTGCTACGTGGCCACGCTCAGGGTCTTTGTCCCGTCGTGACTTTCTTACCTTCTTGTGGGAAGGTGATGTAGGAATCGATGGGAATCTGCAGCCGCTTCACGCACCTCAGCTCACCACCGATGGTTAAAGTAGCTGCAAAGAGACGAGACAGAGTAATGTAAGATCACACACGAGAGACTCCGTACTCCACTCACATCTAAAGCTGCATCACAAACCCAAGCTGGTTACTAGTGGTGATCCCACAGACTATGATATGACCAACACTACAATAAGGCAGCGCAGCAAGACACGCCACAAAAGACACAGGAATTGTGAATGCAGCTCTCGGGGCGATTGGAGAAATCTCCCTTACTGTAATACTAAAAGTTCAGTCACAGAGGAATCATGTGCCAGTCTCACCATTGATGATCAGAAGTTTCCCCATTGGCACGCAGACCAGCGCAGCGGAGCTGTCACCGCACAGCGGATGGGAGTAGTGGAGCTTGTAGACGCCGTCCCCGCTTCTCCAGTCCTCAGGCATGGAAGACACCTTGTGCGTCCCAACCTGAAAAGTGTGAGAACGGGAAACTAGAAGAGTAAGGCCGGGGTCACACCTCAATACCCGGCACTGCCACCGGCACTCACACCAGAGCGCATAGAAATACATGGAGCCGCACACTCTGTGTACATACATTACATTACTGATCCTGAGTTACATCCTGTATTATACTCCAGAGCTGCACTCACTATTCTGCTGGTGCAGTCACTGTGTACATACATTACATTACTGATCCTGAGTTACATCCTGTATTATGCTCCAGAGCTGCACTCACTATTCTGCTGGTGCAGTCACTGTGTACATACATTACAGTACTGATCCTGAGTTATATCCTGTATTATACTCCAGAGCTGCACTCACTATTCTGCTGGTGCAGTCACTGCGTACATACATTACATTACTGATCCTGAGTTACATCCTGTATTATACCCCAGAGCTGCACTCACTATTCTGCTGGTGCAGTCACTGTGTACATACATTACATAACTGATCCTGAGTTACATCATGTATTATACCCCAGAGCTGCACTCACTATTCTGCTGGTGCAGTCACTGTGTACATACATTACATTACTGATCCTGAGTTACATCCTGTATTATACTCCAGAGCTGCACTCACTATTCTGCTGGTGCAGTCACTGTGTACATACATTACATTACTGATCCTGAGTTACATCCTGTATTATACTCCAGAGCTGCACTCACTATTCTGCTGGTGCAGTCACTGTGTACATACATTACATTACTGATCCTGAGTTACATCCTGTATTATACTCCCAGAGCTGCACTCACTATTCTGCGGGTGCAGTCACTGTGTACATACATACATACTGATCCTGAGTTACATCCTGTATTATACTCCAAGCTGCACTCACTATTCTGCTGGTGCAGTCACTGTGTACATACATTACATTACTGATCCTGAGTTACATCCTGTATTACTCCAGAGCTGCACTCACTATTCTGCTGGTGCAGTCACTGTGTACATACATTACATTACTGATCCTGAGTTACTCTGATTATACTCCAGAGCGCACTCACTATTCTGCTGTGCAGTCACTGTGTAATACATTACATTACTGATCCTGAGTTACATCCTGTATTATACTCCAGACTGCACTCACTTCTGCTGTGCAGTCACTGTGTACATACATTACATTACTGATCCTGAGTTACATCCTGTATTATACTCCAGAGCTGCACTCACTATTCTGCTGGTGCAGTCACTGTGTACATACATTACATTACTGATCCTGAGTTACATCCTGTATTATACCCAGAGCTGCACTCACTATTCTGCTGGTGCAGTCACTGTGTACATACATACATTACTGATCCTGAGTTACATCCTGTATTATACCCAGAGCTGCACTCACTATTCTGCTGGTGCAGTCACTGTGTACATACATTACATTACGATCCTGAGTTACATCCTGTATTATACTCCAGAGCTGCACTCACTATTCTGCTGGTGCAGTCACTTGTGTACATTACATTACTGATCCTGAGTTACATCCTGTATTATACTCCAGAGCTGCACTCACTATTCTGCTGGTGCAGTCACTGTGTACATACATTACATATGATCCTGAGTTACATCCTGTATTATCCTCCACATATGTGGGCACATGTGTCACTTACATTCCTATTACCAATACCACGGCAACTCATATTATTACAGACATTGCATCACTTCTCTTTGACGATTATTCCATCTCCTTGCTGCTGTCTATTTTACTCTATTCCCGACAACTATCTGAGTCCGTATACATCATATGTCATCGATTACCAGACTCACTCCATGCTGTCATACGTTACATCATACCTGTCCTGCCACATGCTGTGAGTCTATACAATAGACCGTTATCCGACCCTCACTATTCTCTGTGCAGCACTTAATATATATCTGTACTTATACAGACTCTTGGTGCACTGGCTCTGTGTACATTATTATCGACGATATCGCTGCATCACTGTCTCATACATACTCTGATACTGTATTATCCAGAGCTGCCATATTGGGGCATCACGTGCAACATTATGATCTGTTACACTGTTATCCGGCAATCTGGTGCTCACTGTATACAAATACTGACCATTATCTATAATCAGTGCTCTTGGTTGGTCAATTCGATGTTTGTCTCACATTGGTGCACACTGTGCTATACTATCTAATACATTGTATTATCCGCTCACTCACTATTCGCTGCAGTCACGTGTACAACATTCATTATGATCCTGAGTTACATCCTGTATTATACTCCAGAGCTGCACTCACTTTTCTGGTGCGACTGTTACATACATATACTGACTGAGTTCACCTGATATCCCACTGCTGCACTATTACTGCTGGTGATCACTGTACATACATACTGATCCTGAGTTCATCCTGTAATACCATACTGCACTCCTATTTCTGATGTCACTGAGCTACATTATCTGTCGAGTTAACTGTAATTATACCCGAGCTCCTCTATTCTGGTGCAGTCACTGTACATATTACATACTGATCCTGAGTACATCCTGATAACTCCATAGCTGCACTCACTATCCTGTGTGCAGTGTGTCACATTACATTACTGACTGATTATCCTGTATTTACCCAGAGCTACTCCTATTCTGCTTGTAGTCATGTGATACTCTGACATTATCTGTTATCCCTGTATATACCCGTGCATCACTATCTCGTGCAGTCTAGTTATACATATACATTACTGCTTTTGATGTTACATCTATCTGTATACTTAATACTCACTACCTTCTGTGTCCGTACTATACAACATTACTCTGATACCAATCCTATATATCTCTGGTCAACTTTTATTCAATGACTGATACATCTTATGACCTGGTTACTCTGTTTATCAACATACATATTCCTGGTTCACTTTATACCAATACTACTGTTCTCTAATCACTCGTCAACTATTATCTGGTGCAGTATTTGTATCATCTACCCATATCTGTTCATTTAACTACGCTACTATCTCTTATCGACACTTATTTGTATCATTTACTCCTTCTACTGTCATCCGTTATTCGACTTTCTGATTGATCATTTACATTAATCCTGATTACTCCGAGTCGACTACTACTCTGTCTGTACGTACATATTACATTACTGACCAGTACTCCTGTATTAACCCAGAGTCTCACTTGTGCGTCCTGTACATCTTACATTAATACTATGTCGAGTTACCTGTATTATACTCCAGAGTGCACTCACTATTTCTGTAGTCACTGTAACACAGTACGTAATTCGTGTCACGTTACATCATTATTACTCATCTGTGACTACATACTGATTGAGTACTACTGATATACCAACTTGATTCTACTTAGTTAGATCCTGTGTTAACTGCAGTAGTCTACTTATATCTGTGTCTCCGTTTACTCATTCTGTCCAGTTCATCCTGTATTACTCCTATCATACACTGCATTGGTTCAGCATCTTATCTGTACATTCCTGATCTATCACTTTATACTCAGGTTTCATATTCTGTGAGTACTCTGTACATATACTTATGATCCTGAGTTACTCCTGTTTATTACTCCAGTGCATCACTATTCTCTGGTGCATCACTGTCATACTTACATTATGATTAGTTACATCTGATTAACTAGACTGACTCTGTGATTCGTGG
>JARQOD010000004.1:3814395-3829642 GCA_033576555.1 Oophaga sylvatica
GTCCGGGCACCTGTTTTACCCGGCTCCCCCATTTTCGTGGGGCAGTCATGTGACATACTTTCTGATCCGAGTTAATTGTTTTTATCCAAGGGTGCACTCCTTTTTGCTGGGCAGTCCTGGGGGGTACCCTAATTACTGACCCGGTTCATCCTGTATTATACTCCAGAGCTGCACTCTTTTCTGCTGGGGCAGTCAGGTAATACATTAATTGTCCTTGTTTCTCCTGTATTATACCCCCGGCTGACTCCTATTCTGCTGGGGCGCCTTTGTACATAAACATTTGTCCGAGTTACATCCCGTTTATACCCCAGACTGCATCCTATTCCCGCTGGTTCGTCACTGTGCAACATTATTTGATCCTGAGTTTCATCCTGTATTATACCCAGAGCTGCACTCATATTCTGCTGGTGCAGTCCTGTGTCACCATTTGATCCTGGTTTTCATCCTGTATTATATCCCGAGCTGCACTCCTATTCTGCTGGTTGCAGTTTACTGTGTACATCATTAACTGATCTGAGTTACATCCTGTTTTTCCCAGAGCTGCACTCATCTATTTTGCTGGTGTTTTCACTGTGTAAACATACATTATGTTCCTGAGTTACTCCTGTATTATACCCAGAGCTGCACTCACTATTCTTGCTGGTGCAGTTCACTGTGTACAACATTACTGATCCTGAGTTACATCCTTATTAACCCCAAGTGCACTCACTATCTCTGGTGCAGTCCTTTACATACATTAATTACGATCTGATTACATCCCGTATTTCTCCAAGCTGCACTCCTATTCGGGTGCATCCTGTGTCTACATTACATTAGCCCCGGTTTTACTTGTATTATCTCAACTCACTCACTATCTGCTTGCAGTACTGGGGTACATACATTCTTATCCGAGTTCTCCCGTATTATACTCCAGAGCTGCACCACTAAAGCTGGTTTCAGTCACTGTGTACTACATTACATAGATTGAGTTCATCTGTATTTAAATCCAGAGCTGACTCACTACTGCTGGTGCATCACTGGTACCCTTTCATTACATTATATCCTGATTTTCTCCAAAACTCCAACCACCTATTCTCTGGTGGGGGCCCCCGTTTACTTTCATTTTTATTCATCCTGATTACATCCGATTTAAATCCCGAGTGCCTCATTTTCTTTATCATTGACTAATTAATTTCCCGATTAACCCTGATTTACTCCATGCGGGACCCCTTCTTCTTCCTGTGTACATCCTTATTAACCCGAGTTCATCCTTATTTCTCCGAGTGCATCCTTTCTCTTCATACTGAATTTCTTAAATTATTCCGAGTTCACCCTTTTGCCCGGGCGCACTACTATTCTTCGCCTGGGTTACAACATTTTATATCCCAGACTCCCATTTTCTCCGGTGCATCCTTTTTCTCTTGCATACTGGTTCTATTACATTTGATTAACTCCCTGATTATATCCAGGCGCACTTCATTTCTGGTCAGTCCCTTTTATTTTCCCAACTGACCATAAACTGTTTTAACCCCCAAAGGACTACATTCTCTGGTCGATTTACATCTTTAAATTTCTCCGAGTCATCCTTTTTCTCCAACGTCAAAATTCCTGGGGGCTCCTGGTTTTCATCATTAATTACTGCCCCCAAATTTTGCTGTTTATACTGAGTCATCATAAATTTCTGGGGACCTTTAATAATTAAAACTGATCCCTTTCCTCCGTTTTACCAACGACCCTTTTTTTCTGGTTTTCAAGTGACAAAAATTCTTCTGAAACCTGGTTTCACCTTTTTAAAACTAATGACTAATTCTGTTGGATCCGGCATCTTTTTCGATCCTGGGAAAATCCTTATTAACCCCCCAAACCCCGACCATTTTGCCCTTTTTGTCCCCGGTCAACATTTACATCCGATTTTCTCCGATTTAAATCCCAACGCCCCCCCATATTTGCTGGGCAGTCGCTGTGTACAAATTTTAAAAATTATGTCCGATTAACCTTATTTCCCAGACTGCCTCACTATTCGCTGGGCAGTCATGGTAAAAACATACTTACGATCCGATTCCCCGTATTATACTCCGACGCACCACATTTTGCGGGCAGTCACTGTGTACTACATTACTTACTGATCCTGAGTTACACCCTTTTTATACCCAACTCATTTTCTGTGGTAAGTTGGGGGGGGGGGGGGGGGGGGGGGGGGGGGGGGGGGGGGGGGGGGGGGGGGGGGGGGGGGGGGGGGGGGGGGGGGGGGGGGGGGGGGGGGGGGGGGGGGGGGGGGGGGGGGGGGGGGGGGGGGGGGGGGGGGGGGGGGGGGGGGGGGGGGGGGGGGGGGGGGGGGGGGGGGGGGGGGGGGGGGGGGGGGGGGGGGGGGGGGGGGGGGGGGGGGGGGGGGGGGGGGGGGGGGGGGGGGGGGGGGGGGGGGGGGGGGGGGGGGGGGGGGGGGGGGGGGGGGGGGGGGGGGGGGGGGGGGGGGGGGGGGGGGGGGGGGGGGGGGGGGGGGGGGGGGGGGGGGGGGGGGGGGGGGGGGGGGGGGGGGGGGGGGGGGGGGGGGGGGGGGGGGGGGGGGGGGGGGGGGGGGGGGCGCACTCATATCTGCTGGTGCAGTCAAGTGTCTACATTACATATGATCCGATTACATCCTGTATTAATCAGAGCTGCACTCCTTTGGGTGCAGTCCTGTGTACATACATTACATTCTGATCTTTACTCCTGTATTGACCCAGGCGCACTCATATTCTGCTGGTCGCACTGGTTTCATAATTCATAATGTCCCGGTTCCCTGTATATACTCCAGAGTGACTACTATTCTGCTGTGCATCCTGTGTCATACTTACATTTCTGATCTAGTTACTCCTTATTTCTCCAAGCTGCACTTATATTCTGCTGGTGCAGTCGTGGACATATATAATTACTGATCCGAGTTACATCCTGATATACCCAGAGCTGCACACTTTCTGTGGTGCAGTCATGGCATACATACTTCGATCCTGAGTTACTCCTGTTTAACTCCAGAGCTCACCACTATTTTGGGCGCCGTGCATCAACATTATGCCTGTTCAGCGTATTATTATACTCCAGAGCTGCACTCACTATTCAGCTGGTGCAGTCACTGTATACATACATTACATTACTGATCCTGAGTTACATCCTGTATTATACTCCAGAGCTGCACTCACTATTCTGCTGGTGCAGTCACTGTGTACATTACATTACTGATCCTGAGTTACATCCTGTATTATACTCCAGAGCTGCACTCACTATTCTGCTGGTGCAGTCACTGTGTACATACATTACATTACTGATCCTGAGTTACATCCTGCATTATACCCCAGAGCTGCACTCACTATTCTGCTGGTGCAGTCACTGTGTACATACATTACATTACTGATCCTGAGTTACATCCTGTATTATACTCCAGAGCTGCACTCACTATTCAGCTGGTGCAGTCACTGTATACATACATTACATTACTGATCCTGAGTTACATCCTGTATTATACTCCAGAGCTGCACTCACTATTCTGCTGGTGCAGTCACTGTGTACATACATTACATTACTGATCCTGAGTTACATCCTGCATTATACCCCAGAGCTGCACTCACTATTCTGCTGGTGCAGTCACTGTGTACATACATTACATTACTGATCCTGAGTTACATCCTGTATTATACTCCAGAGCTGCACTCACTATTCTGCTGGTGCAGTCACTGTGTACATACATTACATTACTGATCCTGAGTTACCTCCTGTATTATACTCCAGAGCTGCACTCACTATTCTGCTGGTGCAGTCACTGTGTACATTACATTACTGATCCTGAGTTACATCCTGTATTATCCTCCAGAGCTGCACTCACTATTCTGCTGGTGCAGGTTGCTGCCCCCGGATTGTATGCACAGGGTGCCCCCCGGTGGCAGCTCGCTGTCACTGCTCTCACCTCCTCTTTGTATCCGGTCTCCACCATGAGGAGGTGGGTAACGATGATGAGGGCGTCGCTGGCGCAGCGGCAGTCGGGGTACAGCGCCTCCAGGGAGTGGGGGATCTTCCCGTCCGCAGCCTCGCTGCACAGCATGGGCTCCGGGGAGCAGCGGTTTGCGGCCTCCTCCGCCTGCAAAGAAACAGGTTTACATGAGACAATTGCTAGAAAAGCAATTCCTGGCGCAGCGATGCGCTGGGATCCGTCTCACCTCATGGTGCGGCCCGGCAGCGGCGGCTTCTCCCTCGTACTTCTGTCTTTTGTACCCGACATCTTTGGTCTCGGTGGCGGCTGGAGGCGCCGGCTGCTCCGGGGCGGGGAGCTCATCGGTTACTATGACGATCAGGTCCCCGGAGACGATCCCCAAGGACTCCAGGCTGCGCTCGTCCTCCGTCAGGCAGTCGCTGCCATTCAGTGTGATGGAGAAAACCACATCAGGGCTGAGGGAGAAGGAAGACGCTGAGAGGCGACAGCACTACAAGTCTCAGCCTGCCTCCCATCATGCCTCAGGAGAGGGCAAAGGTCAGGAGTCCTGCTCTGTGGGAGGAGCTTTCTCCTGTGCTCATTGCCTCCCCCTGGTGGATAAGGCAGGACTGCAGCGATACTGATCTGTGACACCATCTGCCCTCACTACCCAGAATGCATCTGGCAGATAGACCACTGGGGAGCCCCATACTGAGCATGGGGGGGGGCTCTGTGGGGACGTCATACTGAGCGTGGGGGGCTCCACAGGGGACGTGCTGTGTGTGAGGGGAGGAGTATAAAAAACAAATTGTCCCCAGCTCCAGACCTTGGCTGGACGCGGCCCCTCAGCCTGTGACCCCCCCGTGCTCCGCTGGACGCGGCCCCTCAGCCTGTGACCCCCCCGTGCTCCGCTGGACGCAGACCCTCAGCCAGTGACCCCCGTGCTCCGCTGGACGCAGACCCTCAGCCTGTGGTCCCCGTGCTCCGCTGGACGCAGACCCTCAGCCTGTGGTCCCCGTGCTCCGTCACCGGCAGCCCCTCAGCCTGTGGCCCCGTGCTCCGTCACCGGCAGCCCTCAGCCTGTGGCCCCCGTGCTCCGTCACCGGCAGCCCCTCAGCCTGTGGCCCCCGTGCTCCGTCACCGGCAGCCCCTCAGCCTGTGGCCCCCGTGCTCAGTCACCGGCAGCCCCTCAGCCTGTGGCCCCCGTGCTCAGTCACCGGCAGCCCCTCAGCCTGTGGCCCCCGTGCTCAGTCACCGGCAGCCCCTCAGCCTGTGGCCCCCGTGCTCAGTCACCGGCAGCCCCTCAGCCTGTGGCCCCCGTGCTCAGTCACCGGCAGCCCCTCAGCCTGTGGCCCCCGTGCTCTGTCACCGGCAGCCCCTCAGCCTGTGGCCCCCGTGCTCTGTCACCGGCAGCCCCTCAGCCTGTGGCCCCCGTGCTCTGTCACCGGCAGCCCCTCAGCCTGTGGCCCCCGTGCTCTGTCACCGGCAGCCCCTCAGCCTGTGGCCCCCGTGCTCTGTCACCGGCAGCCCCTCAGCCTGTGGCCCCCATGCTCTGTCACCGGCAGCCCCTCAGCCTGTGGCCCCCGTGCTCTGTCACCGGCAGCCCCTCAGCCTGTGGCCCCCGTGCTCTGTCACCGGCAGCCCCTCAGCCTGTGGCCCCCGTGCTCTGTCACCGGCAGCCCCTCAGCCTGTGGCCCCCGTGCTCTGTCACCGGCAGCCCCTCAGCCTGTGGCCCCGTGCTCTGTCACCGGCAGCCCTCCAGCCTGTGGCCCCCGTGCTCTGTCACCGGCAGCCCCTCAGCCTGTGGCCCCCGTGCTCTGTCACCGGCAGCCCCTCAGCCTGTGGCCCCCGTGCTCTGTCACCGGCAGCCCCTCAGCCTGTGGCCCTGGTCACTGGCAGCCCCTCAGCCTGTGACCCCGGTGCTCAGTCACTGGCAGCCCCTCAGCCTGTGGTCCCCGTGCTCCGCTGGACGCAGACCCTCAGCCTGTGGTCCCCGTGCTCCGTCACTGGCAGCCCCTCAGCCTGTGGCCCCGGGCTCCGTCACAGGCAGCCCCTCAGCCTGTGGCCCACGTGCTCCGTCACTGGCAGCCCCTCAGCCTGTGGCCCCGGGCTCCGTCACAGGCAGCCCCTCAGCCTGTGGCCCACGTGCTCCGTCACTGGCAGCCCCTCAGCCTGTGGCCCCCGTGCTCTGTCACCGGCAGCCCCTCAGCCTGTGGCCCCGGTCACTGGCAGCCCCTCAGCCTGTGACCCCGGTGCTCAGTCACCGGCAGCCCCTCAGCCTGTGGTCCCCGTGCTCCGCTGGACGCAGGCCCTCAGCCTGTGGCCCCCGTGCTCCGTCACCGGCAGCCCCTCAGCCTGTGGCCCCCGTGCTCCGTCACCGGCAGCCCCTCAGCCTGTGGCCCCCGTGCTCCGTCACCGGCAGCCCCTCAGCCTGTGGCCCCCGTGCTCCGTCACCGGCAGCCCCTCAGCCTGTGGCCCCCGTGCTCCGTCACCGGCAGCCCCTCAGCCTGTGGCCCCCGTGCTCCGTCACCGGCAGCCCCTCAGCCTGTGGCCCCCGTGCTCCGTCACCGGCAGCCCCTCAGCCTGTGGCCCCCGTGCTCCGTCACCGGCAGCCCCTCAGCCTGTGGCCCCCGTGCTCCGTCACCGGCAGCCCCTCAGCCTGTGGCCCCCGTGCTCCGTCACCGGCAGCCCCTCAGCCTGTGGCCCCAGTGCTCCGTCACCGGCAGCCCCTCAGCCTGTGGCCCCCGTGCTCCGTCACCGGCAGCCCCTCAGCCTGTGGCCCCCGTGCTCCGTCACCGGCAGCCCCTCAGCCTGTGGCCCCCGTGCTCCGTCACCGGCAGCCCCTCAGCCTGTGGCCCCGGTCACTGGCAGCCCCTCAGCCTGTGACCCCGGTGCTCAGTCACTGGCAGCCCCTCAGCCTGTGGCCCCGGTGCTCAGTCACTGGCAGCCCCTCAGCCTGTGGCCCCGGTGCTCAGTCACTGGCAGCCCCTCAGCCTGTGGCCCCCGTGCTCGGTCACTGGCAGCCCCTCAGCCTGTGGCCCCGTGCTCGGTCACTGGCAGCCCCTCAGCCTGTGGCCCCGGTGCTCGGTCACTGGCAGCCCCTCAGCCTGTGGCCCCGTGCTCGGTCACTGGCATCCCCTCAGCCTGTGGCCCCGGTGCTCGGTCACTGGCAGCCCCTCAGCCTGTGGCCCCGGTGCTCGGTCACTGGCAGCCCCTCAGCCTGTGACCCCGGTGCTCGGTCACTGGCAGTCCCTCAGCCTGTGGCCCCCGTGCTCGGTCACTGGCAGCCCCTCAGCCTGTGGCCCCCGTGCTCGGTCACTGGCAGCCCCTCAGCCTGTGGCCCCGTGCTCGGTCACTAGCAGCCCCTCAGCCTGTGACCCCGGTGCTCGGTCACTGGCAGCCCCTCAGCCTGTGGCCCCCGTGCTCGGTCACTGGCAGCCCCTCAGCCTGTGGCCCCGGTGCTCGGTCACTGGCAGCCCCTCAGCCTGTGGCCCCCGTGCTCGGTCACTGGCAGCCCCTCAGCCTGTGGCCCCGGTGCTCGGTCACTGGCAGCCTCTCAGCCTGTGGCCCCGGTCACCGGCAGCCCCTCGGCCTGTGGCCCCGGTCACCGGCAGCCCCTCGGCCTGTGGCCCCCGTGCTCGGTCACTGGCAGCCCCTCGGCCTGTGGCCCCCGTGCTCGGTCACTGGCAGCCCCTCAGCCTGTGGCCCCCGTGCTCGGTCACTGGCAGCCCCTCAGCCTGTGGCCCCGGTCACCGGCAGCCCCTCTGCCTGTGGCCCCGGTCACCGGCAGCCCCTCTGCCTGTGGCCCCGGTCACCGGCAGCCCCTCTGCCTGTGGCCCCGGTCACCGGCAGCCCCTCTGCCTGTGGCCCCGGTCACCGGCAGCCCCTCGGCCTGTGGCCCCGGTCACCGGCAGCCCCTCTGCCTGTGGCCCCGGTCACCGGCAGCCCCTCGGCCTGTGGCCCCGGTCACCGGCAGCCCCTCTGCCTGTGGCCCCGGTCACCGGCAGCCCCTCTGCCTGTGGCCCCGGTCACCGGCAGCCCCTCTGCCTGTGGCCCCGGTCACCGGCAGCCCCTCTGCCTGTGGCCCGCCCGGGTCACCGGCAGCCCCTCTGCCTGTGGCCCCGGTCACCGGCAGCCCCTCTGCCTGTGGCCCCGGTCACCGGCAGCCCCTCTGCCTGTGGCCCCGGTCACCGGCAGCCCCTCTGCCTGTGGCCCCGGTCACCGGCAGCCCCTCGGCCTGTGGCCCCGGTCACCGGCAGCCCCTCGGCCTGTGGCCCCCGTGCTCGGTCACTGGCAGCCCCTCGGCCTGTGGCCCCGGTGCTCGGTCACTGGCAGCCCCTCAGCCTGTGACCCCGGTGCTCGGTCACTGGCAGCCCCTCAGCCTGTGACCCGGTGCTCGGTCACTGGCAGTCCCTCAGCCTGTGGCCCCCGTGCTCGGTCACTGGCAGCCCCTCAGCCTGTGGCCCCCGTGCTCGGTCACTGGCAGCCCCTCAGCCTGTGGCCCCGATGCTCGGTCACTGGCAGCCCCTCAGCCTGTGGCCCCGGTGCTCGGTCACTGGCAGCCCCTCAGCCTGTGGCCCCGGTGCTCGGTCACTGGCAGCCTCTCAGCCTGTGGCCCCGGTCACCGGCAGCCCCTCGGCCTGTGGCCCCGGTCACCGGCAGCCCCTCGGCCTGTGGCCCCGGTCACCGGCAGCCCCTCGGCCTGTGGCCCCCGCCGCCCTCTCTCACCTACCTGAACCCCAGGCCGGGGAGGACGGTCCTGCGCACTTGGCTCCGCAGCGCCCCCAGCGTCTCCTCGCCGCCTTGCAGCTCCAGGCGGCCGCTCTGCCTCCCGGCGCGGACCCTCAGCTTCATCCTGCGACTAATAAGAGACCGCAGCCGTCAGCTCCGCCCCCGCCCGGGACTTTCACTTTCACTTTCGCGGCGACACACAGAAATACAGGACCAAGCGCGAAACCTGCCGAGTCACATAGCAGAGCGCACACCCGGCTAATGAAGGGTTAATGCCTGCGGCTCCCACAACCAGGAAACGCAGGACGCAAATAGAGCGCAAGCTCCCCGGTCCAGCGCTTCTGACGCCAAACAATCCGGTGATACCAACCTCAACCAGCAGAGGGAGATAATGAGCCGCCGTTTCTTTTCCTGCGCAAAAAAACAAAACACGTCAGACCAAACGTGATGACATCATGGTCACATGACTAAAGGACGTCGACCGCCGCCTCAGCATTCTATATCTGCCATAGTGAAGTCAGAAACGCGTGCGGGAAAGCGTCAGATCACGTGGTAGCGCACGGCGTCCGAATATGACGGCCATTCAGAGCGTGGCGGAACAAAATAAGTTTACGTGACGCGAGAGGATCTTCCGGAAGTGACGTCAGAGGCAGTTCCGGAGCCGGCTGGCAGACTGTGTGTTAGGAGAGGAGAGGAGCCGTCACCATGAGCCGCAGCTACAATGACGAGTTACAGTATCTGGACAAGATCCACAAGAACTGCTGGAGGATCCGCAAGGGATTCGTCCCCAACATGCAGGTCCGGGGCCAGTGCAGGGGCCACACAGCTGTACAGCGGGACTACGGGCTATAGGTGGCGCTACTGACACTGCAGAACAATAGTGAGCGCAGCTCTGGGGTATAATACAGGATGTAACTCAGGATCAGTAATGTATGTACACAGTGACTGCACCAGCAGAATAGTGAGTGCAGCTCTGGGGTATAATACAGGATGTAACTCAGGATCAGTAATGTATGTACACAGTGACTGCACCAGCAGAATAGTGAGCGCAGCTCTGGGGTATAATACAGGAGGTAACTCAGGATCAGTAATGTAATGTATATACACAGTGACTGCACCAGCAGAATAGTGAGTGCAGCTCTGGAGTATAATACAGGATGTAACTCAGGATCAGTAATGTAATGTATGTACACAGTGACTGCACCAGCAGAATAGTGAGTGCAGCTCTGGAGTATAATACAGGATGTAACTCAGGATCAGTAATGTAATGTATGTACACAGTGACTGCACCAGCAGAATAGTGAGTGCAGCTCTGGAGTATAATACAAGATGTAACTCAGGATCAGTAATGTAATGTATGTACACAGTGACTGCACCAGCAGAATAGTGAGTGCAGCTCTGGGGTATAATACAGGATGTAACTCAGGATCAGTAATGTATGTACACAGTGACTGCACCAGCAGAATAGTGAGTGCAGCTCTGGAGTATAATACAAGATGTAACTCAGGATCAGTAATGTAATGTATGTACACAGTGACTGCACCAGCAGAATAGTGAGTGCAGCTCTGGAGTATAATACAGGAGGTAACTCAGGATCAGTAATGTATGTACACAGTGACTGCACCAGCAGAATAGTGAGCGCAGCTCTGGGGTATAATACAGGAGGTAACTCAGGATCAGTAATGTATGTACACAGTGACTGCACCAGCAGAATAGTGAGTGCAGCTCTGGAGTATAATACAGGAGGTAACTCAGGATCAGTAATGTAATGTATGTACACAGTGACTGCACCAGCAGAATAGTGAGTGCAGCTCTGGAGTATAATACAGGATGTAACTCAGGATCAGTAATGTAATGTATGTACACAGTGACTGCACCAGCAGAATAGTGAGTGCAGCTCTGGGGTATAATACAGGATGTAACTCAGGATCAGTAATGTAATGTATGTACACAGTGACTGCACCAACAGAATAGTGAGTGCAGCTCTGGGGTATAATACAGGATGTAACTCAGGATCAGTAATGTATGTACACAGTGACTGCACCAGCAGAATAGTGAGTGCAGCTCTGGAGTATAATACAGGATGTAACTCAGGATCAGTAATGTAATGTATATACACAGTGACTGCACCAGCAGAATAGTGAGTGCAGCTCTGGAGTCTCACACAGGAAGGGGCGGAGCTTGACGTGTGCTCGGTGTCTGCAGCTGCTTGGAAAGATCTCTGCAAAGGAAGGATTTTTTTTTCCCTGGTCCACCTGCCTGCCTTCCCACAGAGAGACACTTATCCCTGGGACCGTGCGCCGGCTCCCACCCTCCAGCAAGGCGGCTGGGGGTGGGAGGCCTCACATACCAGCAGGAGGCCATACCATCTAGCCGGTCCCAGGGGAGATGGCGAGGAAAAAGCCCTCGGGGGGCCGCAAGACCCCAGGAACCAAGACCCCCGAGGCTGGGACCGTGGTGGTTACTCCTTCCGGAGGAGGAGTAGGAGAGGCGGCCAGCGGAGGTGCGGTGGTGGAGCACCCCAACATCTGGGGCTCCAAGGCAGCGGGGGAGCCTGTCACCACCTATGGCTCCCGCATCCACGCGCACCTCTGCGAATACGAGGAGGCCGCCAAACAGCTAAGGAGACTCCGGGAGGAGTTGAAGGGAGCACGCATCATGGCGAAGAACAAGCTCCCTGCCTCAAGGAGAGCAGAGGTCACCGCCACGGTGCAGAGGCTGAAGGGGTCAATTACAGATCTGGAAAACCGGAGGGCAGAGATCCTGGCTGGAAGCGGCCCTTTCGAGGAGAAGCTCAAAAACGATGACCGGTTCAGGGCCCTGACCGGTGGTTCTCCTGGGGGGTCAGGAGGCGCCAGCCAGGTGGAGGAGGAGAAGGAGGAAAATGGCGGCTGTGAGGTATCTGCGCCAGTCCCACCTGAAGACCTGGTGAGTGTAAACGCCCAGGTATCATGCAGCGGGATAGCCCCGAGCAAGTGGCCCTCCCACCGGACTCCAGTAATTCGGAGGAAAGTGGGAGCGAGGGGGAGGATGGCGGGAGTGGTATCAGCAGTGAGGGGGGCTGCCTCATCCTGCAACAAGTGCGGCAGATCGAGTCCCCAGCACGGTTTGGAGAGCTGTTGTTTGGGGATGAGATCTGCGAGGATGGGGCAACCGGGAAGGGGAAGAAAAGAAAAAAAAAAGCCAGAGTCACCACCATAGACAAATTCGTCTATGCTCCCCTTCCTGGGGCCCCCCTGTCCCGTTGTGTGGAACCCGCTACCCACCCGGCTCGGGCCCTGTGGTGGGTCCGCAGCAAGGGAGCGGGGAGAGAAGAGTCTGCCCGGGTCTGGGTGCCATGTCTGGTGGTGGCAGCTCGGACTCAGGCAGCGATATGGAGAGTGTCGGTGCCGGTGTTGTTGATGGTGGTGGTGCTCGGGCCCAGTCCTCTGTGGCAGCGGGGGCTGGCCCGGCACCTGGAGTCGGTACAGCCAGGGCCGCATCTCTGGCGGCGAGAGCTGGGGTCTCTGGGCCCCCCACACGCGGATCCGCTCAGACTGGATCATTTTTGGGGGTCCAGAGACCAAGAAAGGGCGCGGAGTCTGCCGTAAGGCAGCAAGTTAAAAGTGCAAGCTGTTGGTCGCTCCCCTGGCGGTGTCCGCGGCAGGGTCGGGGTCCTCTGCGCGTCGATCCAATAAGGGGTCCGCGCCGGGGGCCCCGCCGCCGCTGGGCGCCGAGGGGGAGTGGCCGACCTTGCCAAAAGCGAGTGGTGGGTACAAGAAGGCGGTGGTGGCCTGTGAGGGGGGCGTGTCCTCCTCAGCCGCTGTCCCACCCGCTATTGTCGCGTCTGGCGGGGGGGGCGTAGCCTTGCGGGCTGCTGCCTCACCCGCTATGACTGCGGCTGGCGGTGGGGGCGTGGCCTCGGCGGCCGCAGCTCCGCTCGCTGTGCTCACGGCTGGCGGGGGGAGCGTGGCCTTTCGGGCTTTCGCTCTACCCGCCATTGCCGTGACCAGCGGGGGGGGCGTGGCCTCGGCGGGCCCGCTGCCTTCTGTCCCACCCAAAACAATGCCCGAGAGAGCTGGCAAGGGGTTGCCGGGGTCCTCGGCCCGCTTACCTCCATCTGGTGGTGCAGGGGCTCCGGTGCCCCAAGAAAGGAAGCCAGCACAGGTTTCCAGTGGGGGGCAGGGTGCAGAGGCAGAGCCTGTCCCTGCCCCAAATGTAACAACAGAAAAAAAAAAAATGGAGCCAGAGAGCTCAGGAAAGTGCTGCTGCTCCTGAGCCCAGGCAGAGCTTACTAGGTGGGCTCTGTTCTGCGGCTCGTAAAGGGGCGGCAGTACTCCTGGGCAAAAACAATACGGGGCAGAGTACCGATCAGCCAGGGCCCCCAGCAGGTAAAAAACGAAACAGCAAGGAAAATAATATTGAAAATTCTGATGAATTGGCTGAGGTGAATGGTATGAGTGAGGTGAGTGACATGAGTGACGTGGATGTGGATGTGGGAGTGAATGCGGAGGGAGTGAGTGTTGGTGAGGGAGGGGCTGGCCCATCTGGCCCCCCAGCAGTGAGACCCCGTTCTTTTGCGGGGGTTGTGGCTGGGGCTTCGGGGGGTTCTCGGGGGGTCTCCTTGCCTCCGGACTCTGGGGACGGCGTTTTGCACCGCCGTTTTCTGGAGGCCCTTAAAAAAGGAGAGCGGTCGGTCAATGTAGAGGGAAGAGAGGTGGACTTGTCTTTCTGGTTGGAGAGACATGGCCTGGCCGCCTTCCAAGATAGAAGGGAGGGGGAAACCATTTGGTCCCTCCCGACAGCCGGGCAAGGGCCGGCCAGGAGGAATGTGGTCCGTCTTCGCTGGAGGGGCGGTGAAGCTTGCCCACCCAGGAGTAGGGTGGTGGAGCTCCTCCTGAAGATGGGCTTCAGGGCGATGGACATCTTTGCCCTGATCCATCCCTCGGCCACCCTATTCTTCAACATCAGTTTCGTTCGGCCGGAGGGGCTAGAGCTCTTCTGGTCTAATTACGAGCTGGTAAAGGGGGAGCCCAGATGGCGAGGCTTCGCCGTACAGGCGTTGTCTCGCCAAAATGCCGTTAAGAGAGTGACCGTGGTGACTTGTAACGAGTCACTCTCCGGCGTTGACATCATGACGTGGCTTTCCCGTTATGGGGAAGTCACGGACGTCCCAAAAAAAAATCGGGACGAGTTCGGTATCTGGTCGGGGGGCTGGACCTTCATGATGAAGTTGAAGGTCTCAGGGGGTACCGTCACCCACATCCCTTCCTCGGCGTTCCTAGGGAGGGACAGGATCCTGGTCTTCTACCAGGGGCAGCCGAAGGTCTGCCACAAGTGCGGTGATCCCCGCCACTTCAGCGCAAGCTGCAAGGTGCAGAAATGTGCCTTGTGTGGTGGGGTAGGTCATCTCGCCGCATCTTGCAAGGACATTCGGTGCCACCTGTGTGGTGACCTAGGTCACCCGTATAGCCGCTGCCCTCGCTCCTTTACCAATGCCGCTGCAGGCCCGGTGGGGGGAGACCGTGAGGGGGCAACCCCTGGCGGCGCGACCTCTGCTGTGGCAGGTGGTGGTGGCGGGAGAGGGGCTAAGGGGCCAGTGAGGAAGGACAAGGCCAATAGAGGTCCCTCTTACCAGAGGAGACAGGAAAATCGCCACGGGGGTGAGGGGCGGGGAGAGCCTCAGGCAACTGGGGTGATGCCTGCCCTCCCCTCTAGGCCGGTGGCCGGTGTCTCTGAGGCCCCGGGGGAGGAAGAGGTATGCGAGGAGATCAGGAGGTTGGAGAGGGAGGAAAACCTGGCTGACTCCGACAACTCCTCCCAGTATGAAAGTGTGGATGAGGAGGTCACGGATCAGCCTACAGTAGAGAAGGGTGATAAAAAGCGTACCGGAAGGAGGAAGAAGAAGGTGGTTAAGCCTTCCAAACCTCCTCCCCCGACCGTAAGTATGCCAACGGAAGGGCTCACCGGCTCCCCTCTGATCGCCCTCTCCAACCGGTACCAAGCCCTCGACGACCCTGCTGGGACGGAGGTCGGGGGCGAGGGGCCGGGGGCGCCATCTGGGGGGCTTTCAGGGGATGGCGGAGTCTGTCCCCCAGGGGACGCTGTTTCCTCTGGGGGGGGACAGACCTGGAGCCCGGAGGCAAGGAGACCATGGGGATGGATACCTCGTCTTCCCTAAAACGGAAGGGATCAGACCCTCTTCGGAGGGGAAAGATGGGAAAGACGGGGTGGGGAAGAAGAAGGCCATCTAACCAATCACCCATGATGGCGGAACTCACCCCGTTGACTCTGGCGTCCATTAATGTCGCCAGTATTAAGTCAGATGCGGCCAGATTTGCGGCCTTTGATTTTTTCACCCGATTTGAGGCTGAAATTTTGTTTTTGCAAGAGACCCGACTAACAGACATGGGGGCCATCCATAAAGCCAGGAGGGAGTGGAGGTGTGGGCCCTCATACTGGTCTCTTGCGGCCGAGCCGTATTAGCGGGGTGGCGGTCCTTTTTAAGACCGTGGAGGTGGAATGCCGACGGGTTATTGAGATAGAAATGGGGAGGTGCCTGGTCTTAGACGTTTTCATGAGGGGACAGGAGCTTCGGCTCATAAACATCTATGGTCC
>JARQOD010000004.1:3829742-3856692 GCA_033576555.1 Oophaga sylvatica
TACCCCTTTTTAATTAACCCCTAAGGTTTTAAATTTTGCACCATAGTCTGTTTTTAATTTTTTGGGAAAAATTTGGGGCTGGAGTCCACAAAACCCCACCAAAAAAAATGGGTCCTTTTAGGGGTCGACAATCATAAAAAAATATAAACATCACACACCTTCTGGCACCCCGATTTTCCTTAAAAAGATGCTTTACCCGCATGTGTGTGTCCCTTTGTAACATCCCCGTTTTTTCTCCGACTTGCGAGTTTTTTCTCGCAGGCTTGAAAAAAAATAAATGGATCCAAAAGAATGTTTTTAAAATGCCAAAAGAAAGAAAAATATAACACATAGGCACATATTAATATATTTTCTTTGTGACATAATATAACAATATTTATAGTTTTTACACTTCTACATATGTTATACCTAAATTCAATTTCCCGGCTTCAGTGAAATCACAAAAGCCGACTAAAAAAAGATACTTTTTTTTCCAAAACACATTTAACCTGAAATTTCATGTATTTTTTTTTATTGTTTGAAACATACAATTACATGAGTATATTGTCTAAATTTCGGGGACAGTAGGGGTTTAAATTTAAAGGTGTAAATTCGTTAAAAAAAATGCGTGGGCCCCGCTGATTTTTCTCAACCAACGACAAAGCAAGCATGGGGGCAATAAAAATAGAGGGAGGGTTTTTTTTTTTTGTGCCCCCCCCGGCTACTAAAAATCTCCCCCAGCACCCAGAAAGGGCAAAACATAATTAATTTTCCCCTTTTGGCACTTTGCCCCGTCTATTCCCCTTGCCCGTGCGGTCGAAGGTTAATAAGGGGTTAAAAAGACTTTTTTGAAAGTCACTTTAAGCCAGGTTTAAAAATGTAGCTGCAATAGGGAAAAAATTTAATTTTTAACCCTTTGTAAAAAAAAAATCAAACACACAACTTAATAAAAAAAAAGTTTTAAATTTAAAAAAATCACACCCGTTTTTGACCATATTTTTTTTATTTTTTTCCCCCGCAAAAAAAAAAAAAAACCATTTCCTGTAATAAAAATAAAAAAAAAAAAAGCAAAATTAACTTTTTCCCCAAACCGTGTACAGTCGGCCCACGGTGTAATCCACAGAAAGGGTTAAAGGTTAAAGTCCAGGCTAATAATGCTGTCTCAGACCTGTTTTCCCCTGAATGAATAATTTCCTCTCCCAGCGAAATAGAGGAAATAGTTTTATGAATGGAGTTTTAATTGATTTACTGGATTTAACTTAGGACCTACCTAAAAAATGGACACAATCAATTAACTTATTCATGAAAAACACATCCCTCCGTCGCCAAGAGGAAATTATTCATTCATGACTTTGAGCGAGCTGCAGGAATTTCTTTCAGCTTTTCTCAAAACTAGTTAACCCTTTGTGAAGGGTTACAGCGTGGGGGGTGAAGATCGGCGAATAGGTAAGAAAAATGTTTTTTATTTCTTTTTCTTTTTTTTTATTTTTTAGGAAAAAAATGGCTTCGCACGGGTTTAGTGTAAAATAAAATATGGTCAAAAAATTGTTTTTATTTCATTAAAAATTATTTTTTCTTAAAGTGTGTGTTTTTTTTATTTATTCAATAGATTAATATTGATAGTTTTGTTAAATTTACAAAAATATCAATCATTAACCGCCTTAAGGGCCCTTTCAAAAAGCAAAAGGGGACAGTAAAGGGAGATTTAACCCTTCCCACCGGGGTACAGGGGAATGGGAAAGACGGGCAAAGTGCCAGAAAAAAGGGGAATCAATTAAGATTGCCCCTTTCCGGGGGGTCGGGGGGGAGATGTTGTAGCCAGGGGGGCACAAAAAAAAAAGCACCTTCCCTGGGCTATTTTATCTGCCCCCACTCCTTTGCTTTTTTGTTGGTGGAAAAATACAGCGGACCCCCGCATTTTTTTTCCCAAAAGAAATTTAAAACCCCTTTTAATTAACCCCTACATGTTGAAATTTTTGCCAAAAACACTCATGTAATTGATAAAAATTTCCCCCCCAAATTTTTTTCCCCCCACATCCTCCCCCCCCCCCCGGCCCCCCCAAAAAAAATTTAAAAAAAGGGTTTTTTGGGCCCCTTTTTTTTTTTTGGGGAAAAATTTTCCCCCCCCCTTTTTAGGGGAAAAGGGTTTTTAAAATTTTTTTTAAAAAAAAATTTGGTTTTAAAAATTTTTAAAAAAAAAAAGGGGGGGAAAAAATTTTTAATTTTAAAAAAAATTTTTAAATTTTTTTTTTTTAAAAAAATAAAAAAAATTTTTTTAAAAATTTTTTAAAAATTAACCCCTTTTTTTCCCCCCCTTTTTTTTTTGGGGGAAAAAAAAAACCCCCCCAAAAAAAAAAAAAAAAAAAAAAAAAAAAATTTTTCCCCTTTTCCCGGGGGTTTCCCCCCCCTTTTTAAAAAAAAAAAAATTTTTTTTTCCCCCCAAAACCCCCCCAAAAAACCCGGCGGGGGGCCCCCCCCTTTAAATTTTTTTTAAAAAAAATTTTTCCCCAAAAAAAAAAAAAACCCCAAAAAGTTCCAAAAAAAAAATTTGGGGGTTCCCAAAAAAAAAAAAAAATTTTTTTTTTGGGGGTTTTAAAACCCCAAAAAGGGGCCCAAATTAAAACGGGGAAAAACCCTTTTTTTTTTTTAAAAAAAAAGAAAAAAAGGGGGGGTTTTTTTTTAAATTTTTAAAAACCCCAAAAAATTTTTGGTTTTTAAAAGGGGGTTTTTCCGGGTTTTAAACCCCCCCCCCCTTTTCCCGGGGGCCCCAAAAAAAAAGGGGGAAAAATTTTGGGGCCCCCCCCGGGGGGCCGGCCCCCCCCGGGGGGGGGAAAAAAAAAAAAAAAAATTTTTTTGGCCCCGGGTTTTTTCCCCCCAAGGCAAAAAAACGCAAAAAAAAAAAGGGGGGGGGGGGGGCCCCCGGATGCCCCCCCAAAAAACCCCCCCCCCCCTTTTTTTTTTTCCCCCCCAAAAAAAAATTGGGAAAAAAAAAAAAGGGTTTTAAAAAAAACCCAAACCCCCCCCAAGGGTTTAAAAAAGTTTTCCCCGGGAAAATTTTTTTTTTGAAAAATTTTTTTTTTCCCCCCCTTTTTTCCCTTGGGGGTTTTTCCCTTTTTTTTTTTTGGGAAAAAACCCCCCCCCCGGGGGAAGGGCCCCCCTTTTAAAAAGGGGTTTTTCCCCCTTTTTTTCCCCCCCTTTTTTAAAAACCGGTTTTTTTAAAAAGGTTTTTTTTTTAAAAAAAAATTAAAAAAAAAAAAAACCCCCCCGGGGGGGTTTTTTTTTTTAAAAAAAAAAAAAAAATTTTCCCCCTTTTTTTGGGGCCCCCAAAATGAAAAAAGGGGGTTAAAAAAAAAAATTTTTTGGGGGCCCCTTTTTTTTTTTCCCCCCCCAAAAACCCTTTTAAGGGAAAAAAATTTTTTCCCCCCCGGGGGGTTTTTTTAAAAAAAAGGGGGTTTTTTTTTTTTTTAAAAAAAATTTTTTTGGGGGGGGGGTTTCCCCCTTAAAAAAAAAAAAAGGCAAAAAAAAAAAAACCCCCCCAAAAAAATTTTTTTTAAAAAAATAAAAATTTTTTCCCCCAAAAAAAAAAAAAATTTTAAAAAAAAAAAACCCAAATTTTTCCCCAACCCCCCCAAAATTTTTTTTTTTTAAAAAAAAAAAATTTTTTCCCCCCCAAAAAAAGGGGGGGCCCCCCCCCCCTTTTTTTTCCCCCCCCCCAAAATGAAAAAACCCCGGGGAAAACCCCCAACCCAAAAACCCAAAAAAACCCCCCCCTTTTCCCCTTTCCCCCGGGGAAAAACCCCCCCCCCCAAACCAAAAAAAAAAAAGGGGGGAAAAAAAAAAGGGGGGGGCCCCCCCTTTTTTGGGCCCCGGGGCCAAAAAAAGGGGGGAAAAAAAAAAAACCCCCCCCCGGGGAATTTTTGGGGGAAAGGCTTTTTTTTTTTTTTAAAAAAACCCCAACCCGGGGGAAAAAAAAAAGGGGCCCGGGGTTTAAAAAAAAAATTTTTACCCCCCCCAAAAAAATTGGGGGGGGGCCCTTATTTTGGCCCACCGGGGGCCCCCCCTTCCCCCCTTTTTTTTTTTTCCCCCCCCAAAAAACCCCAAAAAAAACCCCCCCTTTTCCCACCCCCCCCGGCGGCTTTTCAAAAAAACCCCAAAAAAAAAAAAAAAAAAAAAAAAAAAAAAAAAAAAAAAAAAAAAAAAGGGTGGGGGGGGCCCCCCTTTTTTTTTTAAAAAAAATTTTGGGGTTCCCCAAAAAAATTTTAAAAACCCTTTTTTGGCCCCCCCAAAAAACCATAAAAAGGGGCCAAAAAACCCCCCCAAAACTTTTAAAAAAAAAAAAAAAAAAAACCCCCCCCTTTTTTTTAAAAAAAAAAAAAAAAAAATTTTTTTAAAAAAAATTTAAAAAAAGTTTAAAACCCCATTTTTTTTAAAAAAAAAAACCCTTTTTTAAAAAAAAAAAAATTTTTCCCCCCAAAATTTTCCCCCTTTTTTTTTTCCCCCCCCATAAAAAAAAATTTTTTTTTTAAAATTTTAAAAAAAAAAAATTTTAAAAAAAAAAAAAAAAAAAAAAAAAAAATTTTAAAAAAATTTTAAAAAAAAAAAAATTTTCCCCCCCAAAAAATTTTTTTAAAAAAAAAAAACCCCAAAAATTTTTTTTGGGAAAATTTAAATTTTTCCCCCAAAAAGAAAAAAAAAAAAAAAATTTTAAAAACCTTTTAAAAAAAAAATTTTAAAAAAAAAAAAAAAAATTTTTTTTTAAAAAAAAAAAAAAACCCCCAAAAAAAAAAAAAAAAACCCAAAATTTAAAAAAAATTTAAAAAAAACCCCCCCCCTTTTTTAAAAATTTTTTTTTCCCCTTTTCCCCCCCCCCCTTGCCCTGTAGCGGGAAGGGGAAAAAGGGGAAAAACCCGTTGATTGCACGGTGACAAAAACCCCCGGTTAATAATGGAGAAAGGGGTCAATAAGACACCATCCATTATTAAAACCCCAAAATTTTTTAAAAAGTATAAAAAAAAAAACAAAACAAGAAAAAAAAACTTTTAAAAAGAAATAAAAGAAAACACATTTTTTTTTTAATTTTTTTAATTTCCTCATTCCTGCGGGCCCATCGATCTTTCCCGTAAAAAAAAAAAAAAAAAAAAAACCAACAGTATCCCCAACCCCCGTCCGACGCCAAAGTCCCAAAACGAAAATCCCACGACATCCCCACTCTGGGTAAAATTTGAATGACCCAAAAGGCCCAAAACCCCGACCCCCGGCCCCAGCAAAAAAGCGATTAAAAACCCCCCTTCCCCCCCCGGCCGGTGGACCCGTTCCCCCGGACCTGGGCTGCTTTTTTTTAACCCCGGGGGGATTAACCCCCTCAGTCCCCCAGTTTTTCCCCGGGGAAACCTTTCATGTGAAAGGGCCCGGGGAAAAAAAGATGGGGGGCCATGAAGCAGTGCAGGACGTGACCGCCGGAGATCTTCTGCCAGGTAAGTGCCGCTGACTCCTGACAGACCCGACCGACGGACACTGACAGTGACAGTGACAATCCCCGATTCCGGTATCCGATAAGACGAAAATATCGAACTCGGAATCGGAATTCCGATACAGCTAATATCGGCCGATACCCGATATTTGCAGTATCGGAATGCTCAACACTAGTGCTAAGGACAGCAATATGATTCGTGAATTCATCATTCTTTTTTGTAGGTTGTCGAAGTTTTTTAAACAAAATGGATTTCTTTGAAGGAGGAAATATTCAGCACCAAAATCCTTGACTTGAAGACCTCCAGATATTGCAAATGCCAAATACGACCTCAATTCCTGACCGAAGGGAGTGGGATGGGAGAAAAGCCTTGATCCGTCTTCCTGTTACTTACGTTCTCAATAACGGTCATTACGATACTGTGATACTTCTTGTAAGAGTTTATTAAACCATCTGTGCTGGAAAAACCTCCCGATCCAAGTCTCTTCTCCGGTGTTTATTGTCCAGATTAACGGAAGTGGTCATGGGTAGACCCGTAGTTTAGACCAGAAAGTCCGTACTTGCCTGTAAAATGGTGTTAAATACGAGCGCCAATGAAAGACTTTGGTTCCAAAGACCCCGAGATTATGAGCGTCTACGATTTCCATGAAGTCTCCACCAACTGGGCAATGGCAGAATTGGTGACGGCAAAAAGCCGCGCTGTAAATGTAGGTGTCACAGGTTGACAGCGGCAGATGATGGCTTAATAACACCGCCATCATATGCTGGGAAAGATGTGGGTGCACACTTAATTGAAATGTATCACAGCGCAGTACGAACCATCAACCCGTCAGTGGCCAGCAGCGGACGTCGGCGTGCCTGTTGTGGGCAGCGTATGACATCACTGCCATGCACCGCCCCGACTGTGGAAGAGAAGAAAACGCTGTTCGCCGAGGAAACAAGGTCAGGTGAGGATTAATTCAATTTTTTTTAATGTGTATGTGAAGAGCGGCCCAATAGGGACATTGCAACAATATAGGGACCAGGATGGGGACATTACTACAAGATGGGGGCATTGCTACAAGATAGGGACCAGGATGGGGGCATTGCTACAAGATAGGGACCAGGATGGGGACTATACAAGTGGCATTGCTACAGATAGGGACCAGGATGGGCATTGCTACAAGATAGGGACAGGATGGGGACATTGCTACAAGATAGGGACCAGGATATGGACATTACTACAAGACAGGAACCAGGATGGGGGCATTGCTACAAGATAGGGACCAGGATATGGACATTACTACAGGACAAGAACAAGGATGGAGGCATTGCTACAAGATAGGGACCAGGATGGGGACATTACTACAAGATAGGGACCAGGATGGGGGCATTGCTACAAGATCGGGACCTGGATATGGACATTACTACAAGACAGGAACCAGGATGGGGGCATTTCTACAAGATAGGGACCAGGATATGGACATTACTACAAGACAGGAACCAGGATGGGGGCATTGCTACAAGATAGGGACCAGAATGGGGACATTACTACAGAACAGGAACAAGGATGGAGGCATTGCTACAAGATAGGGACAAGGATGGGGGCATTGCTACAAGATAGGGACCAGGATGGGGGCATTACTACAAGAGAGGGACCAGGATGGGGACATTGCTACAAAATAGGGACCAGGATGGGGACATTGCTACAAGATAGGGACCAGGATGGGGGCATTGCTACAAGAGAGGGACCAGGATGGGGACATTGCTACAAGATAGGGACCAGGATGGGGGCATTGCTACAAGAGAGGGACCAGGATGGGGACATTGCTACAAGATAGGGACCAGGATGGGGGCATTGTTACAAGATAGGGACCAGGATGGGGGCATTGCTACAGGATAGGGACCAGGATGGGACATTGCTACAAGATATGGCCCAGATGGAATTGCTACAAGATATGGACCAGGATGGGGAAATTGCTACAAGATATGGACCAGGATGGGGAAATTGCTACAAGATATGGACCAGGATGGGACATTGCTACAAGATATGGACCAGGATGGACATTGCTACAAGATATGGACCAGGATGGGGACATTGCTACAATAGGACTAGATGGGGACATCTACGGATGGGACATTGCTACAAGATATGGACCAGGATGGGGACATTGCTACAAGATAGGGACCAGGATATGGACATTACTACAGGACAGGAACCAGGATGGGGACATTGCTACAAGATATGGATCAGGATTGGGAAATTGCTACAAGATATGGACCAGGATGGGGACATTGCTACAAGATAGGGACATTGCTACAAGATATGGACCAGGATGGGGACATTGCTACAAGATATGGACCAGGATCGGAAATTGCTACAAGATATGGACCAGGATGGGGACATTGCTACAAGATATGGACCAGGATGGGGACATTGACACAAGATAGGGACATTACTACAAGCTGAGAACATGTGTGAAGGACACTACTACAAACAGGGACCAGCATTGGGACATTACTACACGATCGGGACCAGGAGATGGACATTACTACAGGATGGGGACATTACTACAGGATGGGGACATTACTACAAAATAGGGATCAGGATGGGAGCATTATTACAGGATAAAAACCAGGATTACTTCAAGATGTTGGCCAGAATTACTATACTGGCCACTAATTGTTAGACAATATTACAGTATGGGGCTAATTGGGGGATAAAAAAGGAAACAAAATTCAAAATAAAAGCATGAAAAAATAATCGAAAAATATTTTGGCACTAAAAATCCTGTTTCTATTGATCCAATCTATAAAACTGTACCTGAACCCATGCTATGAATGCGATTAAAAATAGAAAAAAAAAAGGCAAAAAAAAATAAAGATCAAAAAGGCGAACAGAAAAAAATGTTATCACTAAAAATGTCATCTCTCGTGCACCATATCACCCTGTACCCTAAAACCCTAATTTTCACAGGCCATTTCCATTCTTTGCAGGATTATCAGTCTATGGTAATCGCATGAGAAGTCGACTCAGGGATTTTTGCAGCGGATCTAGTAAAAGTCCATTAATAACAATAATTCAGCACATTTCCTCAATAAATAGATTTTATTATAACATTTATCAAAGTGTGAACGAGACAACATGAAAAAATATCACAAATCTTTAAGATCGTCGCTCCCCAGACATCACAAATCTTTGTTATGGTTTTTTTTTAGGGAAAAAGCTGAATGACTGATGTGATGTCCTACCCAGCTTTTCCAGACTCTGAAAGGCAAATCTGCCAATTTGTGCAGTATTTTAATATCAGAGGTTTTTTTTTAATATTTTTAAAGGGGGGAGTGAATAAATTACTGAACATTAATAACATGGTAACAAATATAAACTTTTTTTTTTTATAAATATTTATCTTAAAACTTTCTCTTTTTTTCCCCATAAATCACAAAAATAATCCCATTTTTATTAATAATAATAATCTTTAACTGACACCGACAACTACAGGGAGATATCTGACGGAAGGTTGTCGGAGGTCATGTGACCGGATCCAGTCCTTCTCTATGATCTTTTAACCCCTGCATTTCCCACTCGCACTGACTATACGCTGTGGGGTATTTGGCACAATTCTGCATCTTGGAAAGACGGGCGACAAATGATGCGAATCCTCGGACAGAGGTTGTCGCCCGCCTTTCCCACATATGTATATAACTAAGAAATGGACGAACTTTGATGTAAGGAAACATTGACCTATTCGGGAAGAAGAAGAGACAAACAGTATCGGCTGGAGGACGCTGCGATCCTCAGAGGTCGTCCAGATCATCAAAGTTCTCCGTGCATCTCAGCATCAGCGTCTCATAATCGTACAGCGGAGCGGAGGCCTAAATAACAGAGAGGACGCGTCATATTCCTGTACGTGTCATAGACACAAAGCCGACCTCACTGACACCCCCACTACACACAAGAGCGGAGACACAAACCCACCTGGGGGCAAAGAGAGAACTTCCTTCTCAAGAAATCGGAAACACATTGGTGCAGCTGCACCTCATCTTCTGGACTGCTCCATAGGGAAACGTCAAGAATAGGACTGCTGCAACGCAAGAACCATGTGTCATAGGTTACATCCTGTATTATACCCCAGAGCTGCACTCACTATTCTGCTGGTGCAGTCACTGTGTACATACATTACATTACTGATCCTGAGTTACATCCTGTATTATACTCCAGAGCTGCACTCACTATTCTGCTGGTGCAGTCACTGTGTACATACATTACATTACTGATCCTGAGTTAATCCTGTATTATACTCCAGAGCTGCACTCACTATTCTGCTGGTGCAGTCACTGTGTACATACATTACATTACTGATCCTGAATTACATCCTGTATTATACCCCAGAGCTGCACTCACTATTCTGCTGGTGCAGTCACTGTGTACATACATTACATTACTGATCCTGAGTTACATCCTGTATTATACCCAGAGCTGCACTCACTATTCTGCTGGTGCAGTCACTGTGTACATATATTACATTACTGATCCTGAATTACATCCTGTATTATACTCCAGAGCTGCACTCACTATTCTGCTGGTGCAGTCACTGTGTACATACATTACATTACTGATCCTGAGTTACATCCTGTATTATACTCCAGAGCTGCACTCACTATTCTGCTGGTGCAGTCACTGTGTACATACATTACATTACTGATCCTGAGTTATATCCTGTATTATACTCCAGAGCTGCACTCACTATTCTGCTGGTGCAGTCACTGTGTACATACATTACATTACTGATCCTGAGTTACATCCTGTATTATACCCAGAGCTGCACTCACTATTCTGCTGGTGCAGTCACTGTGTACATACATTACATTACTGATCCTGAGTTACCTCCTGTATTATACCCCAGAGCTGCACTCACTATTCTGCTGGTGCAGTCACTGTGTACATACATTACATTACTGATCCTGAGTTACATCCTGTATTATACCCAGAGCTGCACTCACTATTCTGCTGGTGCAGTCACTGTGTACATACATTACATTACTGATCCTGAATTACATCCTGTATTATATCCCAGAGCTGCACTCACTATTCTGCTGGTGCAGTCACTGTGTACATATATTACATTACTGATCCTGAGTTACATCCTGTATTATACCCAGAGCTGCACTCACTATTCTGCTGGTGCAGTCACTGTGTACATACATTACATTACTGATCCTGAGTTACATCATGTATTATACTTATACCCCAGAGCTGCACTCACTATTCTGCTGGTGCAGTCACTGTGTACATACATTACATTACTGATCCTGAGTTACATCCTGTATTATACCCCAGAGCTGCACTCACTATTCTGCTGGTGCAGTCACTGTGTACATACATTACATTACTGATCCTGAGTTACATCCTGTATTATACCCAGAGCTGCACTCACTATTCTGCTGGTGCAGTCACTGTGTACATACATTACATTACTGATCCTGAGTTACATCCTGTATTATACTCCAGAGCTGCACTCACTATTCTGCTGGTGCAGTCACTGTGTACATATATTACATTACTGATCCTGAGTTACATCCTGTATTATACTCCAGAGCTGCACTCACTATTCTGCTGGTGCAGTCACTGTGTACATACATTACATTACTGATCCTGAGTTACATCCTGTATTATACTCCAGAGCTGCACTCACTATTCTGCCGGTGCAGTCACTGTGTACATACATTACATTACTGATCCTGAGTTACATCCTGTATTATACTCCAGAGCTGCACTCACTATTCTGCTGGTGCAGTCACTGTGTACATACATTACTGATCCTGAGTTACATCCTGTATTACACTCCAGAGCTGCACTCACTATTCTGCCGGTGCAGTCACTGTGTACATACATTACATTACTGATCCTGAGTTACATCCTGTATTTTACTCCAGAGCTGCACTCACTGTTCTGCTGGTGCAGTCACTGTGTACATACATTACATTACTGATCCTGAGTTACCTCCTGTATTATACTCCAGAGCTGCACTCACTATTCTGCTGGTGCAGTCACTGTGTACATACATTACATTACTGATCCTGAGTTACATCCTGTATTATACTCCAGAGCTGCACTCACTATTCTGCTGGTGCAGTCACTGTGTACATACATTACATTACTGATCCTGAGTTACATCCTGTATTATACTCCAGAGCTGCACTCACTGTTCTGCTGGTGCAGTCACTGTGTACATACATTACATTACTGATCCTGAGTTCCCTCCTGTATTATACTCCAGAGCTGCACTCACTATTCTGCTGGTGCAGTCACTGTGTACATACATTACATTACTGATCCTGAGTTACCTCCTGTATTATACTCCAGAGCTGCACTCACTATTCTGCTGGTGCAGTCACTGTGTACATACATTACATTACTGATCCTGAGTTACATCCGGTATTATACCCAGAGCTGCACTCACTATTCTGCTGGTGCAGTCACTGTGTACATTACATTACTGATCCTGAGTTACATCCTGTATTATACTCCAGAGCTGCACTCACTATTCTGCTGGTGCAGTCACTGTGTACATACATTACATTACTGATCCTGAGTTACATCCTCTATTATACTCCAGAGCTGCACTCACTATTCTGCTGGTGCAGTCACTGTGTACATACATTACATTACTGATCCTGAGTTACATCCTGTATTATACCCCAGAGCTGCACTCACTATTCTGCTGGTGCAGTCACTGTGTACAACATTACATTACTGATCCTGAGTTACATCCTGTATTATACCCCAGAGCTGCACTCACTATTCTGCTGGTGCAGTCACTGTGTACATACATTACATTACTGATCCTGAGTTACATCCGGTATTATACCCCAGAGCTGCACTCACTATTCTGCTGGTGCAGTCACTGTGTACATTACATTACTGATCCTGAGTTACATCCTGTATTATACTCCAGAGCTGCACTCACTATTCTGCTGGTGCAGTCACTGTGTACATACATTACATTACTGATCCTGAGTTACATCCTGTATTATACCCAGAGCTGCACTCACTATTCTGCTGGTGCAGTCACTGTGTACATACATTACATTACTGATCCTGAGTTACCTCCTGTATTATACCGCAGAGTGCACTCACTATTCTGCTGGTGCAGTCATTGTGTACATACATTACATTACTGATCCTGAGTTAATCCTGTATTATACTCCAGAGCTGCACTCACTATTCTGCTGGTGCAGTCACTGTGTACATACATTACATTACTGATCCTGAGTTACCTCCTGTATTATACCGCAGAGTTGCACTCACTATTCTGCTGGTGCAGTCATGTGTACATACATTACATTACTGATCCTGAGTTAATCTGTTTTATACTCCAGAGCTGCACTCACTATTCTGCTGGTGCAGCCACTGTGTACATACATTACATTACTGATCCTGAGTTACCTCCTGTATTATACTCCAGAGCTGCACTCACTATTCTGCTGGTGCAGTCACTGTGTACATACATTACTGATCCTGAGTTACCTCCTGTATTATACCCAGAGTTGCACTCACTATTCTGCTGGTGCAGTCACTGTGTACATACATTACTGATCCTGAGTTACATCCTGTATTATACCGCAGAGTTGCACTCACTATTCTGCTGGTGCAGTCACTGTGTACATACATTACATTACTGATCCTGAGTTACCTCCTGTATTATACCGCAGAGTTGCACTCACTATTCTGCTGGTGCAGTCACTGTGTACATACATTACATTACTGATCCTGAGTTACCATCCTGTATTATACCGCAGAGTGCACTCACTATTCTGCTGGTGCAGTCACTGTGTACATACATTACATTACTGATCCTGAGTTACCTCCTGTATTATATCCAGAGCTGCACTCACTATTCTGCTGGTGCAGTCACTGTGTACATACATTACATTACTGATCCTGAGTTACCTCCTGTATTATACTCCAGAGCTGCACTCACTATTCTGCTGGTGCAGTCACTGTGTACATACATTACATTACTGATCCTGAGTTACATGCTGTATTATACTCCAGAGCTGCACTCACTATTCTGCTGGTGCAGTCACTGTGTACATACATTACATTACTGATCCTGAGTTACCTCCTGTATTATACTCCAGAGCTGCACTCACTATTCTGCTGGTGCAGTCACTGTGTACATACATTACATTACTGATCCTGAGTTACCTCCTGTATTATACTCCAGAGCTGCACTCACTATTCTGCTGGTGCAGTCACTGTGTACATACATTACATTACTGATCCTGAGTTACCTCCTGTATTATACTCCAGAGCTACACTCACTATTCTGCTGGTGCAGTCACTGTGTACATACATTACATTACTGATCCTGAGTTACATCCTGTATTATACTCCAGAGCTGCACTCACTATTCTGCTGGTGCAGTCACTGTGTACATACATTACATTACTGATCCTGAGTTACATCCTGTATTATTCCCCAGAGCTGCACTCACTATTCTGCTGGTGCAGTCACTGTGTACATACATTACATTACTGATCCTGAGTTACATCCTGTATTATACTCCAGAGCTGCACTCACTATTCTGCTGGTGCAGTCACTGTGTACATACATAGGTACATCCAGTTAGGAGAGACGATTGCCAGCCTACTGTACATTTTCCCATCTTTAATCATTATGGTATTGATCACGCCTCCACCAGTTAGCCATACAATGTGAACAGTGTTGTACACTAGCCGTGCAGTAATGGAATTCAGCCTTTACAACTAAAGAAACTTGTGACAAAGTCCAGAGTCCGTTCTTCCAATACAAAAACATCATGAATGATCTTAGTGTTTCCGTCATCACCTGTCTGTAAAAACAAGTAATACTAATTACCTGTAACTTTATTGGGTTCAACCTCCACTAGGCGGCACTAGTGAGACAGTTTTCTTATACGCTGTTAGCTAATTTTTATACTTTTTTTTTTACCCCATAGAACGTTGCCAATTAGTCTCCATACACAGCAGGACCCTCCCCCGAAGTTGCAGATAGATGTTTCTCCATACAGTGACCACTGAACATCTCCCTCATTCTCTTGTCACTGAGCTTTTGGCTTTGTGCGCAAATTGGGGCCATTTTGTCACAAAACTTTCAAGTAGTACGCAAAATAAAGTAGTACCTCTCAGTTTCACAGCATAGTGTAAAGCGAGATGGTTTAAATTGGATTCTACAGGCACTGCACTGACATCTAGTGGCCAATGTGAAAACTGCAACGATTCAAATTTTTATACATATATATATATATATATATAGTATATGTATTTTTTTTTATATCTATATTTTACATGTACATTTTATTTAACCATATAATCTCCGATCCATTTTTACAGATTCAAGGAGCCATTATGGTCGCATCCTGCTTCCAAATCCTAGTTGGATTTTCCGGATTGATTGGTTTCCTTATGAGATTCATTGGGCCCTTAACGATCGCTCCTACGATTACTCTTATCGCTCTCCCCCTCTTTGAGTCTGCTGGTAACGACGCAGGAACCCACTGGGGGATATCCATCATGTATGTAACTAAATTTAAATATAATGTGGAGTTCCCCTTTAAATATTGATTTCTTCATTTTTTGTCTTCCAGGACGACTTTCTTCATCATATTGTTTTCCCAATACTTAAGGAACATTCCTCTCCTGATCCCTTACTACTCAAAAAGTAACCAGAAGTGGCAGTTCTCCAGAACATACATCTTCCAGATCTTTCCGGTAATGTCCTATGATTTTGTCTATACAGCCCAGATTTAGAGGGGTTGTCCACCTTCATCTTATTGGATAATTTTTTTTTCTTCTTAAATACTTTTGGCTAAAAATAATTTGTACCATTAGGTTTCTTTAAAAAAAAAAAAAAAAAAAAAAAAGCCTTTTATGGCCTTTGAGCTGTACTGTCTATCACTGAGTGCAGACTGAGTTAACTGAGAATCCATCAGTGAGCTCATTCTGATAGTAAAATGGTAGAGTTTGGAACTCTTTTATCCATCTTTTTTTTTAGCTCTTCTCATCTCATTGATGACCAGGGACCACAAAGATGAATGTGCAGGGAAACTAAGATCCAGTTAGAGTATAACGGATCAAAATTTTTAATAAAATCAAATAGCAAAAATGATTTTTAGCCCCAATTACATGCATTTAAGTAGAAAATAAAAATTGTTCCCAAAGGTGGACAACCCCTTTAATATATCTCCATAGTAACAGAATACAAAACCCGTGTAGTCTGATCCTACAGTTATGTATCTCTCTTATCTGTCCCCCACTTTTTTCCGATTATTTCATCCAAGGTATTGGGGGAAGAAGGTCACTAAGTCAGGGTGTTACTCCGGATCCATATTCCTTACCTTTTCCATCTTTTCTGGATTAGGTTCTTCTTGGCATCTCAATTTCTTGGTTGATCTGTTACATTCTCACCGTCACCAACGTCTTCCCAACCAAACCCGAGACTTACGGGTATTTCGCTCGTACCGACGTCAAAGGGGATGTCTTGTTTCGGGCTCCGTGGTTCCGCTTTCCGTATCCAGGTAAGAAACATTTTACATGTGTCATGTTTGTGTATTATGACGTTCTGCAGCAGCTGCGGTTGTATTATGACTATATACACTATATGTAACCTATTTCCAACTCCATTGTAGGGATGTACCAGCCTCGTAAGGGTGCGTACCATAAATTGTACGGCTGTGTGTTCTGTTGTGAATGGGCTTGAGATGAGTTCTGAGCAGAGGCTCCCTCTGGTGGTTACAAGCGGTACTGGTCTGTCCAGTGAAGATTGTGAGGATTGGGAATCAGGTGTTACTGACTGGTCTTATATAAGGGAGTCACCTTCCATCAGGGTTGCCGGTGATCAATTGTTCTGGTCTCTAGCCTTGATTCCTGTTTCCTTGGTAGCCTGCTGTGTCGTGTCTGCATCTCCTGCTAACAGATAAGACATTTTCTTCTTTTTGTTTTTGTGCTTGATTTTTGCATTTTGTCCTGCACTTCTGTGGGGGCCTTCAGGGTCCCCTCCGGGGGCTTTTGTCCTCTCAGTTTAGTTCAGCCACTGATGTTTGTACTTTTGCTTTTTCCAGTTTTTTCAGTGGCTGCTGTTTTGATTTTGTTACACCAGAGAACTAATTTAGGTGGTAGAGGTCGTGTGATCTCAGGTGTTTTTGAAATTAGTAGAGTTGGTGCTTTTCAGGGTTTTCTGGGATTGCAGTAAGTGCCCTTCCTATCCTTTTCTATTTAGATAGTTTGGGCCCCAACGTTTGCTCATACTATTTTCTGTCTGTGTCAGTATTTCTTCTTGTCTAACCGCCATTACATTTTTGGGGGCTTTCTATTATCTTTGGGGTTTTGCTCCGGGGCAGATAGCTTTCCTATATCTATCTTTAGGTGTAGTTAGTTTCTCAGGCTGTGACAAGGCGTCTAGGACCAACGTAGGAACGCTCCACGGCTGCCTCTAGTTGTTGTGGTTAGTCAGGGTACTGCAATCTCATAGATTCCAACTTCTCTGGTGTATTGCCTTTTTTGCCTGCACTCCTCAGCTACCGAAACATAACAGTATCACCGGCCTAAAAATTTAAAATTGTATGGTACTCACAGAAGGGAAAAAATTTGTGAAAGAAAAAAACGGTTGTCAGAGTTGTCAGAGATATTTTTCTGTTTGTTGCATTTTCTTTTTTTTTTTCCCTCTGTATCTCTGGGTGCTGGGGAGGATTTTTTCTCTCAATGGAGTTTGCACAGTTGTCTGGCCGTGTGGATCAGCTTGCCACTGAGGTTCGGAGTATTGCTACCTATCTTGCAGGGTTGCCTGTTGTGGAACCTAGGATTCCCATGCCAGATTTGTTTTTAGGGGATCGAGCTAAGTTTCAGAATTTCAAAAATAATTGTAAATTGTTTTTTGCCTTAAAATCTAAGTCCTCAGGGAACGCAGCGCAGCAGGTTCAAATTATCATTCTCTCTCCTGCGCGGCGATCCTCAGGATTGGGCTTTTTCCCTGACACCTGGGGATCCTGTTTTGAGTGATGTTGATGCATTTTTTCAGGCTTTGGGGTTATTGTACGATGAGCCTAATGTCACTGATCAAGCTGAAAAAGCCTTGTTGGCATTAAATCAGGGGCTTGATGACGCTGAGTTATACTGTCAGAGATTCCGTAGGTGGGCAGTCCAGACCAAATGGAATGACGACGCTTTGGCAGCCCTTTTCCGGAAGGGTCTGTCGGATAATGTAAAGGATGTTATGGTGGGATTCCCTGTCCCCTCTGGTCTCAATGATTCTATGTCATTAGCGATTCAAATTGACAGACGTTTGCGTGAGCGGAGAAGTATGCGTGGAATAGTGTTGCCTTGTGAACCTGCTTCTGAATCCATGCAGTGTGATAGAGTGGTGTCTGGGGCACAGCGTCATGAGTTTCGAAAGCGCAATGGGTTATGTTTCTACTGTGGTGATGCCTCTCATGCTATTTCAGTCTGCTCTAAGCGGGGAAGACGTTTTGAACGCTCAGTTGTCTTGGGTAGTGTTCAGACTAAGTTTTTATTAACTGTCACTCTGATATGCTCTCTGTCCTCATTTTCTGCTCAGGCTTTCGTTGATTCGGGAGCAGCTATTAACCTGATGGATTATGATTTTGCTAAACGTTGCGGGTTTCCCTTGATACCCTACAGAAGTCTATTCCTTTACTGGGGATCGATTCTACCCCTTTGGCTGAGAATAAACCCCAGTTTTCTACTCAGGTGATAATGAGGGTTGAACCTGATCATCAGGAGAGTTGCAAATTTTTGGTTCTGTATAATCTGCATGATATTATCGTACTGGGTTTCCCTTGGTTACAGTCTCATAATCCTGTTTTGGATTGGAAATCTGTGTCTGTAACCAGTTGGGCTGCCAATGTGTTAATACCAACACTCCTGTTTTTTCTGCCTCCCCCCAGGCTCAGGATGTTCCTGACTTTTTGATTGATTTTTCTGATGTATTTAGCGAAAGTAAATCTGCATCCTTGCCTCCCCATAGGAGCTATGACTGCGCTATTGAATTAGTGCCTGGTAGTAAATTCCCTAAAGGTCGCCTTTTTAACTTGTCTGTACCTGAACATGACGCTATGCGGTCTTATATCAAGGAGTCATTGGAGAAGGGTCATATCAGACCATCCTCTTCACCCTTAGGTGCCGGTTTTTTCTTTGTGGCCAAAAAGGATGGTTCATTAAGGCCGTGTATTGATTATCGTCTCTTGAACAATATTACTGTGAAATATCAATACCCGTTACCCTTGATTTCTGACCTGTTTTCCAGGGTGAAAAACGCTACTTGGTTTACCAAGCTTGACCTCAGGGGGGCGTATAACCTTATTCGCATTAAGCACGGGGATGAATGGAAGACGGCATTCAATACCCTGAAGGGCATTTTGAGTACCTAGTGATGCCCTTTGGGCTCACTAATGCTCCTTCCGTCTTCCAGTCCTTCATGAATGACATTTTCAGGGATTTTGTGGACAAGTTTCTGATTGTTTATTTGGATGATATCTTGATTTTTTCTAATGACTGGGACTCTCATGTGAAACATGTTCGAACTGTATTCCAGATTTTGAGAGAGAATGCTCTGTATGTGAAGGGATCAAAGTGTCTTTTTGGCGTACAGAGGATCTCATTTCTGGGATTCATTTTGTCCCATCTGTTATTGAAATGGACCCGGTCAAGGTTCAGGCCATCTGTGATTGGGTCCAACCTACTTCATTAAAGGCTCTTCAAAGATTTTTGGGTTTTGCCAATTTTTATCGTAAATTTATTGGTAATTTCTCGGTTATTGTTAAACCATTAACTGATTTGACCAAAAAGGGTTCTGATGTGGTGAATTGGCCTCCTGAGGCAGTCTCTGCATTTCAGGAACTTAAGCAAAGATTCACTTCTGCTCCTGTTCTATGGCAGCCTGATGTTTCTCTGCCATTTCAGGTGGAGGTTGATGCCTCTGAAATTGGGGCAGGTGCCATTTTGTCCCAAAAAGATCCAGAGACCTCTAAAAGTAACCCTTGTGCCTTTTTCTCTCGAAAATTTTCTCCTACTGAACGTAATTATGACGTGGGTAATCGGGAGTTATTGGCCATGAAGTGGGCTTTTGAAGAGTGGAGACATTGGCTGGAGGGAGCCAAACATCAGGTGGTGGTCCTTATGGACCATAAGAATCTGGTTTATCTGGAATCTGCCAAGCGACTCAATCCTAGACAGGCCAGGTGGGCCTTGTTTTTCACACGTTTTAATTTTGTGGTTTCCTTTCTTCCTGGCACTAAGAATGTTAAGGCGGATGCCCTCTCGAGGAGCTTCCTTGCGGACTCTCCTGAGTTATCTGATCCTTCTGTTATTTTGAAAGAGCATGTAGTTCTTTCCGCCATCTCACCTAATTTGAGACTTGCTCTGGAGGGGTGTCAGGAGGATAGGCCCGAGCGCTGCCCTGTTGGAAAATTGTTTGTCCCGGACCAGTGGAAAAAGAGTGTGATGTCTGAGATTCATTGTTCCGCGTTGGCTGGGCATCCCGGAATTTTTGGTACCAGAGATTTGGTTAGTCGGTCCTTTTGGTGGCCTACCTTGTCTCGTGATGTCAGGGAATTTGTGCAGTCCTGCGGGACTTGCTCTCGCTCCAAGCCTTGCTCTCGCTCTAGTGGTTTGTTGATGCCATTGCCTGTGCCCAAGAGACCATGGACCCATATCTCTATGGATTTCATTTCCGACCTTCCTGTTTCTCAGAGAATGACCGCCATCTGGGTGATTTGTGATAGGTTTTCCAAGATGATACATCTTGTGCCATTACCTAAGTTGCCTTCCTCCTCTGAATTGGTGCCGTTGTTCCTTCAGCACGTGGTTCGTTTACACGGCATTCCTGAGAACATAGTGTCTGACAGAGGAGTCCAGTTTGTTTCCAGATTTTGGAGGACTTTTTGTTCTAAACTGGGTGTTCAATTGTCTTTCTCCTCGGCATTTCATCCTCAGACCAATGGTCAAACTGAGAGAAAAAAACAGACATTGGAGACTTATCTAAGATGCTTTGTGTCTGCTGATCAGGATGACTGGGTCTCTTTTTTGCCTTTGGCTGAGTTTGCTCTTAATAATAGGGCTAGCTCTGCCACTTTGATGTCTCCGTTTTTCTGTAATTCTGGGTTTCACCCTCGATTTTCTTCAGGATAGACGGAGGCTTCTGTCTGTCCAGGTGTTGACTCTGTTGTGGAGCGTATGCAACAGATTTGGGACCAGGTAGTGGAGAGGTTGTCCCTCTCTCAGGAGAGGGCCCAGCGGTTTGCTAACCGGCATAGGACTGATGGTCCTCGGTTTAAAGTAGGGGACTTGGTCTGGTTGTCCTCAAAAAATATTCCTATGAGAGTAGCATCTCCTAAATTTAAGCCTAGGTTCATTGGACCTTATAAGATCATGGAGATTCTTAATCCTGTTTCTTTTCGTTTGCTTCTTCCAGGGACATTTAAGATCCATAACGTGTTCCACAAGTCCTTGTTGAAGAGGTTTGTTGAGCCAGTGGTTCCTGCTGCTGTGCCTCCTGACCCTGTTTTGGTTGAGGGCAATCTGGAGTATGTGGTTGAGAAAATATTAGATTCTCGTTTTTCTAGACGGAAACTCCAGTATTTGGTTAAGTGGAGAGGTTATGGTCAGGAAGACAATTCTTGGGTGTTTGCTTCGGACATCCATGCTAGGAGACTCATCCGTGCGTACCATAGAACTCATCCTGACCGACCTGGTTGCTCAAATGAGGGTTCGGTGACCCCTCCTCAAGGGGGGGGTACTGTTGTAAATGGGCTTGAGATGAGTTCTGAGCAGAGGCTCCCTCTGGTGGTTACAAGCGGTACTGGTCTGTCCAGTGAAGATTGTGAGGATTGGGAATCAGGTGTTACTGACTGGTCTTATATAAGGGAGTCACCTTCCCATCAAGGTTGCCCGTGATCAATTGTTCTGGTCTCTATCCTTGATTCCTGTTTCCCTTGTAGCCTGCTGTGTCGTGTCTGCATCTCCTGCTAACAGATAAGACATTTTCTTCTTTTTGTTTTTGTGCTTGATTTTTGCATTTTGTCCTGCACTTCTGTGGGGGCCTTCAGGGTCCCTCCGGGGGCTTTTGCCCTCTCAGTTTAGTTCAGCCACTGATGTTTGTACTTTTGCTTTTTCCAGTTTTTTCAGTGACTGCTGTTTTGATTTTGTTACACCAGAGAACTAATTTAGGTGGTAGAGGTCGTGTGATCTCAGGTGTTTTTGAAATTAGTAGAGTTGGTGCTTTTCAGGGTTTTCTGGGATTGCAGTAAGTACCCTTCCTATCCTTTTCTATTTAGTTAGTTTGGGCCCCAACGTTTGCTCATACTATTTTCTGTCTGTGTCAGTATTTCTTCTTGTCTAACCGCCATTACATTTTTGGGGGCTTTCTATTATCTTTGGGGTTCTGCTCCGGGGCAGATAGCTTTCCTATATCTATCTTTAGGTGTAGTTAGTTTCTCAGGCTGTGACGAGGCGTCTAGGACCAACGTAGGAACGCTCCACGGCTGCCTCTAGTTGTTGTGGTTAGTCAGGGTACTGCAATCTCATAGATTCCAACTGCTCTGGTGTATTGCCTTTTTTGCCTGCACTCCTCAGCTACCGAAACATAACAGTGTTCCTGTCTTTTTGCTCCTCATCAGGGCAAGATAAGAAAAATGGCAATAAGAAGTCAGGGCGTTTTTTTGGTTCCTTTTATCCCAGTACTTCATAACATGGCTGATTATCAAGTCTTCTTTGGCCAGGTTTCTTTTCTTAGACCCCTGGTTTTCGTACCTTGCACTGATGAGGTCTAACAAGCCTGGAACAGAGCTCTTCTTCGACTTCTATATGTAAATAGTGGACTGCACTAAACTAAGGCCCTAAATTTATGGGGTATTCCGGTAACAAAAAATTAGCAGGATAAATGACCACGTCTAGAATGATGGGGCTCTGACTAATAAAGGAGGTTTTTTTGGGGAGGGACCTAGTTAAAGGGCAGCACACTGGCAAATGGCATTGTTGAGAGTACCTTCTATTAGTCAATATATGATATCAAACTATGGCAGTCTTTGTCTTTTAGGCCAATGGGGTTTGCCTACCGTCAGTCTGGAGGGCGTGTTTGGGATCCTGGCAGGAGTCATCTCATCCATGGTGGAGTCGGTGGGTGATTACCATGCATGTGCACGACTTTCTGGGGCACCACCCCCACCGAAGCATGCCATAAACAGAGGAATTGGGATAGAAGGGATCGGTTGCTTACTGGCCGGGGCATGGGGCACCGGGAATGGAACCACATCGTACAGTGAGAATGTCGGCGCCTTGGGAATCACAAAGGTAAGTGATCTCGCACTATTGATCCGATCAGAATTAGAAATGGAACATTGATTCTAAAGGGGAATTCCAACTAGCAGCACTTATCATCCATACTGTCCATGGTGACAAATCCTACATCCCTGGGTGTCCGACTGCCAAAACGGGTGACCCTCTAATCTTCTTTACTCCAAACTAGAAGACCAAGAGAAGTTTGGATGGAGCAGTGATCGAGCAAGCAATATGTTTATCATTGTCTTCCAGGTTGGAAGTCGGATGGTGATCATTACCGGTGGGGTACTGATGCTCCTCTTGGGCGTGTTCAGTAAAATCGTGCTGTTTTTGCTACTATCCCAACTCCGGTGATCGGTGGGATGTTTCTGGTGATGTTTGGAGTAATAGCTGCTGTCGGGATGTCTAATTTGCAGGTAAACTATATCATTTTCACGAATACAGGTCAACTGGTTTGTTCCTCACCTTTACTCTAGTAAGCCAAATGTAGCGCCATCTACAGGAAATACTCCTAGAGTCATCCATGAGTCTGGATGTTTGATCCTGCCGTCCTGTTAGTCTGCGTCTCTGTCTCACGCTGTGACTGTACGTAAATAGGGAAAGGGGCCCTGCACTGTTCCTATGGCTGGGGCCCTAACTATCCCTGCTCACAAAGGTACCTCTAAAGGTGAGGAGGTGTGGACCACCAGCCTTACCTTTGTCCTGTTATACCCTAAGCTGTCCACTCCCTCTCCCAGGAGGTCTGGGACAGAAATGCTAGTGTATAAACACATATGACAAACGGGGATAACAGAAAGCAACTAACATACAAAACACTCACCCAAAGGTAGAGAGGTATATAGAGAAGGGTAGGAATGTACAAACCTAATGGGAATAGGACAATGACGAAAGCATTCACCCAAAAACTGCACACAAAAATCTCCAGCAGCAACTACGACCTCCAACTCAGCACAGCCACTCCAAGGAGCTAGGAAGTAAAACTTTAACTGGCAAGAAAGAGAAGGTCTGGCCAGATTTTATAGGGAGAGGAAATGACCAGGTCAGGAACAGCTGTGAGATGGAAATGCAGGTTTCTAACCGGCATAGAAAGGGTTGTTAACCTCTTCAGCCCGAAAGGAAATGAAATCCATTTAATATGAAACACAAACACACAGGCTAAATGGAAGATCTGCGATTCACTATAAGTAGTGATCTTCTAACCCCAGATCTCCCAGGAGGACGTGACACACTCGTGACACTCTGTCCTCGTCTTTCAGTTACATGACTGCAGGATCTGCTTATACACAAGGTAGTAGTTTTTGGAAATTAACATCTTTTTGTGTTTTTATACTCGCAGTACGCCGACATGAATTCCTCCAGGAACATATTCATTACTGGTTTCTCCATATTCTGTGGCCTTTCTATCCCAAACTGGGTGAAGAATAATCCAGAACTTCTTGAAACTGGTAAGGAGCAAAAACCTGACCATCGCTGTTTTTGAGGTGGCCATGCATGTTCATTCGATTAATGTTACTCTCCCCAACTAGCAGTGTTGCGTAAAAAGAAAGGTTGAACATGTTGGATGTCCACATGCTCCATCCTTTTGTTATCACGGGGAGGATTAGCCGTCCTCCGAGGTGTCTGGCAACGACGTACTCTTTTCCTAGAGAACATGTGCATGATGGGCAGGGTTGAAAAGTAAAAAATCTGGGCTATGAATTCAGTCCACCTCAGTGCCCTTGTTCATGACTTTTTTTTGGGGGGATATTGTCTTAATTCCATGGTAGACTACACTACAGAGTATGGAAAAAAAAGACTGACTCCGTCGAAAAGAAGATAAACCGGAGGGTAAAGTTTCATCTTTTGGACTTCAGTTTTGTAAACTCCGTCTTTCAGTAAATCAAAAGGAAGTCCCTGACAAAGTCAGAAATGAGAGTATTGTCATGGTCTGAAAGCGACCCAAGATGTAAGGGCGCTTCACATTTTTGGGATTTAACTGAACGAGTCCAGAATGGAGATGTTAATTTTTTGGGGTTCCAGGGCACTTTCTTGTTACATCAAGTGGTGTAAGATACGTGGATTACTTCTTATATTCCCATTTTTGACACAGGTATTATTCAACTAGACCAAATCATCATGGTGCTGTTGACCACGGGAATGTTCGTCGGCGGGTTCCTAGGATTTTTCCTAGACAACACCATACCAGGTAATGACGGCCATCAAGCTAGAATGATCTCTGGAAGAGAAGATAGTCTATCTAGAAAAATGGAGAGCATCTAATCCTCGGCAATCCATACTGTTTTTTTCTTTCTTTTGATATATTGTCCTTTTTACCTTCTCCACCATTTTTCCTCGAAACAAAGGATTTAGTAACAAGAGTCAAAGATGTTGGTTGTCAACACAATATTATATACGGAGGGTGTGCAAACGGACGATAGGAAGGGCCAGATTCTGGGGCAAATTTAGGAAGGGAGAACGGGGAAGAGTTAGATTAGTGAGGTGTTGAGCCAGTCTATGTTTATAGAGCACACTAAAAACCGTGGATACTAGGAACTCACTGGATTGTCCGGGGTAGTGCATTCAAGAGAACTGGAGCAGCACAAGAGAAGTCTTGGAGATGAGAGTGGGAGGTTCGGATTATGGAGGATGTCTTAGGTCAATAGCGCAAAGGAGAGCTCTGGTAGGGTGGTAGACAGATGGGAGAAGAGATTTAGGACAGTGCAGAACTGTGGAGAATGCGCCACCACTTCTTCCTTTTGATCCCTTCACTCATCCTCTCTACCATGGCTCTCCAAATACTGTCGAGCCACCAGAAGAGTCTCTTATAACATTCTCTACGTGCCATTAATAATGCTTTGCCTGCTATTTAACAGCATTATGCCACCTTCTCTGCATATCTGAGCTTTCTCAATGATGGAGCTCCATGTTCTTTTTCTTCTTCTGTGGACTCCCACTACATTATTCCTTACGGTAAAAATAAGGCTTGAGAACATGAGGTGTTGACTCAAGTATCCTGCTTGCCTTTTGTTTATGACTTGATAGGCACAAAAGAAGAAAGGGGAATAGCGTCGTGGAACGAAGTCAGAGTCGAAGCCGAGGAGAACTGCTCCGACATTGAAGATGTCTACGACCTTCCATTTGGCATCGGCACCAAATTCTGCACTTCTTCTTGGCTCCGATACATTCCTTTCTGTCCGAAACCCAGAGAACTACCCCTTGTCGATCATGAGAACAACCATTGTAATAGCTACACGGAAACTAACCACTGAGATATCCCAAAGAGCCATATAATCAAGGACAAAACACAACACATGAGTATGTTCAGGACCTTCTCGGGACGTCTTTCAACAGGACTTGAGGACGGCAAATCTGGTCGTTGTAGACACTGGATGGCAATGGGCGTCTTGTCACGTTTTTTCATATTTCCTCTTTTGTATACAACTGATGGGAATGGTCTCCCTAAGGAAGGACCTTCAATTCTCTGCTTCCTAGAGAACGTCCTACAAGGAGTCGTTAACCCTGAAGAACACACCTGAAGACCAATTATTTTCATGTATTGGTGCTAAGTAGAGTTGAGCGATACTTTCCGATATCCTAAAGTATCGGAATCGGAATGGTATCGCCGATATCACTAAAATATCGGCGATACCCGATACCGATACCGGAAGTCCCATGTAAGTCTATGGGAACAAAATATCGCAACTAAAAAAAACCCATTCTTTCCTTGTAAACACTAAATATACACACATAGAATACATATATATATATATACATGTCATTGTGACATATATATATACATATATGTATAGTTTTATACACTTCTACATAGTAAAATATCCTCTCATTCAATTGCCGGGTAAAGCCGGCTTCAGTGAAAAGACAGAAGCACCCGACATGAAATGACACTTGGTGTACATAGGGTTAACCATGTCTTTTCATGTCGTTTGCTATCTGATTTGCACAAACAATTAAATCAGACTATGTGTGCAAAATTTCACACCTGTAGGGGTTAATTAAAGGTGTAAATTCGTTGTAAAAAAAACGGACTTTTTTTGCTACGAATTTACACCTTTAATTAACCCCTACAGGTGTGAAATTTTGCACACATAGTCTGATTTAATTGTTTGTGCAAATTAGGCTGGAGTCACACACAACCACAAAAAATCGGTCCGTTTTAGACGGTCGACAATCGGATCAAAATAAAAA
>JARQOD010000004.1:3856792-3882395 GCA_033576555.1 Oophaga sylvatica
TTTTTGAAGGAGGAAATATTCAGCACCAAAATCCTTGACTTGAAGACCTCCAGATATTGCAAATGCCAAATACGACCTCAATTCCTGACCGAAGGGAGTGGGATGGGAGAAAAAGCCTTGATCCGTCTTCCTGTTACTTACGTTCTCAATAACGGTCATTACGATACTGTGATACTTCTTGTAAGGAGTTTATTAAACCATCTGTGCTGGAAAAAACCTCCCGATCCAAGTCTCTTCTCCGGTGTTTATTGTCCAGATTAACGGAAGTGGTCATGGGTAGACCCGTAGTTTAGACCAGAAAGTCCGTACTTGCCTGTAAAATGGTGTTAAATACGAGCGCCAATGAAAGACTTTGGTTCCAAAGACCCCGAGATTATGAGCGTCTACGATTTCCATGAAGTCTCCACCAACTGGGCAATGGCAGAATTGGTGACGGCAAAAAGCCGCGCTGTAAATGTAGGTGTCACAGGTTGACAGCGGCAGATGATGGCTTAATAACACCGCCATCATATGCTGGGAAAGATGTGGGTGCACACTTAATTGAAATGTATCACAGCGCAGTACGAACCATCAACCCGTCAGTGGCCAGCAGCGGACGTCGGCGTGCCTGTTGTGGGCAGCGTATGACATCACTGCCATGCACCGCCCCGACTGTGGAAGAGAAGAAAACGCTGTTCGCCGAGGAAACAAGGTCAGGTGAGGATTAATTCAATTTTTTTTAATGTGTATGTGAAGAGCGGCCCAATAGGGACATTGCAACAATATAGGGACCAGGATGGGGACATTACTACAAGATGGGGGCATTGCTACAAGATAGGGACCAGGATGGGGCATTGCTACAAGATAGGGACCAGGATGGGGACGTTACTACAAGATAGGGACATTGCTACAAGATAGGGACCAGGATGGGGCATTGCTACAAGATAGGGACCAGGATATGGACATTACTACAAGACAGGAACCAGGATGGGGCATTGCTACAAGATAGGGACCAGGATATGGACATTACTACAGGACAAGAACAAGGATGGAGGCATTGCTACAAGATAGGGACCAGGATGGGGACATTACTACAAGATAGGGACCAGGATGGGGCATTGCTACAAGATCGGGACCTGGATATGGACATTACTACAAGACAGGAACCAGGATGGGGGCATTTCTACAAGATAGGGACCAGGATATGGACATTACTACAAGACAGGAACCAGGATGGGGGCATTGCTACAAGATAGGGACCAGAATGGGGACATTACTACAGAACAGGAACAAGGATGGAGCATTGCTACAAGATAGGGACAAGGATGGGGGCATTGCTACAAGATAGGGACCAGATGGGGGCATTACTACAAGAGAGGGACCAGGATGGGGACATTGCTACAAAATAGGGACCAGGATGGGGACATTGCTACAAGATAGGGACCAGGATGGGGGCATTGCTACAAGAGAGGGACCAGGATGGGACATTGCTACAAGATAGGACCAGGATGGGGGCATTGCTACAAGAGAGGGACCAGGATGGGGACATTGCTACAAGATAGGGACCAGGATGGGGCATTGTTACAAGATAGGGACCAGGATGGGGGCATTGCTACAGGATAGGGACCAGGATGGGGACATTGCTACAAGATATGGACCAGGATGGGGAAATTGCTACAAGATATGGACCAGGATGGGGAAATTGCTACAAGATATGGACCAGGATGGGGAAATTGCTACAAGATATGGACCAGGATGGGGACATTGCTACAAGATATGGACCAGGATGGGGACATTGCTACAAGATATGGACCAGGATGGGGACATTGCTACAATATATGGACCAGGATGGGGACATTGCTACAGGATAGGGACATTGCTACAAGATATGGACCAGGATGGGGACATTGCTACAAGATAGGGACCAGGATATGGACATTACTACAGGACAGGAACCAGGATGGGACATTGCTACAAGATATGGATCAGGATTGGGAAATTGCTACAAGATATGGACCAGGATGGGGACATTGCTACAAGATAGGGACATTGCTACAAGATATGGACCAGGATGGGGACATTGCTACAAGATATGGACCAGGATCGGGAAATTGCTACAAGATATGGACCAGGATGGGGACATTGCTACAAGATATGGACCAGGATGGGACATTGACACAAGATAGGGACATTACTACAAGCTGAGAACATGTGTGAAGGACACTACTACAAAAACAGGGACCAGCATTGGGACATTACTACACGATCGGGACCAGGAGATGGACATTACTACAGGATGGGGACATTACTACAGGATGGGGACATTACTACAAAATAGGGATCAGGATGGGAGCATTATTACAGGATAAAAACCAGGATTACTTCAAGATGTTGGCCAGAATTACTATACTGGCCACTAATTGTTAGACAATATTACAGTATGGGGCTAATTGGGGGATAAAAAAGGAAACAAAATTCAAAATAAAAGCATGAAAAAATAATCGAAAAATATTTTGGCACTAAAAATCCTGTTTCTATTGATCCAATCTATAAAACTGTACCTGAACCCATGCTATGAATGCGATTAAAAATAGAAAAAAAAAAGGCAAAAAAAATAAAGATCAAAAAGGCGAACAGAAAAAAATGTTATCACTAAAAATGTCATCTCTCGTGCACCATATCACCCTGTACCCTAAAACCCTAATTTTCACAGGCCATTTCCATTCTTTGCAGGATTATCAGTCTATGGTAATCGCATGAGAAGTCGACTCAGGGATTTTTGCAGCGGATCTAGTAAAGTCCATTAATAACAATAATTCAGCACATTTCCTCAATAAATAGATTTTATTATAACATTTATCAAAGTGTGAACGAGACAACATGAAAAAATATCACAAATCTTTAAGATCGTCGCTCCCCAGACATCACAAATCTTTGTTATGGTTTTTTTTTAGGGAAAAAGCTGAATGACTGATGTGATGTCCTACCCAGCTTTTCCAGACTCTGAAAGGCAAATCTGCCAATTTGTGCAGTATTTTAATATCAGAGGTTTTTTTTTTAATATTTTTAAAGGGGGGAGTGAATAAATTACTGAACATTAATAACATGGTAACAAATATAAACTTTTTTTTTTTATAAATATTTATCTTAAAACTTTCTCTTTTTTTCCCCATAAATCACAAAAATAATCCCATTTTTATTAATAATAATAATCTTTAACTGACACCGACAACTACAGGGAGATATCTGACGGAAGGTTGTCGGAGGTCATGTGACCGGATCCAGTCCTTCTCTATGATCTTTTAACCCCTGCATTTCCCACTCGCACTGACTATACGCTGTGGGGTATTTGGCACAATTCTGCATCTTGGAAAGCCGGGCGACAAATGATGCGAATCCTCGGACAGAGGTTGTCGCCCGCCTTTCCCACATATGTATATAACTAAGAAATGGACGAACTTTGATGTAAGGAAACATTGACCTATTCGGGAAGAAGAAGAGACAAACAGTATCGGCTGGAGGACGCTGCGATCCTCAGAGGTCGTCCAGATCATCAAAGTTCTCCGTGCATCTCAGCATCAGCGTCTCATAATCATACAGCGGAGCGGAGGCCTAAATAACAGAGAGGACGCGTCATATTCCTGTACGTGTCATAGACACAAAGCCGACCTCACTGACACCCCCACTACACACAAGAGCGGAGACACAAACCCACCTGGGGGCAAAGAGAGAACTTCCTTCTCAAGAAATCGGAAACACATTGGTGCAGCTGCACCTCATCTTCTGGACTGCTCCATAGGGAAACGTCAAGAATAGGACTGCTGCAACGCAAGAACCATGTGTCATAGGTTACATCCTGTATTATACTCCAGAGCTGCACTCACTATTCTGCTGGTGCAGTCACTGTGTACATACATTACATTACTGATCCTGAGTTACATACTGTATTATACCCCAGAGCTGCACTCACTATTCTGCTGGTGCAGTCACTGTGTACATACATTACATTACTGATCCTGAGTTACATCCTGTATTATACCCCAGAGCTGCACTCACTATTCTGCTGGTGCAGTCACTGTGTACATACATTACTGATCCTGAGTTACATCCTGTATTATACTCTAGAGCTGCACTCACTATTCTGCTGGTGCAGTCACTGTGTACATACATTACATTACTGATCCTGAGTTACCTCCTGTATTATACTCCAGAGCTGCACTCACTATTCTGCTGGTGCAGTCACTGTGTACATACATTACATTACTGATCCTGAGTTACATCCTGTATTATACTCTAGAGCTGCACTCACTATTCTGCTGGTGCAGTCACTGTGTACATACATTACATTACTGATCCTGAGTTACCTCCTGTATTATACTCCAGAGCTGCACTCACTATTCTGCTGGTGCAGTCACTGTGTACATACATTACATTACTGACCCTGGGTTACATCCTGTATTATACCCTGAGCTGCACTCACTATTCTGCTGGTGTACTCACTGTGTACATACATTACATTACTGATCCTGAGTTACCTCCTGTATTATACTCCAGAGCTGTACTCACTATTCTGCTGGTGCAGTCACTGTGTACATACATTACTGATCCTAAGTTACATCCTGTATTATACTCCAGTGCTGCACTCACTATTCTGCTGGTGTAGTCACTGTGTACATACATTACATTACTGATCCTGAGTTACCTCCTGTATTATACTCCAGAGCTGCACTCACTATTCTGCTGGTGCAGTCACTGTGTACATACATTACTGATCCTGAGTTACATCCTGTATTATACTCCAGAGCTACACTCACTGTTCTGCTGGTGCAGTCACTGTGTACATACATTACATTACTGATCCTGAGTTACCTCCTGTATTATACTCCAGAGCTGCACTCACTATTCTGCTGGTGCAGTCACTGTGTACATACATTACATTACTGATCCTGAGTTACCTCCTGTATTATACTCCAGAGCTGCACTCACTATTCTGCTGGTGCCGTCACTGTGTACATACATTACTGATCCTGAGTTACATCCTGTATTATACCCCAGAGCTGCACTCACTATTCTGCTGGTGCAGTAACATTACTGATCCTGAGTTACCTCCTGTATTATACTCCAGAGCTGCACTCACTATTCTGCTGGTGCAGTCACTGTGTACATACATCACATTACTGATCCTGAGTTACATCCTGTATTATACTCCAGAGCTGCACTCACTATTCTGCTGGTGCAGTCACTGTGTACATACATTACATTACTGATCCTGAGTTACATCCTGTATTATACCCCAGAGCTGCACTCACTATTCTGCTGGTGCAGTCACTGTGTACATACATTACATTACTGATCCTGAGTTACATCCTGTATTATACCCCAGAGCTGCACTCACTATTCTGCTTGTGCAGTCACTGTGTACATTACATTACTGATCCTGAGTTACATCCTGTATTATACTCCAGAGCTGCACTCACTATTCTGCTGGTGCAGTCACTGTGTACATTACATTACTGATCCTGAGTTACATCCTGTATTATACTCCAGAGCTGCACTCACTATTCTGCTGGTGCAGTCACTGTGTACATACGTTACATTACTGATCCTGAGTTACATCCTGTATTATACCCCAGAGCTGCACTCACTATTCTGCTGGTGCAGTCACTGTGTACATACGTTACATTACTGATCCTGAGTTACATCCTGTATTATACCCCAGAGCTGCACTCACTATTCTGCTGGTGCAGTCACTGTGTACATACGTTACATTACTGATCCTGAGTTACATCCTGTATTATACTCCAGAGCTGCACTCACTATTCTGCTGGTGCAGTCACTGTGTACATACGTTACATTACTGATCCTGAGTTACATCCTGTATTATACCCCAGAGCTGCACTCACTATTCTGCTGGTGCAGTCACTGTGTACATACGTTACATTACTGATCCTGAGTTACATCCTGTATTATACTCCAGAGCTGCACTCACTATTCTGCTGGTGCAGTCACTGTGTACATACGTTACATTACTGATCCTGAGTTACATCCTGTATTATACCCCAGAGCTGCACTCACTATTCTGCTGGTGCAGTCACTGTGTACATACGTTACATTACTGATCCTGAGTTACCTCCTGTATTATACTCCAGAGCTGTACACACTATTCTGCTGGTGTAGTCACTGTGTACATACGTTACATTACTGATCCTGAGTTACATCCTGTATTATACCCCAGAGCTGCACTCACTATTCTGCTGGTGCAGTCACTGTGTACATTACATTACTGATCCTGAGTTACATCCTGTATTATAATCCAGAGCTGCACTCACTATTCTGCTTGTGCAGTCACTGTGTACATTACATTACTGATCCTGAGTTACATCCTGTATTATACTCCAGAGCTGCACTCACTATTCTGCTGGTGCAGTCACTGTGTACATTACATTACTGATCCTGAGTTACATCCTGTATTATACCCCAGAGCTGCACTCACTATTCTGCTGGTGCAGTCACTGTGTACATACGTTACATTACTGATCCTGAGTTACATCCTGTATTATACCCCAGAGCTGCACTCACTATTCTGCTGGTGCAGTCACTGTGTACATACGTTACATTACTGATCCTGAGTTACATCCTGTATTATACTCCAGAGCTGCACTCACTATTCTGCTGGTGCAGTCACTGTGTACATACGTTACATTACTGATCCTGAGTTACATCCTGTATTATACCCCAGAGCTGCACTCACTATTCTGCTGGTGCAGTCACTGTGTACATACGTTACATTACTGATCCTGAGTTACATCCTGTATTATACTCCAGAGCTGCACTCACTATTCTGCTGGTGCAGTCACTGTGTACATACGTTACATTACTGATCCTGAGTTACATCCTGTATTATACCCCAGAGCTGCACTCACTATTCTGCTGGTGCAGTCACTGTGTACATACGTTACATTACTGATCCTGAGTTACCTCCTGTATTATACTCCAGAGCTGTACACACTATTCTGCTGGTGTAGTCACTGTGTACATACGTTACATTACTGATCCTGAGTTACATCCTGTATTATACCCCAGAGCTGCACTCACTATTCTGCTGGTGCAGTCACTGTGTACATTACATTACTGATCCTGAGTTACATCCTGTATTATAATCCAGAGCTGCACTCACTATTCTGCTTGTGCAGTCACTGTGTACATTACATTACTGATCCTGAGTTACATCCTGTATTATACTCCAGAGCTGCACTCACTATTCTGCTGGTGCAGTCACTGTGTACATTACATTACTGATCCTGAGTTACATCCTGTATTATACTCCAGAGCTGCACTCACTATTCTGCTGGTGCAGTCACTTTGTACATACGTTACATTACTGATCCTGAGTTACATCCTGTATTATACCCCAGAGCTGCACTCACTATTCTGCTGGTGCAGTCACTGTGTACATACATTACATTACTGATCCTGAGTTACATCCTGTATTATACCCCAGAGCTGCACTCACTATTCTGCTGGTGCAGTCACTGTGTACATACATTATATTACTGATCCTGAGTTACATCCTGTATTACACTCCAGAGCTGCACTCACTATTCTGCTGGTGCAGTCACTGTGTACATACGTTACATTACTGATCCTGAGTTACATCCTGTATTATACTCCAGAGCTGCACTCACTATTCTGCTGGTGTAGTCACTGTGTACATACGTTACATTACTGATCCTGAGTTACATCCTGTATTATACCCCAGAGCTGCACTCACTATTCTGCTGGTGCAGTCACTGTGTACATTACATTACTGATCCTGAGTTACATCCTGTATTATACTCCAGAGCTGCACTCACTATTCTTCTGGTGCAGTCACTGTGTACATACATTACATTACTGATCCTGAGTTACATCCTGTATTATACTCCAGAGCTGCATTCACTATTCTTCTGGTGTAGTCACTGTGTACATACATTACATTACTGATCCTGAGTTACATCCTGTATTATACTCCAGAGCTGCACTCACTATTCTTCTGGTGCAGTCACTGTATACATACATTACATTACTGATCCTGAGTTACATCCTGTATTATACTCCAGAGCTGCATTCACTATTCTGCTGGTGCAGTCACTGTGTACATACATTACATTACTGATCCTGAGTTACCTCCTGTATTATACCCCAGAGCTGTACTCACTATTCTGCTGGTGCAGTCACTGTGTACATACAGTCATGGCCAAAAGTTTTGAGAATGACACAAATATTATATTTTCACATGATCTGCTGCCCTCTGGTTTTTATGTGTGTTTGACAGATGTTTTTATCACAGACAGAAATATAATAATTGTAAACATATGAGTAATAAAAGCTTATATTGACAGTTAGAATGAGTTAATGCAGCAAGTCAATATTTGCAGTGTTGACTCTTCTTCTTCAGGACCTCTGCAATTCTCCCTGGCATGCTCTCAATCAACTTCTGGACCAAATCCTGACTGATAGCAGTCCATTCTTCCACAATCAATGCTTTCATTTTGTCAGAATTTTTAGGTTTTTGTTTGTCCACCCGTCTCTTGATGATTGACCACAAGTTCTCAATGGGATTAAGATCTGGGGAGTTTCCAGGCCATGAACCCAAAATCTCTATGTTTTGTTCCCTGAGCCATTTAGTTATCACCTTTGCTTTATGGCAAGGTGCTCCATCATGCTGGAAAAGGCATTGTTGATCGCCAAACTGCTCTTGGAGGGTTGGGAGAAGTTGCTCTTGGAGGACATTCTGGTACCATTCTTTATTCATGGCTGTGTTTTTAGGCAAGACTGTGAGAGAGCCGATTCCCTTGGCTGAGAAGCAACCCCACACATGAATGGTTTCAGGATGCTTAACAGTTGGCATGAGACAAGACTGGTGGTAGCGCTCACCTTGTCTTCTCCGAATGAGGCGTTTTCCTGATGTCCCAAACAATCGAAAAGGGGATTCATCAGAGAAAATAACTTTACCCCAGTCCTCAGCAGTCCACTGCCTGTACCTTTAGCAGAATATCAGTCTGTCCATGATGTTTTTTCTGGAGAGAAGTGGCTTCTTTGCTGCCCTCCTTGAGACCAGGCCTTGCTCCAAGAGTCTCCGCCTCACAGTGCGTGCAGATGCACTCACACCTGCCTGCTGCCATTCCTGAGCAAGCTCTGTACTGCTGGTAGCCCGATCCCGCAGCTGAAACACTTTTAAGAGACGGTCCTGGCGCTTGCTGGTCTTTCTTGGGCGCCCTGGAGCCTTTTTGGCAACAATGGAACCTCTCTCCTTGAAGTTCTTGATGATGTGATAGATTGTTGACTGAGGTGCAATCTTTCTAGCTGCGATACTCTTCCCTGTTAGGCCATTTTTGTGCATTGCAATGATGACTGCACGTGTTTCTTTAGAGATAACCATGGTTAACAGAAGAGAAACAATGATGCCAAGCACCAGCCTCCTTTTAAAGTGTCCAGTGGTGTCATTCTTACTTAATCATGACAGATTGATCTCCAGCCATGTCCTCATCAACACCCACACCTGTGTTAATGGAGCAATCACTGAAAAGAGGTTAGCTGGTCCTTTTAAGGCAGGGCTGCAATGATGTTGAAATGTGTTTTGGGGGATAAAGTTCATTTTCTAGCCAAATATTGACTTTACAAGTAATTGCTGTTAAGCTGATCACTCTTTATAACATTCTGGAGTATATGCAAATTGCCATTAGAAAAAGTGAAGCAGTAGACTTTGTAAAAATTAATATTTGTGTCATTCTCAAAACTTTTGGCCATGACTGTACATTACATTACTGATCCTGAGTTACATCCTGTATTATACTCCAGAGCTGCACTCACTATTCTGCTGGTGCAGTCACTGTGTACATACATTACATTACTGATCCTGAGTTACATCCTGTATTATACCCCAGAGCTGCACTCACTATTCTGCTGGTGCAGTCACTGTGTACATACATTACATTACTGATCCTGAGTTACATCCTGTATTATCCTCCAGAGCTGCACTCACTATTCTGCTGGTGCAGTCACTGTGTACATACATTACATTACTGATCCTGAGTTACATCCTGTATTATACTCCAGAGCTGCACTCACTATTCTGCTGGTGCAGTCACTGTGTACATACATTACATTACTGATCCTGAGTTACATCCTGTATTATACTCCAGAGCTGCACTCACTATTCTGCTGGTGCAGTCACTGTGTACATACATTACATTACTGATCCTGAGTTACATCCTGTATTATACTCCAGAGCTGCACTCACTATTCTGCTGGTGCAGTCACTGTGTACATACATTACATTACTGATCCTGAGTTACCTCCTGTATTATACTCCAGAGCTGCACTCACTATTCTGCTGGTGCAGTCACTATGTACATAATTGCTTTTTTTGCTGTTGTTTTTTTTAAAGAGGTCAATGAAAGACAAATACACTTGTATTGAAGGGGCTCTGTTGCAGCTTTGGGTGTGATTGGAGTAAAGCTTAATGCTGTGTTTGCACAGTCCCCCACGTTCCGCGTGCACCCTGGCTGTGTCGTACAGAGCTTTTCCCTCCATGTCTGCAGTGACGGCGTCTTACCCCGGGCTGGACGTCATTTGGTTTGCTCCTTGATCTAGAAATACAGCCGCCAATTCAAAAGCGTCGTCCAAGAGGATCTAGAAACAGAAGAAGGAAGCGATGATCAGTGCCGGACGCGGAGTCTCCCCAGGAGCCCGACCACCTCCATCACTCACATCTTCTGGGGTGGAGGACAGGAATGAGCTGGTGGCCTCCTGACTCTCCGCACCACTGTCTCTTATGCGCCCGCTGGGGCAGCCGGTGTCCGGGGGGGAAGAGAAGGAGCACGAGGCGGCGGATCTGTCTTGAGACAAGCAACTCTGATAATTGTTGGTTTTCCCGCTCTGGAGAAGCTCCTGCCACAGATTGGAGATGGCTTTAGACACCACAGGACGAGTGACCTGCGCCTGAGACACCACCCTGCTCTCCACCAGAAGGTCCACCGTCTGCTTGTAGAAGCGCAGATACCTGGGGGAGAAATATATGTGTGATAAAGAGTGCAGCTCCGGAGTAAAATACAGTAATGTATGTACACAGTGACTGCACCAGCAGAATAGTGAGTGCAGCTCTGGAGTATAATACAGGATGTAACTCAGGATCAGTAATGTAATGTATGTACACAGTGACTGCACCAGCAGAATAGTGAGTGCAGCTCTGGAGTATAATACGGGATGTAACTCAGGATCAGTAATGTAATGTATGTACACAGTGACTGCACCAGCAGAATAGTGAGTGCAGCTCTGGAGTTTAATACAGGATGTAACTCAGGATCAGTAATGTAATGTATGTACACAGTGACTGCACCAGCAGAATAGTGAGTGCAGCTCTGGAGTATAATACAGGATGTAACTCAGCATCAGTAATGTAATGTATGTACACAGTGACTGCACCAGCAGAATAGTGAGCGCAGCTCTGGAGTATAATACAGGATGTAACTCAGGATCAGTAATGTAATGTATGTACACAGTGACTGCACCAGCAGAATAGTGAGTGCAGCTCTGGAGTATAATACAGGATGTAACTCAGCATCAGTAATGTATGTACACAGTGACTGCACCAGCAGAAAAGTGAGTGCAGCTGTGGAGTATAATAATGGAGGTAACTCAGCATCAGTAATGTAATGTATGTACACAGTGACTGCACCAGCAGAATAGTGAGTGCAGCTCTGGAGTATAATACAGGAGGTAACTCAGGATCAGTAATGTAATGTATGTACACAGTGACTGCACCAGCAGAATAGTGAATGCAGCTCTGGAGTATAATACAGGCGGTAACTCAGGATCAGTAATGTAATATATGTACACAGTGACCGCACCAGCAGAATAGTGAGTGCAGCTCTGGGGTATAATACAGGATGTAACTCAGGATCAGTAATGTAATGTATGTACACAGTGACTGCACCAGCAGAATAGTGAGTGCAGCTCTGGAATATAATACAGGATGTAACTCAGGATCAGTAATGTAATGTATGTACACAGTGACTGCACCAGCAGAATAGTGAGTGCAGCTCTGGAGTATAATACAGGAGGTAACTCAGGATCAGTAATGTAATGTATGTACACAGTGACTGCACCAGCAGAATAGTGAATGCAGCTCTGGAGTATAATACAGGCGGTAACTCAGGATCAGTAATGTAATATATGTACACAGTGACCGCACCAGCAGAATAGTGAGTGCAGCTCTGGGGTATAATACAGGATGTAACTCAGGATCAGTAATGTAATGTATGTACACAGTGACTGCACCAGCAGAATAGTGAGTGCAGCTCTGGAGTATAATACAGGCGGTAACTCAGGATCAGTAATGTAATGTACACAGTGACTGCACCAGCAGAATAGTGAGTGCAGCTCTGGGGTATAATACAGGATGTAACTCAGGATCAGTAATGTATGTACACAGTGACTGCACCAGCAGAATAGTGAGTGCAGCTCTGGAGTATAATACAGGATGTAACTCAGGATCAGTAATGTAATGTATGTACACAGTGACTGCACCAGCAGAAAAGTGAGTGCAGCTCTGGAGTATAATACAGGATGTAACTCAGGATCAGTAATGTAATGTATGTACACAGTGACTGCACCAGCAGAATAGTGAGTGCAGCTCTGGAGTATAATACAGGATGTAACTCAGGATCAGTAATGTAATGTATGTACACAGTGACTGCACCAGCAGAAAAGTGAGTGCAGCTCTGGAGTATAATACAGGATATAACTCAGGATCAGTAATGTAATGTATGTACACAGTGACTGCACCAGCAGAATAGTGAGTGCAGCTCTGGGGTATAATACAGGATATAACTCAGGATCAGTAATGTAATGTATGTACACAGTGACTGCACCAGCAGAATAGTGAGTGCAGCTCTGGAGTATAATACTGGATGTAACTCAGGATCAGTAATGTATGTACACAGTGACTGCACCAGCAGAATAGTGAGTGCAGCTCTGGGGTATAATACAGGATGTAACTCAGGATCAGTAATGTAATGTATGTACACAGTGACTGCACCAGCAGAATAGCGAGTGCAGCTCTGGAGTATAATACAGGATGTAACTCAGGATCAGTAATGTAATGTATGTACACAGTGACTGCACCAGCAGAATAGTGAGTGCAGCTCTGGAGTATAATACAGGATGTAACTCAGGATCAGTAATGTAATGTATGTACACAGTGACTGTACTAGCAGAATAGTGAGTGCAGCTCTGGAGTATAATACAGGATGTAACTCAGGATCAGTAATGTAATGTATGTACACAGTGACTGCACCAGCAGAATAGTGAGTGCAGCTCTGGAGTATAATAAAGGATGTAACGCAGGATCAGTAATTTATGTACAAAGTGACTGCACCAGCAGAATCGTGAGTGCAGCTCTGGAGCATATAATACAGCTGCTTTACATACTGTAAAGGATGATACTTACTTTTCGAATTCCATTAGCTCTGGTGAGGAAAAAGGCTCTCCAGTATTTTCTATTTTCAATTCTTCCACTGTTTCATCGAGGTGTTTGTGAATTTCCGGTTGCATGTACAGGAGCACAGGGTCGATGTCATCGATATCCACAGGGTCAGCAGTGGGGCCTCTAACATTGAAATAATAAGGTAGTGAAGGGTCAGTGGCAAAAGAAAACCTTACAGTGGGTTGTACGCAATGTGAGCTCCTTTTTTCCTGTCATATGACATCTTTTAAAAGGCGCCCAACATCTGGGACACCCCTCTATCATCCATGATGGAGGGTGACAAAAAAATAGCCTGCTGTCCATACATGACTTTGGTGGCCAAATGGGTTCAATGTAAAGAAAGAGAAAAGGTAGAAGTCGCCTTTAGTAGAAACATTAGTCTCTGTCACTTACCCCTCCTCACTACTGACGAGCTGTAAAAATTCCTCCCTGACGTCTTCCAGAGTGTAGGGGGCGCTGTGCTCCAGGAAAATGTCAGCTGAGTGACAAGGCAGCCACATTATAACATACCATCCTACATGCACCGATCAACCATTGCATTATTAACCCCCTAAAGACAGGGACAATATTCATTTTTGCGCTTTAGTTTTTTTTTTCTTCTTCTTCTTCTTCTTCCAAGAGCCTTTTTTTTTTTTTCCATTTTATTTTTCAGACTCCATAAGTTTTTTTTTTTTCTTATTATGGAAAAACATAAAAAAAATAAAATTATTTAAAAACCTGCTATCAAGTTTTGGATGGTGCCAAAATCAATTCAACCTGCAAATTAATATTCTGTACTAAAAAAAAAAAAAAAAAATGATATAAAAAAAAGTTCTGTCAACTCAAAAAACTTTTCTATTTTTATTAGTTAAAAAAATTTAAAAATGGCCCCCAAAAAATAAAACGGATAAAACCGCCTTGTCCTGCGGGGGTTAATGTTGCGTCGGATCAGTGCATGTTCACATTACGCTTCGTTTTCTTGTACGCTCACCTTTCATTTTCAGCAGGGAGTCCAGAGTGCTCTCCAGCTGCAGGATGTACTGCTTCGCCTGCTGCAGAACCTCTTTCTGGATTATGAGAAATGTCCATAAAATAATATATCACAACTGAGGGTGTGAATTGTGCCCTAGGGCGAGGAATCTTTGCCCCCCTACCCTGGTGGCTTTTGTATCGGGTTCGGGGAACACGAGGTCCCGTAGTTTCTGGATGAGCTGCGGGACGGATGTGGCGCTCGGGGGTCTGGCTTTCCGCTTCCTCGCTGGTCTCTTGCCGCTGTTTCTCCCTTTTTGGCTGCCGCCTTCACCTGCCGCGTCCATTCAGACCGCACACGTCCTTCATGTATGTCTGGATCAAATGGTAACACATAGCATAGTACACCGGCAGCCTGAAGAGGCGGAGCTTGTGTAATGCCCCGCCCCCTTGTCAGCATCACACACCCAAAAGTAATCCTTTAACCCCTTAGTGAATAGCCTATAATTTTGTCTATTACAGCTGACAACACTTGGGATCAGAGATAACTCCGATCCCAGTCATTTAACCCCCTTAGATGCGGCTGTGAAAACCAACTGCAGCATCTAAGCGGTTAGATGGAGGGAAGAGCTTTTAATGTCGCCCCTGACAGGGTACGGGGACCTAATAATGCCAGGGTCGGCCATCTTTTACTTATTCTGACCTGCGAGAGGCATAATACACAAGTATCGAGCGCTATTATAGGAGAAAAAAGGACTAAAAAAAATAAGAAAAAGGTAAAAAAAAAAAAAAAAAAAAAGCTCAATAGGGGAAAAACTAGAAGTAAAAAAAAAAAAAAAAGCTTTGTAGGAGGACTAAACAATAATTTTGTAGTAAAACAAAAATAAAAAGCAACCGAATCCCTGATCTGTCCGTCGTTCTGTTGAAAGAAATCTTCGGTGATTTCAGTGACTTTTTCACGGGAACGCAGTGACCGGAGGTAACCTCGATGACGACACCGCCTGTCACTGAGGCTGCGCTCGCAGCAGTTCAGTCACCAGTGGTTCTCAGCCTGGACGGTCGCATCTTACCGTCCAGGTTGAAAATAACGTATCCCCCAGACGTGGATTACGGCGTGGGACAGAACGACGGACAGATGAGGGATAGTGTCGTTTTTTATTTTAGTTTTATTACAGGAGACGAGGGCTTCGGTGGAATTAGGCATTTGGGTAGTATAACTGTGTGTGTTATTTTTAAATAAGTAAAAGGGTGTTTTCTTTTATTTCTATCTCCGGCACTGGACATATCATGACGTGTGACAGAGGCCTTAGAGAAAGGAGTAAAAAAAAAAAAATAAGAAAAAAAACAAAACAAAAGCTTTATAGGAGGAAGAAGGACTAAAACATAGAAAAACAAAATGTATAGGAGACAAGAATAAAAAAATAAAAAATGCTTTATAGGAGAAAAAAATAAGAAAAAATAAAAATACGCAATGGCTCAAAGTATAACATGATGTGGAACACAGAAAAAAAATGAATAAAAAATAATAATTTTTGTTTATTCCCTTTTCAAAAAAAAAAGTGATCAAAAAAGTCAAATTTAATCCACAAAATAATACTAAAAAAGGCAACGTGGAATCGATGTTTTTTTTTTTTTTAGGAAATTTTTTTAAAAATAAACAAATTTAGTGTTGTCGCACTCTGATCCGAGCCCCGGAATAAAGTTATTCGGTTGTTTATTATACCACATGGTAAATGTAAAAAAAAATATGTAAGAAAAATACAACAAAAAAAAACACCATAAAATGTAAAAAAAAAAATACAAGAAAAATGGCAAAAAAAAAACCAAAACACCATAAAATGTAAAAATAAAAAGTGCCCTAAAAAAATAAATATATTTGGTGTTGTCGCACTCGGACCGAGCCGTGGAATAGTTATCCGGTTGTTTATATTACACGGTAAATGTAAAAAAAAAAAAAATGTAAGAAAAATAAAACAGAAAAACACCATAAAATGTAAAAAAAAAATAAAATGTGTCCTACACCCCCCAAAAATAAAAAAAATTCTAGTTATTGTAGATAGTTTTATGGGAAAAATTGCTGTGTCCTGAACGGGTTAAGGCCTGAGGTCTCTCCGGGGTCTCAGCTGATAGGTTTTATTATGGGAAACTGATAACACTTCTGGTCTCCACTCTCCTGGGGAGCTTCCCCTTTAAGGGGGCTTCCATAGGAGTTTTCGTTGATTGATATCGGTGGACTCGTACATTAAGGGGTCTTCCTGAGCCCCGCACATGTAACACGACGGGGGTCTCACCACAACTTACTGCGCTAGGACCTGCCCGCCACACCAGGGTCGCTCTCCTGACTCCTCAGGCCGCGGAATTCCATCCACAGCTAGCTGCTGCAGCAGAGACCAATCACGTTACGCTCCAACAACGTTTCTGACCAATCAGAAGGAAGAAGAACCCAATCGGCGTTCTCAGCAACCAATCAGATGGGAGGAAATGAGAAGAACTGTATCACGTACTGCGGAGGCCAGGAGGGCAGGATTCTAAAGGGGAAAAAGGCGGGAGAGCATGACTGGGCATGAAGTAAAATAATGAGGGCCCCCTTCTCACAGACAGGAGGCTGCTGTGACCTCCCCTCATACAGGGGCCAAGAAGAGGCAGCCATTGGCCTATAAGTGTCCCAATAAATCTTATATGAAAGTCCTGTAAGTGCTGACACAGGGACCCCAGAAAAGTACTCACCACACTAGGGTCAACCCTGTATACAGTGCGTACCCAGGTTATGTGGCCCCTTGGGGCCCCTCTTCGCTTTCAATTTTTCCTCATCCTGTTCAGGATGTGTTTTATCATCGCCATTTTGATTCTGCCTTTTGGTGCCATTGGTCCATGACCGACCGTGCCCACACCTGACAGGCACAACATAGTGGCAGCACTTGGAGGGTCGGAGACAACCCTGTCAGGCACTGTAATGTGGAGGGTGTGAGCGCGATACTGTGCGCCATAGTCCCCAGCCTAGGGCAGCAACACTGTCAGAGAACACGCCAGCGAAAACTATGGTCCTGTACAGGTAGCCACAGTGTCGCCACGACAGTACCGACCACAGTGTCGCCATGACAGTACCAACCACAATGTCGCCACAACATTACCAACAGTGTCGTCATGACAGTACCAACCACAGTGTCGCCACGACAGTACCAACCACAATGTCGCCACGACAATACCGACCACAGTGTCGCCATGACTACCAACAACTGTCGCCATGACAGTACCAACCACAATGTCGCCACAACATTACCAACCGTGTCGTCATGACAGTACCAACAACAGTGTCGCCACGACAGTACCGACCACAGTGTCGCTACGATAGTATCAACCACAATGTCGCCACGACAGTACCATCAACAGTGTCGCCACGACAGTACCGACCACAGTGTCACCACAACAGTACCAACAAGTGTCACCACGACAGTACCAACAAGTGTCACCACGACAGTACCAACAAGTGTCACCACGACAGTACCAACCACAATGTCGCCACGACAGTACCATCAACAGTGTCGCCACGACAGTACCAACCTCAGTGTCGCCACAACAGTACCAACAACAGTGTCGCCATGACAGTACCAACCACAATGTCGCCACGACAGTACCAACCACAATGTCGCCACGACAGTACCAACCACAGTGTCGCCACGACAGTACCAACCACAGTGTCGCCACGACAGTACCAACCACAATGTCGCCACGACAGTACCAACCACAATGTCGCCACGACAGTACCAACCACAATGTCGCCACGACAGTACCAACCACAGTGTCGCCACGACAGTACCAACAAGTGTCCCCACGATAGTACCAACCAGTGTCGCCACGACAGTACCAACAACAGTGTCACCACGACAGTACCTACCACAGTGTCACTATGACAGTACCGACCACAGTGTCACTATGACAGTACCGACCACAGTGTCGCTATGACAGTACCAACCACAGTGTCACTTTGACAGTACCAACCACAGTGTCGCTATGACAGTATCGACCACAGTATGACTATGACAGTACCAACCAGTGTCGCTATGACAGTACCAACCACAGTGTCACTATGACAGTACCAACCACAGTGTCGCTATGACAGTACCAACCACAGTGTCACTATGACAGTACCAACCACAGTGTCGCTATGACAGTACCGACCAGAGTGCCACTATGACAGTACCAATCACAGTGTCACTATGACAATACGGCCGGGATCACACATGCGAGGAAATCGTCGCTCGCATCTGAAATCCTAGCTCTGGCGCCGGCACTCGGGAGTGGAGTGTGCGGCTGCATGTATTTATATGCAGCCGCTCGCTCCACTCCGAGTGCCGGCCACTACGACAGTACCAACCACAGTGCCACTAAGACAGTACCAACCAGTGTCGCTATGACAGTACCGACCACTGTGTGACTATCACAGTACCGACCACAGTGCTCTATGACAGTACTGAACACAGTGTGACTATGACAGTACAGACCACAGTGTGACTATGACAGTACCATCCACAGTGTCACTATGACAGTACCAACCACAGTGTCACTATGACAGTACCAACCACAGTGTCACTATGACAGTACCGACCACAGTGCCACTATGACAGTACCAACCACAGTGTCGCTATGACAGTACCGACCACAGTGCTCCTATGACAGTACAGACCACAGTGCCACTATGACAGTCCAACCACAGTGTCACTATGACAGTACCAACCACAGTGTCACTATGACAGTACCAACCACAGTGTCACTATGACAGTACCAACCGCAGTGTCACTATGACAGTACCGACCACAGTGCCACTATGACAGTATTACCAAACCACCATGTTGCTCATGACAGTACTGACCACAGTGCTCCTATGACAATACCGACCACAGTGCTCCTATACAGTACCGACCAGTGTGACTATGACAGTACCAACCACAGTGCTTCCACAGTGTCGCTATGACAGTACGACCACAGTGTCGCTATGACAGTACCAACCACAGTGTCGCTATGACAGTACCGACCACAGTGTCACTATGACAGTACCAACTGCAGTGTCACTATGACAGTACCGACCACAGTGCCGCTATGACAGTACCAACCACAGTGTCGCTATGACAGTACCGACCACAGTGCCACTGACAGTCCCAACCACAGTGTCACTATGACAGTACCAACCACAGTGTCACTATGACAGTACCAACCACAGTGTCGCTATGACAGTACCGACCACAGTGCTCCTATGACAATACCAACACAGTGCTCCTATGACAGTACCGACCACAGTGTGACTATGACAGTACCAACCACACGTGCTTCCAGTGTCGCTATGACAGTACCGACCACAGTGTCGCTATGACAGTACCAACACAGTGTCGCTATGACAGTACCGACCACAGTGTCGCTATGATAGTACCGACCACAGTGTCGCTATGACAGTACCAACCACAGTGTTGCTATGACAGTACCGACCACAGTGTCACTATGACAGTACCAACCACAGTGCTCCTATGACAGTACCGAGCACAGTGTCGCTATGACAGTACCGACCACAGTGCTTCTATGACAGTACCGACCACGTGTCGCTATGACAGTACCGACCACAGTGTCACTATGACAGTACCGACCACAGTGTCTACTATGACAGTACCGACCACAGTGTCACTATGACAGTACCAACCACAGTGCTCTATGACAGTACCGACCACAGTGTCGCTATGACAGTACCGACCACAGTGTCCTATGACAGTACCGACCACAGTGCTCCTATGACAGTACCGACCACAGTGTTGCTGACAGTACCGACCAGTGTCGCTATGACAGTACCAACCACAGTCCTCCTATGCAGTACGAGCACAGTGTCGCTATGACAGTACCGACCACAGTGCTCCTATGACAGTACCGACCACGTGTCGCTATGACAGTACCGACCACAGTGTCACTAGACAGTACCGACCACAGTGTTGCTATGACAGTACCGACCACAGTGTCACTATGACAGTACCAACCACAGTGTTCCTATGACAGTACCGACCACAGTGTCGCTATGACAGTACCGACCACAGTGCTCCTATGACAGTACCGACCACAGTGTCACTATGACAGTACCGACCACAGTGCTCCTATGACAGTACGACCACAGTGTCGCTATGACAGTACCGACCACAGTGCCACTATGACAGTACCGACCACAGTGTTGCTATGACAGTACCGACCAGTGTCGCTATGACAGTACCAACCACAGTGCCACTATGACAGTACCAACCACAGTGTCGCTATGACAGTACCGACCACAGTGCCCTATGACAGTACCGACCACAGTGTTGCTATGACAGTACCGACCAGTGTCGCTATGACAGTACCAACCACAGTGCCACTATGACAGTACCAACCACAGTGTCGCTATGACAGTACCGACCACAGTGTCCTATGACAGTACCGACCACAGTGCCCTATGACAGTACCGACCACAGTGTGCTATGACAGTACCGACCCAGTGTCGCTATGACAGTACCGACCACAGTGCCCTATGACAGTACCAACCACAGTGTCACTATGACAGTACCAACCACAGTGTCCTATGACAGTACCGACCACAGTGTCCTATGACAGTACCAACCACAGTGCTCCTATGACAGTACCGACCACAGTGTCCTATGACAGTACCACCACAGTGCTCCTATGACAGTACCGACCACAGTGTCGCTATGACAGTACCGACCACAGTGCCACTATGACAGTACCGACACAGTGTTGCTATGACAGTACGACCACAGTGTCCTATGACAGTACCAACCACAGTGCCTATGACAGTACCAACCACAGTGTCGCTATGACAGTACCGACCACAGTGCCTATGACAGTACCAACCACAGTGTCACTATGACAGTACCGACCACAGTGTCCTATGACAGTACCGACCACAGTGTCGCTATGACAGTACCGACCACAGTGCCCATGACAGTACCGACCACAGTGTCACTAGACAGTACCACCACAGTGTCCTATGACAGTACCACCACAGTGTCGCTATGACAGTACCGACCACAGTCAGACTACCAACCACAGTTCCTATGACAGTACCGACCACAGTGTGCTATGACAGTACACCAGTGTCGCTATGACAGTACCAACCACAGTGCCACTATGACAGTACCAACCACAGTGTCGCTATGACAGTACGACCACAGTGTCGCTATGATAGTACCGACCACAGTGTGCTATGACAGTACCAACCAGTGTCGCTATGACAGTACAGACCACAGTGTCCACTATGACAGTACCAACCACAGTGTCCTATGACAGTACCAGACCAGTGTCGCTATGACAGTACCGACCACAGTGCACTATGACAGTACCGACCACAGTGTGCTATGACAGTACGACCACAGTGTCACTATGACAGTACCGACCACAGTGCCATTACTATGACAGTACAACCACAGTGTCACTATGACAGTACCAACCACAGTGTCACTATGACAGTACCGCCACAGTGTCGCTATGACAGTACCGACCACAGTGCTCCTATGACAGTACCGACCACAGTGTCACTATGACAGTACCGACCACAGTGCTCCTATGACAGTACCGACCACAGTGTCGCTATGACAGTACCGACCACAGTGCCACTATGACAGTACCGACCACAGTGTTGCTATGACAGTACCGACCAGTGTCGCTATGACAGTACCAACCACAGTGCCACTATGACAGTACCAACCACAGTGTCGCTATGACAGTACCGACCACAGTGCCACTATGACAGTACCAACCACAGTGTCACTATGACAGTACCAACCACAGTGTTCCTATGACAGTACCGACCACAGTGTCGCTATGACAGTACCGACCACAGTGCTCCTATGACAGTACCGACCACAGTGTCACTATGACAGTACCGACCACAGTGCTCCTATGACAGTACCGACCACAGTGTCGCTATGACAGTACCGACCACAGTGCCACTATGACAGTACCGACCACAGTGTTGCTATGACAGTACCGACCAGTGTCGCTATGACAGTACCAACCACAGTGCCACTATGACAGTACCAACCACAGTGTCGCTATGACAGTACCGACCACAGTGCCACTATGACAGTACCGACCACAGTGTTGCTATGACAGTACCGACCAGTGTCGCTATGACAGTACCAACCACAGTGCCACTATGACAGTACCAACCACAGTGTCGCTATGACAGTACCGACCAGTGTCGCTATGACAGTACCGACCACAGTGCCACTATGACAGTACCGACCACAGTGTTGCTATGACAGTACCGACCAGTGTCGCTATGACAGTACCAACCACAGTGCCACTATGACAGTACCAACCACAGTGTCGCTATGACAGTACCGACCACAGTGTCACTATGACAGTACCGACCACAGTGTCGCTATGACAGTACCGACCACAGTGCCACTATGACAGTACCGACCACAGTGTCGCTATGACAGTACCGACCACAGTGCCACTATGACAGTACCGACCACAGTGCCACTATGACAGTACCAACCACAGTGTCGCTATGACAGTACCGACCACAGTGTCACTATGACAGTACCAACCACAGTGCCACTATGACAGTACCAACCACAGTGCCACTATGACAGTACCAACCACAGTGCCACTATGACAGTACCAACCACAGTGTCGCTATGACAGTACCGACCACAGTGTCACTATGACAGTACCGACCACAGTGTCGCTATGACAGTACCGACCACAGTGCCACTATGACAGTACCGACCACAGTGTCGCTATGACAGTACCGACCCAAGTGCCACTATGACAGTACCGACCACAGTGCCACTATGACAGTACCGACCACAGTGTCGCTATGACAGTACCGACCACAGTGCCACTATGACAGTACCGACCACAGTGTTGCTATGACAGTACCGACCAGTGTCGCTATGACAGTACCAACCACAGTGCCACTATGACAGTACCAACCACAGTGTCGCTATGACAGTACCGACCACAGTGTCACTATGACAGTACCAACCACAGTGTCACTATTTTTTTTCATCTTTCCTGTATTTAATAGTCCCCTTTGGGGACCTGTAGCTGGGATCCTCTGATCACTTGTGCTATAGGTAGCGGGACATCAGCACAGGTGATAGTGAAAATTACGTCTCCTATGAACGCCTGCTAGGTGCCGACGTTCACATGAAGATCGTAACAATAGGGGGGTCAACAGCAGCCCCCCAGCTGTCATGGCAAGTGTGGAAGCGTCAAACGACGCAACCCTTTACAAAATCCTGACCAAATACTGAACGTGTGAACGCGGCCTAAGGCAAAGTAAATAGATGAGATGTTCTGTGCAGTACAAGGATTACTCTGTATGACAGCGTCACTCTCAATAAAGCTTGTTTTATTGTAATTGCTGTATAAACACATCACACAGTGTAATCAGGGTTATAAACACTTCCTAACGACAGGTGGCGGATTACGGCCGCAGATCACAGCTGTGTCATGTCAGCCTCGCTTTCATTCCAACATGGCGGATGTGAAAAGGCTCTATCTGGCGCAGACGCTGCTGATGTATAGGGGACTTTCACATCCCCTCGTGACCGGCGCTTCCTGATTGGTCATGTGACCAGAGCGCCTGCACTATCCACAGTGACAGCGGCGGAGCGGGGGTCCCCGGGAGGTAAGAGCTGGGGGGGGGGGGGAATCGCGGATGGAACGTTGTGTGACTGCGCGTGAAGGATGGAACGTGGGCGGGGCTAAGAGAATCTGATGGAACGTTGTGGAATCTGCCGCACTCTACGGAGCCCTGTGTGACCGGGGTCGTATAGTGTGCAGAGGAAGCTCTGGTATCACACTGCTGGGCCCCCACATCATCTGGGGCCCCCACATCCAAATCATATGAGTCAAAGTCTGCATCTTCCCCCACAGATCGGTCAGGAGACTGTACACTTTCTTATGAAGGTCACAGAAACTGAAGCCCCCGTTCTTTGTGCCAAAACCATAGGGTCCCATTGTGATGGGAGGGGGCTGACATACGGGACTCGATCACGCGACATCCTCTGTACATGCGAGTGCTGCATCTATGGAAGCTGCATCCTACAGCCGGCACCGGAGTGTAACCGTTCCAGCTGCCGATCACAGCAGTTTAACCCCTTAGATGTCGCTGCTGTGATTAGCAGCAGCAGCTAAATGGTTACACTGCTACCTTTTGATTGCAGACGTTAGACTCTGTATGACGTTTGTTGGAAATGTACGGACCCCAAAGTGGTAATAAAAACTTTTGTAAAAAAAACTTTATGGACTGAAAAATAAAAGTTCCAGCTCTTGGAAGGCGAGAAGGAAGAATAAGAAAAGAAAAGCGTCCCGCTGGCCCCCCGAGGGCCTGCCCACATGTCAACTGTAATGATGGGGTGTGCAATATATAATAATGATGTCACATGTAATAAAATGTAACTCTGCTGAGATCTAACCTCCAGTGCTCCAGGGATATGACCGGCATCATGTAATATGGAGGCCGATCACATACAGTGGAGCATCTGTGTATAGTATGGCGGAACAGATACTGACCCCGGCGGACGGCGTTACATGTCACCGCTGGGGATCGGCGTGTGATGGATCCATCGTGGTGGACTTGCCGTATGTTATTCTTAAATACTGTTTTTGTTTCTCTTATGTCAAGACGTTGGAGATGACGTCGGCGGTGGAGCGCACCGATGACCTGGTGCGGGAGTACCTGACCTTCAGGGGCTTCACCAACACCTTGAAGTATTTTGAGACGGATATTAAAGCGGATAAGGAGAAAGGTTTCCGTGTGAGTTACAGTCCGGGCTTTTCTTGTCTTACCGTTCTGTAGGTTCTTCTATATTACCTGTCACTTGCCCGTAATATGTATTTTTTTTTTATCCTGGTGTAAATGCCGCTGTTCTCCTGAATCCAGCGATGTTTTTCTTTTCTTCCTGCGCCTCTCCGTTCCTGAGATACGGCCCCTTTTTCCCTGGATATAAATCAGGCCTTATTAGGTAAGTGGGCGTGTCCTTGACTCTTCTCTGTGGGCGTCGTCTTAAGTTCACAGCCGCAGTTCTACCAAGACACAATTTAAATACTGGAAAGAGGAGGCCATATCTCAGGAACGGAGAGGCGCAGGAAGAAAAGAAAAAC
>JARQOD010000004.1:3882495-3908378 GCA_033576555.1 Oophaga sylvatica
AAAAAATAAAGAGCATGAGAATCATCTGACTTTTTGGTTGACACCTTTGAGAACAACCAGCCTAGATTATAGATCTGTTGCGTTGGGAGACTCTTCCACGACGGTCTACGTAAGGGCTCAAGGTTGCCCAGAAATACCAAAACAAAAACAAAAAAAAATCAAATGCATCCCAAAGCATCGCCCCGTAATTGAGAACTTAGGTACAAACCTACCTGAAATGGGAATCCCTCCTAGGCCCGTGTTGTGTTGTGAAGGGTGACTCAAGTCCATGAAGTTACTGTTGGGCGTCGGGTTCGCCGTGTGGTTCAAGTGCATGATGTTATTGCGTGGAAAGGCCATCCACGGATACCGTGCTGCCTGGCCCGGGAAACTGAACGAGTTATAAACTGCTCTGTGTTGAAAGGGTGGGAACCGCTGTGGCAAGACAGGAAAGGTGCTAGAGATAGAGTTGGCATTGGTGACTGCGGTCGGGTGGAGGAAGCCAGATCCTGGCCCTTTGGCAGTACTGTGAGGAGAAGGGTTCTGGAGAGACGTGGGGGACAACGCAGGCTGGTCCTGGACTGAAAGTTCTTTCTCGATCAAGTCTGCTAAGGCTTTGCGGGTGATATCGAACGGATCGAAACCTAGGTCGTCCTCTTGCTGTTTAGAAGAGCCAAAGCCAAATGCAGCTTGCCAGTCTGTAGATGAGGAAACCGGGATCGTTTCTGGGTGAAAACAAAAATTTAGATTTTACCTTCAAAAGGTTTCTTTGTACTTATCATTCACACCATGTAGTAAATCTAACCGCCCCTTACCAAGAATATTAATACTGAGCCATGCACACCACCCCTTCTACGACGAGAGGTCAACTCTGCAGCTCCTCACTGCTTAAAATCTAAGGACACTTTTACATTAATTTTTGGGGGTTAATTTTACTAATTAAAGCAGCTTTCTGCATAATCTTAATGATTTTCTACCAATTTGCCGACGTAGAGTCTGTGCAAACTTCTGTATGTAGTCGGCTGTGCTGCTGCCTTTGAAACAGGAGAGAGGAAACAACCGCACTGTCATGGAGTCTTGAATCAAGTGTGATGTAATTATAGTGGCAGCCACAAACTACGCACATATATGCGACAGGGTAACGTTTCTACCATTCCCAGGTCTCTATCATATAGTTGCCTGTGTCAAGGAGGGGAGGAAATGCACGTAGTGTGTGTGCAAATGTATACACTTTGTCGCAATTTTTTTTTTTCTTTGTTTATTTACTTTCTAATTGCACGACTAAACAGCTTTCAGTATAGGATTAATCAATGATATTTTACCAATTTGCCAATGTAGAGTCTGCGCAACTCCTCTACATAGCCTGCTGTGCTGCTGCTTCTTCTTACATATGAGCCGTGTGCAGCTCTCACCTGCTCCCTTCTGTCAGTGTTAGAGACAGCAGCAGGGAGGAGGAGGAGGTGGCTGCACAGAGTCCAAATAAGAAGCGGGGGAGTAAAGCATCTAAGTCTTCAGAAAGGGAAGATCACTTTATCATGTAGGATAATGGAAAGCTAGATAAAAAGAGAGGAAAGCACATGCAAAGAACGGGATAGAGGTGAAGCAGTGTATGACAGACTCAGCGGGAGGAGGGAGAGGGGAAACATCGGTGTAACGGCAAATCCGTCATGAGATGGAGAAAGTCAGTCCAGGAATAAAGCGGTGCTGATGTGAAAGAGCTAGTGGATAGGGAGCAAAAGATACAAGACACAGGTTAAGTATCGGTATAGAGAGGAAAGCATGGCAGACTCTGGAGGGTAAGGCAGAATGAAACCATCCACTCCGCAGCATCATAGCGACCAGCACAAGGTAAAATTAAATGTTCATGAATTGTAGAAGAAAAAAAAAAATCCAGGAATGAAGCTGTGCTGATATACTAGAGCTAGAGGATAAGAAGCACACACACACTGACACAGGAAGGGATGAAAGACACAAGCTTGAGAGGAAAGCACCAATGGAAAACTATTGTTGAGGAAAATCTTAATCTCCCTCGCTTCCCCAGCAGTATTTATTGGCACAGGGTAGAGGCAATTCCTCATAAGATGTAAGAAGAGAAAGTCAATCCAGGAAAGAAGCTGTGCTGTTACATGAGCTAGTGGATAAAAAAAAGACGGATTTTGGTAAGAACTTACCTGTAAAATCCTTTTCAGCGAAGGAAGGAAAGGAGACACACTAGTAATGACTAGTGGGTAGGCGGAGCCCAGATAGGATTGACACCTCAGATTAAAAAGAGTGTTGACCGGCCCCTCCAGCTCGGGCTCCTCCTACTCCTGCTTCTTCAGTCGTACAAAAGCTTAGGGAAGAGCAAATATCACCAGCGGAGCAACATAACCCCTTCTGAAGGACTTCAGAGAAAAAGCAAGAATACAGGTTATGCATGCATGTAGGCAAAAAAACACACAGTTCCAGGTACTACTCACTGGACCTGACCACCGCGATGAGCTGGCAATGCTGGAAAGGAGCCGTAGCGCGTCAACCTCAGTCCAGATAATCGCTATCAGAGAAGGGTCACGCCGCATCTGAAAACACATCAACACACTTCTGCCATGGGCGGGTGCTGTGTCTCCTTTCCTTCCTTCGCTGAAAAGGATTTTACAGGTAAGTTCTTACCAAAATCCGTCTTTCAGCAGAAGAATGGAAGGAAAGGAGACACACTAGTAATGACTAGTGGGACGTCCCAAAGCAGTCCAAAAATTAAGGGTGGGAATATAACCAAGAAAAAACAGGCAGAATCCCAACAACCTTGGTAAATGCGCAACAGGCGCCAAATACAAGTTAACTAGAACTTTACACTACAGCCGCCTGTAGGACCCTGCGTCCTAAGGCCGCATCAGCGGAAGCACTGACGTCCACCTTATAAAACTTTGTAAACGTGTGGACGGAGCGCCAAGTCGCCGCTCGGCAGAGCTGAGCTGCCGAAGCCCCTTGATGAAAGGCCCACGATGAGGCCACAGCCCTCGTGGAATGAGCACGAATCTTAATCGGGCAAGGTTCGCCTTTAAGTCGGTAAGCCTCCAAAATGGCTGACCGAATCCAACGAGCTATAGAGTCCTTGGAAGCTCGTTGACCACGTCGACGACCTGCTGGAATCACAAACAAGAAGTCTGACTTCCTAAAACCTTGAGTAACAGACAAATAGAACTTCAAGGCCCGCACTAAATCCAATGTGTGCAAAACCCGTTCCTTTGCATTCCTCGGGCCCGGGCAAAGTGAAGGCAAAACAATATCCTGGTTAACATGGAATTGCGACACTACCTTAGGTAGAAAGTCGCCCCGTGTGCGAAGCACTACTCGATCCGGGTAAAATTCCAGGAAAGGAGGCGAGCAAGAAAGAGCCGCCAACTCAGAAACCCTTCTCAAAGAAGTGACTGCGACTAGGAAGGCAACCTTCCAAGAAAGCAAAGAAAGGTTAGCAGAATCCATTGGCTCAAAAGGCCCATGCTGAAGAGCCTCCAGGACAAGGTTGAGCCGCCAAGGAGACACAGGTGCCTTCCGCGGCGGAAACTGACAGGTTACCCCGCGAAAAAAGGAGCGCACGTCCCTATGCGAGGCGATAACTCTCCGGAACAACAGGGACAGGGCAGAAACCTGACCCCTCAGGGTGCTAACTGCCAAACCCTTGTCCAGCCCGTACTGTAGAAAAGCCAACAGATTGGGAATGGAAAAAATCCTCGGGTTCCTTGAAGAACCCAAACACCACGAAGAAGGCTTCCCAGGTCTTGTGGTAAATTCTAGTAGTAGCCGGACCTCTGGCAGCTCACAGAATGGCAATGACTTCGGCTGAAAAACCTCTACGGGTCAGTATTTCGGTCTCAAGAGCCACGCCGTCAAACGCAGAGACTTCAAGTCCGGATGACGGACAGGACCCTGGGTTAACAGGTCCGGGCGAAGAGGAAGTGGAAATGGCGGTGCTGCCAAAAGCGACACCAGTGTCGAGAACCACGTCCTCCTTGGCCAATCTGGGGCTATCAACATAGCCGGGATTCTCTCCAGTCTGATCCGACGCAGCACCAGAGGAAGTAAGGATATCGGCGGAAACACATAGATTAGCTCGAATCTGTCCCACGGGGCCACCAGAGCATCCACCGCCACAGCCTTCGGGTCCTTGTACCTGGACATGAAGGTCGGCAACTTGGCATTGGACCTGGATGCCATCAAATCCACTTGGGGAACTCCCCAAAGGGAGCACAGCAGTGCAAAGATCTCCGGATGAAGACTCCATTCTCCGGGATCCATCTTCTCTCGACTGAGGAAGTCCGCCGTGGTATTCTGAACTCCTGGAATGTGAATCGCAGAGATGGCTGGTACTCTGTCCTCGGCCCAATTCAGGATCCGAGACACTTCCACCATGAGCCTGGAACTCCTCGTCCCGCCTTGGTGGTTGATATACGCGACCGCCGTTGCGTTGTCTGTCTGCACTCGGACTGGTAGACCGCTCAAAGGGACCGTCCAGTGTTGGAGGCAAAGAAAAATTGCCCTCAATTCCAAGATGTTGATCGGTAGAACAGACTCTTCCGATGACCATACTCCCTGAACCCAGAGATCGTTCCAGACACCCCCCCAGCCCGTCAGGCTGGCATCGGTGGTTATGACCGACCACCTCGGAGGAAGGAAAGACTTCCCCAGTGATAACGTTCCTGGACGTGACCACCAACTTAGGGACTCTCGCACCCTGCGAGAGATGAGGATACTGCGATCCAGTGCAATCTGCGATCGAACCCAATGACTCAGAATGAGCCTTTGGAGGGCTCTGGAATGAAACTGGGCAAACGGAAGCGCTTCCATGGAAGCCACCATCAGACCTAAAAGGCGCATACACTTCCGAAGGGACATTGCTGTCGAAGACTTCATAGTCTGTACATGTCGAAGGAGACATGCCCGCTTGTCTGGAGGTAGGGACACCACTGCCCGTACCGTGTCGAAATGCATCCCCAAAAACAGGATTGACTGCGACGGTTCCAGAGACGACTTCTCCCAATTGACCAGCCACCCGAAGTCCTCCAGGAGCTGAAGGGATAGATTGCGAGCCGTCACCGCCTCCTCCTTTGAGGACGCCACAATCAAAAGGTCGTCCAGATAGGGAATAATCGTGACTCCCTGTCTTCGAAGAATTGCCATGAGAGGCGCTAGAATTTTTGTAAAAACTCTGGGCGCTGAAGCCAAGCCGAATGGCAGGGCCACAAATTGGTAATGGTCCTGACCTATGGCAAAACGAAGGAAGCGCTGGTGAGCCCTTCCGACGGGAACATGCAAATAAGCGTCGCGAATGTCGATTGACTCCAGAAAGTCGTTCTGCGACAGGGTTGCCACAACGGAGCGAAGTGACTCCATGCGGAATTTTTGGGTGTGGACATGCTGATTCAATCTTTTGAGATCCAGAATAGGACGAAATTTGTCCTCTTTTTTTGGGGACCACAAAGAGATTTGAATACAAACCTTTTCCCCGGTCCTCTGTCGGAACCGGTATTACTACACCCTTCTGCAGAAGGAATTCCACCTCTCGCAGAAGAGCGGCAAATAGCTCGGGCTCTGACGGAATGCGAGACTGGCAAAAACTGTCCGGGGGTCGAGATGAAAACTCTATGAAATAGCCTGCCGACACAACTTGCGTTACCCAGGAATCCGGAACGCGGGAAATCCAATTCGCCTTGAATTGGAGCAGGCGACCCCCCACCCGAGAGCCTTCGAGTGAGGACCTGGCGTCAGTCTGCCTTGGCGGGCTTCTTGTCAGTTTCCCGCTTGTCTTGACAGAAACTTTGTTTCCAAGGGGTGCGGGATTTCTGAGAAGACTTCTTTCCCGAAAAAGAGGACGACCCGATCCCCAAGAAGACTGACCGGATCGTCCCCTAGACCGAAAATACCGCCGACCATTACCGGCACTAGGTCTGCCAGACGTAGAAGCCATAGCCCTTCGCTGTGGTAAAGCCGCTTCTTTAGCCTTTGCCTTGGCAATCAGCTCTGTGAGATCAGATCCAAATAGCTGACCACCCTTGTAGGCTAAAGACAGTAAACCCTGCTTGGAAACCGCGTCCCCGGTCCACTGTCTAAGCCACAGTGCTCTTCTGACTGTGACCGCTGAGGATTGCGTCCTGGATAATAACGACGCAGTATCCAAACCTGCATCACAGCTATATCGGGCTGCAGTCTCCAATAAATCGAGAAGTCCATCTATCTCGGATAATGGAGATCTATTTTGCAATGCCTTCCGTAAACGGACCAACCAGCACAGGGAAGCCTTAGAAGCACACATGGATCCTAGTACTGCTCTGAATCCATGACCTGCGGCTTCATAGATGGATTTCGCCGCCATCTCCGTTTTTCTGTCCAGCGGCTCCTGTAGACTCGCTTTCCCTTTAACCGGAAGCAATGAGGATTTACTAAGCTGGGATAAAGGAACATCCACTTCAGAAGGAATCCAATTATCCGTCAATTCCGTTGAACACGGATATAATTCTTCAAAGAACCGTGTCCCTTGAAAACGTTTATCCGGACACAGACGTTCCTTCTCCACTACCGTATTAAGCTCTTCCAGAGCCGGTAATGTTGACCGCGACTTATGGTACTCCTGGTACATGCAGCCCGACTTACCAGGCCGTGTAGTTACCTCCTCCGGTAACTGTAACGCCTCTCTCATAGCTTCAATTAAAGCCTCTGTTCGGCTCACAAGAGAGAAAGAATGTCCCTGCCGATCCTCCTTATCCGAATCGGATAACTCCCCTTCTGAGTTTGAAGGAGAACCCTGTCCGCATTCCATATCAGATACCTCTGATTCGCTACGCGGAAAAGATGGCACCGGCCTGCGCCGCTTCCTGTCATGAGAGGATCTAGCTGACACCCACTGACCTAAAAGGTCAGACAAGCCATTAATTGACTGAGCGATGGCATCTAATTTGGTATCGCTGTAAATCGCAGCGCTTGATGCCGTCGAAGTCTGCGTATCAGATACTTGCGACTGATCCTGTAGCGGATCTGGCAGATGGTCCGCACCTTCCGGACCCTGAACCGACATGTCAGCCGTAAATGGCAGGTCAAAACCCTGTTAGTAACTGGAAACAGTGTGGTTACTAAGCAGACTGAGCAAGTACGCTGAAGGGTTAAAGCTCTTAAAGAAGAGAGTTACCCCAGCTATCTCTCATATATAAATAACCTCCTGCGTTCTGATCCCTACCGGGTAGAACCTGCGGCGGTTATTGCTGAAAGGGTTAACCCTTCATAGGGGTTAATGCCGCCAACTCCCCACAACTCCCTATATAAAATAAAAGGAGTGTGCGAGTCCCAGGTCTCTAGAAGAGAACGCGGCTGCAGATAAACGCTATCTGTCACTTGGAACACAGATAGGTTCTGCGCTGTGGGGTGATGATATTCACTCACCCAGCTGGCCTCGGTGAAAGTATACCTTAAACAGGAGGAGCGGAGCATGAGGAGCCCGGAGCCTCTGTAATGGCCGCCGCGCTGAGAGAAGCCGGAAGAGAAGGACAGTGAAGCTGCAGTCTCCTCAGAGCGATTCCTGTCACAAAAAGAGCGGGAAGCGTGAAACCACGCCCCCCTCCGGCTTCAGAAAAGAGCGCAAACTCCTCGCTCTCTGCTCTCCTCTGTCCTGCAGGTATCTGCCTGCAGACATAAAATACAGTCACCAAACATGTCATCTAATACATGTACCAGCGGCTGCCGCAGCAGCCACTGAGAGCACGCACACATTCACATAAAAATGCCGTACTCACCAGCCGAGCGCCACAGGGACCCCCAGGGGTTTGTGGCGCTGTGCCCATCGCTTCCCCCCCCCGGGCGGGAAACGCAGTGACCCCCGATGTGCGGTTTGCGTCCCCGCCAGGGAAGCAATCCTCATCCCCCAGGGCCGGCGTGAAACTGCAGGGACCACCATACAGGGTATTACAGATCGCCAAGGGAGAGGTGGGGGTCCAGCAGCGCTGAGACCCCTGAGACCTCTAGACCACTTCTGGTGATCCAAGTCTCTTGTCCGATAAAAATAATAAAGTTTTCTGAGGAGCTGCTTCCAGCAGCGACCATCCTCTGGACCTGAAATTTTATACTGAAGAAGCAGGAGTAGGAGGAGCCCGAGCTGGAGGGGCCGGTCAACACTCTTTATAATCTGAGGTGTCAATCCTATCTGGGCTCCGCCTACCACTAGTCATTACCAGTGTGTCTCCTTTCCTACTAGTCATTACTAGAGTGTCTCCTTTCCTACTAGTCATTACTAGTGTGTCTCCTTTCCTACTAGTCATTACTAGAGTGTCTCCTTTCCTACTAGTCATTACTAGAGTGTCTCCTTTCCTACTAGTCATTACTAGTGTGTCTCCTTTCCCACTAGTCATTACTAGAGTGTCTCCTTTCCTACTAGTCATTACTAGTGTGTCTCCTTTCCTACTAGTCATTACTAGAGTGTCTCCTTTCCTACTAGTCATTACTAGAGTGTCTCCTTTCCTACTAGTCATTACTAGAGTGTCTCCTTTCCCACTAGTCATTACTAGTGTGTCTCCTTTCCTACTAGTCATTACTAGAGTGTCTCCTTTCCTACTAGTCATTACTAGAGTGTCTCCTTTCCCACTAGTCATTAATAGTGTGTCTCCTTTCCTACTAGTCATTACTAGTGTGTCTCCTTTCCTACTAGTCATTACTAGTGTGTCTCCTTTCCCACTAGTCATTACTAGAGTGTCTCCTTTCCCACTAGTCATTACTAGAGTGTCTCCTTTCCTACTAGTCATTACTAGAGTGTCTCCTTTCCTACTAGTCATTACTAGAGTGTCTCCTTTCCTACTAGTCATTACTAGAGTGTCTCCTTTCCCACTAGTCATTACTAAAGTGTCTCCTTTCCCACTAGTCATTACTAGTGTGTCTCCTTTCCTTCCATTCTGCTGCTGAAAGAAAGCACACACTGCCAGGAGAAGGCGTGAAAGACACAGACAGAGGAAAGCACTCATGGAAGACTTTGTTGCTGAGGAGTATCTTAATTTCCATCACTACCCCAGCAGTATCTACTGGCACAGGGGAGAGCCAATCCCTCCAGTAATGAAGCTGTGCTGATACATAAGTGCTGATGAAGAGAAAAGAAAACACACACACACACACACACACACACACACACACACTGCCAGGAGAAGGCGTGAAAGACACAGAAAGGAAAGCACTCATGGAAGACTTTGTTGCTGAGGAGTATCTTATTTTCCATCACTACCCCAGCAGTATCTACTGGCACAGGGGAGAGCCAATCCCTCCAGTAATGAAGCTGTGCTGATACATAAGAGCTAGTGTAAGAAGCAGCATCCTTACATCCAAGCTTGTATTACTGGGAGGTAAAAGACATTCTAGATACCTGATGTGAAAAGACTTTGTGGTTCTGGAGCTGTGGGCCATTCACTGGATGTCTGTGGGGAACTAGGAAACGTCGGGAGACCACTGGGGATGGGGTTTGGATGCCTGAAGTTGTCCGAGAAAAGAGATTGCGATTCTGTCATGGTGTCTTCGAAAGGAGACCTCGCACTGTGATTGGCTGGACTGATGGGGACGGTGGGGTTGGGTTTTGACAAACCTGGCGGAGGTGATGGGGTGTCGCTTGGTAATATCTGGGGAGAAATAAGAGACAAAAAAAGCAAGATTAGATTCAAATACTACAGGCAAAAAGGTTTTTGTTAATTTTGCAACTTTTTGCTCATTGGTTATGTATTGCCGACATAATCCACAGTGCTGTACAGAGCAGGTCTCCGTGTGTCCCCACCAATGAGGCTCACAATCTAATTTTCCTTTATCAGACCCATATCAAGCATTTCTCACAAGCTTTCCCCTCTGCAGAATCTCTCGCTAATTTTCAGATTTCTCTGAGCTAGTGGATGCAGACCAGCTTTAATGTCGTCTCCTATACACAGTGCACACGGACATGAGGGAGTCCTGCTCCCGTCTCTATTTAGCAGCAGTGGCAGCATGGGGGACATTAAACAGTACTGAGCAGTGTAGCTGTGAATCAAGCTCCCATAAACTGAACACACAGACATGAGGGAGTACTGCTCCCCTCTCAATTTCGCAGAAGAAGTGGTAGCATTTAATATATTATACAGCGGAATAGCTGTGAATCTAGCCACCATAAACTGCACATTCTGACATGACTGTTTCCGGCTTCCCTCTCTCGATTTAGCAGATGCTGCATGGAGAACATTATACAGCAAAACTGAGCAGTATAGGTGTGAATCCAGCTTCCATGCACTCCACACACTGACATTGAGTCCTTCTCCCTTGTCTGTATTTAGCAGCAGAGGCAGCATGAATGATTTTATACAGTAGTTCTGAGCAGGGTAGCTGTGAATCAAGCTCTTATAAACTGCACACAAGCATGAGGGCGTACTGATCCACTATTTACCAGAAGCAGTGAAAGCATGGAACACATTATACATCAGTACTGAGCAGTGTGTGATTCCAGCTCCTATGCACTGCACACACTGACAACGGAATCCTGCTCACTTGTCTATTTAGCAGAAGCAGCATGCAGGATTTTAGACGGTAGTACTGAGCACTTTAGCTGTGAATCAAGCTCCCATAAACTGCAGACATGAGGGAGACTTGCTCAACTGTCTCTATTTACCAGAAGTAGAAGCATGGAAGACATTATACAGCACTACTGAGTAGAGAAGCTGTGAATCCAGCTGCCATAAACTGTGCACACATGAAATCCTGCTCTTGTTTTTAATTAGCAGAAGAAATGACAGCATAGAGTACAGCATACAGCATAAAAGAATTTTATTCAGCAGTACTGAGTAGTGTATCTGTGAATCAAGCTCCCATAATCTGCACAGACAGAGTCTTGCTTCCCGGTCTTTATTTACCAGAAGCAGTGGAAGCATGTGAATCCACTGCACACGCATGAGATTCCTGCTCCCCAGTCCATTTAGCTGTAGCAGCTTTACACAGCAGTACTGAGCAGTGTAGCTGTAAATTCATCTCAAATATGAAACACTTACTAGAAAGCAGTATCAGTTTACATTATGTTGTGAAACGAGTGGGAAGTTTGGAAAGGTCAGATAACAAAGGTAGCTTTATAATAAGTGAGTTTACCTACAAGTAGCATTGTTATATCTCCGTTATAGGACATGCAGTGAACTTGTGTGCACCCCCTCCCTACATAGACTTCCACAGGCAGCACAATATGGATCTCTATTAGTATTGTACTCTCTTTGACCCCTTTGCTCCATTTTCACTCACCTGTTGAAGGTTATCGCCGTTCCCTATACTCAATGACTCTGATGATTTGTCGACAGAACTGGAAATAAAAATAACATTTTTTTTTTTTTTAGAAAAATGACGGTTACAATTTACAGGCAGAGATCAATCCTGCGCTCGCCACAGAGAAATATACTGACCAAATGGCAATAACAATGATGTAATGGCACGGATTCTTAGAAACACAACATCTGAAAACATTTAAAGGGGAAGTCCACAAAGAATCTACCTAAGAAACCTTCTCCTCACCTTAAACTTTCCTTCTCTATTCACATCTAAAGCTGATTTCAAAGTTTACCGCCAGGTGTCTGACGGCAGGGAGGAGCTGGTTAGCAGGCGGTTTCTAAGGGAGACTTAAGAAAATTTGAAAGCAGCTTTGGAGGTGAATGGAGAAATCCAGATTGAATGATTTTTTGTAGTCGCTGTGTTTATTAGAAGACACAGGAAAAGCCGATGCCAAGAAAGTCATCTCCTCCTAAGCAGGCTATACCGGCCCTACAGGCACCAAGCTGATCGGCGAGCCTCACCCCCGATGCAGGAAAAAGGAGGCGAGATCTACCCACCGATCACAGGAGCTCATTGGGGTCTATCAAGACCATGTCCGAATGGAGGGAAGTGTCATAGGGCAACGTACTTGTTGAGACTTTTCAGGTCCAGGATGGGACGACCCCACTGAGCTGTTTATAGGACAAGGTATAGGATGAATACAAAGCTGGCCCCTTCTGTTAAGAGGGTACTTAAAAAAAAAAAAAAAATGAGGCTAGCAAATAGTTTGCTTGGAACTGGAAGCTGGAGATTAGGGAGGCAGAAACTAAAAATGGCCAAATGACCTGGATGAGAAGGAGCTAGCCTTGCACCCCCAGGAGGGGTCTTGGAAGAAAGCAGACCTAGAAGCTGTGAGGCCTTGGAGGTAGCATGGTGGCTCAGTGTTTTGCACTGGTGCTTTGCAATGATGGGTTGGCCCAGGGTTCAAATCCCACAGGAGGACGGGTCTGCAATCGGTGTGGGCTGTGGGGTAGACGAGGGGACAGATGCTCCTTCTTGCTCAAGAGAAAAGAGAAAGCCTGCAGGGAGAGGCCTTTTTGTAATGTGACCAAGCTAAAGAAGCAGGGGATGATTGGGCAGGGACAGGCGTCATTCACCTGTCCGGTGGAGCGAGGGAGCCACCATACTCGCCTGTTCGGTGGAGCGAGGGCGCCACCATACTCGCCTGTCCGGTGGAGCGAGGGAGCCACCATACTCGCCTGTCCGGTGGAGCGAGGGCGCCACCATACTCGCCTGTTCGGTGGAGCGAGGGAGCCACCATACTCGACTGTCCGGTGGAGCGAGGGAGCCACCACACTCGCCTGTCCGGTGGAGCGAGGGCGCCACCATACTTGCCTGTTCGGTGGAGCCACCATACGCGCCTGTCCGGTGGAGTGAGGGAGCCACCACACTCGCCTGTCCGGTGGAGCGAGGGAGCCACCATAAGCGCCTGTCCGGTGGAGCGAGGAGCCACCATAAGCGCCTGTCCGGTGGAGCGAGGGAGCCACCATAAGCGCCTGTCCGGTGGAGCGAGGGAGCCACCATAAGCGCCTGTCCGGTGGAGCGAGGGAGCCACCATAAGCGCCTGTCCGGTGGAGCGAGGGAGCCACCATAAGCGCCTGTCCGGTGGAGCAAGGGAGCCACCATAAGCGCCTGTCCGGTGGAGCAAGGGAGCCACCATAAGCGCCTGTCCGGTGGAGCGAGGGAGCCTCCATACGCGCCTGTCCGGTGGAGCGAGAGAGCCACCACACTCGCCTGTCCGGTGGAGCGAGGGAGCCACCACACTCGCCTGTCCGGTGGAGCGAGGGAGCCACCACACTCGCCTGTCCGGTGGAGCGAGGGAGCCACCACACTCGCCTGTCCGGTGGAGCGAGGGAGCCACCACACTCGCCTGTCCGGTGGAGCGAGTGAGCCACCATACGCGCCTGTCCGGTGGAGCGAGGGAGCCACCATACTCAACTGTCCGGTGGAGCCTTCTGTACCAGTGTGGTCACCTCTCGCTTCGCACTGGAGATTTAGAGTGGACCCAATCATCTTATTTGAGGAAACAGGGAAGCAATACCGGCCTGCTTCCATGTGGTCCAGCTGTCGGTGGCAAGCAGAGAACCACCTGTGCCTGCCGCCTATGGGCACGAAGCTAAAGAAGAGTCACAGTGCCTGTAGCCGGGTATAGCCTACACAGGAGACGAGGACTCTGCTTCTTATTGTCCCCCATCCCCCACCCCAATGAAACAACCGACAAATTAGAACAAGCGAGCACTGCGTAGAAAAAAAAAAACAAGAGAACTTATTAGCACATAAAAGTTAGGAGAAAAAAAAAATTAAAAACACTGTTACATTCCTTCTGTCCAGAAGTTCTGATGATCTGCAATATACAAACCACCACAGATGTGACTGACATTCATACAGATTAAACTCCTAAAAAAACTCAAGAGAATTTGGCAGAAATGATCGATGGTTTGAAGAAGAAAAAAAAAGGTCACAAGATGTATAAAAAGGTATAGTCTGTTGTATCGAACGGGAAGTCACGGTCGCGCTAGTTGTTGGCATCGTACGAGGGTCCGGGATGAACGTGGGCAGTGCCCCGAGACTACGACAGTAGGTCCAGGCACCTGATCACTTACAGTCGGGTTAGAGAACGATGTTAAAATTTTTATATTTAATTTTTTTTAACCTGTGATTGCGCTTTATACTGCAATAAAGAAATAAGAAAATAATGTTCTTTGAAGTCCAGCAGCATATAAATAGTTAACAGCAGCAATCAGAGCGAGCTAATGCAGGAGTGCTAAACCCCATGATCTAGGGGTAACAATTCAGATCCATGTAAGGAAAAAAAAAAAAAAATTTAGATTATCTGTACGTACCTTGTATCGTCCTCTATGACCCTGCCAAATTTGGAAACATTATGCTCTGCGGATTCCCACAACAGCCTAAAAATTTGTGAAAAACAGGATTTTTAAGCAGCGAAATGTGGATTAAAAAAAAGCAAAACAAAAAAAAACAGTCAGGTGGAGGTGAAGGAATAAAAAACTACTTCACTGAGGGGAAACTACATCTAAAAGTAAAGATTAGGGTCAGAAAGTCAAGAAAAAAAGAATGATCTGTGATGTAGGAAACTGGCATTCAGCTGAAAAGGACTGTCAGCAGCTCTCAGCCAGTGTCACAGAGAGTTCTCGGCAATGCTGATTGGTTGAGAGGAGAAGGATTACTTCACCAAGCTCCTCCCATAATGTCCTTTTTAGTTGGATGACAGGCGCAGTTTTTGGCTTTGGTTCTGGGACCTGAATTGAGCTCCTTTATCAATCACAAAAATGAGGGGTTCCCTTGTGTGAATAGAGGGCTAATTTGCATTTGCAACAGCCAGTCCTATAAACTGCATATGCCTATTAGCACTCCATTCTTGTGCTTGGCTGGGGGGGGGGGGGGGCTGTTTATGGGACAACCCCATAACAATTCCTATGAGTTGGATTATTACTACAATTTCGGCATCTTATAAGATTTCTGCCAGCACTATAGGTACCAAACTATGCAGATTTGGAAAAGCCATGATTAGCAGAATCAGCTGGGGGAAAAGGAGGGCATAGTTCTATTATGTCCAGGGATTGCCTACTATTATGGAGCAAAGCAATCCAATTCTGGCATTTCATGAGACTTCTGCCAGCACTATATGTGCCAGACTATGCATATTTGGAAAAGCCATGATTAGCAGATCCCAGCCGGGGGAAGGGCATACTTTTAGGATCCTTGAGGATTAGATACTATTAGGGAGCAAAGCAATTGCAATCTAAGTCAGAGTCATGGTGCAAAAACGGAAGAATGCCTATTGCAGTCAAAGGGCAACCAGGGGAGACATGGCTGCACAGTCTTGCAGAAAGTGAGCCACACTGGTAAAGGTAAAGTCAGGGTCTACCCCCTACCTATTACCGCCATATGTCCACCCCCCAGGGAACGATATAGAAGCACAGTCACTAGAAAAAAAAAAAAAGTGAAATTATGTCATAATGGAACAAGACAAGATGGAAGACCAGGAAGCAGAAGAGAGGGAGGTGATGGTGGGGAGGTGCGAGGGAGGGTTTATAAGAAATGTGAACCGCCCAAAAAAGAAAAAAAAAAAAAAAAAAAAAAAAGGAGGAGGAGGAAGCGCAATTACCCAAAGTCTGAGTCTGGCCCGTCTGGAGTCAAATGGTCTGGATCTAAGCCATTGTCTAATATGGGAGGCGATTTCCTGTGTTCCAGTGTTAAACCATTGCTGGATCGGCCCGAGCTCTGTAATGATGGCCACGCGTCTTTGTTATTACTGTTGGGTCTAAAAAAAAATAAAAAATAAAAAAAAGGGGGAGGGGAAAGGTACAAAAGAGGGGGAAAAAAAAAGCGATGAAGAAATTAAACCAAAATGTGCAAAAAATAAAAGCAAAAAAAACAATGAAAAAAAAGGACAAAAAGTCACAGAACGCGACAGACCGTGTGACAATTAGTCCACCCGAGGTCACGCTGAAATACTTTGTGCTGCTGAAGTCATCTGCTACACTCCTGAAATACTCTGTGCTGCTGGTGGGAGCCCCAACATTTGCAATCTCACTTGACGCCATTCCCCCTTCACCAACATCATCCCTTGAGAGGACGGGTAAGTGCTCCCCCTTTCCTGAAATCGTCTCCTCCATTATTCCGCCCCATACTTTCAAGTCTTTACTCCACCTGTAACCCCTCCAGCGGGGCAGCCACACTCCCCTCCTGAAATCCTCTGTGCTGCCTCCCTTCTCAGTCTCCACTCTCTTGCTAGGCTCCGATCCTCTTTGGCACTACATCGTGGACCCCCCTCCAGGCAGCAGACTCTCCATCCACTCCTGAAATACTCTGTGCTGCTGTTCCGCCTCTAACTTTAGCTGCCAATGGGTCTGTCGAGATGTAACAGATCCGTTGGCGGACAAGGGAAGATTGTGTTGCCATATTATCCATACACACGCGCAGGGGTACAGGACAGGTGCCGGATTATTTAACAGCGAAACAAAGCCGTAGAAAAAAAAATAAAAAATTTAATAGTCTCTCTCGATTCAGTCTTTCACTTTATATTGCAGATTATCAGAATTTCTGAATTATAGGAATCGCACCGTTTCCTCTTTTCTGATCCTGGGTCCTTCTAACATGGCGTTAAGATATTAAAACCATCCCAATAAGCAGGTGAAGAAAGCGCGACCTTTATATTAGGAGGGTGGATCGAGGCACCCGGGAGCGGGCAGGGAACGGAGGCAATGTTTTCACTAATGACACGAGCCCCGAGCTCTATGAAACATGTCAGACAGGCTTGGCAGGAAGGAGTTTCGTGTACCCAATTGTTGCCTCTTATGACGAGGGGCCGGCGAAGCAGAGTGATCACCGAGTCGCCTATGATTTAATATATTGCTCCTTGTGAAGCCCTAAAACTAAAAAGGTATGAGAATGTAATACTGCTGATGGCCTGCAGGGGTCAGCAAGGCAGTACTGTGTATACAGACTCTTAAAGGAGCCACACATGTGACTGTCCCAGCTTCCATCTGATGGGTTATTTGCAATGACAAAAAAATCAACGTCCCTTTAATCCTTGAGTCACTGGAACAGACTATCAGAAATTCCTGAAAAAACCACCATAATAACACAAAACACTCTCTACCCACCCAAAAAAATACAGCAGGCAAAACCAGCCTGGGGGGCCGTGTCTGTATCACATGGGACGCGCCGATATGGGCACGCAGTCACCAGTACTTACACATCGGACCTCTGCAGGGGCGTTACTTTGTTTTTGTTCTTGTCGACTGTACCCGTAGACAACTGTAAGAAGTTCGGATTTAGTTTGTAGAGTTCCTGAAGCAACTTCTGCTCGTATTCCTGATGTTTACCCGCCTGCAGAAAGACGAGGGTCAGGAAATTAGCAATTTAATAAACTATCGACCGTTCTCCCCCACCGGTGCCAACTGTGAATATTCTCCATCAATAATCAGTGCATCCGGTACACGCACGGTGAGCTGGGGGGCCAGTCAGTGAGGCCGCATAGTACCCAGGGGCAAAAGATTGGAAATGGGCTAAAAAGTCCTGTACTAAGGGGAAAGGAATGAGAAAAAAGCAAAGAAAAAAGAAAGGGAGAGAAGATGGAGGAAAAATATATAAAAGAGGAAGAATGAAAATAAAAAGAAAGAAAAAGAAAGATAAAGGGAGGGTGTGAAGATGGAAAGAATGGGAAGAGGGTATAAAAAATTATGTAAAAAAAAAGAATGTAAATTTATAAGAAAAAAAAGGAGAGAAAGGAAAAACAGGAAGGGGAGAAAAAAAAAGAATGAAAAAATAGAAAGAATAAAGGAAGGAAGAAGACAGAAAGTAAGGGAAAAAGAGTAAGACATAAGGCAGAGGTCTCAGTATCTGTGGGCGAGATTGCCAGGGCTTGTTGGTTGGGCCGGTACTGATCACACAGCGTCACATCTGAGGCCACTCGCAGGTTGTGTGATTAGTAGCGCACTAATGGCCTCGTTACATGTAATTACAGGAGCAATTAGCAGTTCCATGGCCTCGGGCCGCACATCTCGCTCTGCCAGTTTATAAACCAAGCCTATAAGCAGAATCCCCACCGACACCTCACCCCAGATACGAGGTCACACCGTCCAGGTCCCAACGCTGTCCGCTTACTCACCTGCATTTCTTCTTTTGTAAAGCTGGCCGCCTCGTCCCCCAGCTCGTGCAGATACATACAGTCCGGCTTTGGACACTGCATGTTTTTTAAGAAGTAACTGCAGTATTTTGTGGTGCCTAAAGATGCCTTTAAGATAAAAAGAAAGTTGGCGCTGTCAGAAGAATCTTGACTGGACATCACTAGGAGACTACTATCAGTGGTGGCTGAGAACGAAGAAGCCGTGGCACCAATTTAAGGGTTCCCGGCCATCGGCAGTAATTTAACCCTTCCTGTTAGCAGGAGGTGCGCAGCTACAGCCGCTATTAAAGACATCTAAAAACTGAATCCTGGAACGACTAAGGAAAAAAAAAAAAAAAAAAAAAAAGGAGTAGAGGCAAAACAAAAAGAAGGGGCACAAAAAAGGGAGGAGGCAAAAATAAAAAAGGAGATATACAAAAAAAGGGTTTTGCTTTACAGCTGAGCCGTTACCTTGAGCGTTCTGCCGTCGACCACCACGTTGTTGACACATTGTATTGCTCTAAGTGCGTCTTCTGACCGGATGTACGTTACATACGCGCTGGCACTTGGACCCTGGGAAGAATGAACAAGGAAAGACATTTTTTAAAATATTTTACTGCAAGTTTTATCTGCAGAGATTTGGGCCGAAAACAGACATCCGTCAATCGCGCTACCCCGAACCAAACTATATGAGCCCACAAGCGATCTTTTGGATAAACCATCAACGACAAACTTTTGGGAAATCCCCTTTAAATAACCAAAGGCTCATTTGGCTTTTCTCCTTACAAAGTAAGACGCTGATCACACATGGAGACTAGAAGGCCGGGTGACGATGACCCCATGTGGAGTGCAGCCATGTTGGCGGCCACGCATCTTTTCCCCCAAAATATAAGAAAATTAGTCATTATTTCAGAATCCGCAGAGCGGTACCGACCTGTGAGCCTGCATAGGACGTGCTGTTGTTAATGACGACTTTGTGTATTTTACCGAACTTCCCGAAATATTCCGGCCGTTTTAGAACCTAGAAATGGGGAGAAATCTTTAAAAAAAAAATCTGCACCTTTATCTCTGTCCAAGCAAAAAAAAAATAAAAAATGGCTACACACTTCAGCAATTCTATCATAAAAAGGCTCAAAAATTAAAAGAAGTCCTTCCCCTGCCGCTACAGCCTTTACCTTCTCATCACTCTCGAAATATAAGAAATAACTGCCCAGCCAATCACAGGCCACATCAGAGACACACCTCAGCCAATGATTGGCTGCAGGAGTCACATGTCCCCTCCACTGTGCGGTCGACACCGTAGAACGAAGTTGAGACGAGCAACAGCGTCCAAGCAGGAACGTCTACGGGGGTTGGATGGGATAAGGAGGGGGGCGTCTATGGATTACGTTTTTTTTCTATTTTAACCAATTTAGAGCCTTTTTATAAAAAAAAAAATAATGGACATACCCTGTAAGAGAAAAATTAAATATTAAAGTATACCTTTATCTATGTCGATTATTTTTTTTATTAACTTTACAAGAAAAAAAAAAAAAAAATTAAATAGAAAGTATCCGTTGCGAGCTGAAAACCATCAGCAAGCAGGCTGTTAACAGACTATAATTAGGGCTCACGTGAATACTCAGTACTTAAGTTTCTGGCTTTTGAGGGTGCTGCCGTAAGGAACACCCCTGAGCAAAATTAAGAGGGCGGAGCATGACACTGGGATCCTTGGCTCCGCCCATGGAGACGTACATTTCTGAAAATCTGTCCATCAACTAAGCCTGACGACCATGTGGCAATCATTGCAGACATTTCCCACCGTGGCTTTGGATTTTGATGAGAAAAATTACATTTAAAAGGGGTCCTCACTTCGAGACCTTTATGGCACCTCCTGGGAGGGGCCGCTCACCTCTGGGTCGGCGAGGCGTTGTGAAAGGCCGACTACAAAGACTAAGTTTTTCTGCACCACGCGGACACTGGCCAAGTGTTTGCGGTTTTCTGATATTTTCTGTTTGCGCTCGTTCTGTTTTTGTTTCTTTTCGTTCTTTATCCTCTGTAGTTCTTCCTGGGAGAGAGGTTTGTAGACGGCGGGGTCTTCTGGATATGGCTGAGGAGGAGTAACAGACAACGTAAGACACCCCGCGGCTACACACGACGCTTCCCATGCGGGTACTACAGCAGTGAATCATGTGATCTGCAGTACCAGGAACGGCCACCATTCAATGAATGGCGCTGTGCTGTACAGCGTTTGTCCATCGCGGAAATCCCCTCCCCTGGTAATTTTGGCACCTCTAACCTTTCTGCATGCGGGACAGAGTCCGTTCTCGTCTGTGCGTATACGGTGCCAACAGAAGCGGCAAATCTGATATCCACATGTGCATGGGAAAAAATTGATGTCGTCGATTTCCAAAGGCTCCATGCAAAGGGGGCATTCCACGGGGTCCTCCTTCACCTCGGGGCTGCGGGACATCTTTCTGTGATCCCAATGGAGAAAAAAAAAAAAAAAAGAAGAAGAAAAAAATAGATTTTCCAGGCTGAGAATAATTTAGTGAAATTAAAATCTGTGATGCCGCTATCTGTAAGAGAAAAAAAGGGAGGGAAAAAAATAAGGGAAGGTTAGTCACGTCATTGTTAATGAAAAAACAAAACAAAAAGTCATGAAACCAGAGGGTGAACTTTTAGAAAAATCTGATTACTAAAGCCGGTAGATAGAGGCAGGGAGGGCAGTCAGTCTGCCAGTGGATACACTGTAACATGCGGTCTCCTAGCAACCAACATTCAAAAACTGCCAGTGTTCCGAGAGAAAGGTCACATGACTTGCACTTTAGTAATCAGATTTTTTTGAAAAACATTTAGATGGAAAACTCCTCAAAAGTATTGGTGAATCAGGCTTCTAAACACGTGAACATGTATATTGGGGTGATTGGGACTATTTACAAACCAAGATTACCCTTCCCAACCTCTCCAAGACCGGAGGCAAAAGTGTCCAATATGATAAAGCCAAGAACTTGTGGCCCCCAACCAACGTAGAGAGAAATGAAGGCGATGAAGATGGGAACCATTGAAGTCACCATGCACCCTCCCCCCCCCACCCCGCTAGTGGTTAATGTGACACAGATTCAGGCCCTCGCTTTTCTCGCTGCTTCGCCTGGAGTCATGGCAACCAGTTCTACAATGGAGGAACACTTGTGAAGCACAGAAAGAGCCTTTTCACAGCGCTGGCTGGCAAATCTGCAGATACCCACGGACTTATTAATAGCAATGCTCCAGCCTGACGGGCGGGGAAAGGGTTAAATGCTAAGACGGACCCTTTCAATAATCGGTGGGGGGGTATAAAGCTGAGAATTGCCCACAAACCCCCCCAAAAAAGAAATCCTGCACCGCTACTTCAGGGTAGCACCACCTGATTCTTCCTGCAGAGCGACACCCTCTGCCACCTGGCTGTGCAAGGTACTGCAGGCAACTCACAGAGGAAAAAAAAAAGGAAGGGGCCCTAACATCTAGTTATGCTATAACACAGGAGCTAGTGATGGCATACTAACTGTGGCCCACAGCTTTCCAAGAATTGGGCAGAACTTTACCTCAAAGACCTATTGTCTGTGCATCGGGTTTTGGCAAAAGGGTCTCAGCGTGGGCCGATCCCAACAATCCCGGGTTTCACTGAGCAACTGCCCGACCTCGTATGACCGGCTCCATTATAAGACCTGAGACAACCTGGTGCAGGATGGGGGCATCAGACAGGATGATGGGAAGCAGCAACTGATGCGCAACCGCTTATCCCACTAAACTCAGGGAGCTGTAAAGCATACACACCGCCCTGTGTGGGTCTCAAGACCATCCAGTAGCCATGCAGGTGACTTCACTAGACCACTAGATAATAGAAGTTGCACCTCCGAGACTACCTTATACCTCGCTGTATGATCGACTAGACTTATAGCCCCCAGTGACATCTGTACCACAGCTCCGAGACCACCTTATAGTACGAGCAGACCTGCAGCCCCCAGTGACATCACTACCACTGCACCAAGACCACCTTATAGTACGAGCAGACCTGTAGCCCCCAGTGACATCACTACCACAGCCCGGAGACCACCTTACAGTAGCTTGCGAAAGTAAACCCCTTCGGCTTTTTACCTATTTTGTTTACTTTGTGTAAATATCTTTGTAATCAGATTTGTGTGTGATGCATCAGCGCTAAATTATCTAAAATGGCGAAGTGTGAAAAATCTTGGTATAAATTACATTTGAGGGCTCAAATAACTAAAAATTGCATATGTATTCACTCCTTTTGCCATGAAGCTCCTATAAATTACCTTCATAAATCCCATGCTAAGTGACAAACTGCACACGTGGGTACGTCCTAAGCGTCACCTGGCTGTCAGTATATACAATTTACCTTTTCTAAAAGGCCAGAGGTTGCAACACCATGAAGACCAAGGAGATCTCCAAACACCACCATGAAGACCAAGGAGACTTCCAAACACCACCATGAAGACCAGGAGATTTCCAAACACCACCATAAAGACCAAGGAGATCTCCAAACACCACCATGAAGATCTCCAAACACCACCATGAAGACCAAGGAGATCTCACAAACACCACCATGAAGACCAAGGAGATCTCGCAAACACCACCATGAAGACCAAGGAGATCTCGCAAACACCACCATGAAGACCAAGGAGATCTCCAAACACCACCATGAAGACCAAGGAGATCTCCAAACACCACCATGAAGATCTCCAAACACCACCATGAAGATCTCCAAACACCACCATGAAGATCTCCAAACACCACCATGAAGATCTCCAAACACCACCATGAAGATCTCCAAACACCACCATGAAGATCTCCAAACACCACCATGAAGATCTCCAAACACCACCATGAAGATCTCCAAACACCACCATGAAGATCTCCAAACACCACCATGAAGACCAAGGAGATCTCCAAACACCACAATGAAGACCAAGGAGATCTCCAAACAACACCATGAAGACTAAAGAGATCTCCAAACAAGTCAGGGACAAAGTTGTTGAGAAGTACAAGTCAGGGTTGGGTTATAAATTTTTTCCCCAATCTCTGATGATCCCCCGAAGCACCATCAAACCCATTATCAAATGGAAAGAATATGGTACCACAACAATCCTGCCAAGAGAGGGACGCTCCTCAAAACTCTCAGGCTGGGCAAGAAGGGCATTAAATTAGAGGCAGCACAGAGACCAAAGGTAACCCTGAAGGAGCTGCAGAGTCTATATGACAACAATAAGCCGTATACTGCATAGAGGTGGCCTTTATGGAAGAGTGGGTAGAAAAAGCCTTTGCTTATAAACAACTTGTAAGACTTATTTTGAGTTTGCCTAAAGACATGTGGAGACTCCCCAAATGTATGGAAGAAGGTGCTGTGGTCAGATGAGACCAAAATTGAACTTTTGGCCACTAAAGGTAAACGCTATGCCTGGTGCCAAACCAACAGCTCATCACCTCAAGAACACCATCCCCACAGTGAAACATGGTGTAGGCAGCATTATGCTGTGGAGATGTTTTTCGACAGGGAAAATGGTCCGAGTTGAGGGGAAGATGGATGATGCGAAATACAGGAATATTCTTGAGCAAAACCTGTTTCAGTCTGTCAGTGATTTGAGACTGGGACGTAGGTTCACCTCCAAACAAGAAAATGACGCAAAGCATACTGCTAAAGCAACACTAGAGTTGTTTAAGGGGAAACATGTAAATGTTTTGAAGTGGCTGAGTCACAGCCCAGACCTTAATGCAATGGAGAATCTGTGGTCAGACTAGAAGATTGCTGCTCACCAGAGGAAACCATCTAACATGAAGGAGCTGGAACAGTTTTGACTTGAGGAATGGGCAAAATCCCAGTGGCAAGATGTGGAAAGCTCATAGAGACTTATCCAAAGCGACTTGCAGCTGTAATTGCCGCAAAAGGAGGATCTACAAAGTACTGACTTTAGGGGGTGAATAGTAATGCACAATGAAGTTTTCAGTTATTTTTCCTGTTTGTTTCACAATAAACCAAAACGTTCACAGTTGTCAGCATGTTCTTTACATGAACTGATGCAAACCCTCAGAAAAGAAAAGTGAAATTCCAGGTTGTGAGATAGCAAAACATGAAAAATGCTAAGGGGTGAATACTTTTGCAAGCCACTGTATGAACGACCAACCTGTAGCCCCACTGACATCTCTACCATAGATGTGACACCCAGCAACCAAGTAGAAGCTGAGGTTTAGCATTGGGTGGGATATTAAAGACCCCGATGAGGACGGGGCGAGCTCGCTGCCGGATTCTAATCCAGTGTCACATAATGCACTGGCATCAGCCCTGGCATCCAGCCGGGGCTTCCGGGGAGATATTTATAGTTCTGCATTTTTTTCCCCTGACGGTGCAGTTAATGCCGTTAACTCTGCTGACAAAGCAAATCAGGAACGAATGAATGGAGCCGGGAAAACACTTCCCAGGTTTCCGGAGAGCGCCGGCTCGTCATTTACCATCATGGAGGGGCACAAGTTTTATGGGACGATGTTACGCTTTTCATTTGCACCAGTTTGGGGTACACGCTTCTTTTCCATCACTTTTTATGTAAGGTGAAGTAGTTTTGAAATTGTATTTATTTCACTTGTTGCAGTGAAAGCTGCCAGGCCCCGAAGACATTACTTGGCTTCAGGTTGCCATTGCAACCATCCTTACTGCATCGCCAAATGACGGTGTTATCTAGGAAGTATCACAATGGCGGCTTACTAAGAAAGTCCTATTATATGCAGCGGATGCAGAGGTTGGCGGGTTTCACCGGAAGCACTTTGATTGACAAGTGGCTCACGCCAGGTGCTGCTCGGTTGTCGTGGCCTTTGGGAAGGTGACAAACAGGGTGCAGCGTCCAACTACATCCCTTCCAGGACACTTAGCAAATGGTTTCACTAGCGCCAAAGTTAGTAGGGTTATCCAGGATTAAAAAAAAACAAACAAAAAAGAAATAACTGATCCTCCCATATACATGCACACTCCAATGGGTGACCGCTACCTCTCCTGATCCTCCCACACACATGCACACTCCAATGGGTGACCGCTACCTCTCCTGATCCTCCCACACACATGCACGCTCAAATGGGTGACCGCTACCTCTCCTGATCCTCCCACACACATGCACGTTCCAATGGGCGACCGCTACCTCTCCTGATCCTCCCACACACATGCACGCTCAAATGGGTGACCGCTACCTCTCCTGATCCTCCCACACATGCACGCTCAAATGGGTGACCGCTACCTCTCCTGATCCTCCCACACATGCACACTCAAATGGGTGACCGCTACCTCTCCTGATCCTCCCACACATGCACACTCAAATGGGTACCGCTACCTCTCCTGATCCTCCCACACACATGCACGCTCCAATGGGCGACCGCTACCTCTCCTGATCCTCCCACACACATGCACGCTCCAATGGGCGACCGCTACCTCTCCTGATCCTCCCACACACATGCACGCTCCAATGGGCGACCGCTACCTCTCCTGATCCTCCCACACACATGCACGCTCCAATGGGCGACCGCTACCTCTCCTGACCCTCCACATACATGCACGCTCCAATGAGTGACCGCTACCTCTCCTGATCCTCCCACACACATGCACGCTCCAATGGGCGACCGCTACCTCTCCTGACCCTCCACATACATGCACGCTCCAATGAGTGACCGCTACCTCTCCTGATCCTCCCACACACATGCACGCTCCAATGGGTGACCGCTACCTCTCCTGACCCTCAGAACACATGCACACTCCAATGGGTGTCCGCTACCTCTCCTGACCCTCCATACACATGCACGCTCCAATGTGCAACCGCTACCTCTCCTGATCCTCCCACACACATGCACGCTCCAATGGGCGACCGCTACCTCTCCTGACCCCCATACACATGCACGCTTCAATGGGTGACCTCTACCTCTCCTGATCCTCCCACACACATGC